>CM040246.1:155156424-155841950 GCA_022545495.1 Chrysanthemum lavandulifolium
TCTCATTATACCTCGATTGTACTCACTCTTGTCATCTCGTCGGTTTACCAAGTGAGTTCCATAGCCCCTACTTTTACTTGTTTTCATAAATGTTTTGGGGAGATACATGCTCAATTATTTTCATAACTATCATGATTATTTGAAACTACATGTTTAAGCGAGGCGAATGTTTAGTCATGCAAAATATGATATTACCGTACGTAGTATTTACATAGTATATTCATTGGATGATGGTCTTGGTACATTCATTGGTGATGGTCTTGGTATATTCATTGGATGATGGTCTTGGTACATTCATTGGGTGATGGTCTTGGTATATTCATTGGATGATGGTCTTGGTACATTCATTGGATGATGGTCTTGGTATAATTAGGTCAAGTAAACATCGATACAATAAGTCATGCACTATTATGAATTCATTTGACACCATATGTTTGGAACATAAACTATACACATTACGGCAATGGGTTGTGAACACAGGTTGCAAGTTTTGTATAGGCGGGACTTGGGCCGGGTGGATTTACAATGCCTTTCTTGCATAAACGATTTCTAAAGGCTTTACATTTCAATTCAAACTCTATGAACTCACTCAACCTTTGTGTTGACACTTTTAGCATGTTTTATCTCGGTATCTAAGGCATTCACTTCATGGCATGCATTTGGACACATCATGGAGTCGTGGTGACGGCAGCGTCTCACTGGGTTTCGTGCTTTAAAACATCGTTTGAATTGTAACAAACTTACTTTCATACAAGTTGATTCACATTTGGGACCTACTTTGTAAACTCGATTATTTTATTAAATCAAGCGATGTATTTTCCAAAGCGACACTTTGGGTCGTTCAATATAACTGTGATTGTGATGCTATGACGATCAATCCCGAGAATTCCATTCATTGCAAAGCAGGTAATTTGGGGTGTGTGAAGTACATACTAGCACCTCACATGGGGTGATTGGATAGTCGCGTCTCGGTGTATATGAAATATAACAAGTTGGAAATGAAGATAAACACTCATTAACGGTCCTAGTACATAGATTACCATAGGCTTGAGACTAGATCAAACCTCCATCGCTTTGGCGTAAGCACCTAGGAAAGACTATCCAAGAGGTCTTTTAAAGGGTTGTAATGTTAGGCTTACGGTATGGAAACAAAGGGTTTGGTGGGATAGGCTATTTAGTGGTGGCAAGTCAAAATCTTTATGTTACAAGCATGCGAAGAATGGCGTTGCTAAGCCAAGACTCGACACTCTAAACTCTGAATAAGCTGAAACAAACAAACATAAATTTAAAGATAGATGTAGGATGGAAGCCCGTATATTTTTTTTTTTTTTTTTACACTCTATTTTTTCTTTTCTCTTTTTCTATTTTTCGATTATTATTATTATTATTATTATTATTATTATTATTATTATTATTATTATTATTATTATTATTATTATTATTATTATTATTATTATTATTATTATTATTATTATTATTATTATTATTTTCATACACTTTTACTCTACCATCCTTTATGATAACATCAAAATAGTAGGATTTATAGGCACATCCCTACACTTGAGTTTTATTACTCTAACACTAATTTGACCCGAAATGAAAAGATCAAAACACTTGGAGTACATTATTACGCAAATAAAGGAATTTGAATTTAACGTTCCCTTCCGTCATTTCATAAAATTTAACTTTTCCATGAGTCCCAATCGTCCCAAAGCGTGTACAAAGGATATGACTCGACTTAGCAACTTATGCAAGCAACTAGATAATTGAACTAAGGGTTTAGTGTGATAACAATAATGTACTAAAAGTGAGTGCATACAAGGTAGGCTAAGGCGATTTGGGTGTACATTTGGGGTTGGATTGTGAACAATGCTCTTCATTGATATTCGGAAAACGCAACATCACGAGAACCGCGAAAAGGATAGGCTTTGAGGGGTTAACTAGAAGTATCGTGTCTTGAAGATGAGTACAACGCATGAGGGTGTGGGGAATTACTCAACCGATGTGGAAGAAGTAATTATATTACGGGTATCAAACAAGGGTTATCCTAATGCCTCTTATCATTTAGTCATTCCTAACTACACAAGTGTAGTCTTACTAGCGATCTCGAAATGCATCACAAAACAAGTTCTAGAATCTATTATACTACGGTTCACTCTAAGCATTAAAGATGAATGCTTTAATTCCTACTAATCTAAAGCGATCCTCGCATTTGGGTGGAATTTAAGTGGTAAAGGGTTTTGTGCTAGTCATATAATTTTCTATCAATGAGGCGCTTTATTAAGACTAATGGCCCACTCCTATATGTCATGAAAATTTTAAATTTGGTGCCAAAATTACCTAACGATATTTCTCATGGTTTATTACAAATGAAATTGGACAAAGCAAATAGTCAAGGGTAAGCATAGTTTCAAAGTTCCGTTTATTTTCTCTCTACACTTAAAGCGAACATTGCCCCTAATGTTCCCCGAAAGTATCAAAGTTATGATAATGGAAGGTAAAAAACGAAAGAAACTAGTACTACCCTGATTAGCTTGGTAGGATCCGTGTGAAGTGGTGGTTACATCTTTCTTCAAGAAGAATGTTTGCGTTAAAAGCTCCTTCTCATCTTATGTATCTTTTTCTTGGTAAATTAAACCTGCACACTTGAAGAAAACAAACGAAACCTTCGCGTAAAATCGGCGGTAACAATATATATAAGACTCTACTAAACTAGGATAGAATGCTTGTGGAATGGATGTTTACAAATTTTACGAAAAATTAAGACACGGAAAATTCCAAAATTTATAAGTAGCTCGAAACGAGAAAAAGTGATAAGTTGTTTACGCTCCTCTGGCGTCGTCGAGTTGCGATCTGATGCTTGGCAAGTTATCCTAACGAAGCCTGTGCGATTTTCGGAAAAAATTACGGAAAATTTACATCTTTAGAATCTGGAAAACATTTCTGCAAAACATCCATTATGACTCGATACAAGTATTTGAATCGAACAAACACATGTATATCTTTTAATTAATTGTAATTCTCATGTTCACGTTCCTTTTGGCGTGTGTAATCCTCCTACACTTATCCCTTATTTAAAATACCTTTATATGTAATTAAGACTAGGTTAAAGACAAAATAAAGCATTTTACAAATTTAAACATGAGAATAAACAATAAATAAAAGATACACGACACACAATTAAGCATGGGTTGCCTCCCACGGCGCTTTTCTTTATTTATGAGTCTTGTAGCTAGACTCGAAGCCGTGCCCTACATTGACTTCATTACCATCACCTTCTTCCTCATGCGGTCTCTATTGGGGATTCCATGTTGTAAAAGTGCCTATGATGCACCTTTCTAAGAGGTCGTCCTCTCCCCACTCGGTTCTATATTCGGTCCTAAGTTCAAGCAATCCTTATAGAACCCGAAAATCTTATTCATCACATAATCAACTCCTTCTCCTTATCTTCCTCATTCCTATAGTAGACCGATAGCTTAAGTTCTTTTCATCATTGGATAGTGATGAAAATTTTCAATCTTAAAGGGCATTTGGTAGCGAGCTACATCGGTCTCATCCTTGAATCTAACTATTCCCAACGACGGATCATAAGCCATCCGGTGTTTTCTATGAAAGGCTTTCCTAGAATTACGTGGGACAAGCTAGGATCTATGGCCGTACTAATATCACCCACTATTATGAAATCCGTAGGAAACGTGAAACTACCTACATAAACGGGCAATCCCTTAACTCTACCAAGAAAATTGCAACTAACCCTAGGATTATCGAGATCTTGCCTAGTTGGGATAGGCTTCTTCATTACCCAATTATAGTAGGTGCTAGTCATTATATTTATTGGGGACTTGCGGTCAATGTAGGCCTTTGCCACAAAAAGGTGTCCTATGCAACATGGTATGTTAAGATTCCAAGGGTTCCCAAACTTGATCCTAGGGCTTCTCTAACATACATCATCGGAGGTCACGTACTAAGTGTGGGTGGCGAGATAGTTCTTCTTCCGTAGGAAACTTATTGAAATAGTCATTGTCTACTTCATCTACTTCCCGGTTGTTTCATTCCTAGGTGTTTCACTAACCTCAAGTATCGTTTAATGGTTAAACCGTCATTTGTTCTATTAGGTCTCACTAAGGTGATGATATTGATGAATTGAGCGTGTAGCTAACTTACTTGGGTCCTTAATCTCTACACGGAAGCTTGAGGTTGAGATAGCATTAACCTTCCTATCACTATTGGTCATGGCTTTCAAGAGGTTATCTATCTTCCTATCCATCTCGGCTTGTTGTTGGTTAAAACGGTTCGAGAGCTTAGCTATTTGAGCTTCTTGGGATGCGACTAGGTGTTGCAACATCCCTTCTGTTAATACAAATAAGCCGTAAAAACGTTTATTTATATTTTACGATCTTCTAATGTTTTGTCGATAACAAACGTAAAATAATTTTAACGAAACAAATAAAATACGTAAATGGTTTGAACTAATAGTTTCTAACATGTTAACATTTTCACATAAAACACTAAAACAAGTATAAGTGATTTTATGATTTAATATTACATATGTACAACAACTAGTGTTTACATATTTGGGTAAAATATACACATAACTAGTATGTAGTATATTGGGTAATATAAATGGGTAGAAACTTAAGTATCATAACCCATTGGGCAAATACATTGAATGTAGTTGGGTATAACCCAAAGCCCATGACCCATGGAGCTTAACCCATAACCCATTGCATGACATCATGCTTATATGATACATGGATAATATCCATAACCCATGGATCAACCCATACCCAAGTGACCAAGTGCATTGCACTCAAGAGATACATTGTATCTAGCTAAAGATCCATGGTTCAACCCATGACCCATGACCCATAACTAAAATACCCATGGGTAAAGGGGCGTCCCCGGTTCCTAACTTAACGCTAGACGGATCCCTTATGGAAGGGATCCGTGGGATCGAGGAAGATAGATTTTTCTTCTATAAATAGTGAGCCATTTCTTCATTGTTTCTCACCCCTTTCTAACATACTTTCCCCTAGAGTTAAAAACTCTCTAACCTCAGATCCAAAAGATCTATGTTTGTAGTTTTGTTTTTGTGTGATCTTCTAGGTTCCTCTTAAAGGCAAGATCACCACCTTTGAAGTCGAGCAAGCTCAAGTCCATGAGTTTCCATGCTTCCTCATCATCAAGGCTACTGAAGTCCTCTTGTTGATGATTCTTTTCTTTCTTCTAAGAAGTGTAGTGTTGAAGACATTAGTGAAAGATGTCTCAAGGGTCAAGATGAAGACATTAGTGAAAGGTGTCGATCGTCCACATTGTTAGCATTAGTGAAAGGTGCCTAGAAGCCAAGTTACAAGACATTAGTGAAAGGTGTCTTGAAGATCTAGCCACAATACAATAGTGAAAGGTGTCTTGAAGATCTAGCTAAAGGCATTAGTGAAAGGTGCATTAGATGTACATTCGATATGGTGTGTTTCGATTTACAAGATAGCTTAGTACTAGATCCAAGGATATTGATATCCTTGATGATGTTGTAAAGGAGTAGATCTCCTATGGGATTAGTCGTTGGTGTAGTGTTGGGTAGTAGTTCCTCCATTGCAATGGAACTAGGTGCTTAGCCTAGTACCTAATAAAGGGTAGGCGATGTTGTGTAGGTGTGGTTCACCTTGGGTGAAAGAACTAGGTACTTAGCCTAGTACACGATAAAGGGTAAGCGACGTTGTGTAGGTGTGGTTCACCTTGGGTGAAAGAACCCGGTGGTTAGCCTAGCACCGGAAAAAGGGTAGGCAACGTTGTGAAGGCTTCTCCGCCATAAGGAGTTGGTGTAGTGATTACGAACTCGGTAGGTGACTCGGGGGTGGAGTAGGGCAAGGAAGGTGTCCTTGGCGAACCATTATAAATACTCGCGTTGTGGTTTTGTGCGTCTTACTCTTATCTTTCATTACATGCTTTTATATGTTTGTTTATCAACATCCAACACACATCAAATAGATTGACATAAGTCGATCTAAATAGTTTAAAGGAAGTTTTAATTGGCAAAACTATTCAACCCCCCTTTTAGTTTTCCACAATTGGTATCGAGCTTCGTTGCAAGTTTCTTGAAGTATATTGTACTTTAAAACTTGATCGATCCATAGTTAATTGAAAGCGACAAAGAAGGTTTTCACAAAACAAACACCATGACTTTTAAAACTATATGTTTGGATGTTGATTTGATAACAACATTTTTTTATTTACTTTTTCATTTAATTGCACTAATCTTCTTTGTCATGTTGATTAGTCAAAGCTCATACCCACCAAGCTATAGGAATCGCTTGGTAACAAGAATACCTTCCTAAGAAGGTATCTTAATATAAAGGATCGGGAATCGTCTAAGTGACATTTGTTGTGTCATTTGTAAAGACATTCCTAAGTCGCTAGAGGTATGATTTTCGTTTTATTTTGCTTGATAATTAAGTATGCCTATTTAGGTATTTATATGATTATCTTTTGTGCATATACATGTTTTACATGAAGCTTCATTAGGAAGCCTTTTTCTCACATCGTGTTATATTTCTCGTCTAAAGTCGTGGTATATAAAACTTATGTTTTATCTCTTTAATCCAATAATAAAACAAAACACAAATTTGAAAAATACTCCTTCCCCATAAATATGCCACTCGGCGCCCACTTTATCAAATCCTCACTTTTCAAATCTTCCAATTTCAAAATTCCTCCATTCAAAACTTCATCTTCCTCTCCATCTTATCCCAACCGAAACCAAGAAGGATCGTCCTCAACATGGTTTACATCGCCTTCGTATTCATCGTCTTAACACTCATCGCACTTGTGTTCCCTATGATGAAGTTCACATACGGAGACATTTACTTTGTGTTGTTAATCTACATTGGGGTTATATACCCAATCCTTTGGTTTATTTCTTTCTTTCGTGATACATTAGAAGTCATGTATGCATGTTAAAAGAAAATGTAGGCTAAAATACATATCTTGGTATAAAACTATGAGATCTAAAAATCTATGCTTTTCATAAAATCTATTTCTGCAACTTCAGATCTACGGATCCCGGAAGTTATACCAGTCGGATCCTTTTGAAAAGGAACCGTGGGATCCGTCCTACTAGAAAACAGTTTTCATGCAAATTAAAACCACTTTTCTTCTAAAAGTAATACTCACTAGAATGTCAAAACAATAAGTGAGCTAAGTGTCTTTCTTGTTAAAACTATTGTTAATAAAATCTAATAAAAAACGTTAGATAATCATAGGTTGACCACAAACATCACTTTTATTAACTCATCATTTCTATAGGTTCAATTATGACGCATGAATATGAGTTTGATTTTCACTCACTAGCGTCTACACTCCGAACATCTCCTTGAACCCAACACTTTGGCATTCATGTAGTGGGTTCAACAACCTCGAAAACCGTCACTTCCACGAAGGGCGTGTTGTAGACATCTCTACAATTCGAAGAAGGTATCAATACCTCCTTTGAGCCATAGGACTAGAATGTCTTGTTGAAATCAACGAGAAGATATGTCCAAGGTTCATAATGGAATTCTTCCGTCAAGTTGAACTCATTCGTAACGAGGATCGCTCTCTATCTCTTTGGTTTTATATCAAAAACCAAAAGTTTACTTTAACCCTTGGGCATTTGCTCACATCCTCGAATTCCAAATCATGGACAATGTGCCTTCACGAAGATTGGTCTCTTGATTCTCTCTTCAACTTTCGTGAAGAAAATAGTCCATATTTGTGACAACTCGCAATTTGGTCATTTTCCATTTCATTATTCATCGTTTATCGTAAACTAGGTTTCTGAGTTTCAAAATCAGCGTAACCTTAGTGGTTTAGGCTGCGAATTCATGATCATATCATCGAGGGCATTTCATATAGACTAGGTTTAGTCTACATTTCATTGGCATCATTATCATCATAGTAATTCATGCATGGTTTTGCATTTCACATTAAGCGTAATTTTCATATTAAATAAGCTATCGCGTAATTAATTATTTTAGACATTTGATCCGTTACTTCCAAAAATGGTTATAATATATTTTTATACTCATTATAAGGTTACAAAATTCAATAACTACTTTACCTTGAATTTTGAACTCATTTAGTATATATATATTTTTAAATATATGTAATTACGATAAATTTAATTATTTATGAAACAATACTTATTTTAAACACCGATACTTATGCAAAATGCATTTTCATAATTTTCACAACTTTATTGTACTCCATTTTGTTCCACTTAAATTTATTTCTAGTTAACTTAATGCCCAAAACAATTATATTATCTGATTATACATATAAAAACTACACATTTTCAATATCTCTTACACAAATTTCTTACACAAATCACCAACCCACTTCTTTCCCCATTTTAGGCCGAACCAACCATTTCCCCAACATGATAACTTTGACACAATTTTCTTTGCTCATTTATTACTTATGTACTAGTTTATTTAAATAATAAAGAAACCATACTTTCATTTTAGTAAATAAGGAAGTAGCTAGTCATTTCTTTTCTATAGCAAACACTAAAAACTCTCTCATTTTACTAACTGATATTCGAAGAGAAAACAAGAAGAAAAAGACCAAGATTTTTCAAGTCAAGTTCATCACAATCTAGACACACTCTTAGTTGGGTTTTGAAATAAAAACCTAGGGTGTTTAGGATTAAACCTTTGTTCACTTCACCTCATCAAGTTACTAGTAAGCATCTCATATTCATGTTCATCTTCCATATTTATTTTGTGTTCATTTCATCATATTTAAGAAAAACATGCAAGTCATATGATGTTTGTACCACTTTTACATTGTTTTAAAATTATATATATTTATGTCATTCTATAATTATTCCTTGTAATATATCACTCTTGGTGATGTCTAGGAACCCATGACACCCTAAGAAGGTGTATGGTAGGATTAGAATAACCCGGAGTTGTTTTGAATGGGTTAGAATAGGTTTGGCGCGTGAAAAATTCATTTCGACAAGTTTATAAAAGTCGATCTTATTTTGAAAATCTGAAATCTCGACGGTAGATAAAAATTTTGGCCTAGATAATTAGAAAGTATACTTTAAAAGCGAAACCGTGGCTGCTTGAGCGGATTAAAGCGGGCTATAACGAAGAAGATATAAATTTTTCAAGTTAGCGGCGAAAACTATAAATCACGAAAATTTCGACATATTACGTCTATTTTATGCGAGTCAAAATGAGGCTTAGGCGTTATAAATTATTTCGACTTACCAAAAATATATTAGTATACTTTGATACGAGCTAAGGACATATAAAAGCGTAGAAAGCGGACTTGTAACGATTAAATTATACACGTTTACACAAAGTTGCGTAACTTTATTATATAAGAAAAACTATATTATTTCTAATAGACAAGTGTTACGGTAAACAAGTGACCATGTTCAAGGTCATTTTAACATGGACGTAGAACTTTTTATAAAGTAATGTCTTCTAGTAAAAGTAAGTTCGCCAAGCATATTTTCCAAAATGTCCGACCGTTTGTCAAGCGGAGTTGTAACGAATAAGATATGGTCACTTAAACTTTGCCGAAAACCACTCTTAAACAATATTTTGGACAAAGGTACCATACTTAACCTATATTTTTCTCCATGATCGAGACCTCTAGGATGAAAACTTAAATGCTAAAACTTTGAGATAATGATACAAGCTTCCCAAACCGTGGAGTTCGTTTCCTAACGCTCGGCGTGCACTATTTTACGACTAGCTTTTAGAGGCCGTTTTAGTCACTTACATGGAAATTTCAACGACATTATTTCTGACGAAAGTTATAATTTCATAATAAATCATTAAATGATTATCGTATGATATCATTTCAACGTAAATGCTTGCAAAGTAATTTAAGAATGGTCAAGACGTCAAAAGAGTATTTTTCGACGAAGAGTATTATTTTCAAAAATTCACAAGTGGTATAAATATCATACGAATTGCATGCATAACATTACATCATGACTTATTATATATCATATCATTCATAATAGGTCGCAGTTAGAGATTGTGCATCATTTCAGTGTACGCACTTTTGTCATCGCATCATTGTACCAAGTGAGTTCATAGCCCCACTCTTATTGCTTAATTGTTTTACAAACTCTTGGGGAGATACATGCTATATTTTTAATCGAACACAAATGCTTTGAGGTATGCTATATCCAAATGTTTTATTGTCACTAAGTAATCAATTGCCATGTTTGAAGTCCTACATCATGCACCATTAGTCACTTGCGGTGGCGAATATTGTGAATAGGCCTATTGGAATTAACACTCCCGTTCTTATTGACCCGGTTAGGAAATCGAGCGCACTATATTGAATCATTAAGGTAAATTGGCAAGTTTACCTATTAGGGCTACAATGAAACGATTTTACCAATTTCTATTGGTACGAGGTTTACGCTTTGGTTGTCATGAACTTAGTGAAATAAATGTTGTTTTATTTTTCAACGATGAGTGTGGAACAATGTAACTCACACTACGAATATTGTGTTCAAACGAATTAATTAAACCTATGGATTTCACTCAACCTTTGTGTTGACTATTTTAAGCATGTTTTATCTCAGGTATCTAAGGCATATACTTCATGGCATGCATGTGGACTTATCATAGAGTCGCGGTGACGACGCGTCTTACATGGATTTTATGCACTTTAAAACATCGTTTGAATTGTAACAAATTTATTTCCGTACATAGTAACTTTCATTTGGGACCTATACTTTGTAACTCGATTGTTTAATTAAATCAAGCGATGTGTTTTCCAAACGACACTTTAGGTCGTTCAATATAATGTGATTGTGATGCTATGATGATCAACCCCAGAATTCCATTCATTGCAAAAGCAGTAATTTGGGGTGTAACAATATTGTTCACACATACCCTCCCGGAAGATTTACATCGCATAATATGCAAACCTCGACCATATTACTCCGATCCAAACATTATCTTCACACGGGACATCCGAGAAGAGTACAAGCCCTTGCACTCATCCTCACGTGAAAATGTTTGGAGTCTTAGGAAATCGAGAAATCCTTCCCGCTTGTTGTGCTCACATGTTGTCTTGTTTGCTAACACAACAACCATACAATCTCGCCTACTTCTTGCATAGCAATTGTAAATCTTCAAGGCTCCAAGAATAAACTCATCCCTTATGGAATGTTCTTGTGCGCCTCTATCACAATGTTATGCACTTTCATCCTCAATTTCAAAGTCCGTTGTACGTACTTGTGAACAAGATGATGGAACCACTAAACATATCTCTCATGAAGAATTTCTTCATTCTTGATTCCACCAACACTCATCAATCACGTAATGATCCTCCTAGATAAAACACTCAAGGAACCTAGTAGTATTTCAAATAGGATCAATCCTCTCGTACTCGTGCTTTATCAATGTAATCCTATTTCCTTCATGAAATAAAACATCTTACATTTGATATCTTAGTGTTAGAATCTCTTTAAACCAACCTTGGAATATAATGCATTGTCAAGATCATTGCATACCTTTAGTAAAGGTTCTGCTGAGCAGATGCACGGATCCCAAAGTTTGTGCTAGACGGATCCCTACACTTAGGGAACCGTGGGATCCGGCAAACAGAAAATGCAATTGCAAGCATTGTATTTCAAACATATCCTTAGAACAACTCACACTAAGCTAAACATAGTATCTTAAGGCAAATTAAGTCCTTATCAAGATAAGTAGATCCTTCCTTCTCACACATAACTCACCTAGATCACACTCTAAGACGCTTGTAGATCTATCGTTTCATTTTTAATCCATTGCTCTTCCGCTCTTAAACTCACACTATATTTTTGTAGGACCTTACTTTTACACCAACCTTACGCGTTTATCACCTTATCACAAGATGAACACACGTTAAACCAACACACGTTATGCATAAAAGATGAAGAAGAAAAGATTAAAAGATGGTGACTTAAGTAATATGTTATGCGTATGAATAGAGAGAAAATGATGAAAGAAAACTCGTTATATCATAAATAAAACACAGACACACACACTCAAGCACACCCCTCAAATGAGACTTTGAGGGGTATATATAGTACAAGACATAAACGCCCTAATGGGCTTGGCCATGGGCTTCGTGGTGGACTTGGATTGGATTGGGTTACATGAACTTATTCAAGGCTAGCTTAACATAACTCCTAACCATTTAGCTTAGTCCAATCCATGAGCCCATTGACTATTCTAATACGATATCTAACACACGTTACAAAGTTCCTAAATGTGAATGACCATCACTTCTAATAATAATTATGACGATCCAAAGACATATTTCCAAATGTCATCCCTATAGTAAACATTATGCTCCCTATCAGTAGTGTAAAGCCTAAGTCTCGCAACTAGTCTTCCTATTCGTTTAGCATAAGTTCTTTTGGGAACATTCTTCATAGCAGGCTTAACAATCTCATTCTTAGAAACACAATCATCATGAACATTAGTTAAAGATTTCTTGCAAGTTAAACAAAGCAGTTCATGATTCATTAAACTTAGCGAGTTCATACGTTCATTACAATCGGATGAAATGTCTTTCTTATTACAAAGCGGTAAATTCCTAGGGTGTTCTTCTACTTTCTTCTCTTTATTCAAGCGACTACTCTTAGAGGCAAGCGAGACTCTATTGTTCCTTGTATTGCTCTTGGGCTTTAGTCTGCTGCTCCTAGAGGTGCTTCCTAGTCTGTAGAAGGTAAGGCACACTCATTAGGATTCACATTTTTATCTAGAAGTGGTTTGATTTCCTAGTCTCTTTTGAGTGCTTATCTAAACTTATGTCGTTTGTTCCATATGTTTTAGATGTGGAGGCGAGCGCATTAGTGGTACTCATCTTAAAAGGCGGGAGCTAAAACTTTTGGTTTCTCAATAACCGCTTTTCCTTTTCAACATTTTGTTTAGGCAAGGCGGTGGGTGTTGGTTTTGACAAATCATTTTCTCATTGACTTTTGGAGGAGGCATTGAAGCAGACATTTTGGTTTTAAAACGGTTTGGGAACATTGCTTTCTCCTCGGTCAATGGTTTTGTAATCTTAGTATCCATTGCCTTTCCTTTTGACATTCGGTGAGCCCTCAAAGATCATTTTAGCTTTCATGTCATTGTAGGCATGCTCATCTGACAGTTTGTCATACTTGCATTCTCGGTTTTCGATCAAGTTGTTTAAAATATGAGACATTTTCTTTTCAAGTTTCTCGAGTGCTTTTCATATTTTGAAACAATTTTGGAGGTCTCGGTGAGTCTTTCATGATCTTCAACAGAATATGTTTATAAAATAATGGACATAATATCGGTGAGTCGAACATCTTGAAGAGAGTCATTTAAATTTTCCAAAAATTTGATGTGTTCGACACGTCATTAGCTTGCTTTACCGGGTTTATGGTCCTTGACAAAGTCATTTGTTTCTTTCAAAAGCGCTTGTTCAAAGTGAATTACCCTTGAGTTGATGTTATTGATTTGAGGGCAATTTGAGTTTCAAAATACTTTTTATTTTCATTATCAAAACTATTAAACGGATGTTTGTTGTAATATTGGTTTAGTTTTACTTGATGTCTTGAAGATCCATAATTCTAGTTTTCACATTTTCTAAAATACTTCTCGCATCACTTGTGTTAAAGGATTGTTTGAAGACATTTGTTCAATGTTCGAAGAGAATTTGAGACAACAATGGTTTTCAAGCAGATTTTGAAAAAGGTGTTGACTCTTTGTTTGAAACACATGGTGTGATGGAAAACTTTGACTTTTCTTTTTGATTAACAAAAGTAATTCCAGATATTTTGTTCCATTTGTTATAGTCGATTGGTTTGATTTCTGGATGTTTTTGTTTCATTCTTTCTCTACTCTCCTTAGATAGTTCTAACGTTTCAAGAGAATCACGAACAATAATGGGTTCATGTAAAACATTTCCATTGTTTAACACATTCTGAGGTTTCTAAGCTTTCTTGAGGAACGAAGAAGGGTCGTTACCAAGTGTCATTCTATGATTAGTATGAAAATGCGGATTTACTTTATTAGAAAGCATCTTATTTGTTTGAGCAGAATGACCCGTTGTAAGAAGAAAATTTTTCAAAGTTTGGATTTTTTTCATTTTTATCAAGAATTTCACCAAGAAGAGATTCTTCTCGTTTTGAAAAATCAGTTATCAACTGCTTCTTCTCTTTTTCAAGATTAGAAAACATTTCTTTTTGTTTAGAAAGTTGGTCATTTAAATCAAAAATTTCCTTGTTTAAAGATTTAATTTTCAAGTTCAAATTCACATCAAGTGTGTTATACTTGATTTGCAATAGTTGTTCTTTAGAAACCAAATTTCGATAACCAATTTCTAATTCGATTCTTTGTTTTATAAAATTCAAGGCTTTTGCATTCTCCTTGTAACTCTCAAGCTCGTGGTCAATTTAGCATTCGCGGCCTTAACCGCGATTGACCGTTCTAACTTCTCGATTTCAATGCCACGATTATTGATTAATGATTCAAAATAAACACGTGTTTCCTCATCGGTCTCGATATTTTGCGCTACATAGTCTCCACTAGGATCACATACAGAGTCTTAGAGTTAGTATTGCTACAACTCGGATTGTCGGTATGTATCATAAGTAGGTGATGATGTCACGAGAATGCTATTCGTCATGAGTAAACACATCAAATATGACATTGTTATAGCATGGATCGGTGATTGGTACCTCGGATCTGCATTGGCGTCATAGGCGGAGGTGCGTCGAGAATCGATGTCGTACTTAGTCTCTGAAGATTTGCCATGAAGATGCGATTCGCATTGATTTCCTCTAGGTCTTCCAAATCATCCATGATAGCCATAAAGTCATGTTCCTCGGCACTCAATTGAAGTCCTGCATTTTCTTTTGTACCAACATGATATCTTTACGAAGATCGCAAGATCCTTCTTTTTCGGCTTAGTAGGGCGGTTCCTTGCCATGTAACCCACTCCTTGTGATTGTAACACGTAACTTTGATTACCACGATTCACATTTCCATAATTCCCAACATTGGGTGCGGCATTCCCATTCGATTACCTTTGCTCTATTCCCAACATTACATCCATCGATTTCAACATTACGATTGTGATTACGATTGGAACCTTTGATTACCATACGAAATCCGATAGCATATCCTACGATTCTAATAACTCCAACCATTTGTCCTTGATGACCCATATTCACACCCTGGTGTGCAATTTTCACGTGCGAGTGTTTGATGAAATCCTTTGGTTGTTGTTAGTTGGTGTGGAATAGCGACTTGAATCTTTACCCAAAATGCAAATGCATGTAGCAAAGCATGTTCTTGTTCAATTTCAAGATCGGTGATTCCTTGTTCACAGTAATGTTGTTGTTACGGTGGATAGATTTGTTGTTGAGGATATGACTTGTTGTTGTGGAATGTATTCTTTGCAAGTTGTTGTTAGTGGAAGATGATGAAGCTTGTTTTGTGTATTCTTTGGGTTTGAATCTTTGCAATGAGTGCCAATGGATCATGATTCTTTGCTAATCTTTCTTTCGACTTCATTCAGCCGGTTTGGTTTTGTTTGAGAAAATCATTGAGTTGATCAAAGTTCACTGATGTAAGTCTTTTGTTTGGTTGACAATAGTGACATATCGTCCCATTCTTACGGTAGATTGTTCAAGAACTTGATGTTGCTCACGATAGTTACGGGTGTCAACTTGTTTACGATCGACTCATTCATTAAAGTGCGAGAACCTTCCATAGTAGGATTCAATTGATTCTCACAGGTGGATGTAAACTTCTCCCAGCGGTTAGCGACTTGTTCTCCGTGATGATCGTGCTAAACCGTCAAGTCAAACAAACTTAAAAGCGACTTAAACACAAATGCAATGAAGATCGAGAGAATACAATGAATTCCGGTCGTTAAGTCCCGAGGAGACTCGATGGTGTGTTTAAATCGAACTCGGAGGATAGAATGATCACTAAGGATAATGATGCGTAAAGGTTATGATTAAGAAATTACACTCTTGATTGATTTGGAATAGAATTGGACACGAATTGGAAAGCACAACAATCGGATGAGAAAAGCGTAAGCGTAAGTTTTAAAACTACGTATCTGCACAAAATAAAAAGTGAAAACTAAAAATAAAGACCTAAAAATATAAAAATGACATTTTGGAATCCTAAAAATAAAAGAAAATTATTAGAAAAAGAAAATTATTTTAACACTATTTAATTAATTATTATTAATTAAAACTATTTTAACTATTTAATAAATACTCTAAAATAGAAGAAAATAGGAAATAAGGCTAGAAAAATAAACTTATGACTTTGAAAATCTAAAATACTATAAAACTAATTTTAAAACTAAAATATATTTTCACACTTTTATCTAATTATTATTAATTAATAACTATTTAAAATACACTTAAATACTAGAAAATACAAAATAAACTTGGAAAATAAAATTTTAACTTTGAAAATCTAAAATATGATAAAACTAATTTTAAAACAGAAAATATATTTTTATGCTTATTAATTATTTATTACTAATTATTTATTATTTATTAACTATTTATAATTATAATAAATACTAAAAGATAGAGAAAATCGAAACTTTTCTAAAAATCCTATATGATAACAGAAAATTAAGAAAATAGAAAAACAAGATTTGCTTATTAAAAGTTGAAAAGAAAAATCAAAAGCTAAAAATATTAAATAAACGCTATCACTATTTTTATATTGATGTTTTGTGAATTTTCTTTTTGAAAACTACTTATATACTAATAATATGAAACTTTAACAAAGACAAAATTTTATCTACTTAAAATAATTTGTTTTGGTAGCTTATAAGCTCATGAGTTTGAAAATAAGCATATTGAAGAAATAAGCTCAAACAAGCTTGTAAAATGGAACCAAAAGTGGAATAAGCTAAAATAAGCTATAAGCTACTAATACTAAGCTAGAAAACACAATTAAAAACAACGATAAGCTATTAAATATCAAATAACCACTATGACTAATCTAACTAAATAAGCGATGCAAGGATTTTCAAGACCAAATTAAAGCGAGAGCATAAGCTCAAAAGCTCAAAACAAAAACAAGGCAACAAAATTTGGTGGTGGCCTACTCAAAAAGCAAAGCTCACACTATGGGGTGCCTTGAGGAGCTTATGAAAAGAGACCGATTAGCGCTTATCGATTAACACCAAAATAGGACAAAGTTTAAGCTTGATGCGGGCTTATCTAACAAGGCGCAAAGTGAAAACTAAAGCTTCGGACTTTAAAAGGGCTAGGTCACTACACAAAAGCTAAAAGTCTCAAGGTAAGGCCAACTAACAAGCTATCGGTGAGCTTATCAAGATGGGTACTGGCTGTGCTACGAGGCACCATGTTGACTTTTAAGAAATGATCTAAGTTGACTAAAGCTGAATTTTAACTAGATTCTACTTCTTCGATTATGTAGTATTAAGCTAGAGTAAGGCTAATTTAAGCTAGGTTAACGGTTTTGAACTCTTGTGATGATTACGATAAGCTAACTCATACTGATTATGAAATTAAGATTAGATTAAAGGTATTTTGACTTTATATGCAAATGACCATTGGTTTACTTGGGTTATCGAGATATTTAGACCTAGTAGGCTTAACAATCTCATTCTTAGAAACACAATCATCATGAACATTAGTTAAAGATTTCTTGCAAGTTAAACAAGCAGTTCAGATTCATTAAACTTAGCGAGTTCATCGTTCATTACAATCGGATGAAATGTCTTTCTTATTACAAAGCGGTAAATTCTAGGGTGTTCTTCTACTTTCTTCTCTTTATTCAGCGACTACTCTTAGAGGCAAGCGAGACTCTATTGTTCCTTGTATTGCTCTTAGGCTTTAGTCTGCTGCTCTAGAGGTGCTTCCTAGTCTGTAGAAGGTAAGGCACTCATTAGGATTCACATTTTTATCTAGAGAAGTGGTTTGATTTCCTAGTCTCTTTTGAGTGCTTATCTAAACTTATGTCGTTTGTTCCATATGTTTTAGATGTGGAGGCGACGCATTAGTGGTACTCATCTTAAAAGGCCGGAGCTAAAACTTTTGGTTTCTCAATAACCGCTTTTCCTTTTCAACATTTTGTTTAGGCAAGGCGGTGGAGTATTTGGTTTTGACAAATCATTTTCTCATTGACTTTTGGAGGAGGCATTGAAAGCAGACATTTTGGTTTTAAAACCGGTTTGGGAACATTGCTTTCTCCTCGGTCAATGGTTTTGTAATCTTAGTATCCCTTGCCTTTCCTTTTGACATTCGGTGAGCCCTCAAAAGATCATTTTTAGCTTTCATGTCATTGTAGGCATGCTCATACGACAGTTTGTCATACTTGCATTCCTCGGTTTTCGATCAAGTTGTTTAAAATATGAGACATTTTCTTTTCAAGTTTCTCAAGTGCTTTTCATATTTTGAAACAATTTTGGAGGTCTCGGTGGAGTCTTTCATGATCTTCAACGAGAATATGTTTATAAAATAATGGACATAATATCGGTGAGTCGAACATCTTGAAGAGAGTCATTTAAATTTTCCAAAATTTGATGTGTTCGACAGATCATTAGCTTGCTTTACCGGTTTATGGTCCTTGACAAAGTCAATTGTTTCTTTCAAAAGCAGCTTGTTCAAAGTGAATTACCCTTGAGTTGATGTTATTAATTTGAGGGCAATTTGAGTTCAAAATACTTTTATTTTCATTATCAAAACTATTAAACCGGATGTTTGTTGTAATATTGGTTTTAGTTTTATGATGTCTTGAAGATCCATAATTCTAGTTTTCACATTTTCTAAAATACTTCTCGCATCACTTGTGTTAAAAGGATTGTTTGAAGACATTTGTTCAATGTTCGAAAGAGAATTTGAGACAACAAGCGGTTTTCAAACAGTTTTGAAAAAGGTGTTGACTCTTTGTTTGAAACACATGGTGTGATGGAAAACTTTGACTTTTCTTTTTGATTAACAAAAGTAATTCCAGATATTTTGTTCCATTTGTTATAGTCGATTGGTTTGATTTCTGGATGTTTTTGTTTCATTCTTTCTCTACTCTCCTTAGATAGTTCTAACGTTTCAAGAGAATCACGAACAATAATGGGTTCATGTAAAACATTTCCATTGTTTAACACATTCTGAGGTTTCTAAGCTTTCTTGAGGAACGAAGAAGGGTCGTTACCAAGTGTCATTCTATGATTAGTATGAAAATGCGGATTTACTTTATTAGAAAGCATCTTATTTGTTTGGCGAATGACCCGTTGTAAGAAGAAAATTTTTCAAAGTTTGGATTTTTTCATTTTTATCAAGAATTTCACCGAAGAGATTCTTCTCGTTTTGAAAATCGGTTATCAATGCTTCTTCTCTTTTTCAAGATTAGAAAACATTTCTTTTGTTTAGAAAGTTGGTCATTTAAATCAAAATTTCCTTGTTTAAAGATTTAATTTTCAAGTTCAAATTCATCAAGTGTGTTATACTTGATTTGCAATAGTTGTTCTTTAGAAACCAAATTTCGATAACCAATTTCTAATTCGATTCTTTGTTTTATAAAATTCAAAGGCTTTGCATTCTCCTTGTAACTCTCAAGCTCGTGTCAATTTAGCATTCGTGACCTTAACCGCGATTGACCGTTCTAACTTTCTCGATTTCAATGCCACGATTATTGATTAATGATTCAAAATAAGCACGTGTTTCCTCATCGGTCTCGGTATTTTGCGCTACATAGTCTCCACTAGGATCCACATCCAGGTCTTAGAGTTAGTATTGCTACAACTCGGATTGTCCGGTATGTATCATAAGTAGGTGATGATGTCACGAGAATGCTATTCGTCATGAGTAAACACATCAAATATGACATTGTTATAGCATGGATCGATGATTGGTACCTCGAATCTGCATTGGCGTCATAGGCAGGAGTGCGTCGGAATCGATGTCGTACTTAGTCTCTGAAGATTTGCCATGAAGATGCGATTCGCATTGATTTCCTCTAGGTCTTCAAATCATCCATGATAGCCATAAAGTCATGTTCCTCGGCACTCAATTGAAGTCCCGCATTTTCTTTTGTACCAACATGATATCTTTACGAAGATCAAGATCCTTCTTTTCGGCTTAGTAGGACGGTTCCTTGCCATGTAACCCACTCCTTGCAGTTGTAACCGTAACTGATTACCTGATTCACATTTCCATAATTCCCAGCATTGGGCTGACATTCCCATTCGATTACCGAGCTTGCTCTATTCGACATTACATCCCATCGATTTCCAACATTCGACCCAGTTACCGATTGAACCGCTTTGATTACCCCGCGAAATCGGTAGCATATCCTGCGATTCCTAATAACTCCAACCATTTGTCCTTGATGACCCGTATTCACACCGTTTGTGCAATTTTCTGATGCGAGTGTTTGATGAAATCCTTTGGTTGTTGTTAGTTGGTGTGGAATAGCGACTTCGAATACTTTACCCAAAATGCAAATGCATGTAGCAAAGCATGTTCTTGTTCAATTTCAAGATCGGTGATTCCTTGTTCTGGTAATGTTGTTGTTACGGTGGATAGATTTGTTGTTGAGGATATGACTTGTTGTTGTGGAATGTATTCTTGCAAGTTGTTGTTAGTGGAAGATGATGAAGCTTGTTTTGTGTATTCACTGGAGTTTGAATCTTTGCAATGAGTGCCAATGGATCATGATTCTTTGCTAATCTTTCTTTCACGACTTCATTCAGCCAGTTTGGTTTTGTTTGAGAAAATCATTGAGTTGATCAAAGTTCATGATGTAAGTCTTTTGTTTGGTTGACAATAGTGACATATCGTCCCCATTCTTACGGTAGATTGTTCAAGAACTTGATGTTGCTCACGATAGTTACGGGTGTCAACTTGTTTACGATCGACTCATTCATTAAAGTGCGAGAACCTTCCATAGTAGGATTCAATTGATTCTCACAGGTGGATGTAAACTTCTCCCAGCGGTTAGCGACTTGTTCTCCGTATTGATCTGCATGCTAAACCGTCAAGTCAAACAAACTTAAAGCGACTTAAACACAAATGCAATGAAGATCGGAGAATACAATGAATTCCGGGTCGTTAAGTCGAGGAGACTCGATGGTGTGTTTAAATCGAACTCGGAGGATAGAATGATCACTAAGGATAATGATCATAAAGGTTATGATTAAGAAATTACACTCTTGATTGATTTGGAATAGAATTGGACACGAATTGGAAGCACAACAATCGGATGAGAAAAGCGTAAGCGTAAGTTTTAAAAACTACGATATCGCGCAAAATAAAAAGTGAAAACTAAAAATAAAAGACCTAAAATATAAAATGACATTTTGGAATCCTAAAATAAAGAAAATTATTAGAAAAGAAAATTATTTTAACACTATTTAATTAATTATTATTAATTAAAACTATTTTAACTATTTAATAAATACTCTAAAATAGAAGAAAATAGGAAATAAGGCTAGAAAAATAAACTTATGACTTTGAAAAATCTAAAATACTATAAAACTAATTTTAAAACTAAAATATATTTTCACACTTTTATCTAATTATTATTAATTAATAACTATTTAAAATACACTTAAATACTAGAAAATACAAAATAAACTTGGAAAAATAAAATTTTAACTTTGAAAAATCTAAAATATGATAAAACTAATTTTAAAACAGAAAATATATTTTTTATGCTTATTAATTATTTATTACTAATTATTTATTATTTATTAACTATTTATAATTATAATAAATACTAAAAAGATAGAGAAAAATCTGAAACTTTTTCTAAAAATCCTATATGATAACAGAAAATTAAGAAAAATAGAAAAACAAGATTTGCTTATTAAAAAGTTGAAAAGAAAAATCAAAAAGCTAAAAAATATTAAATAAACGCTATCACTATTTTTATATTGATGTTTTTGTGAATTTTCTTTTTGAAAACTACTTATATACTAATAATATGAAACTTTAACAAAGACAAAAATTTTATCTACTTAAAATAAGCTGTTTTGGTAAGCTTATAAGCTCACAGTTTTGAAAATAAGCTTATATTGAAGAAATAAGCTCAAACAAGCTTGTAAAATGGAACCAAAAGTGGAATAAGCTAAAATAAGCTATAAGCTACTAATACTAAGCTAGAAAACACAATTAAAAACACTGATAAGCTATTAAATATCAAATAACCACTATGACTAATCTAACTAAATAAACAGTCTGCAAGGATTTTCAAGACCAAATTAAGCTGAGAGCATAAGCTCAAAAGCTCAAAACAAACCTTAAGGCAACAAGCTGGGCTGGTGGCCTACTCAAAAAGCCAAAGCTCACACTATGGGGTGCCGAGGAGCTTATGAAAAGAGACCGATTAGCCTTATGCGATTAACACCAAAATAGGACAAAGTTTAAGCTTGATGCGGGCTTATCTAACAAAGCGCAAAGTGAAAACTAAAGCTTGGACTTTAAAGGGCTAGGTCAGCTACACAAAAGCTAAAAGTCTCAAGGTAAGGCCAACTAACAAGCTATCGGTGAGCTTATCAAGATGGTTGCTGGCGTACTGAGGCACCATGTTGACTTTTAAGAAATGATCTAAGTTGACTAAGCTGAATTTTAACTAGATTCTACTTCGATTATGTAGTATTAAGCTAGAGTAAGGCTAATTTAAGCTAGGTTTGAGGTTTTGAACTCTTGTGATGATTACGATAAGCTAACTCATATGATTATGAAATTAAGATTAGATTAAAGGTATTTTGACTTTATATGCAAATGACCCTTGGTTTACTTGGGTTATCGAGATATTTAGACCTAGTTTGACACAGAGCAACTAAGAACAAAGGATGAAACAACCTAAAACACCATTAAACAAGCAATACCAAGCAGGTCCTTTAGCTAGATTTGTTTTGAAGATTCTAAAGAGAATCAACGATCTAGACCATGAGTTGAATTCGGACCTTATATTAACAAATAATAAAATGAATAAGCATTAAAAACAATTCTAACAACATAAAGCGGTGAAGTAATAGGATTGAACCACAAGCTTACAAATTGATTTCCAAGGTGGCGAGAAGCGAGGACTATAACCAATTCCTATAGAACCTCCACGGGTTCTCTAACCCATTCCATCAAAGATCAAAGCGCTTGACTTCCTTCTTCATCTCTTGTGATTTTGAATTTTACTACTTAATTTGGTAATTTTGGTATTTTCTCTTTTTAGTTCTAAAGCTGAATTTTATGGTATCTAATAGCTTTTATAAGCTATAAAGGAGCTTACATGGGCTATTCAGGTCCTTGACGGGATACCAACAACATTGGAACATACATGAGAATTTTGAAAATAAGGAAATTTTGCATAAGCTGAGGCGAGATTAAGGCGAAATAGATTATTGAAAAAGATTCACATATACTGAATTAACTTGAACAAAGTGCTTAGAAGCTTAAAATTACATTGGTATTAAAAAGTTAGCTAAAACGACATAAGTTAAGCTAAATTACACTAGATAGATCTTTTACAATGCATCTTTCTCTCTCTATATAGACTTTCTTGCATCTCTGATATCCTCTGAATCTTTCCCACCAAATTCTAGCCTTTGGATCACTCAAAATAATCAGAACCGTCCACATGTTATTTTGGCGCCATTTTTCCATTTAGCAGGTTTAAGCTTTAATGAGGTTTGGTTCAATCAATTAAGGCTTTTGTTGTTTAGAGGGGGTGAGGAGGGGACATAGCATGGGAGGAGAGGTTGAAAAAGTGGTAAAACCATGGCTGGTATTGAATATCTGGGTTGGGAGAGACAGAGCTACAGTAGCTCTAGTATTTGCGCGGTTTTCCCCTTTTTTGACTTTCATTGACCGAAGGTGGGTAATAACAAAAGGCTGGGTCATGGGATTGGGCTAGAGGTTGGGTTTGGATTGGATTTTGGGCCTAGTGATATTAAAGGATCCGTTTGGTTAAGTGGTAACAACAAGGACCAATTTTGCAATTTCTCTAAACTTCAAGGACTGATCATGCAACTTTTCCAAACTTATAACAAGGACCAATTTTGACAAACTTTGATAGAACAAGGACCATTTTTGCATAAAATCCATTTTTTAAAAGTCCAAGGACTAATTTTGCAAAATTTCAAAGTTTAGGGACCTTTCTTGCCAATTGACCAAAGAATCATTCAAGGATCATTTTAAACAACTTAGAATACTTGAGGGACCTTGAATGATAAATTTCCACATTTTGAATTCGAGGACTAGATTTGACAACTTTTAAAACTTGGGGGACTAAAGCGCCAATTTTGCAAACTTGATACATTTTTCATCGATTTTGATATTTTTGCATTTAAAACACATAAAACACTGATTTGTGATATTTTGATCATTTGATGTGTTTTGGCGTTTCGAGATGATTTTGCAGTTTAGATTATACAAAAATGATGAGTATTTAGACACTCATCACGTATCTTGTTGACCAATTTCGGTTCCATGACAAAGCCGTCTAACACGTTCCACATATCAAAGCAGTTTCTTTGTCTCTGACAAAGATGTCTCTTGGTAAACCAGTTGGACAATATGAATTGCCATGTCATCTGCTTGACTTGTTTGATCCTCTTGATGTATTACGATTCCTTTTGAACACGAAAATATGGTGGGACGGAGGTGTTGCATCAGCATTTCGAGGGTCTTGGACTTGTCGAGGTATGAAGGTTCCATTCGTAATGGATTGAATCATCAATTTTCCATTAGGTTTGGTCTTAATGTGTGAAGCATCGACTTGTCCATTGAATATAACCACCTTTTTCAACATAGGAGGGCGGTTTTGGCACCGGTGCATGAATGTCTTGTTGAGTTGCCATTGATGAAGGTATGATATGATAAAGTTGATGTAGGATCGATTCAACGATAAAGGAGTTGTGTTTGATGAAGATTAAGCTCGGTTGTTGTAGTGAAAATTTGGTCTAAAACTTAAAACCTCAATAACTTCTTTTGAAGCGCTTTTAGGACTTGAAGGTTGACCGAATGAACTATTTGGAGGTCTATTCTCCTCGTTCTCACGGTCGTTTGATGGGTAGAAACGCTGAAAGCAGATTCTGGTTCAAAAGTTATAGCCGTTTGAAGTTTTGCTCAAAATCTTACTCTTAAACTTGTTCTTATGCATAGGAATTGTTGCTTATCGTGGGATTGCTTGTCGTAGGATTCTTATGCATAGAAAGCTTAGGCGTAGGATTCCTTATGCCTAAAACCCAACTTCTGGCGTAAACTTAAGGTTAAGCGTAAGTCTTATCGTAAACTTTATACTTAAGTAGAGTACCTTCTGGCGTAAGATTTAACTTATCGTAGAGTGCTTACTCGTAAGGTTTTTGCTTATCGTAAGATTAGGTTTAAAACCAAAATCCTTTACACTATCACGATGTAAAAGATATCCAAAGTCGAAGTGTTCACAAACTTATCCAAGTGAGGGAAGCGAGTAACCGTTATTACCGAAGATGGTTCACAAAGCTTATCGTAAAATTCAAATCTTCTGGCGTGAAAACTAGGGTTTGACTTTTCTTACTCGTAAAGGGTTTTGACCAAAAGTTGCTACGCGTAAAAGCGCGGTTTTGCAAAATACAATTTTTCACCAAAAACACGTTTCAAACGATTTCTTTTGCACAAACTTCTTCCAAACACTTAAAGATCAATAAAGTCTACAACTTTAACCTTAAAACCACGCAAAACCAAACCTTTATGCAAAAAGCCCGTTTATAGATAAAAGCAACTTTTCTTTGTAAAGTTTAAAAAGCGTAACACAACACTCCTAAACCATTGTTAGGCGATTGATACCAATTGTAGGACCTTACTTTTATCACCTTATCACAAGATGAACACACGTTAAACCAACACACGTTATGCGTAAAAGATGAAGAAGAAAAGATTAAAAGATTGTGACTTAAGTAATATGTTATGCGTATGAATAGAGAGAAAATGATGAAAGAAAACTCGTTATATCATAAAGAAAATACACACACACACACACAAGCACACCCTTAAAATGAGACTTTGAGGGGTATATATAGTACAAGACATAAACGCCCTAATGGGCTTGGCCATGGGCTTCGTGGTGGACTTGGATTGGATTGGGTTACATGAACTTATTCAAGGCTAGCTTAACATAACTTCTAACCATTTAGCTTAGTCCAATCCACGAGCCCGTTGACTATTCTAATACGATATCTAACACACGTTACAAGGTTCCTAAATGTGAATGACCGTCACTTCTACTAATAATTATTAAGGCTAATAATTTTTCACATGATCCTTCACATCTAGTCTTAGAAATCTTTCGATTATGGCAAAATTGATCATAAAGCATCCTTACCATTGATCAAAGTTGATCAAATTCTAGTTTTCCCATCTCAAAGCTTCTAGGATATTTTCCAAAACACTATCCTAAGTCACAACCTGATCTCTAGGATCATTTAGCTTCAATTGACACTCTCATCTTTAGTTTCATCCTTGCTCATTCATTGGTACTCATAAAAGTTCCAAATCCTTCCATAAAGGCAATCATTAGCTACATCACTCATTACCTTCATGTACTTAAGCACCCTTGATTTAAGACACTTAGTAGGAATGAAACACTCAAGGTGTTATAGATCTTAGATCTTAAAACATCATTTCCACTCTTTCAAAGGCTGCGATAGCGGATCCCTAGGATTAGCCTAGGCGGATCCCTACGAGGAGAGCCGTGGGATCCGGATGACGATTATGTCAAACCTTGCTAAAACAATCATTTCAACTCATCTTTCTAACTCAAACACTCTATCTCATCTTAAATGAGTTCCTAGATCAGTACAAACTCTGAAGTTGACTCTTGTGCATGTTAATCATCACATTCCAATGAATCTTAGTGGCTTAAGGCTTAATAGCACTTGCCAAATCTCTTGCTTTATAAACCACATTGTTAGGACTTCCATAGTCATCACCTTCATCCTAATTTTCAGCACTTTAGAAACCCTTACAAACCTCTTGAAATCATCTTATCATGAGGAAAACCCCAAGTAGTAACTTATCCACCAAAGAAGCACCCAAGAAAAGGCTCGTGTTATACGAAATCTCTTCAACCGAATCATCTCGGTCAAGCCAACAAATGATAGGATCTTTCCTCAACCAATCAAACCAATTTCTAAAAGGATAGTACCCACAAAACTACCTATGCTAAACACCACCATACCTTCTAGGCCAAACAATATCATCTCCACTAAACCATCACCATTGGTTCCTAGAGCTATTTCTTTTACATCTCCACTATCATCACCACACCTCTACAATTTAGAGGATTTGCCTCCTAGGCCGTCTCATCCGCCTCCATGAGCAACATTCTCCTCATTAGGAGGAACAATGGTACAAAATCAAGGTGTTGAGTCAACACTTGCTCGGCTTCCTTTTGCCGTTTCCATCATATAATCCCATTTGGATTATGAGAAATCATCAAAGTCAACCACCCGACCATATGGAGTTGACACTTCTCTACCACCACCATCATTCTTGGTGAGCCATTCTCAATCGCCTCCACCAATCCTCCATCGTTTGAAGCTCCTGAGCCGCTTCACTTGATCCTTCGCATCAAGCCATTTCATTTCTTCCACCACCACTACCTAGCCATGACAAAGATTGTTATCATTGTCAACATGTTGAAATTTTGATACGTGAAGTACGAGAAGACCAACGTTTCATGTTCTATCATCTCCTCGAGCGTTTCGGAGATTAAACCTAAACAAAACATGAGCTAGAAGATTTTAGTGGTGTCCTAGCATCAGCGATAGTTGGTCTAGAAATTCCTAGTCATGTATTTTCTTGTTTTCTTAGTTTTTAGAGTCATGTATATCATAACTCTAGTTTTGTTAAATGAAATTACATGCTACTTGTTATATTTACGAGCATATGATTACATTGTATTAATATCTCATTTTGTGATAACATTACTTGTTATATCACCATTCTTGAAATTGATCATCATTATCTCGGATCCTCATAATTTCCTAGAGCGGATCCCTACTAGGAGGGCAAGTGGGATCCGTGAGACGAAAACTATTTTCTACTAAATTGGACCACATTTGCGGAAATTGTGAATTATACTTGTTTTCTAACCTTTGTTTTGTAGTTATTCAATTTACACATGAAGACTTTGACATCCTAAAGCTAGGGAGCTTTATGTCAAAGCAATACATTACAAATTACTTGCAACATTAGGATTACATTTCGTGACATCCCTTTGCAAAATTGCAATCATCAAGGGAGCACATTAAGTCACTTAGGCGAAATCTTTTGCAAAATTACTTGCAAACCAACTAGATTAGTATTACTTTCTTGGCATACTTACATGGGATGGACTCGTCAAGGGAGTAAAACGAGATCCTTTCCGTTACTTGCTCTCTATTTCTTTTTATTTCTTTCACATGTTTTTCTTAAAAACAACGTGTTGCTTTTTTCGAAGCTCTTTTGTTTCGACAAAAGAGGAGAAAAGTAAAACTACTAAATTCAAACTTTACAATTTTAGCTTTTCTTTAAAATAATTTTATGTTTTGTCATCAACAAAAGGGAGATTGTTAATACAAATAAGCCGTAAAAGCGTTTATTTATATTTTACGATCTTCTAATGTTTTGTCGATAACAAGCGTAAAATCATTTAACGAAACAAATAAAATACGTAAATGGTTTGAACTAATAGTTTCTAACATATTAACATTTTCACAAAACACTAAAACAAGTATAAGTGATTTTATGATTTAATATTACATATGTACAACAACTAGTGTTTACATATTTGGGTAAAATATACACATAACTAGTATGTAGTATATTGGGTAATATAAATGGGTAGAAACTTAAGTATCATAACCCATTGGGCAAATACATTGAATGTAGTTGGGTACAACCCAAAGCCCATGACCCATGGAGCTTGACCCATAACCCATTGCATGACATCATGCTTATATCATACATGGATATTATCCATAACCCATGGATCAACCCATACCCAAGTGACCAAGTGCATTGCACTCAAGAGATACATTGTATCTAGCTAAAGATCCATGGTTCAACCCATGACCCATAACCCATAACCAAAATACCCATGGGTAAAAGGGCGTCCCGAATCCCTAACTTAACGCTAGATGGATCCCTTGTGGAAGGGATACATGGGATCCGAGGAGCAGTAGATTTTTCTTCTATAAATAGTGAGCCATTTCTTCATTGTTTCTCACCCTTTCTAACATACTTTCCCTAGAGTTAAAACTCTCTAACCTCGGATCAAAAGATCTATGTTTGTAGTTTTGTTTTGTGTGATCTTCTAGGTTCCTCTTAAGGCAAGATCACCACCTTTGAAGTCGAGCAAGCTCAAGTCCATGAGTTTCCATGCTTCCTCATCATCAAGGCTCTTGAAGTCCTCTTGTTGATGATTCTTTTCTTTCTTCTAAGAAGTGTAGTGTTGAAGACATTAGTGAAAGATGTCTCAAGGGTCAAGGCGAGACATTAGTGAAGGTGTCGATCGTCCATATTGTAGGCATCTTTCTTTCTCTCTATATAGACTTTCTTGCATCTACGATATCCTCTGAATCTTTCCCACCAAATTCAGCCTTTGGATCACTCAAAATAATCGAACCGTCCACATGTTATTTTGGCGCCATTTTCCATTTAGCGGAGTTTAAGCTTTAATGAGGTTTGGTTCAATCAATTAAGGCTTTTGTTGTTTAGAGGGTGAGGAGGGACATAGCATGGGAGGAGAGGTTGAAAAAGTGGTAAAACCATGGTCGGTATTGAATATACGGGTTGGGAGAGCAGGCTCTGATGGCTCTAGTATTTCTTGCAGTTTTCCCCTTTTTGACTTTCATTGACGAAGGTGGGTAATAACAAAAGGTGGGTCATGGGATTGGGCTAGAGGTTGGGTTTGGATTGGATTTTGGGCCTAGTGATATTAAAGGATCCGTTTGGTTAAGTGGTAACAACAAGGACCAATTTTGCAATTTCTCTAAACTTCAGGACTGATCATGCAACTTTTCCAAACTTATAACAAGGACCAATTTTGACAAACTTTGATAGAACAAGGACCATTTTGCATAAAATCCATTTTTAACGTATCTTGTTGACCAATTTCAAGGCCCATGACAAAGCCGTCTAACACGCTCCCACATATCGAAAGCATTTTCACGATTTTGAACTGCATTTAAAACACATAAAACAAAGAAGAAAGATGTCTCTTGGTAAACCCACGTATCTTGGACAATATGAATTGCCATGTCATCTTCTTCGACTTGTTTCGATCCTCTTCGACTTGTATTCGATTCCTTTTGAACACGAAAATATGGTGGGACGGAGGTGTTGCATCAGCATTTCGTGGTCTTGGACTTGTCGAGGTATGAAGGTTCCATTCGTAATGGATTGAATCATCAATTTTCCATTAGGTTTGGTCTTAATGTAATGAAGCATACGACTTGTCCATTGAATATAACCACCTTTTTCCAACATAGGAGGACGGTTTTCGGCACCGGCTGCATGAATGTCTTGTTGAGTTGCCATTGATGAAGGTATGATATGATAAAGTTGATGTAGGATCGATTCAACGATAAAGGAGTTGTGTTTGATGAAGATTAAGCTCGGTTGTTGTAGTGAAAATTTGGTCTAAAAACTTAAAAACCTCAATAACTTCTTTTCGAAACGCTTTTAGGACTTGAAGGTTGACCCAAATGAACTATTCGGAGGTCTATTCTCCTCGTTCTCACGGTCGTTTTGATGGGTAGAACGCTGAAAACGGAGTTACAGTTCAAAAGTTATAGCCGTTTGAAGTTTTGCTCAAAATCTTACTCTTAAACTTGTTCTTATGCATAGGAATTGTTGCTTATGCGTAGGATTGCTTATGCGTAGGATTCTTATGCATAGAAAGCTTAGGCATAGGATTCCTTATGCGTAAAACCCAACTTACGCGTAAACTTAAGGTTAAACGTAAGTCTTATGCGTAAACTTTATACTTAGAAGTAGAGTACCTTACGCATAAGATTTAACTTATGCGTAGAGTGCTTACTCGTAAGCTTTTTGCTTATGCGTAAGATTAGGTTTAAAACCAAAAATTTACACTATCACAGTGTAAAAGATATCCAAAGTCGAAGTGTTCCACAAACTTATCCAAGTGAGGAAGCATCGAGTAACCGTTGTTGCACGAAGATGGTTCACCAAAGCTTATGCGTAAAATTCAAATCTTACGCGTAGAAAACTAGGTTTTGACTTTTCTTACGCGTAAAAGAGGGTTTTGACCAAAAGTTGCTTACGCGAAAACCGCCCGGTTTTGCAAAACACGAATTTTTCACCAAAAACACGTTTCCAAACGATTTCTTTTGCACAAACTTCTTCCAAAACACTTAAAGATCAATAAAGTCTACAACTTTAACCTTAAAACCACGCAAAAACCAAACCTTTATGCAAAAAGCCCACGTTTATAGATAAAAACGCAACTTTTCTTTGTAAAGTTTAAAAAAAACGTAACACAACACTCCTAAACCATTGTTAGGCGATTGATACCAATTGTAGGACCTTACTTTTATCACCTTATCACAAGATGAACACATGTTAAACCAACACACGTTATGCGTAAAAGATGAAGAAGAAAATATTAAAAGATGGTGACTTAAGTAATATGTTATGCGTATGAATAGAGAGAAAATGATGAAAGAAAACTCGTTATATCATAAAGAAAACACACACACACACACTCAAGCACACCCCTCAAATGAGACTTTGAGGGGTATATATAGTACAAGACATAAACGCCCTAATGGGCTTGGCCATGGGCTTCGTGGTGGACTTGGATTGGATTGGGTTACATGAACTTATTCAAGGCTAGCTTAACATAACTTCTAACCATTTAGCTTAGTCCAATCCACGAGCCCGTTGACTATTCTAATATGATATCTAACACACGTTACAAGGTTCCTAAATGTGAATGACCATCACTTCTAATAATAATTATTAAGGCTAACAATTTTTCACATGATCCTTCATATCTAGTCTTAGAAATCTTTCGATTATGGCAAAATTGATCATAAATCATCCTTACCTCAAAATTGATCAAAGTTGATCAAATTCTAGTTTTCCCATCTCAAAGCTTCTAGGATATTTTCCAAAATACTATCCTAAGTCACAACCTGATCTCTAGGATCATTTAGCTTCAATTGAAACTCTCATCTTTAGTGTCATCCTTGCTCATTCATTGGTACTCATAAAAGTTCCAAATCCTTCCATAAAAGGCAATCATTAGCTACATCACTCATTACCTTCATGTACTTAAGCACCCCTTGATTTAAGACACTTAGTAGGACTGAAACACTCAAGGTGTTATAGATCTTATATCTTAGAAACATCATTTCCACTCTTTCAAAGCTGCTGATAGCCGGATCCCTAGGATTAGCCTAGACGGATCCCTATGAGGAGGGAACCGTGGGATCCGGATGACAGTTTATGTCAAACCTTGATAAAACAATCATTTCAACTCATCTTTCTAACTCAAACACTCTATCTCATCTTAAATGAGTTCCTAGATCAGTACAAACTCTGAAGTTGACTCTTGTGCATGTTAATCATCACATTCCAATGAATCTTAGTGGCTTAAGGCTTAATAGCACTTGCCAAATCTCTTGCTTTATAAACCACATTGTTAGGACTTCCATAGTCATCACCTTCATCCTAACTTTCAGCACTTTAGAAACCCTTACAAACCTCTTGAAATCATCTTATCATGAGGAAAACCCCAAGTAGTAACTTATCCACCAAAGAACCACCCAAGAAAAAGGCTCGTGTTATACACGAAATCTCTTCAACCGAATCATCTCCGGTCAAGCCAACAAATGATAGGATCTTTCCTCAACCAATCAAACCAATTTCTAAAAGGATAGTACCCACAAAACTACCTATGCTAAACACCACCATACCTTCTAGGCCAAACAATATCATCTCCACTAAACCATCACCATTGGTTCCTAGAGCTATTTCTTTTACATCTCCACTATCATCACCACACCTCTACAATTTAGAGGATTTGCCTCCTAGGCCGTCTCATCCGCCTCCGCCGACAACATTCTCCTCATTAGGAGGAACAATGGTACAAAATCAAGGTGTTGAGTCAACACTTGCTCCGCTTCCTTTTCGCCATTTCCATCATATAATCCCATTTGGATTATGAGAAATCATCAAAGTCAACCACCCGACCATATGGAAGTTGACACTTTCTACCACCACCATCATTCTTGGTCGAGCCATTCTCAAATGCGCCCACCAATCCTCCATCGTTTGAAGCTCCATAAGCCGCTTCACTTGATCCTTCGCATCAAGCCATTTCATTTCTTCCACCACCACTACCTAGCCATGACAAAGATTGTTATCATTGTCAACATGTTGAAAGTTTGATACATGAAGTACGAGAAGACCAACGTTTCATGTTCTATCATCTCCTTGAACGTTTCGATGAGATTAAACCTAAACAAAACATGAGCTAGAAGATTTTAGTGGTGTCCTAGCATCAAGCGATAGTTGGTCTAGAAATTCCTAGTCATGTATTTTCTTGTTTTCTTAGTTTTTAGAGTCATGTATATCATAACTCTAGTTTTGTTAAATGAAATTACATGCTACTTGTTATATTTCTGAGCATATGATTACATTGTATTAATATCTCATTTTTGTGATAACATTACTTGTTATATCACCATTGCTGAAATTGATCATCAGCTATACGGATCCCTCATAATTTCCTAGACGGATCCCTACTAGGAGGGAACCGTGGGATCCGTGAGATGTAAAACTATTTTCTACTAACTTGGACCACATTTGTGAAATTGTGAATTATACTTGTTTTCTAACCTTTGTTTTGTAGTTATTCAATTTACACATGAAGACTTTGACATCCTAAAGCTAGGGGAGCTTTATGTCAAAGCAATACATTGCAAATTACTTGCAACATTAGGATTACATTTCGTGACATCCCTTTGCAAATTTGCAATCATCAAGGGGGAGCACATTCGTCACTTAGACGAAATCTTTTGCAAAATTACTTGCAAACCAACTAGATTAGTATTACTTTCTTGACGCCCTTACATAGGGATGGACTCGTCAAGGGGGAGTAAAGACGAGATCCTTTCCGTTACTTGCTCTCTATTTCTTTTTATTTCTTTCACATGTTTTTCTTAAAAACAACGTGTTGCTTTTTTCAAGCTCTTTTGTTTCGACAAAAGAGGGAGAAGAAAGTAAAACTAAATTCAAACTTTACAATTTTAGCTTTTCTTTAAAATAATTTTATGTTTTGTCATCAACAAAAGGGGATATTGTTAATACAAATAAGCCGTAAAACGCTTATTTATATTTTACGATCTTCTAATGTTTTGTCGATAACAAACGTAAAATCATTTAAACGAAACAAATAAAATACGTAAATGGTTTGAACTAATAGTTTCTAACATATTAACATTTTCACATAAAACACTAAAACCAGTATAAGTGATTTTATGATTTAATATTACATATGTACAACAACTAGTGTTTACATATTTGGGTAAAATATACACATAACTAGTATGTAGTATATTGGGTAATATAAATGGGTAGAAACTTAAGTATCATAACCCATTGGGCAAATACATTGAATGTAGTTGGGTACAACCCAAAGCCCATGACCCATGGAGCTTGACCCATAACCCATTGCATGACATCATGCTTATATCATACATGGATAATATCCATAAACCATGGATCAACCCATACCCAAGTGACCAAGTGCATTGCACTCAAGAGATACATTGTATCTAGCTAAAGATCCATGGTTCAACCCATGACCCATGACCCATAACCAAAATACCCATGGGTAAAAGGGAGCGTCCCACGGATCCCTAGCTTAACGCTAGACGGATCCCTTGTGGAAGGGATTCGTGGGATCCGGGGAACAGTAGATTTTTTCTTCTATAAATAGTGAGCCATTTCTTCATTGTTTCTCACCCCTTTCTAACATACTTTCCCCTAGAGTTAAAAACACTCTAACCTCAGATCCAAAAGATCTATGTTTGTAGTTTTGTTTTTGTGTGATCTTCTAGGTTCCTCTTAAAGGCAAGATCACCACCTTTGAAGTCGAGCAAGCTCAAGTCCATGAGTTTCCATGCTTCCTCATCATCAAGGCTATTGAAGTCCTCTTGTTGATGATTCTTTTCTTTCTTCTAAGAAGTGTAGTGTTGAAGACATTAGTGAAAGATGTCTCAAGGGTCAAGACGAAGACATTAGTGAAAGGTGTCGATCGTCCATATTGTAGGCATTAGTGAAAGGTGCCTAGAAGCCAAGTTACAAGACATTAGTGAAAGGTGTCTTGAAGATCTAGCCACAATACAATAGTGAAAGGTGTCTTGAAGATCTAGCTAAAGGCATTAGTGAAAGGTGCCTTAGATGTACATTCGATATGGTGTGTTTCGATGTACAAGATAGCTTAGTACTAGATCCAAGGATATTGATATCCTTGATGATGTTGTAAAGGAGTAGATCTCCATTGGGATTAGTCGTTGGTGTAGTGTTGGGTAGTAGTTCCTCCATTGCAATGGAACTAGGTGCTTAGCCTAGTACCTAATAAAGGACAAAGCGACGTTGTGTAGGTGTGGTTCACCTTGGTGTGAAAGAACCCGTGGTTAGCCTAGCAAGTATAAAGGGTAGGCGACGTTGTGTAGGTGTGGTTCGCCTTGGTGTGAATGAACTCGGTATTTAGCTTTGTACCTGAAAAAGGTTAAGCGACTTTGTGAAGGCTTCTCCGCCATAAGGATATTGGTGTAGTGATTACGAACTCTCGAGTAGGTGACTCGGGGAGTGGAGTAGGGCAAGGAAGGTGTCCTTGTAGTCGAACCACTATAAATACTCGCGTTGTGGTTTTGTGCTTCTTACTCTTATCTTTCATTACATGCTTTTATATGTTTGTTTATCAACATCCAACACACACATCCAAATAGATTGACATAAGTCGATCTAAATAGTTTAAAAGGAAGTTTTAATTGGCAAAACTATTCAAGCCCCCTTCTAGTTTTCCACACCTTCTATGTTTTGTTGGCTAGGGCCGTGAGATGGGGGCCACGAGAAATCATTAGATGTGAATTCTTTGGTTTGTCCTCAATAAAGTCGGCCTTGCCCTTCCATGCTTCTCGGGCATCATTAAAAGTCCTAGGTCCGGTGTTGTAGGGAATCTTCCTCCGTTCCATTGGTACGCGAGGATGCGAGTTAACGAAGCTTGTTCGGGAGTCTTGTGCAAGCGCGAGTGTTATAAGGGCCACTACATTGCTCACACAAGGAAGAAACCTTGTTCACTTGGCGTGAAGACTTAGGATTTTGTAGAGCTCATTAGGAATTTAACTTGATCTTCAAGCTCGAGCATCCTACGGTCGGAAGGTTGTGAGTCAAGGGAAGGCAAGGAGATTGCCTTTACGATTTTGGGCAACTCACGGGGTCATTCCAATTTTCGTTGTCATAGAGAGCAAGGTCCTCTATTATACCCCATGATTCTTCCGCGGTGAGATCACTAAGTTTTCCACCGCCACTTGGTCAATGGATCGCATAGTGGGAAATTGACATGATCGTAGAAGATTTGGACTTGAAGTGTAGGATCGTAAATATTATGTTGTTTGATGATTCGGGTGGCCTTGGATGGTGATTATACAAGTATGCCATGGTTTAGAGAGAGAAAGAGATGAGAGGGTGTTCTTGTTAGAGACTTGTAATACAAAATGCAAGGTTAGATTGAGAAGCACCACCCCTTCCAAGGATGGAAGGGGTATTTATAGTTACATGTAAACGACCTCCTGACGGCCTGTGGATCAGGTATACAGTGGGTAAAGACCCGTCCTTCCTCCACGGTGTTACACTACGCTAAACTAAAGTACGCTACAAACTAACTAATAAACTACTAAATAACGTAAATAACGACATGTCACGAGCTAACATATGCTAGACCATAATTGGGGTGACTAACACTTTAACATGGAATTTCCAATTCCTAACAATCTCCCTAAGGAGGTCACCCCATGAAATACATTTTGCATCCTAGCATTCTATCTTTGTCTTTAGTTCGAGCTCAGACTTCTATTCTTCAAGTTTCGCAATCTTTGTGCATTAGTAGCGATTCTTCATAGTCCGCATAGTTTTGTACTTTCGGTGGAGGTCTTTGAACCGATCCACATCTTTGATGATCTTCGAGCTTTTGAGATCATCACCACACTAAATCTCTGGATCACCCTTTGCGGTGTTGCCATCATGTGATGTTGTGACTTTCGGACCGACATGCTCACACTATTTGGATCATGACATCTTTTCATCGTAGTAGCGGAAGCTTTATCGGTTCATGATATTTGCGCAGCAGTAGCGTAAACATAGTATAAAAATATCGAGCCGTGTTCGTAGATATGCACAAGTCATTATTTCTTCAATTAAGTGTGATCTTTGTGAGCATGAGGCTTTGGATTGACTTCTCAATTCGATCACCGAAACCGTCCAAATGTACCGCAAACAACAATTAGCAATAAAACACACGAAAGTGTCCTTGATCACTTTCGTTGAATTGAGGTACACGCCCACGGTTCCCCGTTGATCAAGACAAGCACGCTCGTGATCGTAGGATTCCTAAGAATCTCCTTGACAGTGGTTCGCGCAATGCCTAGTCGTTCTCAAACCGAACGCCTCAAAGAAGACAACACGGAGTGAGTGAACTAGTGAATTGAGATTCACCGATTGATGAAAATTGATTTGAAAACAATCGCGTATTGCTTAGAAGAAAGAGTTTTGCAATACGACGAAGGTTTTATGAGAAAGATCAATTTTCAATCAAAATACTTTTTGTATTTGAAACTGAATACACATTCGATGTGCTAGAGAAAAGAAGAGATTTGCACATTGAACGGTTTTTCCAAAAGTATTTTTTCAATCAGAGATACTTTTTGAATTTGAAAATGAATACACATTCGATGTGCTAGAGAAAAGAAGATTTGCACATCGAACGGTTTTTCCAAAAGTATTCGTCAATTCATTTCCTGGACCAAGGTTGATTCAAAAATGAATCTTCCCATTGTTTCTATCCAGGTGTCACAAGCTTGATCTTTTGAAAAGATCTCACATGTCACCCACCAAGAGCTTGTTTGATGTTGGCTCTAGAAGGATTTCCATCTTCATCATGAATACTTTTACATATCACTCGGATGTTCTGGCAATATCACAAGGATAATGCGTAGGACTCTTAAAATATATACTTACTTTCCACATTGTGTGAAACAGCAAGTCGTCAAGAATTTAGTGTCCTAATGAGATATTGTGGATGATCTCTTGGCTCTAGACTCAATTGTGCATTTTGGTTTCTTATGCCGGAGACTAGGGAGAGGGTCTCCTTCTTCAATATCAACAATCTCTAAGAGAAAGTCGATAGATTATCTAGGTTCCCCGTGAGAATGAAAAAAGCCCTTTTAAGAGGAACTTTGATGTTTGATGAAAAAGAATTGAATGAGAAAAGGGTGAAAAGAAATAGCCCTCCATTAATTGGTCGGTCTTTTGGTATTGTTCTTTCCTTATCGAAACCAATTGAAACATCATTTGGAAAATCAATCAATGTACTTGTGATATAATATCAAAACATTTTTTACCTTAATTGTTTTGATCTTTTAGAAATGCTCCCCCTCAACCTGTGCATATGATCTTGAAATTGTTTAGCACATGGAGGCAAGAGTTCTTTGAAATAATTTCTTGATCATAATTTTCATAGAAAAAGCCATTTGATTTTCTTGGTAAATTCTCCCCCTCAATATGTGCATAGGATATTTGAAATCATTTTATCACATAGAGGAAAGAGTTCTTTTTGAAGTACATTCAAAATCACAAAAGCATTTAAGAAACCATTTGCTCCCCCTTAATATGTGCATAGATAAACGAAAGAGTTTAGCACATATTAGAGAAAACTTGCGCTTTGAATCAAAACAATCATCATTTATCAGATTTCATAATTAAATCACAAATTCTCCCCCGATCAAAAATATCAAACCCTTTGAGATTTTGGATCCCAAGTGATTTAATAAGGTTTGGAAAACATGGGAGAATATGTGGCCTTGTTTAAATACTCTTATGGTTTTTGGTTAAATGCTCCTCCTCAATCATGTGCATCAGGTATATGAAATCGTTTGGCACATGGAGGCAGGAGTGCCTTTAAAGGACTAAAACAGATTTGAGATTTAAATCACGATCTCTCCCCCGATCAAAAATTTCAAACCAATTGAGATTTTGGATCCCAATTGATTTAAATCATTTAGAAAAGTTTGGGAAAGACGTGGCTTGATTTAATTTTGAAAATGATGATAAGGACCAATTTAAGACATTAAAGATTGTTAGTGTCGTATGATTGTTTTAAGAGATCTTTAAGTAAAATAAAACAATTTCACAATCAAACAAGAACAGAAAAAATTTCATTTTTAAAGATCTTGATTCTAAAGAAAAATCATACCATGACATAACATTAAATCTTTAGATCACTACTTATTTTGTACAAACCGGACTTGTTTTGATGATATATTGTTTGAAAATACTTAATTTGAAATCACTCTCCCCCTCAATCCATGACAGTAGTCGTTGATTGAGTGACTTTGGTTAAAAAATGAAGTCCGGTTGATTTCCAAAATTTGAGTTCAATTTATTTTCAAAAACAATATTTTTCCATTTTCAAAACAATATTTTCAAAAATTGTTTAAAATTTTTATCATCAACTACTTTTCTTGCACAAGATATGTTAGGTAGTGTAGAAGTTTCTTCTGTTGTTGTTGTAAGGCTGGAAGAAAACCATCTGCTGAAGCAGTGAGACCTCTTACGTTGCATGTTTTTATGCCAACTCTCCATAGAGGTCAAATTAAGCTCGTTTCTTCATTTGATGATGAAGAAAACCATATGCTGATGCAGTGAGACATCTTACGTTGCATTTTATCATGCCAACTCTCCATAGAAGTCAAATTAAGCTTCGTTTCTTCATTTGTCAAACCAAGAGATAGTTACCCTTCCTTTCGGCATCCATTCATCTTCATTTGTGGGATCCGGATCGGAACATTCTTTTAAACCATCTTATATGCATACGTTAGTCAACACAAACAGATATATGGTGGTCGACAACACCCAAACAGCAATCGACTAATAAAAGTCAATTTAACATATCAATCAGATCATATATAGCATGAGATTTTATGTGTTCATCAAACTCTAATCATTTGATCCTAACAATCATATCCTAAATTCCTAGTCCTTTGACATAGGCAAATATCATTTTTAATTAAGCACGTAGGATAATTAAGAAAGCCCGTTAGATGATGTAAATTTGAAAAACATTCTCCCCCTCAATCAATGACACTTTCTCTCAAAAGATTTAAACAAGCTAAAGTCATTGATTGGGTTTTGCAAATTTTATGAAAATTCCAGAATCTGATTGTTTTTAAAGCAACTCATTTACCACCAATTTTTTAATACACCAAATATTTTTCTGAAGAATTTTAGATGGAAAAACATTTGTGTAGGAACAACAGTCTTTTTGACGACATGCTTTCCTTGTTTTGTTTTTGGATAAGTGCACGAAATATTTGAAAAAATTGGTTTAGCGCAGCACTTTCCTTTCTTTAAGAACGGGTTGCTATCTGAAATAATAGCAAACCATTGTTTAAGCGCGGTTACTGATCAAGTAATCAGTAAGCCATATTTTAAGCACGGGTTACGATCGAAATAATCAGAAGCCATTTGATTTGTGACATGTTTTGAAAAGAAATATTTACACCTTCTGCTTGAACTTCATCTATGGTCCCGTGCCATTGTTGAATGACATTTCTAAGACCGCAGATGTTATCGATACCAGAAGACATGTCTTGATAAAAGCAATATTTTTGGTCTTTTTCAAAATTTTTGATTTTTATGGGTTTTTGTTGATTTTATATTTTTCTATTTTGTTTTTGTTGGTTTTATATTTTTGTATTTTGCTTTTAGAAAAATATATGCACAGATAGAATAGATGATATAGTTTAAGAAAGATGATGATACGAGTACCGAGATAAGGATATCGAACAGACCCGTTGTAGAAGATAGAAATCGCCATCTCTTAAACTTTCACCACCAAAGCTTTCGAGGCTCTAGAATAGAAGATAGAACATGAGCCTTTGAGAAAGAGAGACTTTGGCAGCTTCCCCCCAAACCGAAAATCCATTAGATGAGCAGATTCAAAGCTCTATTTCAAGCTTGTCTTAGCCAGATGCACAAAGAAGCACACCATTATCATAAATCTCGCTGCTCCTTTTAAGAACGATAATCGAGATTCTCCGTTCGAGATTATATCATCAAGAAGAAGAACATCAACGTATCATCCCACATTTGAATACCTCTTCTCAAATTCCTTTTACACTGAACTCTGAAGTGATCCATACCAAAAGGTTGTCCAGAGACCACTTCCCCCAAGTAGATGAATTGATGCAGTCAGTCTACTTTGTATAATGCTCAAGAACTCTCCCGAATACACATCATGCCCGGAATGAGAACACCTCCCCAATGTTTGTGCTAAACAATTTTCTTCTTTGATGATTGTGTATGAAGCTCAAGAACCCAAGTACACCAATATCCAATAACTCTCCCGAATACATCATGCCCGGAAAGAAAACACCCCCAATGTTTGTGCTAAACAATGGCTTTCTTCCCCGATGATCGTGTATGAAGCTCAAGAACCAGTACACACATTCCCACCGAAAGAATAACTCGATAACACCTCCTCATGTTATACATTTATCTCCCGAATATGTCATACTTGTGTACCTCTTTTATCTTCAGAAACTTTCTCTAACATCACTTCCCCCACGTAGTTGGAATAATAACACTAAAAGCCTTGATGAGTAAAACTTGAGTTACTCTGCGGTCATGAAATTTGTCTTCCCAGGATATCTTCAATCACTTAGAAGAATTAAGTTCATCAAGTTTACTCACTTTGTGTTTAGATGTGTGTCTCCTTCCCGCTTGCTGGTTTTGACACTTCAGAATTAGCAACATATTGTATGCCCATGTACTAGAAATCTTTTGAGAAGAACATCATTAGCACAGATGTATGTGTGAGAATCAACTTGCTGAAGAATGTGAGCAAGTCTAATTGGGAATTAACTTTGGCTTTTCACTCTCCCCCAATTAGTGCTCTCCCCTGAACCGACAATCTTTATGATGAATGCTTGAATTAAGAATAAGTCTTTAGATCATTAAATGCAACTCGTCTTTAGTCTTTTAACATGTGCCAGAAAATGTAGAACCGACTGTAGACTCGACCTTCTTCAAGATTGTCCAATTGGGGAATAGATAGTTAACATCTTCATCACACCAAAAACCATCCCAATTAACTTACATCTTGCAAATTCCCTTAACTTAAAATCCCTCCCAATCAAACAAGAACATAAAGATGTTCATCAAGGAAATCAGCAATCAGCCCGCAACGAACACACGAAATGGTAACACCAAGCAAACAATCACATCAAACAAGAATAGAAGGTTGTTCGGAATCATCATGTTGATGTGCACATGAAGCATTAACCGGAAGCACTTTGTCGTTAAACTCATATCAGCTTGTGAAGATGTCAACCAACGGCTCTAAGAAGAAACTCCATGTAAAGATGTCCGGATAAGAAGAAGCTCGGTTCTTACATGAGTTAGGAGCCATTTGACCATTTATTCTCATATAACTCAACATACACGAGTTTCACACTTCTTCTCCCCCTCAAGAATTGCATACGGAGTTGCCATTCTTGATTGAATAAGTGAATATCTTCATAATGTAGTCTCTTCACACTTCTCCCCTTCAAAGGTAGCATATGATGTCGCCATCATCATTATGATTGAGCAAGTGGAATAAGAAGAAAATCAACAGTAGTCCGGTTCACTTGATAACTGAAAGCGCGTGGAAAAAGCATGAAGCATGTTGATGAGAATGGTCATAATTGAGAAGATTTCTCTTCTTCCGAAGATAATGCGCACTGAAGCGTACACATTTCTTTTCTTTGAGGAACGAGGCTTGAACTGTTGTGTTCAAACGTCATAAGAAGATTTCTATTCTTTTGAAGATAAAGCGCACTGAGACGTACACTTTTCTTTTCTTTAAAGAACGAGGCTTGAACTGTTGTGTTCAAACGTCATAATCTCTCTCTTTTCATCATCTCTTGGCAAAACTTGTAATCAACCCATTATCATTCAATGGGCTCTTTGTTGTGACAGCTGATGGAGAAAACCCAATATGATGAATTTGACCCTGAAGTAAACTAACCCGAACTCGTGACTTAAACTTGCACATATGTAACAAAGAGCGGTGCCGATTTCCATTAGCATCTCTAAGTACTCTTTAAGTACTCTATACTCTTCAACCAACCAACCATCAAGTATAAGACGTACATCACCTCTTGAAAATTCACAATTGAATGTGACACAGAGTACTACAATGTAACTCCTTAAAATGATAGTTATTTTGTGGTGATAAGAGCCCAATTCCCCCAAGTGGTAAAAGAAAAGGAAAAAGTCACCCAAAAATAACTAGATTTCCAAGTCTTCGTATTTCAAAAAGCTCGAACAAGGATCATGAAGAATCTTCATCCAACCATCCCCGATACCTTTAGATACTAAGTACACTTGCCCATGATATTTCCCTTTAACCTCAAATAGATAATACTAAATTAACGCCGTTGTCACATCTTGTGGTTAAAAGCTCAAGTCTAGCCTCCTTTGATGTTTTAAATGAACTATGATAATGGTTTTCATCCCGACCATGGTTAAAAGCACATAACCCCGTAAAACCATGTAATAACCAAACTGCCATGACGAATATCCAAACACACATCCAATTCATGAAGTACACCCTTTTATCTCTTCTTCGAAACAGAAACCGTAGCACCAGCATCAAATAAGATCCCGAAATACGCTTTCCTTTCTCCAGGATGGTTCCATCATTACGGGATTTTACAACTCTATGGTTTAAACCGAGAAATAGTTTCTTTCGCGGGATTTTACAAAACCAAGAATAAACCGTAAGATAGATCCGGAAATGCACTTTACAATTACCGTGATGTTTCCATTGTCACGGATTTTACAAGTCTATGATTTAAACCAAGAAATAGATTCTTTCGCGGAATTTTACAAAATCAATACAAAACTGTAAACAATGTCAGCTTGAATGTGTTATGACAACTTTGGTTTCAGTGAATATCTATTTTAGGGGAACATGCAGCGGTTCATCAATGGTTCATTATCCAACATCAACAACATCATCAACAATTCTTAACCCATATGTAGACAACTTCACAAACCATACTAAGTCGAGTAGTATACACTACTTCCCCCTGAGGTTGACCGTAAACCAAAGTACACGTTTCTCTCCCATGATGGTTTTGAACTTTCGGAAGCATCATAACGTGTACAACCATTTGCACGAACAGTTCATGTCATAAGCAAGTATCTTGAGAAGTCATGAAAGACACTAAGGATTCTTGAGAAAATTTGCTTAGACTGTGAGGTATCTTAAACATTCTGAATATCTCATGGGAATTGCTGATCACATCACATCCATTCAACACTTTGGTAAACACATCATCCAGATATTCTGTCGGCTATTGTTGTGACCACTTGGTGAAGTAAACCCGATATATCAAACTTGAACATGAAGTAGAATTCCCCAGATTTGTTACTTAAACTTGTACTAATCCTCGTGAAAAAGAAACGGTGTACCCAATGTACAAAACCTCGTGACGTATCCTCAACTGCGTGAGACACCGAAGTGATAGTTACATTGTGGGTTAAGTGAGAAAGAACCACAAACGTAAGTAAATAGCCAAGTCTTTATCACACTCTATAAATACCCAAACAAGTCATCTTCGCGGAAAGAAAGAAGACGAAAATAAGTAAACGTGCCCGAAAGACCTCACTCCAAATCCAAGTAATAAATATCGAACAAACAACCCCGTAGTCAACCATGTTCAAATATCAAGCCGTGACATATTAATCTTCATGAAACTGTATAAACCAAAGTACCAAACCACATACCACAACGAATCTCATCCTTAAATCTCAATATCACAAATCGCATCATCAAGTAGATTAAATCTCATCGACAAATCACTTCAACAAATCTCATTATCAAATAACCACTTGCATCTCATGTTGATAAAAAAATATTAGGTCAATATCTTAACACCACATCCGCTTCAAAACATAAGTACAAGTCCAACGGGGATCACATGTAGCCCAATATTCACATTACTTGAGCCCAGACCAATCTAAATACAATATCGACAATCCAATACACTCACGGCTCATTAAATCCAAGTCTTATATAATTACAAAATGCATAAGGATGCCCATGATAATTGCAAGACCAAGTATCCCACAATAAATTCCAAGCCGGTCCAAATAAGATGAGATAATCTTCCTCCAATATTCATGAAAGTTGATCAAAATACCACTGATTCTTGAAACATATCAACCTCATGTATCCATAATATTATATCCATCTCAATTTAGTTAAATGAGTTTATGATTTAACACAAATACTTATCATTTAACTAACCTTGCCCCATGATTAAATCACGAACTACACATCGGATCAAGTAGGTTCAAAGCATCAGGCCCATTCAACTCACGAGGCCCATTTAACCATAAACACCTTCGACCCGAGATAAATCCCACTGATCCATTAGTATTATCCCTAAATTTTCGGGTATAAAGAGGAACATCACACTTAATTCATAACCCTAATCACACTTCTGATAATACAGTCCGCCTACCACTAAACTCTCTCACAAAAAATGGATCTAAAATAGTCATCAGCTTTCACACATCAAGAAACACAAATCTCACACTCATCACAAACGTATCTCACGTCTCCCTTCTCCATGATAATCCTAAACAAGTCCGGATCTGAAACCTCTTTATCTCTTTGTGAAGAACATCTTCTTGCTCGCCACAGGGATGGCTTGAGCTTTACGGGTTCCAATGTAATAAGCCACAGGGATGGTTTTCAAATGATGAGAAGGCTTCGAGATGTAAGAAATAACCATAGGTAGGTTTAAGATTTGTGCTTTTTTTTTGTTTAACCGAATAGAGAGAAGGATGATAACAAATAGTTATTGTCTTTTCTTTCAATTTAATCGGACAGTAAAAAGGAAGCTTGTCTTCTACATGATGTATTTTATTTATGTGTTTAAGATCCGTGATGATTGATGTTCAAACAAAAATATTTTAAAGATTTGAGAAGAAGTTGAACTTTCTGAGATCTAACATATGTTTTTCTTTTTGAGTCTTGGATTTGAATTTTCAGTTTTAGGTTCGAGAATGATGTTGTATTAGGTTGGTCGAGGCTATGATAGATGACCTTCTAGTCTTCTACTCAAATTATCATTACATGTTTTTGCAACTGAGTTGTTGAATAAAATTATGGACTGATGAAGGTTAAAGCTGAAGTCGCTTTGAGTCTAGAAGGTATTTGGTTTGGTAAAGGTCTTGTGGTCATTTCTTTTTCTACCTTTCTGTCAAGTCGCTACAGTCAAGACAAGTCGCTACATCACATACTCACAAATCACTTATTAAAAAATTATTAAGACAACTCGCTTGACATTCAATAATGACAAGTCGCTACTTAGTTCTGTTAACAACTCGCTTGACATTCAATAATGACAAGTCGCTACTTAGTTCTGTTAACAAGTCTCTTTATAAAAAAATTATTAAGACAACTCGCTTGACATTCAAAAATGACAAGTCGCTTCCTGTAAACATGACCATTTGACTTTTTCCGGCAATTATTCCGACCATGTATTCCGACCTTCTGCAAAGATACCCAGAAAAAGTGACAAATAACTCTTCATATTGCCCATTTTGACCACGAGAAACACAAGTTTGACCACATAATATTTCACAGTTTGGACAAAAAAATCATATTTTGTTTGGACCAACAAAAGTGGACACAAAACATATGTATTCATGAAAGACTCATGACATGTTTGACCAAAAGATACAAAAACAGTGTTAAAACAGTTTACCCAAAGTGAAATGGAAAAAACTATTTTCCGACCAAGAAAAAGTACAAAAATTGTTTAGAACAAGATACAAAACCACAACAAATCATCAAAACAAAATAACCATGGATCTTGATACCATTTGTAGGATCGTAAATATTATGTTGTTTGATGATTCGGGTGGCCTTGGATGGTGATTATACAAGTATGCCATGGTTTAGAGAGAGAAAACGATGAGAGGGTGTTCTTGTTAGAGACTTGTAATACAAAATGCATGGTTAGATTGAGAAGCACCACCCCTTCCAAGGATGGAAGGGGTATTTATAGTTACAAGTAAACGACCTCGTGACGGCCTGTGGATCAGGTATACAGTGGGTAAAGACCCGTCCTTCCTCCACGGTGTTACACTACGCTAAACTAAACTACGCTACAAACTAACTAATAAACTACTAAATAACATAAATAACGACATGTATACGAGATAACATATGCTAGACCATAATTGGGGTGATCGACACTTTAACATGGAATTTCCAATTCCTAACATGAAGCCAAAGATCAATGTCGTGATGAGGGACTCTATCGAGTAAGTCCTTGAATCGAGTCCATGCTTCATAGAGAGATTCACCTTGATGTTGTTGGAACATCAAGATATCATTCCTAAGCTTAGTAGTTCTCCCCGGTGGGAAAAATTGAGCAAGGAAACGAGAGGTGAGATCATCCCAACTTGAGATGGAGCCGGCGGGAAGTCGCTCATGCCAATTACTAGCTTGGTCCCGTAGAGAGAATTGGAAGAGACGCAAGTGTGTGGTCTTCCGAGTAGTAGCATCGAGGTCGATGGAATCGAAAATTTTAAGGAAATCCTTAAGATGCTGATTAGGATCTTCGGAACGAAGTCCATGGAATGCACATCTGTTTTGCACCAACCGGATGGTGTCGGATCACAGGGCCGTAGTTTGGGCTTGGTCGGGAAGCTCAATGGTGTTCCTATAGCCTAGGTGGTTGGTCTCGAGTATTCACCAAGAGTAGGGCCTCTTGGCGGGTCATTTGGTGGTGGGTTGATGAGTGGTGGTTGGTTATCACCTTCCATGATGAAAATTGATGGGATTACTAACAAAGATCACGAAGAAGGGGGATAGACTACGAGGAAGCTAAAAATGGGGGAAAAGCTTACTTGATAGGAATCAAGCAAGGAAACCTAAACGAGGTGAACTCCAAACTAGCTATTCTATTCCGGCAATGCGCCAAAAACTTGATACTCTTACACACGCTGCTCGGGGTCAAAGGAACTTCCTTTTCGTCGAGCAAGTTTTTCAACACCCTAGGCAAGTGAACCTAATCGTTGTAGTATAGTATTAGGGTAAGCCACGGAATTGAGACCATTCTCTAGGGAATAGGAATGCTAGTGAGAATTTACTACGCTAAGGTTGGGGTTGTGGAAGATTATTTTTTATCTTTTATGTTTTAGGAAATGGAAAGGTACGAATCTCGGGTTTGGATTTGGGGTTGGTATTTCACCGATTACTTCTACTATCTAATTATATAATTAACTAAGCTAGGGTGAGTCTATGTCTATTGTTGTGTGCTCGTATGATGATTAAAAATGTATTTTCTTAGGCTTTATTACTACCTAGTTATCTCCTATTGATGGTTGAATTGTCACGTCCTTATTCTTAATCGCGTTGTGTCTCTAAGATCGTAGGGTATGCGTTTATCCCTAACTCTTTGAAGCTACCAAAGGTTAATGACTACAAAATCTCTAGGATTTATAAACTTTAACTCTAAGGTATTCTTTGGATGTATAGCCTACAATTACTCTAGGTGATTATAAACTAAGGTTCAACAAAGATTAATCAAGCATTAATAACACAATGAATGACCTATCGCAATACTAGGTCAATCACAATTAAGATAAGAGACAACCAATCAATATTCAATAACTAAGTTTCATATTACCTAAGCAAACACACAAGTAAATTAGTTTGACATGGGAACATGCAAGCATGCACACAATCAATTGAAGACATAATTAAATTAATGAAGTAAAACACTTATCTTGATGTAAGATAGGTATGGAACCCTAAAATACTGTACAAGACAGCCTTGGTTCGGTTTAGGTTTTTACTCCACAAAACTACACACTGAAAACTGAAAAATTCGGATTATATATATAAGGTTACAACTGCGACGGCGTCACCTTATGCCCGTGACCCATCGCCTTGAGTCTCTGACGCCGTCTGGATCAATTCTAGGCCGTCTGAGCTGCGACGCCCTACTCTTTTAAAACCTAATGCCGTCACTTGAAAATAAGCAATTTGGCTACTGTATCGTCATAAAACTTGTTCCGACGGCGCCACAAGTATAACTGACGCCGTCCCTTCTGGGCCAAAGACTTGAGTGTCTCGATTCTTGACTTTGGCCATTTTCTTCAGTATATTTGCGCCTTTTCGTCCGAATAAGTGTCATTCCAAAGAATTTGCCTTCAAGAGACCTAAAAGTGAAAAGGAACGATATTAAGTAATAACGGATACAAAAGTGATCAAATAAGGGCTTAAATGACCCCTCAAAAAGGTACATTTTAAAACCTTATCATGTTTGCAAATGGTTTCGTCTTTGACAAAATGCTCCCCCTTGACGAGTGCTCTCTTTTGAGGAGGACGTCAAGTAGTATAGAGAACATAAGTGAAAGTATCGCAAGCATTTTTTCAAATGCTTTGCTTTGATGAAAAGCTCCCCCTTGTTTAGGGTGTCAAAGTCTTCATGTGTATTTTGAAAATCTACAAAACAAAGGTTAGAAAGCAAGTATATGGTGCATAATTTCTTGCAAATGAGATTCATATTAGTAAAAAAAATATTTTTCTATTGCACGGATCCCACGGATCCTTCTTGTGAGGGATCATCTAGGCAAAAATGAGGGAACCGTGTACTTGCACTCTTTTGACATCAATGTAGATGTAAAGCGTGATGTTAACGACAAAAAGAGTTATGCATTATGGCACCAACATATTCTCATATCTATATAGCATACAATATGTGGTTTCATTCAATAAAACACGAGAAATGACATACATATCTCTAAAACTAAGAGAATGATACAAGCATGTAGTACATTTTTCTATCGTTTCTAAGTTTTGCCTAAGATTAGAGATGAGCAACATTGTGCTTGTATTCTTAAGTTCTAAGGATGATTGGATTTGTTGACCTCATCAAAACGCTCGAGAAGGTGATAGAATATGAAACGTAATTCATCACGTACTTCATGGACTAGTCCTTCGACATGTTGATAATGAAAGCAATCATTTCCATGGCTAGGGAATGGTGGTGGTAGAAATGGAGTGGTTTGAGGTGGAAGATTTGATGAGGAAGGTGGATATTCCACAAAAGATTGAGGGATTTGTGGAGGCACATTTGATGAGGTTGTAGGTGGTTCAACTAAGGGTGTAGGTGGTAGAATATGTGTTGATGGTGGCGGTAGAGAAGTATCTACTTCCATGTGATCGGGTTGTTGATTTTGATGATTCCTCATAATCCAAAATGGACTATTTGAGGGTGATGGGGAAAATGATATGGGTGCTAGTGTAGTTTCAACACCAAAGTTTGGTGAGGAGGTTGTTGTTGCACCATTTTCTTAATTGAGGAAAGTGTTGGCAATGGTAGTGGATGAGATGGCCTAGGTGGCAAGTCCTCTAAGTTGTAGATGTGTGAGAGTGGAGTGGTGAAAGAAATAGCTCTAGGTGCTAGTGGTGATGGTTTTGTGGAAGTAGGGGTGTTTGGTTTAGGATGTATAGTATTGTTTGGCAAAGATTTTCTTGTGGGAACAATTCTTTTGGGAATTGGTTTGATTGGTAGAGTTGGTTGTGAGGGAGTTCTAGTGTTTGAGGCTTTCACGGGTGATGATTCGGTTGAAGAGATTTCATGAACCACTCGAGCAATTTTCTTGGGAGGTCCTTTAGTAGATGAGTTAGTACTAGGAGCTTTCCTCATGTTGAAATGGTAGAAAGGGAAGGTGTGAAAAGAGATCTTTAGCTACTGAGAATGATAGTGTGAATGTTGACTTGGAAGTTCTAACACAAGAGGTTATAAAGAGAAAGATTTGGTAAGTTAATTAAAGCTTAAGCCACTAAAATCCTTCAAATGCAATGATTGGCATGCATAAGAGTTGACTACAGAGTTGCACTGACCTAAGAAGTTAATTTAGACAATGTAGAGTGTTCAAACTAACAAAGAGGGTTTGAAATGATTGTTGTAATTAGGATTGGCTTAGTATGTGCAGCCGGTTCCAACGGATCCCTCACATGAGGGATCCGGCTTTCAGTAACCAAGGAAAAGAAGGATTATGTTTATGTAAGGTCTAGTACCTACATATCTTGAGTGTTTCAGTTTTCTCAGGTGTCTTAAATGATATGAGACTTAAATGATCAAGTGTAATGAGTGAGGGCAGCTAATGATGTCTTTTATGGAAAGAAATGGGGTTTTTGTGAACACCAATGGGTGATCAAAGATGACACTAAGAATTTTGAGGGTGTCAAGTAGAGCCAAATGATCCTAGAGATCGGAGGATGATCTAAGAAAAATTTAGAAAATTCCTTAAAAAATTAGAAGAAATGAAAAACTAGTTTTTAGCCTATTTTGAGATAAAGATGACTAAAATCAATTTGCTAAAATTGAAAGAAATATCAACCTAGGTGTTTTAAGATGAGAGGAACAATGTGTGAACATTGGAGCGGAAATATGGTGAGTTTTGAAGTGAAGATAAATAAAAAAGTACAATGAATATGATCCTAAGTTATCTATGAGTGAATGTGATATCCACTTAGCTTGAGGAGGACTTAAGTGATCCTAAAGTATCATGTTTAACTAGTCTAATAATGTCTGGAAGATTGGATCGATGTGAAGATGTTTAAAAATCCATTTCTGTTTGTCCGGATCCCACGGATCCCTTACTTGAGGGATCCGGCTATTTATAAGCCAGGGATCCGGCTTCTAGGAACGATTACTCCACAGAATACGTGCAAAATTTTGTTCTAGGTGTCGAATACTGAAACTAATGATTTTTACTGGAAACATACACATATACAAGTAAAAGTACAGAAAGCATAGCACATAAAGACAATCTATAGGTGCGTAAACACGATAAAGACCATATATTAGAATAAAAGCAACTAAGCAAGTCTTGCACAAAATTATGAGCATACATTGTTTTGACAATCACAAAACCTCTAAAATAACCATAAATAAAGTTATGGAGCATAATGTCTCTTTCGTCAATCTCTTCACTTCTTCTTCTTTCTCGAATTCATGATGAAATGAGTTAGACACTTGAACATCCCTTTTGTTTGTTTGAATTCTGCAGATTCATTTGGAAGAGTGGGAAGTTGTTCATAGTAAGTCATGGGGTTGATTTGATAATTAGAAACGGGATAAACTTAAGCTTCTTCATTTTCATCCGAAGAGTCCTAGAGAGCGCGAGGCCTTTTCCCATTGATCATGAACCGTTTGGAGGGTTGTTTGGTAAGGGTACCATAACATGATATAGCAAGAAAATGATGATCGGTAATAGGTGTTAGGTCACCATAATATGAGCACAAGTATGTTTAGATGTATGTTAGAACTAAGAGAGAGAGAGAGAGAGAGAGAGAGAGAGAGGGACATATGGATTATTCACACACAAATAATAGGAAAACGTTTATGCTTATTATAAAGGAACCAACACTCTCAAATGAGAGTTTACAAGGTATTTATAGGCAAAGGAGCTAGGGCAACAATTCTAGTCCCTTCCTTGTTTGTTTGAGCCTATGCTTAGGCCTATGGGCTTACTACATAAGCCTAACATTAATTACATACATATAAGCCTTAAATAGCAACCTATTACATATAAATGACCGACACTTAAAACAGTAGTTACAAGTGATCCAAACAATCTCCCCCTAAGTGTTGGTCATATGGTGGCTTGACGTCTTTCTTGTGAGTAGAGATGCTTTGAGTTCTTGAACTTTATCAGCTTTGACGTCGTTTTTTTCTTTGTTCAATGTTCTTTATGGATGTGGTGATTATATGTTGTTGTCCGCCATTTGTCAACTTCTTTGGTTAGGTATCTCCCCGTCTTTCTCCACTATGCTCACACATCTTTTGACTTTGAATTCCAAATATTATGTAGTTCTCGAGTCTTTAAACTCTGAAGATTCTTTGACTTTGAAGAAGAATCATTTTGACTTTTGTATTGCCTTTGAATATGAGAGAACTTCATGTGTGATGTTGTTGGTATGAGCATATGGAGAATGGTTCGGTCTTTCCTCCAAGGAACAATCATCAGTACCTGCATGAATATGTTAGTGAAAAATACCAATCGATCATTGTAGACTTTTCTTAAAGAATTAACCACTACGATTGTTTTACTAATGAATGTCTTGATTCCATTCACCTTGGTCGGGCGAATTAGCCGTCCTAATCCCATTGAGGGACAGTTGGCATTACATTGAATGTTCAAGTAATGACCCACATCTTCAGGACTCGATTCTTGAAAGGAATCTCCTTAGCGGGATTTCCAGCACTTACAAGTTCGAATGTCGAGGGTGTTAACATGTGTCGAACAATAATTTCAAATTTGTGCAATTCCTAGATCATTATAAGACTTACTAATGGCACTAGGGACAACTAAGTAGTATCATGTAAGCATGTTTTATCCCATCTTATGCCTCGGGCTTAAGGATTTCACCACCGTCTCACGATGAGTGGAATACCATTAACTGGTCGTCAAACAAATAAATATTCCATTACCGTCTCACGATTATTTACCTATGCAATTTAACGCCTCACGCGATATATGTGTTTTATATATGCATAAACCACTTACGCTTGATTTATTTGGAATAATACATTTAAGAAGCAACATACATCTTGAACATATCTTCACACAATCAAGTGTATATATTTGTATAACAAAGGTGGATTCCTATTGACAAAATAGTTTATTATTGAAGTAATCACTTTAACGGTCAAACTATATCGAAAAAATCATCTACAATTATAATTTTTTCTTAGATGTCAACTATGTTTCATTGCGATTTATCCTATGGGCGATTGTGTTTATATATCACGCATCATTTGGCAATGAACATATATTGTGTTATTTAAGGGTGCTTTGGAGAAAACACTCTACTTTTCTCTTATATTACTATGGTCATCTCACGCATCATTTGGCGTACTTATTGTGTTTTGGGAGATACATTCTTTACATACGCTTTAGTAATGAAGTTGAATACCACGGTGTTGTTAATGTCATTGCTAATACTACGTGATTAATAATCTACCATGTGTACTGTGATAATGTCATTGCCATATATTTGATTTTCAATCTCATGTAACATCACCGCACGAAAATATATTTAAATTGATATTTATTTTGTTCGTGACATGGTTGCTATGCGCCAGGTTCGTGTTTTCATGTACCTCCACATTAATAGTATACAGACATTTTTACTAAGGTTTCGTTTTTCGTTATTTGAAGAATTTCAATTTTGTTTGAGTGTTTATTTTCTATTGCTCAAAATATGAGAAAGTCTTAATTAATATTGTTGTTGGCCTACATGGCCATCCATGTTTTCTAATGGGCTTGATCCAAGTAGGTTATTTCTAAAATAACTCAATGCAATTCATATTAATATGTTTGGTAAATCAATAATAAATATGGTAAATTTACGTTCCAATAATAGTAACATCCGTACCAAAATCAACCAACTAAAAGCGAAGGTCGAGCCCATGACGGGTTATTGATGTGAAGACCCTTTCCTATAATGGGCTTTTGATGGAAGATAGGCCCAACTAGTTACTAATGTGTGACTTCACATGATGTACTTATTAATTTTTTATTAGTTTTGTTGTCGTGTTTAGGTAGTTCAGGTTATTATTTCTTGGTTATTATTAGGTATCAAAATGAGTTTCAAATTTAAAGTCTAGTCACTTGTTTCGGATAAATAGTTTTACAGAATGAATTGAGAGAACTTTAATAAGTTACTATCCTAGTTCAAAAGTCTACTTATATTTTTACTCATCAAAAATTTGTGCGGGCAGCTGACCTTCAAGTTGAACTCGAACAGCTGCCCCGACCTAAGCTAATTTCACTCCAACTACATAAGGATTTAACTTTTGTTTTTAAATTAATTTTCTCCTCATGATTGGATCCGGAATCCAAGGCGAAAATGACAAATATTGAGTGAAATTTGCATGGAGACGAATAGAAAGACCTTATTGGCAGCTAAAGGTGTTGTTTGTTTTCTTTAAAAAAGTCTTAACAACCTCTTAAAAGACCAAAGCTCTTAGTCAGTTAGAGCTTTTAGGTGTTAGGTATGTTTGTTTTTTATTTTTCGTTCAGAGGCAAACAGAGGTAAAAACATCTGAACGGACCAGACATGGAAGGATCATCTTAATGCCTCTAGTTGAACTAATAAACATTCAGACGTTTTGTTAAAAAAAACAAACAAACAATATTATTTTATTCAGATTCAAACATTTTCGCCTCAGATTCAGATTGACAGTTGTGGTCGTCAGTTTAGCTTTTAAAGTTTTAAGGCCACAAAACAAACCTTCTTTCCATGTCATGTATTTGGCCTACCTCTTCCCACTTGTAAATATTATAACCATGCATACATCTAGGGATGAGCACGGTACTAGAATGGTACCGAACCTGTACCGAATTGATGGTACCGATTTTTTCCCGAGCATGAAAGTGGATACCGGTACCGTACTGAACGGGATTCGGGTACCGGATCCGGTACTCGGTACCGTGAAATCGGTACCTATACGGTTCTTCCCGTTTTTGTTTTACCAAAAAGGATTTCAAAAATATGCAAAAAAAAATAATGAAAAAACATGCATTATCAAGTGATTTCAAACCACGACGTCTCACAAAATGCTACCAACACTTAAATAAATACATCACCAAGATATTCGTAACATACAAAAGTTCCAAAACTTATAAAATAGGTTCGCGTTAGTGTAAGTGGTTATGAAGGATCTATAGTTGCCACAATAAGTTTTTTGAACGTTTGGTTTCTTTCCATATGTTTTACATGACTAGTTTTTTACATGGAATAGGCCAAATGGGTGTTTGGATAAGTTATTTAATTTAAAAATATGACTCAATTCATGCCTTCATGATACCACTACCGTACCGTGTACTAGGAATCGGTACCGTTTCGGTACGGTACCGGTACGATTCCGATTCGGTACCGGGATTCGGATTCAAATGCTCATCCCTACATACATCCAACCATATATCCTTTTTTACAAACCGAGTCCTTGTTGTCTCCCTCGGTCACAAAATAAAGGTTCATATTTCTAGTTTTCTTTGTTTTAAAATAAATGTCCATTTAAATTTCAACCAACCAAAAAGATCTTAGTGAGGATAGACGATATTTGATTGGTAGATAGTGTAGTTAGTGTGAAATCTTAAAATTTTGTGCAAAATTAAAGTGAATATTTATTTTGAAATATATAGAAGTATTTTTGTGTCTTTTCAGTTATCCAAATCAGATGTGTTCAGTTGCTATGATAGTCATCTTAATTACTTGGAACTTAGAAGATCCAAATTATGTTTAGAGAAATGATTTGGAGACCTAATTATGTGTTTAAAGACATGCCTAAACATACGTGGCATGATCCTGATGGTTTGTGAAAAAGTGGGTCCCCTGACTACAGCCATCAAGATGATGCCACACAGGTTTAGGCATGAGTTTAGGCATATTTTTTAGGCCTCTCAATCACTACTCGTATGTTTAAGGTTTATTTGTATATCATAAACATGTTGAATCTTAGGACAATAAGGGCATCTATAATAGTAAACTTTATAATTAAGTCAAGTCCTATTATAAAGTATCACTAAACTATAAATCTTTAGGGCCCGTTTGGTTTGTTGCTAGGTATCGGATTTTATATGTGCTAGAATGACAATAGATATGAAAAGTGTATCATTACGATTGTTTATGTTTTGTTGATAAAATATGGAATGAAAAATGATATAGATATTTGAATTTTGTAGTGGAAATGAGAGGGGCCCGCGGGAATGAATTTCATAAACACCAAATTAGGGTCCGTTTGGTTTGTAAGTGGGATTAGAATTGGATTTAGATTTGAGAAAGGTTTGAAAGAAAAAGAGAAAGAGAAAATATATATAATATATAAATTATATGTATTTTAAATTAAAATATTAAAGTTAAAAATATATTGAAAACTACAAATAAGAGAGGGAAGAAAAATATATATTAAATTTGTGGCCGTAAATGTTTGTTGAACAAAAATTAGGAAGCAAATTACAAAAACAAACCGTATATATAGTGATTATCCGAGAATGGACCTTTTTTCTATACTTTACCGATATGATCATTTTACGTCACTATCATACATGGTCACTATCATACTATCTCATTCACACCTTTTTCCCCACATAGTCACTATCATACTATCACAGTCACACCTTTTTCTCCTCACAAGATACTTTTTCCCCACAAGATACATGTTCTTTATGTTCTATAAATCAAAAGGTTTTTTAGAATAGCCAAACAAATCTTTTACATGAAAACGTAGTATCATGTGTAAATCAAAGAAACCTTTTACATGAATCATCAAACAAACCTTAAACCTTTTACATGATCATTATGTTCTATAAATGTGTAAATCAAACATTCTATAAATCAAACATATGTTCTATAAACAAAACAACTTCTATAACCCCGCCTAGCCCAAGCCACGCACAGGGCTTGCCCAGGCCACGCCCAGGGCTCGCCCAGGCCACGCCCAAGCCACGCCCAAGCCACGCCCAGTCCAACTTACCCGCCTAGCCCTAAATTAAACGCAATTAACTCTCGCATACTTTACACCTTCCACAATTAAATACCAAAAACTACCCAAGTCAACTCATTCAATTCCCTATCTTCCTCCATCTCCTCCATCCTCCATTAATCGGATACTTTACACTCAATCTTGATTTAACGTGAGCTTGTTGTTTTCTTCATATCTTTAACGCACGCCTAGGCCACTCCCATACTCACCTCGCCTCGCTCTCTCTCTTTTTGGTTGGCACAATGGCTGCATGTCCGGTAAGTTACAATCAATTGGTAATTAGTGATGCCTTCGTAATTAGTGAGTGTGTCTTCTATGTGTTTGATAAACATGGGTTTAAAGATTTAGTAAAGTCTTGATTTATATGCAAGTGGTCACAATTTTTTATTTATTTATTTTTTTTAATTTAACAAACACATTCGTATTTTTATTTTTATTTTATTTTGGTGTTTAATGTTAGACTTGATTTACTTTATTAACGTGAGACTTGATTTAACAAAGACATTCATAGTAGACTTTTTAACGTGAGACTTGGTGGTTGGCACAATTGACATTTTTGTTGTTTGCTATTTTTGTTTTGTAGACTTATGCAGCAAAAGTCACCATTCGTAGTCGTTTTAGCCTGTTGGAAAAGTTTAGAACCATGCATGGTAGAGATATAGTTGTACGTATGTTTAGGAATCATTGTTTTGTGATTGGTTAGATGTACCGTGTCTTGATCAGGAACCTAATTTAGTTCACGATATGCTTCTTAGACAAGAAGAAGTTAATCCAGATATTCATAATCAATCTCATATGTTAAGGTTTAATGTAGGTGATTATTATTGCAATTTTGGCCGTAAGAAATTTTGTCTAATGACCGGTTTAAAGTTTGGTGCCTATAATCTTGATGACTTTGAAAACAAGCCTACTCCATTAGTACAACGTATATTCCTCAATGCCAAGATGCAAGAACACTTTTGAATCTTAAGACATTATTTGAGGTTCGATTTTTAGAGTTAGAGGAACAGGATGCTCTTAGATTGTGTTTAGTCATTTTTGTTGAGTTTATATTGTGTGGTCGGGAACCTAAACATGAGGTTCAAACCTTTTTATTTGTGTTGGTTGAGGATCTCGATGCATTTGATGATTTCCCATGGGGATCATATTGTTGGGTTCCAACGTATCTCAGTTTGAGAAACACAGCTTGGACACATATTCCTAAACATCTTAAGATTAATGATAGTAAAGTTAGAAACCATAAAAAGAAGGTACTTAGGGAGGATCAGGTGGATGAAGGAAACGGGGATGAAAAAAGTGATGAAAAGAAGCTAATTAAGTATACTTTGTATGGTTTTATTTGGGGTTTTAAGGTTTTTTTTTCCCCTTTTTTTTGTTTTTTTTAATATATGTTTAATAATTTTTAGCCTTACAAACTTAATATTTTTTTTAGACATGGATTCAAGAGGTAATGCGCGAAAGTAATCGGTTTTGGATAAAGGAGCAAAATGTTGTACCTAAGGCGTCTCTTGGCGGGTTAGAGTCAAGTTTCTTAGAGCATTCGGATTATTTTTTGGCCATAACGACAATGATGTAAGTTATAACACATTAAAACTCAAATATTGTTGGTATATATTTTTTGTTATTATCATAATTGTAATATTTTTGTTGCACATAGTTCCAACAACAGAACTATCTATCCGTGAGACGACTCTAGAGCTCAAAGTCTGTTTTGGATAGCTAGTACACAATTTTTGCTAATGCAAAGCCCAATGATGTTTTACCACAAATGCCGTTTAAAAGAGGCTACATAGATGGAAGCCAACACGATTATGAAGTGCAACAAATGGGCCACAAGCGCCATCTACTACAAACAGACCACCATTGCGAGCTGCAACAAATGGGCCACAAGCTCCATCTACTACAAACATACCATCAGGTCCACCTTCTTCAAATCTTGATGGTATTAGTTTACAAAAAGTTTTTGACGAGCTTATTGAGATGAAGAAAATCATTGAGCCTTGCCAAGTAATTTTATTAATAAACTTAGTTTACCTATGTTTAGTTTTATGATTTTAGGTACTATTGACTAATGTATACTTATTCAATTTACAATTTAGCATTTTCCTGCATGGGTGCAACGTGTGAAGGATCTTGAGTCTATTCTTAAGCAGAATACAAAGGCTCCCACAAAGACAGATTATAAGGTCGATGTAGATGATCAGATCGATACAGAGGTTCGAGGTGAAGAAGCTTTTGATGTTGGGAAGGATTCTGGTTTTAGTTTTGATATGTCTCAAGATGCGGGGAGTTTTGATTTTGAGAATGCCGGATGGTTGAATTTCGCTCAGACCCCCTCGGAACAATTACGTGTATTTAGCTCACTTGCCCCACGCGAGAATATGGTAAGACTATATATATTTGTTTTTTAGCATGTATCATCTTCATATATGTTAATTTGGTTACGTTTAATATTTTTGGTCACCCTCTCTACATGTCAATCATGAGACATCCACCACTTTTGTGACCCGTGTCACCACCATCCGTGCAATATTCTGCTTTTTCAAAATGTTTCATCTTACGTTGATATGGTATGTCTATTTTTAATTTTATATTATATGCTATTTTTAATCAACCAATAATAATAATAACGTCACTAATATTAACGTCACTAATATTATATGCTTTTTTAACTTCCATATTATTTTATTTTTATAGCGTGTTAAGGTAGATGTACCAAAAGAAAAGAAGCACGGGTTAGGAAGAAGTCATCAAAAATAGAAGATCCTTATACCCAACAACCTCCAACTACTCACATTCCCAAACCCCGCAAAGAAAGAAAACAAAAACAAGATCCGGTGCATACGGTCCCACGCCTCCCAATCTATCATTTACCATCTCACGTAGTTGTTGGGTTGATTCAACAATGACCTCTTGTTACTTCTCGTTTTCGAGTACTATACATCGATCATTGTGATTTTGGTGCTTTCCGCACCTTAAGAATTTTAGGGTTCAGAAGGGTTTTGGGATAGCATGTTATGTCTTAATCTCCCGAATGGTAATGGTTATCTCGACGATTCGGTATGTCTATTTCTTAAAATATTTATATATAAAAATATACAAGTTGTTTGTTATTTATTTGTATATTTTTATAATTTTTTATAGCATGTTGAGGCATACGTGAGATATTGCTTCCACAAGTTTGGACATGAAGGTAAATGGGCAGGATGCAATTCCTTTTTCATGATATATTTGATTAGAGGTGATGAAAAGGCTGTGAAATTCGCTAATGGAACATGGTATCCTAAACATTGGAATGATTGTGAAGACGTACGTATTTTTTATTCACCTTTTTCATGATATATTTGAAATATTTCATCTTTTTCTTTTATTTACCTTTGTATACTAACTAGTTATATTTTTTTTACTTTAGATATACATGCCTATTTATGATTCTACCTATGGTCATTGGTATCTCTCGGTGTTAAACATCCCTTCTGGAAGGTTTACTTTTTATGATAGCTTAGAGAAGCTGAAGATTTCTAGTAATGTGTACTTTACACATTTTAAAGAAATGATTGGTGTAAGGTTTCCTTTGCTCTTGCGCGCAATAGGATGGTTTGAGGCTAATGGTTTTGATGATACTGGCTATAATATTACTTTCCAGCTAGCAGAAAATGTGCCTCTGTTAGGATTTAGTAAATCCAGAATATAAAGAGTCTGTCACCTCAAGTATATGTAATCGTTAGAAAGCTCATAGTCGTAGATTATTATATGTTAAGTAGTATTTAGTTTAAGTAACACCGTGGAGGACGGACGGTCTTTACCCATTGTATGCCCGATCCACGACCCGATAGGTGGCGATTTATGTAATGACTATAAATACTCTCTACCTCCCAAGGTAGAGAGTTGGAGCTCATAATAAGATTTTTCTTTCTCTCACTAAAGTTCCCAACCTCTAACTTTCTCTCTCTAAAACTCTTGTGTACGCCTCTTATGATTATGGTTTGATGTGTATGTGAAATCCAATATGTCACAAATGGTATCAAGAGCCATGGTTTGATCATCTCTTACATATCTTTGGATTTCTAGTGACTTTTAGGTGGTTTTAGAGTTTGAAAAAGTTTAGTGGTTTTTGCATCATTTGGATCATTTCTAGTGCAAAAGTTTGAATCTTGGGTGTAGTTTTGTGTTTAGAATCATTGTATGTGCTTGGGTTTTGAGTTGGTAAGCTTGAATCATCGTGGTTGGGTTGTTTTTGGATTGAAAAGTGGTGTTTATGTGATTTTTCTTGCTAGCGACTTGAGCCACGGATAATTTATCTTGGTAGCGACTTGCTTTGTAATTTGGTAGCGAGTTGTAGTTGAAGGTCTTAGCGAGTTGAGCTAGCGACTTTTCTATTGAGACAAGCCGACAAACAGTACACTTAGTGGACTCTCCACTACGGGTAGCGACTTGGTGAAAGTTAGCAACTTGTAATTAAGTTTGTTAGCGACTTGGTGTTAGCGATTTGGTGCTTAGCGAGTTGCTCTTTAGCGACTTGAAAACTTAGCGACTTGGTGCTTAGCGACTTGCTGTCAAAATTTTGCTAGCGACTTGGTGCTTAGCGAGTTGTTATTTAGCGACTTGATTGTGTCTTAGCAACTTGGTATTATAGCGACTTGGTGCTTAGCGACTTGGTTCAGTTTTCTTAGCGACTTGGTTGACTCGTCATGTAATACGGTTTCTCTTGATTTAGTAAAATCCGTGAAAGAATCTATTTCCCGTTTAATCATAGAGTTATAAAATCCCGTTTAATCTGTTAACATGTCTACCAACGTTCCTACAATCATCTCCATCATTGTCGAGGATGTTCAAGAAGTGGTTCGGATACTCGCCCACCCATGCTTGATGAATCGACTACGATTCTTGGGCTCAACGAATCGATTGTCTTGTCTTGGAAAAGAAAATGGGGTTAACATTCTCAAATCCATTGATGAAGGACCTTATCGGGTTGAGACTACTAGAGACATAATTGATACAATCAAGATGGAACATTGATTTACGGAATGGACGGACTAAAGATGTATGATGAGCTCGATGATAAGGAGAAGAAGAGATTCGATGCGTATATCGTGGCTTCTAACATTATACCGCAAGGTCTTCCAAAAGACATCTACAAGCTTATCAATCACAACATCAAGCAAAGGTTGTATGGGATAATGTCAAGATGCTTCTCTCGGGTTCGAATTGACTGTTGAAGATAGATAATCACAACTATATGATGAATTTGAGCATTTCAAGATGAAACCTGACGAGAGTGTCTATGAGTACTATGTGAGATTCCATAAGCTTGTGAATGACATGAGAAACATCAAAATGACTATGCCAAACATTCAGCTTAACTCAAAGTTTGTAAACAACATGAATCCCGAATGGCACAAGTTTGTCACTTCTGTGAAGCTCACTAAAGGATTAAAGAATACAAACTATGAGCAACTGTATGCCTTCCTTCTTCAGAATGAGAGACATGTTATGTTTGAAAAAAGGATTCTGGAAGAGTTCAAAATAAATCAGGGAGAAACAAGTTCATCTAATGACTCAACTGCTTTCTACTCCAACGTAGGAATTACCACCAAGGCTTCTAAAGTCGTTCCCACGGGAGATGGTAATCACAAACTCATTCCTGATCCAAGGTTCAAGCAACCAGATGTTGATGTTGTCATGGGACATTTCATCAATCAACTGGCCCTCATGGTTAAAGAGAACATGACTTTTTCACCTCACACTAACAGACTTCACACCAACAATGAAATCGAATCGCATCCAATCTTCACAATCATGCTTTGATCGAGATGGGAAAATTATGGGCACTGTTCAAGAAAGGCGCTTGATCGAGAAAAGGTGGAGTAGGTGGTGGCTATGGTGGAACTCGAATCGAGGAAGGATTGGAAATCAAGGACAAACGAAGCCTATCAAATGCTACAACTGTGGTGGTGAGGGACACATTGCAAGGAATTGTACATCTTCAAACGTCCATGTATCGCCGAGTACTTGTGGATAAGATGTTGCTTGTGCAAGCTCGGGACAATGGAGCGACTTTGGATGAAGAGGAGTTCTTGCTTCTTGTCAAGGAATGCCAAGACTTATGATGTCGACGTTGATGAACAAATTTATTCGTGAGATAGGTCATAATCATCGAATGCCTTTCAAGTAGCCGATTGTGATGCATTTGACTCGATGTAGATGATGAACCTCTCGCTCAAACAATCTTCATGGCTAGCATCTCACCTATGGTTTCTCCAAAAGTTTCTCCACCACAACAAACCTGGTCCATCCAAAGACAAAATCATTTCGTAGGTATTAAAACTATATGATGATGTTGATGAGCGAAAGATGCATAATGAATTACAATCTCGAGACTTATGAATCGATATTGATAATGTGGGTAATAGCAATGTTGTCCCATTGTACAAAGTGAAAGTGCATTGTACCAAGTAATGCATCTTCAGTCAATGATGACTATGTCTTTGATGAATTCAACGCATGTACCCTCGATGATTCTCGTTGTCTCGAATCGAATGCCTATAAAGAACGTGTTGCTATTTATGAACAACGTGCTAAATTTGAGTTGACCACTGTGAGCGTGAAATGGATGACCAAATGCGCACTATCATTAGAAAAAGTAATTTTAGAGAAGAAGTATTAAAACAAGAGTTAAACTCCTTACAAGAAAAGCTTTCTAAAACTGCTAAGCAAAACAAAACTTCAAGAAAATGTGAAAAGCTTAAGCAAGAATTCAATGCTAAGGAATCAAAACTTTTGAAAGATTTTTCTAATCGAAAACTTTGAAAACAAGCTTGAAAACAAGTTGTACGTATAAGGGAACACCATTCGATCGCTCACATGATCACTAAGCATAGAGTCTTAAGCGATAAGCATAGCATTCCCTTGTTGAGGAACCAAACTCGAGGTCATTAAAAGGGCTAGAAGTGTTCATAAGGTAATTTATGATGGTAATGAAATTCTTAAGCCTAGAGAAACCTAGTTACTGAATGCACGAGGAAGATAAGAAATCGATGAAGTCACTAGGAAGAAGATGAACAAGAAACTAGATGATCCAAAATGTAAAGAGAAGAAAATAATTATCACACCCCATGATTACAAAAGGAGAATTGGATTTCCTGAACAAGTTTAAGCCTCGGACATTGTTAACGCCGAACAAGTGTTCGAAAAAGGATTTAGATAAGCTAAAAGCGAGAATCTTGTTGTAACAAACCCTCTTTAGGAAAATGCCTTCATGATCGTGTATCCTCCCAATACACCAATGCATTTAGTCCCTAGAACTATTGCCACTAAAAGCAAGACCTTAATCATCAATATGTTATCTTTCAACTATTTGTTGATTTTGAGAAAACTTGTAAGAAAAGGATCACACCCACGGTATAATCAAGGGAAAGGGTTTTGAGCAAACAAAGAATGTTATTTAAGCGAAGTCATGCCCTTCTTTAAACAACTAAAGATCAATTTGAAAGTCTTAAAAGGGAATGAATTTAGACATTAAAGAAATAGAAAAGGAATTTGATGCAATGATCGTTGAGGTTAGTGACTATGAGCGAGAATTAAAATATAATGAGATTGAGAGGAAGAACTTGCATACATCGAATGAGAATCGATTTTGAATGTGTTGCTCAAGATGTGTTTTCATCGCTACAAATTCTTCCATTAATGCTTCTCAATTTCATGAATTATCTGTTGTCTCGAAAGTCTCCCATGATCGTGTCATTGAGCTTGAAAAGACTAATTCTAAACTAAATGAGAAAATTGAACTGGATGATCACGACAATTTGGTTAAACTTTTTCTAAACTAGAGGTTGAGCATTTTAATTTACAACTAAAATATCAACATCTTAAAGAAAATGTCAAAACTTCAAATATCAAGACATCCTCGGATGCTCCGAGTTTGATCTGAGCTTTTTCAAATAAACAAACGTGATGAATGATTCAAGCTCATTGTAACACGATCGTAAAGTTGAATGCCCAAATCTCTCAATAAAAGGGTGAAAAGAACAATGTGGTGGCTCTCAAATGCCTCCTCCTTTAGATTCTCGAATTCTCAAACGTTTCATCTTCAAAACTTAGTAAATGCATTACAAAAGGAAAACGAAAGTTTTCTAGATGAAAATGAAAAGGTTAAACGTCATTTCAATGAGTTATTTGAATCAATAAAGGTCACTCGAACAAAAATAACGAACAAATAGCTTCATTGCAAAAGGAATTTGAGAATCAAGAGCCTGTAAAAGGGAAAATGCCAATGACCAATGGGGAGAATGGTGTATCAAAGGTTCACTCTTGTAATAAATATGCTTTGTCTCGTGAAATATGTTCCCCTCATCCGAGGAATAACAAACTTGCAATTCAAACATATTTCTCATACCTTAAGGATTGTCTAGAATGTCTCCGTGAGATTGTTGAAGAGGATAAGTTAGAGAAACCACTTGATAATGCAATTGGGCATGCATGCTTATATGCCAAACGATCTCAAGAACTTCTAGAATGCTTAATCACAATATGCCCTAAGTCCTTAGTTGAGAGAGTTAATCCTTTGATTCCTTGTTCTATGCCTAGTGCCAAGCATGAAATCCGTTCAATGCCCAATGTTATGAATATGAACCTTAGTGTGCCTTCTAGGAGTATAAATCCCAGCACTTCTAGTGTTAAGAAAGTGATCCCTAGTGTGCCTGCATGTAGTTCAGATCCCAGCACATCTAAACAGGAGATGCAAAGAGTAGCAAAACCAAATAATGCTCACATTCCTCTACAGAGTAATCAATGACATTAAAGCGAAGCGGTCAAAGTCTCAAGACAATACAAGGAATGATAGGACCTCAAGCTAAGAATGTGCATTGGAAAGAGTAGAAGACCAACCTAGGAACTTTAAGCTTGAGTCGAATAAAACGAATCGTGTTGATTCTACTATTAGCCATAGGCGCATTGTAATTAATTCAATTCGATACTATTTGTAAACCTTGTAATGATGTCTCGCTTGAATTTTGTTTCTAATCATGAATGTGGTGTGAATGCTTTGTCTAATGTTGTTAAATCTCCGATTAACATTGTTAATGCAAAATATCATGCTAAGAAGGCGAAAAGGCAAAGGCAAAAGAAAGTTAGAAAACAGTTGGAAGTCCAGGAAGAACATTTAGTAAGATAGGTTATCAATGGATACCGTTGGCCATAAGGATAATCGTGCAATGCCCACTAGAAAATGGATGCCTACCGGTAGAACTATTCCTTTAAGAAGTGAACATACTTTGAATAGGGCAAATACGACACTAGTACCGCATCTATTCATAATGATTCCATTGCTTCAATTTCGATATGGATGTTTCTATTTACGATGTGGGTGTTCCAATCATCATCACTAACCAAATGGAACCCATTCTTGCATGGGATCCCAATTATCCAATTATCCATTCTTGTCGTGTTCAACCGCAGATCGTTTAAATCGCTCGTGGTACCGGACTCGTGTCGTTCCAAGCATATGATTTGGAGACCGGTCATGCTCATGAACTTCGTGAGTAAATTCATCGGGACGATTAGATTCGGAACGACCATTTTGGAGCTATTATGGGTTATGGAGATTATGTGGTTGGTAAAAGTGTAATTTCCAGGGTATATTATGTGGAAGGTCTTGGTCATAATTTGTTCTCTGTTGGTCAATTATGTGATTTCGATCTAGAAGTAACTTTTAGAAAGCATACTTGTTTCGTTAGAGAACTTGATGGTGTAGAATTATTAAGAGGTACTCGAGGTTCAAACCTATACACCATTTCTATCGAAGACATGATGAAGTCCTCTCAATCATTCATCGTCAAAGGCTTCTAAAACAAAGTCTTGGTTATGGCATCGCTCGTCTCAATCACTTGAACTTTGGTACAATAAACAACCTTTCTAGAAAGGATCTTGTCGAGGCTTACCCGCATTAAAATATGAAAAGATCATCTTTGCTCGACTTGTCAATTGGGAAAAAGCACGAAATATGCCCACAAACTCTGTAATGGAAATTCTTCATACCCTTCATATGGATCTGTGCGGTCCAATGAGAGTGCAAACTATTAATGGGAAGAGATATGTATTAGTAGTGGTTGATGACTACTCCCGATTCACTTGGGTTAAGTTTTTGAGGACAAAGGACGAAACTCCATATGTCATCATTAAACTCATTAAACAACTTCAGATCAAACTCAACAAAATAGTTTGAATCGTCCGAACTGACAATGGAACTGAGTTTGTTAATAAAGTACTCTATGAATTTTATGAAAATGTTGGAATCGGTCCTCAAAGAAGTGTTCTCGAACTCCTCAACGTAACAGTGTAGTTGAAAGATGAAATCGAACTCTTGTAGAAGCCGCAAGAACAATGTTGATTTACTCAAAGGTTCCAATGTTTTATGGGGTGAAGCTATTGCCACCGCTTGTTACACTCAAAATAGATCTCTAATTCACATCTCATGGAAAGACTCCATACGAACTTGTCCACAATCGAAAACCTGATTTATCATATCTTCGTGTGTTTGGTGCTTTATGCTATCCAACGAATGACGGACAAGATTTAGGTAAATTGAAAGCTAAAGCGAATATTGGAGTATTTGTTGGATATGCACCAAACAGAAAAGGTTACCGAATCTACAACAAGAGAACCCGAGATATCATGGAAACAATTCACGTTACGTTTGATGAGTGACGGTCAAATGGCTCTGGACAATCGATTCAGGACCGACTTCAAAACAGTCCCATTGGTTCATCCTTGTATCAAATTCTTCTCCAAAGAACTCCATATGTACCTCCATCGAAGATGATTTAAAGAAATTGTTTGATCCTATGTTTGATGAACATTATGAGCCAAGTGCTAATGAACCGTCGATTCCTACAATGATGTCGCTCATATCCTCGTGAACAAGTCAATCCTTCGCCTCAATATCATTAAGTCAAGAAGCGTCTGCTGCCGATCACCGCCTCATCAACAAATCATCAATCTTGAATGTACATCATGGAACATTTCAGCATCAATGATGAAGTTAATCCCTTTGCTACTCCGAAGATGCTCTATTTGAAAACATATTTTCTCTCGAATCATCATCGAACCATCTTCTTCAGAGACATCGACTCGCTACTTGATCCCTCAACAAGCGCCACATGAACACCTCGGAAAATGGACTCACGATCATCCATTAGACAACATCATTGGAAATCCTCTCGTCCGGTATCTACATGGAAACAACTTGCAACCGATGCCTTATGGTGCTTCTTCAACTCCGTACTCTCTAAGATCGAACCAAAAGATGTTAAACCGCCATGAATGAAGACAATTTGGTTCAATGCCATGCAAGAAGAAATTCATGAGTTTGATCGACTTGATTTATGGGAATTATTACCGCTCCAGTTGTGCTATGATCATTGCTCTAAAATGGATCTTCAAAGTGAAACTTGATGAGCATGGTGATGTGTTAAAGAACAAGGCTCGATTGGTTGCTAAAGGATACCGTCAAGAGGAGGTATTGACTTTGAAGAATCTTTTGCTCCTGTTGCTCGTGACGAGGCAATCGAGAATCTTCTTGGCTAATGCTGCTAGTAAGAACATGGTAGTCTATCGGATGGATGTAAAGACGGCATTTCGAACGGAGATCTTAAAAAGTTGTCTCGCCACCAACCTGAAGGCTTTGTGAATCCGAGCATCCTACTCACGCTTATCGCTTAAAGAAGGCTCTTTACGGTTTAAAGCAAGCTCCGAGGGCATGGTACGATACTCTATCAAAGTTTCTTCTATCTACCGGATTGACAAAGGAGCAGTTGATCCAACATTGTTCACCGTAGTCGGTAAACATTTAATTCACGTTCAAATTTATGTTGATGATATCATCTTTGCCTCGACCGACCCTAATGAGTGTGACCGTTTTCAAATGAAATAGGTTCTAAATTTCAAATGTCAATGATGGGACAAATGTCATTTTTCTTAGGATTACAAATTTCACAAAGTCCCGGAGGCATTTTCATAAATCAATCTAAATATGCAAATGAGATTTTAAAGAAATTTGGATTTGATTCAAGTGACCTGTTGACACCCCATGATTGAACGTACTAAACTAGATGAGGACCACTCGGGGATCATGGTAGACCAAACAAAATATCGTAGTATGATTGGATCCCGATGTACCTCACACTAGTAGACCGAGACATCTTGTTATTTGTTTGCATGTGTGCTAGATACCGTGCTAAGCCTACTAAAAAGCACCTTGAAGCGGTTAAACGGGTCTTCGGTATCTCCAAGGAACCATCAATATGCGACTTTGGTACCAAGGACACGGTATGTCACTAATACCTATGCAGATGCCGATCATGCAGATGTCAAGATACTCGTCAAGCACGTCGTGCGAGGTGCTCGGTTTTGGGTGATAAGCTTGTGAGTGGTCTTCAAAGAAGCAAATGAGTACTTCTATTTCTCAATGGTTGAATACATAGCCATGTCATCTTGTTGTGCTCAAATCTTATGGATGAGATCCCAATTATCGACTATGGCTTTGAATTTAACAAAATCCCTCTGTCTTTGTGATAATAAAAGTGCTATTGCTCTCTCATGCAACAACGCACAACACTCAAGAGCAAAGCATATCGACATTCGACATCATTTCATCGAGGAGCAAGTTGAAAACGGTGTGGTGGAACTTTACTTTGTGAGGATGAATACCGGTTAGCGACCATCTTCACCAAAGCTCTTCCTAGAGAACGTTTTGAGTTTATCCTTCCACGACTGGGTCTTAAGAGCCTACAACCAGAAACACTCAAACGTCTTCAAGAGGAAGAAGAGGAGTAAAAGGTTTCCTTCATCTATCTCTTATATATATTTATTCGAAAAACAAAATACAAAAATATAAAACTTTCAAAATCCATAAAAATTTGAAAAATTCAAAAAATCTTCAAAAAAATATTGTCCTTTTGTCATGCTTTATCTTGGTCTTCAAATCTTATGCTCGATTCTTTAAACAAATCCTTACTATCTTATGAAAACTAATTGCTTTGAAAATAACTCGGACTCTATTTTTGGAAATCATTTGGACTTAAAGTGTGTCAAACTATCTATCTCTTAATCAACAACTTAGGTCATTGATTGAGGGGAGAATGATTTCAATTAAATTAAAAGGTTATTTGTCATTCAATTGTTTCACAAGATAATCATGCATGTTTAATCAATGGAGTCCAAAGTCTCAAAATCGATCCTTATCGGTTAAAACGCTTTCATAATCAAGTCACAATTCTCCTTAAAATCTTTCAAAATCAATTTAAATCATTGAAGATCACAAATCTCAAATGATTTGATAATTGTGATCGGGGGAGAATTTGTGATTTAAATTGGATTTAAGCTGATAATTCGATAAATGGGTTCATAAGTGTTTAGCAAGTTTTCCTCCCCACATGTGACAAACGATTTCAAATTTTTCCATGCACATGTTGAGGGGGATCATCTATCTTAAACCACAAAGATCTGAAACGTGATCAATTTGTTTCAATGTGCAGTATGTTCCCTCTTGTATGTGCAAAACTATTTTAAACCTCAAGGCACATATTGAGGGGGAGCAAACTTATGAAAACCTCATCCTTCCCTTATATGCTTTATCTACTTGTTTGGATCAGGGAAGTGATGTTGATATCTTTTAGAAAATGGTAATCAAAGAAGCTAAATTCTTTCTCTTGCCTCCATGTGCAATACGATTTCAAACACTTGATGCACATGTTGAGGGGAGCTCTTGTTCTAAAAATATCAAAACAATTCAGTACAAAATTCTTTGATAATATATCATAAGTGTCGGATTGATTTTCAAATGGTTTTCAATTGGTTCCAATGGCGAGATGAACAATACCAAATAGACCGATTGCAAATTGTAAGACACGAATTATTAAACCTTTAGGAATATTTGAAATACTCTTTTTCAAATTTATTTTATCTAACTAGTTATTTTTTATTTGAAACATCCTATTTAATTCACCAATGGATTGGAAACCTCGGAAACATCCAACAAGGTTTACTTTTGGGTGGCTTGAGATAAATTTCCTAGTAATTGTACTATTTTAAAAAAATGGGTTAATTTTTTCCCTTCAATAGGATGGTTTGGGAAAAGGTTTTTGTGGCTAAAAATTCTTTTCTTAGCGAAATGTCTCTTTAGGATTTATAAATAATATAAATTCACACTTCGTTATGTATGTTAAAAGTCATAGCGATTAATTTTAAATATTTGTTAGAACCGTGAGACAAGGTTTACCACTATGTCCCCGAAGGTGCGTTTAGAATGAATAAATACCCCCAAGGTAAATTGACTTATAATAAGATTTTCTTTCAACAAGTTCCCAACCTCAATTTCCAAAATTGTAAGACCCTCTTTGTTATGGTTTATGTTATGTGAACAAACACTGGTATGAGAATGGGATCATCCTTACAACTTTATTTCAAAGGAAATTTATGGTTTTAGTTTGAAAATTTATGGTTTTATCATTATCTTTCTAGTGCCAAAATTTGAATCCGGGTAGTTTTTTAAATCATTTAAGGTTTTGATTGGTAAGTTGAACATGTGGTTGGTTTTTAAAAATGGTGTTTATTGATTTTTCTTGTGGATTAAAGGGTAAAACTTTACACTGTTTGTAATTGAGCGGGTTAGTAATCGCAATTGAGAAGGAATCAATTGAACACCGGAAAAGTACACTTAGTGGAAATTATTTTTAGCGATTGGTAAATTCAATTGTTTAAGTTTGTTAGGACTTGGGTAGCATTGTTAGGAGTTGTTTTAGCGATTAAAATTACACTGTTAGTTTGTAAATTTGCTAGCATTGGTTTTAAGTTGTTATTTAAGGTTTAATTGGCCCTTAGCAACGGTTTTACCCACTTGTGCACGACTTGGTTGGTTTAGGAATTGGTTATAATCCTTTCTTTTTGATTTGGAAATCCTAAAGAATTTTTCCTTTTCATAAAGTTAAAATCCTTTAATCTTAACATGTTCCACGTTCTAAATATTTTTATTGTGAGGATGTTCAAAGTTCGGATCTGGTTTAAGTTGTGGAACCACTAGTTTTGGGTTTAAAGATCTTTTACTGGTTTAAAAAATTAACATTCTTAAATCCATTGAAGGACCTTAAGGGTTGAGAAAACTGGAATTAATTGACCATTAAGTGAATTGATTTCTGGAATGGAGACTCATTTTTGTTGGCCCTGAAGGAGAAGAAAATTATTCTTTGGGCTTTAAATTTCTAAGGTTTTCAAAAAATTTAAATTATAATACAACAAAAAGGTTATTAAATTCAAGATTTCTGTTTCAATTATTTTAAGAAAAATTTACTATTTATAATTTGACAATTTAAGATAAAACCAAGAATGTATGGTAATTGAAAATTCAAAGGTTTGAAAATAGAAATCAAAATGACTATGCCAAAATTTTAAATTAAATTTTAAACAACATGAATCCGATGGACAAGTTTTCAATAACTCACTAAATTTTAAAAATTTAAATATTTAAATTTGCCTTCCTTCCTTGAATGAAGAAGTTATTTGAAAAAGGAATTTCGAAATTAAAATTAAATCGGGGCAAGCATCAATTACTAATTTTACTCCAATAATTCCCAAATTTTTAAACGTTCAAATTGGAAACCAACTATTTGACCGGTTTAAGAAAAGATTTTAAAATGTAATGGGCATTTCTCAATCATCCCTCTTTAAAGAGCATGATTTTCACTACAGAATTATATTGTTGCAAATTTAAACAAGTTTTCGATAAAAATTATTAAATTGTAAAAAAAGCTGTCGGAAAAGTATTTTTCATGGTTTAACTTAAATTTGGGAAATTAAATAAAAGAAGCCTTAAAATTACAATGTTTTAAGAAATTTCTTAAAGAAAATGTCAAAACTTCAAATATCAAGACATCCTCGGATGCTCGTAGTTTGATCTGCTTTTTCAAATAAACAAACGTGATGAATGATTCAAGCTCATTGTAACACGATCGAAAGTTGAAAGCCCAAATCTCTCAATAAAAGGGTGAAAAGAACAATGACCGGCTCCCAAATGCCTCCTCCTTTAGATTCTCGAATTCTCAAACGTTTCATCTTCAAAACTTAGTAAATGCATTACAAAGGAAAACGAAAGTTTTCTAGATGAAAATGAAAAGGTTAAACGTCATTTCAATGAGTTATTTGAATCAATAAAGGTCACTCGTAACAAAATAACGAACAAATAGCTTCATTGCAAAAGGAAATTGAGAATCAAGAGCTGTAAAGGGAAAATGCCAATGACCAATGGGGAGAATGGTGTATCAAAGGTTCACTCTTGTAATAAATATGCTTTGTTCATGAAATATGTTCCCCTCATCCGGGAATAACAAACTTGCAATTCAAACATATTTCTCATACCTTAAGGATTGTCTAGAATGTCTCCGTGAGATTGTTGAAGAGGATAAGTTAGAGAAACCACTTGATAATGCAATTGGGCATGCATGCTTATATGCCAAACGATCTCAAGAACTTCTATAATGCTTAATCACAATATGCCCTAAGTCCTTAGGTGAGATAGTTAATCCTTTGATTCCTTGTTCTATGCCTAGTGCCAAGCATGAAATCCATTCAATGCCCAATGTTATGAATATGAACCTTAGTGTGCCTTCTAGGAGTATAAATCCCAGCACTTCTAGTGTTAAGAAAGTGAACCCTAGTGTGCCTGCATGTAGTTCGGATCCCAAAGACATCTAAACAGAGATGCAAAGAGTAATGATAAGGTTTTAAAGGTACCATTTTGAGGGTCGTTTAAGTCCTTATTTGATCACTTTTGTATCCGTTATTGCTTAATATCGTTCCTTTTCACTTTTAGGTCTCTTGAAGGCAAAATGTCGGAATGGCACTTATTTGGACGAAAAGGCGCGAATATATGAAGAAATGGCCAAAGTCGAATCGAGACACTCAAAGTCCTGAAATGCGATGACGGCGCCGTGGTGTTAATTGCGACGTCGGAGGATTTTGTGACGACACGGTGGCAAATACCCTATTTTCAAGTGACGACGCCGGGCTTTAAAAAGAGTAGGCCGCTACTACTCGACGGCCTAGATGCAACCTGACGACGCGTGGTCAAGAGGACTCGCACACGACATATAGGTGACGCCGTCGCAAGGTTAACGTGGCCAAGACGAAACCCTAATGACGGCGACACGACGGCGCCACGAAACATAAGACGTTGTCGCATATGTAATCTATATATAGAATCCGAATTTTCGCTTTTAGAGAGTCTTTTGGAGTGAAAACCTAAAACCGAACCTAAGGTGTCTTGTACAAGATTTTAGGGTTTTAAACCCTATCTTACATCAAGATAAGTATTTACTTCATTAATTCAATTATGTCTTTGATTATTTGTATGTATGCTTGCATGTTCTCCATGTCCCGCTAATTTATTTGTGTGTTTGCTTAGGAAGTATGAAACTTAATTATTGAATATTGATTGGTTGTTTCTTATCTTAGTTGATCAATGATCTAGTAATGCGATAGGTCATTCGTTGTGTACTTAATGCTTGATTCATCTTTGTGAACCTTAGAATATGATTACCCGAGTAGTTGTAGGCTAAATTATCCAAAGAGTGCCTTAGAGTAAGAGTTTATCATCCTAGTGGGTTTTGTAGACTAGACCCTTTGGTAAGTTCAAAGAGTTAGGGAGAAACGATACCCTACAACTTTAGACACACAACGCAACTAAGAATAAGGACGTGACAACTCAACCATCAATAGGAGATAATTAAGGAGTAGTATAACCTAAGTAAACACATCTTTAAACTATCATACAAGTACACATTAATTAGACATAGACTCCCACAACCTTAGTTTAGATAATTAGATAATAGTAGAGTAATCGGTAGAAATACCAACCCCCAAATCCAATACCGAGATTCGTACCTTTCCATTTCATAAAAATAAAAATACAAAATAATCTTCCTCAACCTTAACCTTAGCGTAGTAACTTCTTACTAGCATTCCTATTCCCTAGAGAACGATATCAATACCCGTGGCTTACCCTAATTACTACACTACAATGATTAGGTTCAACGCCTAGGGTGTTATAAAACTTGCTCAAGAAAAGGAAGTTTCCTTGACCCCGAACGACGCGTGTAGCGTTATCAAGTTTTGGCGCCACGCGGGAATAGAATAGCTAGTTAGTAGTCCACCTCGTTTAGGTTCTTTGCTTGATTCCTATCAAGTAAATTTTTCTCATTTTTAGCTTTCTCTTAGTCTATCCCCCTTCTTCGTGACCTTTGTTCGTAACACCCATCACTTTTCATCATGGAGGATGATAACCAACCACCACTCATCAACCCACCGCCAAATGACCCGCCAAGATCCCGTACTCTTGGTGAATACTCAAGACCAAGCCACCTAGGCTATAGGAACACCATTGAGCTTCCCGACCAAGCCCAAACTATGGCCTCATGATCCGACACCATCCGGTTGGTGCAAAACGGATGTGCATTCCATGGACTTCGTTCAAGATCCAAATCGACATCTCGAGGATTTCTCAAAATTGTCGATTCCATCGACCTTGATGCTACTACTCGGGAGACCACGCGCTGCCTCTTCCAATTCTCTCTACGGGACCAAGCTAGTAATTGGCTTAGCGACTTCGCCGGCTCCATCTCAAGTTGGGATGATCTTACCTCTCGCTTCCTTGCTCAATTTTTCCCACGGGAGAACCACTAAGCTTGAATGACATCTTGATGTTCCAACAACGCCAAGGTGAATCTCTGAAGCATGGACTCGATTCAAGGACTTACTTCATAAAGTCCTCATCACGGCATTGATCTTTGGCTCCAAGTCCAAATCTTTTATGATCATGTCAACTTCCCCACCAAGCGATCCATTGACCAAGCGGCCGGTGGAAAACTTAGTGATCTCACCGCTGAAGAATCATGGGGTATAATAGAGGACCTCGCCTCTATGACAACGAAAGTTGGATGACCCCGTGAGTCGCCCAAACCGTTAAGGCAATCTCCTTGCCTCCTTCCGACCGTAGGATGATCGAACTTGAAGATCAAGTTAGATTCCTCATGAGTTCCTACAAAATCCTAAGTCCTCACGACAAGTGAATCAAATCACTCTACCTTGTGAGTTATGCGGTGGTCCCATGACACTCGTGATTGCACAAGGCTCCCGAACAAGCTTTTGCGGACTATGCCTCCATACGCATCGACGGAGCGGGAGAAGTGGTACACTTTCAAACCCGAACAAAACAACTTAGGAAACTCAGACAACCCTCATGGAGAAATCACCCTAACCTTAAGTGGAACCAAAACTCAAGCACACCCCAAAGCTCATCTAGTTCGCCCACTAGGTTCAATTCTTTTAATACCGAGAACCCCACTAATCTTGAGACAATTACATCTAGATTTTGTCATCCCAAGAGACTCGATTGAATAAGCTTGAAGCCGATTTTAAGCAAAAACAAAGCGAGATGACAACCAAGCTTGATGCCTCTTAAAAGCCTTCAATGAGCAGGAAGTTGGAGCACTCCCAAGTGATACCATAAAGAACCCAAAAGTGAATTCTATTGCGTCGACTTCATGTTCTAGTTCACCATGGAGAGTGCACATCCATGCCCCTCGCACCCGACGGTTCACTCGGTAAATGCTATCAAAAGGGTTCCAAGCCATCCAAGAGGTACCAAGGCCGGCACCTTTGGTAGAGCCTACTCTTGAGAAACCCGTCACCAAGAATCCAAACCTAGTTTAGAGGAGAGTACAAGGAACTCCATCAAGAAAACCGATTCTTGAAGTCTTAGCTCATGCACCTTATTATAATGCTTTAAAAGAAAATATGAGTTAGAACTTAGGCTTGGAAAACATGGGTCCGCTTTTGTGCGAAACAACTTACCTAAGAAGCTAGACGATCCCGGGCTATTCACTCTTCCGTGTAGACTTGGAACTTCCAAACCACTCGACGCTCTAGCCGATTTAGGATCATGCATCAATCTTGTTCCGTTGTCCCTCCATAGAAGCCTTAACTTAGGTAAAATAGAACCAACGGAAACCATCTTAGGTCTAGCGGACGGTAGTGTGGCACGTCCGGTAGGAATAATAAAGGACATGGTAGTACACGAGGAGAGTTGACTCTTTTGGCCGACTTTCATGTGCTAGACATGAATAAGGACCCGACATGCCCATTACTAGTTGGAAGAGGATTTTAGCTACCGCTAGTGCCATCATCGATTGTAAGATGTCCAAAATAGTGGTAGGGAGGAGTGCTAGATCCATTTACGATGTTAAAAGCATACATACTACAAGGATGAGGAAATTCCACAAGAGATTAGGTTGGATAGAGAGCCTTCTAGATATGGACCTTGGATTGATAAGAACATCATAGGCCCCCAAAGACCTTTTTACCTAGATAAAACCTTCGCTAGTAAAGCAACTTTCCAAGAAAAAGAAATGGCTAGGGACATGAAGTGAACCTGCTCGAGGACGCTTAGTATTTAGGAAGATGACCGAGTTCCTAGGAAGCTTGCCGCTAACCTTGTCATGAATAAGTGGAAAGTTGAGAAATCTGAACACAAGTGGGATTGGGATAGACCGCCTAGTGATGGTAATGGAGAGTGGCACATTAGGATACAAATCTATGATCCCAATGGTGAGAAGTTTGAAAAGACATATTTAACCGAACGTACTACTAGGAACTTGAATGATAAGTTTGATCCTTACGACATTGTTGAGGATAGACTTACTTATATCGATGCGTAGAGCACGACTATGAGTCTAGCTACAAGACTCTTAAATAAAGAAAAGCGCTTCGGGAGGCAACCCATGCTTAATTGTTTGCTTGTTAGTGTCATATATCTTTTATTAATTGTTTATCCTCATGTTTAAATTTGTAAAATGCTTTATTTTGTTTTTAACCTCGCCTTAATTGCATATAAAGGTATTTTACATAAGGGATAAGTGTAGGAGGATTACACACGTTTTCAAAAGAAACGTAAACATGAGAATAACAATTAACTAAAAGATATTTATGTTTGTTTGTTCGAGTCAAATGCTTGTATCGAGTCATAATGGATGTTTTGCGAAATTTTCCAGATTCTAAAGATGTAAATTTTCCGAATTTTTCCGAAAATCGCACCGCTTTTTGTCAGATAACCGACGGCGCCAGATTGCAACTGACGGCGGCCAGAAGGAGTAAAACATCGATTACTTTTTTTCTCGTTTTCGAGCTACTTATAAATTTTGGAATTTTCGAGGTCTTAATTTTCTTAGAAATTCATAAACATCCATTCCACAAGCATTATATCCTAGTTTAAATCGAGTCTTATATATATTATTACCGATTTACGCTGAAGGTTTCGTTTGTTTTCTTCAAGTGTGCAGTTTAGTTTGTCAAGAAGAAGTTACATAAGATTGGAAAGAGTCGTCACGCAATAATTCTTCTTGAAAAGGATTTAACCACCACTTTACATGGATCCTACCAAGCTAATCGGGAGTATTAGTTTCTTCGCTTTTAATTACCTTCCATTATCATAACTTTGATACTTTTCGGGAACATTGGGGACAATGTTCGGTTTAAGTGTAGGAGGAAAATAAAACGGAACTTTGAAACTATGCTTATCCTTGATTATTTGCTTTGTCAAATTGCATTTGTGTAATAAACCATGAGAAAATGTCGGTTAGGGTAATTTTGGCACCAAATTTAAAATTTTTCATGACATATAGGAGTGGGCCATTAGTCTTAACAAAAGCGTCTCATGGATAGGAAGTTGCATGACTAGCACAAAAACCCTTTACCACCCAAATTCCACCCAAAATGTGAGGATCGCCCTTAGATTAGTAGGAATTAAAGCATTCATCTTCAATGCTTAGAGTGTGAACTGGTAGTATATTAGATTCTAGAACTTGTTTTGTGATGCATTCCAAGATCGCAAGTGAGGCTACACTTGTGTAGTTAGGAATAACTAAATGATAAGAGGCATTAGGATAACCCTTGTTTGATACCCATAATATAATTACTTCTTCCATATCGGTTGAGTAATTCCCCCACACCCTTTGCGTTGTACTCATCTTTAGTACACGATACCCCTAGTTAACCCTCGTAGCCTATCCTTTTCGCGGTTCTCGTGATGTTTCGGTTTTTCCGAATATCAATGAAGAGCATTGTTTACACCCCACCCCCAAATATACACCCAAATCGCCTTAGCCTACCCCTTATGCACTCACTTTTAGTGCAAATGTTTGTTATCACCCTAAACCCTTAGTTCAATTATTTTAGTGCAAATTACGGGCTACCATCCTACATCTATCCTTTAAATTTATGTTTGTTTATTTCCGTTACCTAGAGTTTTAGAGTGTCGAGTCTTGGCTTAGCAACGCCATTCTTCGTATGCATTTAACATAGAGATTTTTGACTTGCCACCACTAAATAGCCTATCCCACCAAACCCTTGTTTCCCTACCGTAAGCTTAACATTACAACCCTTTAAAAGACCTCTTTGATAGTCTTTCCTAGGTGCTTACGCCAAAGCGATGGAGGTTTGATCTATTCTCAAGCCTATGGTAATCTATGTACTAGGACCGGTTAATGAGTGTTTATCTTCCATTTTCTATTTGTTATATTTCATATATACACCCGAGAGATGTGAGTACCCAAACACCCCATGTGAGGTGCTAGTATGTAATTTCCGTGCTTGTTATGACTTTTATGGGCTTATATGTGTTGTGGACCGCTTTTGAATTAATGCTTCATGACCCCTAAATTATAAATTAATTGGCTAAAGCACATTTGTGAGGACAAGCAAATAACAAGTGTTGGGATATTTGATAAGGTTTTAAAAGGTACCATTTTGAGGGTCGTTTAAGTCCTTATTTGATCACTTTTGTATCCGTTATTGCTTAATATCGTTCCTTTTCACTTTTAGGTCTCTTGAAGGCAAAATGCTGGAATGGCACTTATTTGGACGAAAAGGCGAATATATGAAGAAATGGCCAAAGTCGAATCGAGACACTCAAAGTCACTGCCGAAAATAGAAGGCGACGGCGTCAGTGTTAATTGCGACGCCGTCGGAGGATTTTTGTGACGATACAAGAGCTAAATACCCTATTTTCAAGTGACGACGCCGGGCTTTAAAAGAGTAGGCCGTTGCTACTCGGACGGCCTAGATGCAACCCGCACGACGCCGAGTCGAAGAGGACGGCGTCACGGACATAAGGTGACGCCGCAAGGTTAATGTGGCCAAGACGAAACCCTAATGACGGCGACGACGGCGGCCACGAAACATAAGGTGACGCCGTCGCATATGTAATCTTATATATAGAATCCGAATTTTTCGCTTTTAGAGAGAGTCTTTTGGGTGAAAACCTAAAACCGAACCTAAGGTGTCTTGTACAAGATTTTAGGGTTTTAAACCCTATCTTACATCAAGATAAGTATTTACTTCATTAATTCAATTATGTCTTTGATTATTTGTGTGTATGCTTGCATGTTCTCCATGTCCGCTAATTTATTTGTGTGTTTGCTTAGGAAGTATGAAACTTAATTATTGAATATTGATTGGTTGTTTCTTATCTAAGTTGATCAATGATCTAGTAATGCGATAGGTCATTCGTTGTGTACTTAATGCTTGATTCATCTTTGTGAACCTTAGAATATGATTACCGAGTAGTTGTAGGCTAAATTATCCAAAGAGTGCCTTAGAGTAAGAGTTTATCATCCCTAGTGGGTTTTGTAGACGAGACCCTTTGGTAAGTTCAAAGAGTTAGGAGAAACGATACCCTACAACTTTAGACACACAACGCAACTAAGAATAAGGACGTGACAACTCAACCATCAATAGGAGATAATTAAGGAGTAGTATAACCTAAGTAAACACATCTTTAAACTATCATACGAGCACACATTAATTAGACATAGACTCCCACAACCTTAGTTTAGATAATTAGATAATAGTAGATTAATCGGTAGAAATACCAACCCCCCAAATCCAATACCCGAGATTCGTACCTTTCCATTTCATAAAATATAAAAATACAAAAATAATCTTCCTCAACCTTAACCTTAGCGTAGTAACTTCTTACTAGCATTCCTATTCCCCTAGAGAACGATATCAATACCCGTGGCTTACCCTAATTACTACACTACAACGATTAGGTTCAATTTAGGTGTTATAAAACTTGCTCAAGAAAAGGAAGTTTCCTTGACCCGAACGACGCGTGTAGCGTTATCGAGTAAAACCAACTAATGCTCACATTCCCTCTACAGAGTAATCGGTGACATTAAAGCGAAAGGTGTCAAAGTCTCAAGACAATATAAGGAATGATAGGACCTCGCAAGCTAAGAATGTGCATTGGAAGAGAGTGAAGACCAACCTAGGAACTTTAAGCTTGAGTCGAATAAAACGAATCGTGTTGATTCTAGTATTAGCCATAGCGCATCTTGTAATTAATTCAATTCGATACTATTTGCAAACCTTGTAATGATGTATGCTTGAATTTCATTTCTAATCATGAATGTGGTGTGAATGCTTTGTCTAATGTCACAAATCTCCGCTAACATTGTTAATGCAAAATATCATGCTAAGAAGGCGAAATGGAAAAGGCAAAAGAAAGTTAGAAAACAAAGGAAGTCCACAGAAGAACATTTAGTAAGATAGGTTATCAATGGATACTGCTGGCCATAAGGATAATCGGGCAATGCCCACTAGAAAATGGATGCCCACCGGTAGAACTATTCCTTAAGAAGTGAACATACTTTGAATAGGGCAAATACTGACACTAGTACCGCATCTATTCATAATGATTCCATTGCTTCAATTTCGATATGGATGTTTCTATTTCGATGCGGGTGTTCCAATCATCACTAACCAAATGGAACCCATTCTTGCATGGGGATCCCAATTATCCAATTATCCATTCTTGTTCGTGTTCAACCTGCAGATCGTTCAAATCGTTACGTGGTACTTGGACTCAGCCGTTCCAACATATGATGGAGACCGTCGCGGCTCATGAACTTCGTGAGTAAATTCATCGATGCTTAGATTCGGAACCACCATTTGGAGCTATTATGGGTTATGGAGATTATGTGGTTGGTAAAGTGTAATTTGTGGTATATTATGTGGAAGGTCTTGGTCATAATTTGTTCTCTGTTGGTCAATTATGTGATTTCGATCTAGAAGTAGCTTTTAGAAAGCATACTTGTTTCATTAGAGAACTTGATGGTGTAGAATTATTAAGAGGTACCGAGGTTCAAACCTATACACCATTTCTATCGATGACATGATGAAGTCCTCCAACTGCCATCGTCAAAGGCTTCTAAAACAAAGTCTTGGTTATGGCATCGCCGTCTCAATCACTTGAACTTTGGTACAATAAACAACCTTTCCGTAAAGGATCTTGTCGAGGCTTACCCATTAAAATATGAAAAGATCATCTTTGCTCACTTGTCAATTGGGAAAAGCACGAAATATGCCCACAAACCAAAACCCACAAACTCAGAATGGAAATTCTTCATACCCTTCATATGGATCCATGTCCAATGAGAGTGCAAACTATTAATGGGAAGAGATATGTATTAGTAGTGGTTGATGACTACTCCCGATTCACTTGGGTTAAGTTTTTGAGGACAAAGGACTAAACTCCGGATGTCATCATTAAACTCATTAAACAACTTCATATCGACTCAACAAAACAGCTCAATCGTCCGAATCGACAATGGAACCGAGTTTGTTAATAAAGTACTCTATGAATTTTATGAAAATGTCGAATCGGTCCTCAAAGAAGTGTTCTCGAACTCCTCAACAGAACGGTGTAGTTGAAAGATGAAATCGAACTCTTGTAGAAGCTGCAAGAACAATGCTGATTTACTCAAAGGTTCCAATGTTTTTATGGGGTGAAGCTATTGCCACTGCTTGTTACACTCAAAATAGATCTCTAATTCACACATCTCATGGAAAGACTCCATACGAACTTGTCCACAATCGAAAACCTGATTTATCATATCTTCGTGTGTTTGGTGCTTTATGCTATCCAACGAATGACGGACAAGATTTAGGTAAATTGAAAGCTAAAGCGGATATTGGAGTATTTGTTGGATATGCACCAAAGCAGAAAAAGGTTACCGAATCTACAACAAGAGAACCCGAGATATCATGGAAACAATTCACGTTCGTTTGATGAGTCGACCGGTCAAATGGCTCTGGAAAATCCAGATTCAGACCCGCACTTCAAAACAATTCCCATTGGTTCATCCTTGTATCAAATTCTTCTCCAAGAACTCCATATGTACTCCATCCAAGATGATTTAAAGAAATTGTTTGATCCTATGTTTGATGAACATTATGAGCCAAGTGCTAATGAACTGTCGATTCCTACAACAGAGGTCGCCATATCCCCGTGAATGAAGTCAATCCTTCCGCCTCAATATCATTAAGTCAAGAAGCGCTGCCGATCACTCGCCTCATCAACAAATCATCAATCTTGAATGTACATCATGGAACTGCTTACGGCATCAATGATGAAGTTAATCCTTTGCTACTCCTCAAGATGCTCCATTTGAAAACAAATTTGCTCTCGAATCATCATCGAACCATCTTCTTGAGAGACATCGACTCTGCTACTTGGTCCCTCAACAAGCGCCACATGAACACCTCGAGAAAATGGACTCACGATCATCCATTAGACAACATCATTGGAAATCCTCTCGTCCAAGATCTACATGGAAACAACTTGCAACCGATGCCTTATGGTGCTTCTTCAACTCCGTACTCTCTAAGATCGAACCAAAAGATGTTAAACCGCCATGAATGAAGACAATTTGGTTCAATGCCATGCAAGAAGAAATTCATGAGTTTGATCGACTTGATGTATGGGAATTAGTACCGCTCCAGATTGTGCTATGATCATTGCTCTAAAATGGATCTTCAAAGTGAAACTTGGTGAGCATGGTGATGTGTTAAAGAACAAGGCTTGATTGGTTGCTAAAGGATACCGCCAAGAGGAGGTATTGACTTTGAAGAATCTTTTGCTCTGCTGCTCGTGACGAGGCAATCAAAATCTTCTTGGCTAATGCTACTAGTAAGAACATGGTAGTCTATCGATGGATGTAAAGACGGCATTTACGAAGCGGAGATCTTAAAGAAGTTGTTCACGCCACCAACCGAAGGCTTTGTGAATCCGAGCATCCTACTCACGTTTATCGTTTGAAGAAGGCTCTTTACGGTTTAAAGCAAGCTCCAAGGGCATGGTATGATACGCTATCAAAGTTTCTTCTATCTACCGGATTCAAAGAAAGGAGCGTTGATCCAACATTGTTCACCGAAGTCGTGCAAACATTTAATTCACGCTCAAATTTATGTTGATGATATCATCTTTGCCTCGACTTGTTACACCCGTATCCCGTCAAGGTATTGTTATATAGAAGTATTAAACTTTTGTTAGATTATATATGAATGTTTCTTAAATTTTGTGACTAGTAAGAAAGAATAAGAACTTTTGTGATCTATATAAAAGAATCCTAGAATAGAGGGACTAATGTTGCCATTAAGGCTAAGTAATTTAATTAAAAAGAAAAGTTAGTAATTAGATGAGATATCCGAAATTGTGAAGGAACTTCAAGGTGAAGAAAGGGTTTAGAAGAAGACATCAAGAACACATTAATTGAATCCAAATTGGACCTATTGTGGTGATTATCAAGATAGGAGAATCTTAATTTCATATCTCTAATTAAGTAAGTATTTTCCCAATTCTTATAATTAGGTTTTGAAATGAGAAGTTAAAAGTAGTAATAGGAGATGTTCAATTTCTTGAAATTGTTAGTTATAATCTCTAATTTAACATAATTGTTGTTTAGGAAACTTAAGGAAGTGGTGATTCTACTTGGTTAAAACCTATTGAACAATTTGAGGTAAGTATATGGGTTAATGTATTATCAAAATAAATATGATTGTTTGATTATGTTATAGTTGTTGGAGCTTGTTATAGTTAGCTTGGATCCATAGCTTTATATGTCAAGTAGTGTAAATACTAATTTTAAGGTATGTACTTATGTTATAGATGCTCCATGAAATTCTTATGTATTGTTATAGTTTTAATTTGCATTTGACCCATTTACTTACTAAGCAATTGCTTATGTTATAGTTGATGATATTTTTGTAGGTCCTAGTAAGGAGGATAAAGGTAAGACTCAAGTATAGGATGGATTTTGCTTGAGCTCTTGTTGAGCTTGTCTTTTGGAACCAAGGCGTTAAAGTTGGAAGCCCCAAAGAGTCAAGTTGTTTTGGTATATTTTCAAATGTCTTGGTCCCCTCTCCGTTAGTAATTGTTTTTATGTTTAAGTTCCCTAAATTATCAAATCAATGTGTCAAGTTATTGTAAATACGGGTCATGGAGCTAAAATGATGTTTGGCATAAAGCCGATTTCTCATTTTGAAGGTTAAAAGTCTTGGAATTGTTTGTAATAGTTGTTCTTGTATGAGTCAAGTTGTCTACAAGTTTTGTGAAAATGGTTAAATGATATGTAGTTTTATTAAGTTAAAGTCTTTGAAAATCGCATGATGTGCAGTTCGAGTTTCGGACGGCGTCGACATACAACCCGACGCCGTAGCATTTTTACCAAAATCTTTCGAGCCATCACGATTAATCTCGACGCCCGCAAAATCTTTTCGATCCGTCACAATATTGTCGGCCGTCGCAAACATTTCCGACGCCGTCACGTTTTAAAAATAAAACTTTCGTTTTCTTTCTTTCCTTGTCATTAATAAAAGTTTTAAAATTTCCGTTTTGGGGCGAACAACTTGGTATCGAGCCTTGGTCTAAGAGATTTAGGATCTTGTCTTAGAATTTCCTAGACTTAGGCCGTAAATTGTATTAGTAATAGTTATACTACTTGTACACTTCCTTGATGATTTTAAGGAGTACATATATTACATGTTTTTATAACTACGCTTGGCCACCGTGGTTATAAGAAGATGACATATATGTATTACCTAAGATTGTTAAGGTTTTGTGCGGGTGGTGTTTAGGGTGAGTTATGAAAGAGTTATATTATTTTATAGGTTATAGGTGATTTTGCTTAATCGAATGTTGTCATATGTTACGAAGAAAGAAGAAATGAATACTCCCCATCAAAAGGAAGCCATAAAGGCTACTACCTCTAAACATGTCGGGTCTTGACAAGTGACCCATCCAAAATGATATGATCTCGAAAATTCCTCTTCTTCTAGTTCGGAGGGTCCTACTTTAGAAGGGTTTACTAATGAACAAGTAAAAGCTTTAGATGTGTTAATGAGGAGAAGGATAGGAAAGGCGCTAGAAAATCATGCAGTATGTTGTCAAAGAGACCACTTTAAATATACAAGAAGTAATGCAAAGAGAGTTTGGAACTAAGAAGAGGAGAAGGTCATGGTAGGGTTACAAGGAATGATAAATCATCTTACCGCGATTTTACTTGTGACGTACAAAATTTACGGAACCCTTGATCCTATAGCTTGTAATAGATGGCTTATCGTTGTTGAAGGTGCCTTTCGCACAAGTGGGTGTGAAGAGGCAAAGAAGGTTGTATATGCCATCAACTTCCTTCGTGATAGTGCTAGGACTAGGTGGGAAGGGAAAGTGTGTGAAAAAGGGGAGGCTTGGTCGGATTCATGTTCATGGAGAGAGTTCAAAGAATTATTTACTTCGGAGTATGCACCGGCGGAGGAGATTGACAAATTTCGAGAAGAATTTCAGACTCTAGTGCAAACAAATGAAATGGTGAATGAGTTATGGAAGAAATTTAATGATATGGTTCCTTATTGCTCCGAGTACCATAATAATGAGAAGCTCAAGGTAGATAGGTTCCAAAGGATGCTAAAGGATGAAATCCGTGAAGTAACCTCGCCATTTAAGTGTAGTACTTTGGAAGATCTTCTAAGCCGGGCTCGTGTGAGAGAGGCGGATTTGATGAGAAAGAAGAGTAAGGAAGAAAAGGAGATCAAGAAAGCCGGTGTTCGGAGATAGAGAAGGTAAAAGCTAAGGTTTGATTCGTGTAGAAGGGTTGGAGGAAATCAAAGCAAGACACAATGCAAGAAGTGTCACAAGCTTCATTATGGTGAGTGTAGACTCAATATGCCGGGATGTTACAAGTGCGGTTCTTTAAGTCATATGAGTAAAGAATGCCCGAAGCCGATGGTTATTTGTTATGGGTGTAATCAAGTTGGGCACAAGTTGAATGAGTGTCCAGGTCGAAGGACAAACGATGCTAAGATTGTGAAGACGGTCAAAGAAGAAAAAGTTGAAATTCCGAAACCCAAGGCACGAGTTTACCAGATGGGAGTAGAGGAAGCAAAGTCGGGACCCGATGTCATTACAGGTATACTTTTTGTTAATTCCATTCCTGCTCGAGTCCTCTATGATTCGGGAGCTAGCGTATCCTTCGTGTCATTAGAATTTAGCAAGCAATTAACATCCCCATTATCTAAACTCTCCAAACCCCTTGAAGTAGAAATAGCTGATAGTAAGGTAATAGTTGTGATTAATGTGTTTCGGAATGTAGAGATGAAATTGGATAATAGTATATTTAAGATCGACCTAATCCCTATAGTGCTTGGAGAATTTGATGTTATCATAGGTATGGATTGGCTTAGTAATCACAATGCCGCCATTTTATGTAATCAAAAGATGGTACGAGTTATGAATTCAAATGGCCAAGAGGTAGTAATATATGGAGATAAAAGAAAAGGAGAATTCAAGTTATGCTCCGTAATGAAGGCTAGGAGATATTTATCACGGGGTTGTTGTGCATTTTTGGCCCATGTGGTGGATACGAGTATCAAGAAGGCAAGTGTTGAAAATGTTTCCGTTGTTAATGAATTTCGAGATGTTTTTCCGGAGGAATTGCCGGGTGTCCCACCCGATAGACAAGTAGAATTTCGCATTGACCTTATTCCGGGTGCCAAACCGATAGCAAAGACCCCTTACCGTTTAGCCCCATCCAAATGAAGGAATTGATGAGTCAACTTCAAGAATTGTTAGATAATGGTTTTATTCGTCCAAGTAGTTCACCATGGGAGCACCGATTTTGTTTGTTAAAAGAAGGACGGTAGTATGCGTATGTGCATTGATTACCGAGAATTGAATAAGGTATGATGAAGAATGTATACCCTTTGCCAAGAATCGATGACCTTTTGACCAACTTGTATACCGAATGGTTTTCCAAGATTGATCTACGTTCGGGTTATCATCAATTGAAGGTTCGAGAAGAAGATATTCCTAAGATGCCTTTTAGGACACGATATGGACATTATGAATTTCTGATTATGCCTTTTGGACTTACGAATGCACTGCAGCTTTTATGGACCTAATGAATCGGTGTGTAGGCCAATGTTGGATAAGTATGTAATTGTATTTATTGATGACATTCTTGTTTACTCAAAGGCTGAGGAAGAGCATAAGGTTCATCTACGAGAGATTCTTGAAACTCTAAGGAAAGAAAAGTTGTACGCAAAATTTGCGAAATGTGAATTTTGGTTACAAGAAGTTCAATTCCTCGGTCATGTGGTTAATCCGGAAGGTATTAAGGTAGACCCCTCAAAAATAGAAGCGGTGATGAATTGGCGAGCTCCGAGGAACGTGGGAGAGATACGAAGCTTTCTAGGATTGGCAGGGTATTATCGGAGATTTATACAAGATTTTTCTAAGATTGCATCCTCGTTAACTAGGCTTACCAAGAAGAATGTCCCTTTCAAGTGGGGAAAAGAACAAGATGATGCTTTTGCTACCTTATGAAAGAGGTTATGTGAAGCTCCGATTTTAGTATTACCGGAAGAAACAGAAGACATGGTTGTGTATTGCGATGCATCATATTTCGGCCTTGGTTGTGTCCTTATGCAAAGAGGCAAAGTAATTGCCTATGCCTCAAGACAGTTAAAGAAGCATGAGAAAGATTACCCGACACATGATTTAGAATTTGCGATGGTTCTTGCACTTAAATTATGGAGGCATTATCTCTACGTGTGAAATTTGTGATTTACACCGATCATCAAGTCTTGATACTTCCTCGATAAAAGGATCCGAACATGAGGCAACGAAGATGGCTAGATTTACTAAAAGACTACAATTGTGAAATCCGGTATCACCCGGAAAGGCGAATGTGGTAGCCGATGCATTAAGTCGGAAAGGTCAAGATGAAGTTACTAGAATCCATTCCTTGCGATGATCATTACTACCGATTTTTTCGACAAGGTTAAGTTAGCTCAAAAGGAAGCTTTGAAGGAAGAAAATTGGAAAGGAGAGCGAATCTTTTCCCATGTCCCTCATTTTGAAGAAGATAGTCGTGGACTCAAGACACGGTATGGGAGAATTTATATACCCGTCCGTAGTGATATTAAGTCGTTACTTTTAGATGAAGCCCATAAGTCAAAGTATTCTATTCATCCGGGGGCTAACAAGATGTATCATGATTTGAGAAGAGATTATTGGTGGCCGGGTATAAAAAGAGATTGTGTGAAATATGTTGAAAAATGCCTAACTTGTTTGAAGGTTAAAGCCGAGCACCAAAAACCATATGGTAAAGTACAACCGTTAGAAGTACCGATTTGGAAATGGGAAAAGATTACAATGGACTTCATTACAAAGTTGCCAAGAACAACCAAAAAGCATGACGCGATTTGGGTAATAGTAGATCATCTAACAAAAAGTGCACATTTCATTCCCATTAGGGAAGATATGCCCGTTCACAAGTTAGCTAAGATATATGTGAAAGAAATAATTGCACGCCATGGGGTACCCATTTCAATAATTTCCGATAGAGATGGAAGGTTCACTTCAGCATTTTGGCGAAGTTTCCAAGAAGAATTAGGTACAAAATTACACATGAGTACGGCTTTCCACCCGCAAACGGATGGACAAAGTGAGAGGACTATTCAACACTAGAAGACATGTTAAGAGCTTGTGTAATTGACTTTGGGGGAAATTGGGACGATCATTTACCTTTAGTCGAATTTTCCTATAATAATAGTTATCATGCTAGCATTGAAATGCCACCTTATGAGATGCTTTATGGAAGGAAATGTAGAACTCCGGTGTGTTGGGATGAAGTGGGAAAAAGAGAATTAGCTAGTACGGATATAATAATAGCAACAACCAAGAAAATCAAACGATTAGGGAAAGACTTAAAGCGGCCCAAGATAGATGGAAGAGTTATGCCGATAACCAAGGAGGCCAATTGAATTCAAGTTGGAGACTATGTTATGCTTAAGGTTTCCCTGGAAGGGTGTTCTTAGGTTCAAACATAAAGGAAAATTAGGCCAAGATTCATTGGACCCTTCAAGATTATAGAACGTGTTGGTGAAGTAGCTTATGTATTGGATCTCCCGATGAGATGAAAGGAATTACAATACATTCCATGTATCCTACCTAAGAAAATGTTTAGCGAGACGAAGCTAGTGTAATTACATTAGATGATGTTGAGGTCGATCCAAGTTAACATTTCAAGAAGAACCGAGGCAATACTTGGGAGAAAAACAAGGCAACTAAGAAATAAAGAGATTCCTTTAGTGAAAGTGCAATGGAAAATCGAAGGGTACAACCATTAGATGGGAACCGAAGAAAGAATGAAGAACAAGTATCCTCAACTTTTCCAAACATGATTTCGGGACGAAATCAATTATTAGGAGGGTGAATTGTTACACCCGTATCCGTCAAGGTATTGTTATATAGAAGTATTAAACTTTTGTTAGATTATATATGAATGTTTCTTAAATTTTGTGACTAGTAAGAAAGAATAAGAACTTTGTGATCTATATAAAAGAATCCTAGAATAGAGGGACTAATGTTGCCATTAAGGCTAAGTAATTTAATTAAAAAGAAGAAGTTAGTAATTAGATGAGATATCCAGAAATTGTGAAGGAACTTCAAGGTGAAGAAAGGGTTTAGAAGAAGACATCAAGAACACATTAATTGAATCCAAATTCGGACCTATTGTGGTGATTATCAAGATAGGGAGAATCTTAATTTCATATCTCTAATTAAGTAAGTATTTTCCCCAATTCTTATAATTAGGTTTTTGAAATGAGAAGTTAAAAGTAGTAATAGGAGATGTTCAATTTCTTGAAATTGTTAGTTATAATCTCTAATTTAACATAATTGTTGTTTAGGAAACTTAAGGAAGTGGTGATTCTACTTGGTTAAAACCTATTGAACAATTTGAGGTAAGTATGGTGGGTTAATGTATTATCAAAATAAATATGATTGTTTGATTATGTTATAGTTGTTGAAGCTTGTTATAGTTAGCTTGGATCCATAGCTTTATATGTCAAGTAGTGTAAATACTAATTTTAAGGTATGTACTTATGTTATAGATGCTCCATGAAATTCTTATGTATTGTTATAGTTTTAATTTGCATTTGACCCATTTACTTACTAAGCAATTGCTTATGTTATAGTTGATGATATTTTTGTAGGTCCTAGTAAGGAGGATAAAGGTAAGACTCAAGTATAGGATGGATTTTGCTTGAGCTCTTGTTGAGCTTGTCTTTTGGAACCAAGGCGTTAAAGTTGGAAGCCCCAAAGAGTCAAGTTGTTTTGGTATATTTTCAAATGTCTTGGTCCCTCTCCGTTAGTAATTGTTTTTATGTTTAAGTTCCTAAATTATCAAATCAATGTGTCAAGTTATTGTAACACGGGTCATGGAGCTAAAATGATGTTTGGCATAAAGCCGATTTCTCATTTTGAAGGTTAAAAGTCTTGGAATTGTTTGTAATAGTTGTTCTTGTATGAGTCACAAGTTGTCTACAAGTTTTGTGAAAATGGTTAAATGATATGTAGTTTTATTAAGTTAAAGTCAGTAAAATCGCATGCATGTGCAGTGTCTGAGTTCCGGACGGCGTCAGACATAGAACCCGACGCCGTCGCATTTTTACCAAAATCTTTCGAGCCGTCACGATTAATATCGACGCCGTCATAAAAATCTTCCGAGTCCGTAATATTGTCGACGTCGTCGCAAACATTTCCCGACGTCACGTTTTAAAAATAAAACTTTCGCTTTTTCTTTCTTTCCTTGTCATTAATAAAAGTTTTAAAATTTCCGTTTTGGGGCGTAACACGATCGACCCCAATGAGTGTGACCGCTTTTCAAATGAAATGGGTTCTAAATTTCAAATGTCAATGATGGGACAAATGTCATTTTCTTAGGATTACAAATTTCACAAAGTCCGGAGGCATTTTCATAAATCAATCTAAATATGCAAATGAGATTTTAAAGAAATTTGGATTTGATTCAAGTGACCACAATTGACACTCCATGATTGAACGTAATAAACTAGATGAGGACCACTTAGGGATCATGGTAGACCAAACGAAATATCGTAGTATGATTGGATCCCTTATGTACCTCATGTGCCTAGTAGACCGGACATCTTGTTCATTTGTTTGCATGTGCTAGATACCGTGCTAAGCCTACTAAAAGCACCTTGAAGCGGTTAAGCGGGTCTTCGGTATCTCCAAGAACCATCAATATGGGACTTTGGTACCCAAAAGACACCGGTATGTCACTAACAAGATATGCAGATGCAGATCATGTGGTGTCAAGATACTCGTCGAAGTACGTGCGGAGGTGCTCATTTTTGGGTGATAAGCTTGTGAGTGGTCTTCAAAAAGCAAATGAGTACTTCTATTTCTCTACAGAGGTTGAATACATAGCCATGTCATCTTGTTGTGCTCAAATCCTATGGATGAGATCCCAATTATCGACTATGGCTTTGAATTTAACAAAATCCTCCATCTTGTAATAATAAAGTGCTATTGCTCTCATGCAACAACGTACAACACTCAAGAGCAAAGCATATCGACATTCGACATCATTTCATCGGGAGCAAGTTGAAAAACGTGTGGTGGAACTTTACTTTGTGAGGACCGAATACCGGTTAGCGAGACATCTTCACCAAAGCTCTTCCTAGAGAACGTTTTGAGTTTATCCTTCCACGATCGGGTCTTAAGAGCCTACAACCGTAAACACTCAAACGTCTTCAAGAGGAAGAAGAGGAGTAAAGGTTTCCTTCATCTATCTCTTATATATATTTATTAGAAAAACAAAATACAAAATATAAAACTTTCAAAATCCATAAAATTTGAAAAATTGAAAAATCTTCAAAAAATATTGTCCTTTTGTCATGCTTTTCTCGGTTCGATAATATCTACGGTTTTGTCTTGTCATTCAAAGAATGACACGGGACTTTAGATGTTGTTCGAATTTTTATATTAAAAAAAAAATTGAGAGAAAGAGAAACAATGGTTTATTGTCATTTCAGGCAATAACCCGCTTTACAAAGAAAAAACAGAGCCATGCTTTATCTTGGTTTTCAAATCTCATGTTCTGATTCTTTAAACAAATCCTTACTATCTTATGAAAACTAATTGCTTTGAAAAATAACTCGGACTCTATTTTTGGAAATCATTTGGACTTAAAGTGTGTCAAACTATCTATCTCTTAATCAACAACTTAGGTCATTGATTGAGGGGGAGAATGATTTCAATTAAATTAAAAGGTTATTTGTCATTCAATTGTTTTCACAAGATAATCATGCATGTTTAATCAATGGAGTCCAAAGTCTTAAAATCTGATCCTTATCAGTTAAAACGCTTTCATAATCAAGTCACAATTCTCCTTAAAAGCTTTCAAAATAAATTTAAATCTACAAAGATCACAAATCTCAAATGATTTGATAATTGTGATCGGGGAGAATTTGTGATTTAAATTGGTTTAAGGCGATAATTGATAAATGGGTTCATAAGTGTTTAGCAAGTTTTCCTCCCACATGTGACAAACGATTTCAAATTTTTCCATGCACATGTTGAGGGGATCATCTATCTTAAACCACAAAGATCAAACGTGATCAATTTGTTTCAATGTGCGAGATGTTCCCTCTTGTATGTGCAAAACTATTTTAAACCTCAAGGCACATATTGAGGGGAGCAAACTTATGAAAACCTCATCCTTCCCTTATATGCTTTATCTACTTGTTTGGATCAGGGAAGTGATGTTGATATCTTTTAGAAAATGGTAATCAAAGAAGCTAAATTCTTTCTCTTGCCTCCATGTGCAAAACGATTTCAAACACTTGATGCACATGTTGAGGGGAAGCTCTTGTTCTAAAAATATCAAAAACAATTCAGGTACAAAATGCTTTGATAATATATCATAAGTGTCTGGATTGATTTTCAAATGGTTTTCAATTGGTTCCAATGGCAGATGAACAATACCAAATAGACCGACCAACTTTACTTTATGTATGGCGATATAAGGATGATAAGGTTAGGTATTTGTTCCCATGATCCGCCGAATCAAGGGATCTACCTGGACAATCCACTAGATAGTGTAGAAGTCCTTGGGTATATTGAAAAAAGGAGAAAATGAGATGTGGGAAGAGTGCGGACTAAGACCGAACTAGTAATGGAATAAACCCAACAAGGTTCTAGTTATGAAGTCTCGGTAAGCAATCGAAGGGTTAAAGAATGAAAAGAATTGAATGTGAAAAGGGTGAAAAGAAATAGCCTCCATTTATTCAACCTTAGAGGCGTAAACCGGTTCAATTCATATCCTACCGGTGGTTACCAAGGTAACATCGGTATTGAAGACAAGACGTCATGGACCCAAAGGACGACCGCACTACATCTTCCCAAACCACTCAAGTTCCTCTTAAAAGGGCTTGTTTCATTCTCACGGGAACCTACATAATCTATCGACTTTCTCTTAGAGATTATTGATATCAAGAAGGAGACCTCTCCCTAGTCTCCCAGACAGAACCAAATATGCACAAAATTGAGTCTAGAGCCACGAGATCATCAATAAATCTCATTAGGACACTTTCAATGAAGACTCTCTGTTTCACACAATGTGGAAAGAGAGATTATATCTTGAGTCCCACATTATCCTTGTGGTATTGCCGAACATCCGAGTGATATGCAAATATATTCACAATGAAGATGGAAAGCCTTGGAGCCAACATCAAACAAGCTCACGGTGGGTGGCATGTGAGATCTATCCAATAGATCAACCATGTGACAATTGAATGTAAACAATGGGGCGATTCAATCTTTTGAACAATCCCGGTTCAAAGTTATGGATTGACGGATACCTTGAAAAACCGATCATTGTGCTTAAAACTCTTTTCTTTAGCACATCGACCGTGTACTTACATTTCAAAATAAAAGGTGTTTATGATTGATAATTGATTTTCATCAAAACCTTCGTTGTATTGCAAAACAATTTCTATTGAAGTATACGCATTGTTTTCAAATCTCTTCTTATCAATCGGTGAATCTCAATTATTGGTTCACTCACTCCGTGTTGTCTTCTTTGAGACGCTCCGGTTTGAGAACGGCTAGAACAATTTGCGAAACCCCGTCAAGGAAATTCTTGAATTATACCCGATCACAGCAAGATTTGTCTCGATCAACGAGGAAGTGGGCGTGTACCTCAATTCAACAAAAGTGATCAAAGACACTCTTGTGTGCTTTATTGCTAACTATTTTATGCAGAACACCATACGTTTCATAAATGATCGTAATGGAGCGGTCAATCCATAGCCGCATGCTCACACAACACATTCATTTCAAAGAAATCATGATTAGTGCATCAATGACTCGATATTATCACTCCATGCTTCGCTAAGTGCGCCAATATCATGAATCAACGAATGCTTCCACTACTCGATAAGAAGATATCATGATCCGAATGTGAGCATGTCGGTCCGAAGTCACAACTTCTACCAACACCACAATGGATGAGTCGAGATTGATGTTTGTTGATGATCTCAAACGGCTCAAAACTCATTATCACGTGGATCAAGAAAAGACCTCCACTTGGATTAACCAAACATGCAATGAGAAGAATCAATGACTACAAGCTTCGAGCAAAGTACAACATCAAGAATGCAAGAACAATTTTTAATGTAATATGTGTTTGTATTCAATATATGTTTAATGTGTGTTTGAGGTGACCTCCTTGGGGAGATTGTTAGGATTTAGTAAATCCGAATATAAAGAGTCACCACCTCAAGTATATGTAATCGTAGAAAGCTCGTAGTCGTAGATTATTATATGTTAAGTAGTATTTAGTTTAAGTAACACCGTGGAGGACTGACGGTCTTTACCCAGCTGTATGCACGATCCACACCCGATGGGTGGCGATTTATGTAATGACTATAAATACTCTCTACCTCCCAAGGTAGAGTTGGAGCTCATAATAAGATTTTTCTTTCTCTCACTAAAGTTCCCAAACCTCTAACTTTCTCTCTCTAAAACTCTTGTGTACGCCCCTTATGATTATGGTTTGATGTGTATGTGAAATCCAATATGTCACAGCCTCAGCAGTCTCGGTGTTTTGGAGATTGTGGACCACTAATGTTGATGTTTATGAAGACTCTTTTACGTGGTTCTACAATTAACCTAGTTGTTGATACCATTGAACTTGGACGTAGAGCTCGAGAAAACATGGTGGAGGAGTTATATGAGACTGTAGGTTATTTTGATGCTTCTCTAGTGGATGATGATGTTACTCCAATTTCTTTGTTGCCCTTCGGTATTGGATGAAGAACTTACTCTAATTTCTTTCTTTGGTGCTTTAGTAGTTTTTTCTATTTGTTTTACCGAACATATTTATGTAATTTTTATGTATTTTCGGACATGTTTAATAGTTATCCAATTGCATGATTTCTAGTTGACAATCAATCTTATTTTTCAAGGAAACACATTTTACGTACTCTTATCAATCAATATGATACACCAATTGAATGTGATACCTACCAATTGAATGTGAATGAAAATAGCAAAGAATGAAAATAGCAAAGTCAATATGATACAGTCTCATATATTTTTGATGCATTGAATTTTTATTTACACAAGACATGTCTGTCATGTCAGATATTCCAAGCCATCAATACTCACTATTTTTAACATAATTTATATCTTAAATTTGCTACCTACCAATTGAATTGAATGATAGTCACTGAAAATAGCATTGAATTTTACACATGAAATTTGATAAAAGTGTCATGACGGGTTTTTCCAAGACATCAGAATTACTATTTTTGACATGTCTTAAATTTTGTAGAACGATGTCTTAAATTTGAACATGTCTTAGAGTTTAGAGAGCCTTTGAGTATTTAATGTAAAAATACAGATTTCATAAAAATGTAATGGGCTATCTCTTTTACGACATCTTCTCTATAATGAATGTTCACTATTTTTGATGCATTGAATTTTTATTTACCGGTTTGTGTGTTGGCAAATTTAATACACAAGAAATGTCGATACAAAATGACATTAAATTTGATAAAAAAATGTCATGTCAGGATATTCCAAGCCATCAATACTCACTTTTTTTAACATGCTTTATATCTTAAATTTGCTACCTACCAATTGAATTGAATGATAGTCACTGAAAGTAGCAATGAATTTTACACATGAAATTTGATAAAAGTGTCATGACGGGTTTTCCAAGACATCGTAATTACTATTTTGACATGTCTCTATTTTTACATGTCTTAAATTTTGCGTAACGATGTCTTAAATTTGAACATGTCTTAAAGTTTAGAGAGTCTTTGAGTATTTAATGTAAAACATCTGATTTCATAAAAATGTCATGGGCTATCTCTTTTCGACATCTTCTCTATAATGAATATTCACTATTTTTGATGCATTGAATTTTTATTCTTGGTTTGTGTCTTTGGCAAATTTAATACACAAGACATGTGTACTTGAGATACAAAATTTAGACATCATTCAAATTATTTAAGACATGCTCAAATTTCAAGTTTTCATACATTATTCACATCTTTTGATACATCTCACTTCTAATATCGAAATGGATACGAGTTTAACAAAAGGAAAATTTAGATTGTGCATTGTTAATGGTGATCGTCACTCTAACGTTCTTTTATCAAAAAATCAATTATAGTAGTTTTAGGCAATACGTCGGAATAAATTTGCTCTAGATACTAGCGGGGTTATACGTTTATCTTCACCGTCTTCCTTCGGTGACCAAGTTTACGATATCAACGATGATGAAGAGTTGAGGTATTTCATAAATTTTATTTTATCTACAAATAAAGATCAAATGATATTGTATGTCAATCGCTTTATCAAACACACATTGATTCTTATCATAGTCAAACCGCCAACCTTCCCAAACATTTCCATCTCAAACCAATTATCAACCTTGTAATAATTTTCCATATTCTCAAAACATTCAACATTCTCAAGATTTTCAGCCTTTACAAAATCTTCAAAGAACATCAAAATTTTCAAATTTTTCATAATATACAATATACTCAAAATATTCAATATTCTCAGAATATTAAATAAAATGAATATATCCCATATTTTGAAAATCAACATCATCCTCGATGTTGCCAATGGCTACATCCAACGAGATGACACTCAATACAAAATTACAACACCCAAAATCAACGATATTTCACTCCACACCATGAAAGCCATTTTAGATATGGTTTATACTATAATAGAAGAGGATGAAGATGATGATGAAGGCGATAAAGTTGAAATTGGATATTATCCGGACATTGATATTGATGATGAAGAGAAGAAGAGGATGTTGGTGAAGTTCAACATGAGAAGAGACAAAATATTTTAATGGTGGCAAAAGATACTTTTAAGCACATGCCAGGAGATTTTTTAGCAACACCAATTTTTGAAGCCAAACCAAGAAACTCAAAAAATAACGATTCTTCAAAACTTGTTTTTTTAGAAAGTTGGTTTAAATCAAAAGATGAATGTGTATTGAAAATCAGTCAAAAATGTTTTTTAGATGGTTATGAATTCAAAGTTAAAAGAACAAATCCTCAAACATTTAATGTCTGTTGTGTGGTGGAAAAATGTTTATGGAAAATACATTGTGGAAGTTATAAGGTAGTACGATGTTTGTTTCAAAAAAATTTGTGAACAACCACACTTGTCCAAGAACCATAACACGTCAACATCACACAAATGCTAACAAAGCATTAATTGGTTACCTTATCAAAGAGCAATTAGCGGATCCCAATCGGGAATATAAACCAAAAGATATAATAAAGGATATGGTACATTCGTTTTGAGTCAATATTTCCTACCAAACAAGCATATAGGGGTTGCATAAGGGCTAGAGATGCTTGGGGTGGTCTGATGAATCTTTTGAGAAATTGCCTTATTATTGTCACAATTTAGAAAAGAAAAACCCCGGCTCGTGACAAATATAAAAGTTGACAATGAAGGAAGATTTGAAATGACGTTTATTTCCATTGGTGTTGTGGTAAGTTATTAGTTCAATAAATTTTCAAAATTAGCTTTTAGTGACTAAAGTCATATTTTTCATGTTGTCACAGATTAAGTAGTTTTCGGAATCATTTAAGACCAATGATCATAATCGATGGTGCTCACTTAAAAAGTGACTTCTACGGAGTCAATCTTCAGTCTGAGGTATGGATGGTAACAACCAGATATTACCTATAAACATGGTATATGCCAAGGTGAGGACGGCCCCGGATGGACATGGTTCCTTGAACAGCTTAAAGTTTTGCATCGGTGAAAAGGTTTGACAATCATATCCGATCGACACCAGGATCATTCAGTTGTTAAAGGTTTTCCCAAAAGCTTTTCATGGTTATTGTTGTCGTCATTTAATGATGAGCAAGCATAAATTCTCAAAGATTCAAACCTATATATTGGAAGATGTGCAAGGCGTACACGATCCCTGATTTCGACAGTTACTTGGCCATGATAGAGGTTGCTAGACCTAATACATATAACAAACTTAAAGATGCACAATATTCAAAATGGTCTCGGGCTCATTGTGTTGCTAATCGTTATAATTACCTAACATCTAATAGTGCAGAGTCCGTTAATTCATTAACCCGGAAAGCTCGTATACTTCCAGTTACAATGCTCATGGAATTCTTTAGAGATCTACTACATAGGTGGTATTACGAAAGGAGGGAGACATGAGGTATTTTTTTTTACTATCATTTCAAAATGTGGTATTATCGAAATGTTTTTATATGAAACACTTAAGCGTATAGTATTTATTTTAATTATGTAGATCTTTGGTGAAAATGAGCTTACACCTTGGCGAGAAGCTAAAGTGGCATTTAGAATACAAAAAGTTATTCATTAAATGTCTTGGTATCAATGTTGACAAATACCAAGTGGATGATAAACATGCAAGCTATGTTGTTGATATCGATAAGCGTATTTGCAATTCTGAAAATGGCAACTTCGTGCTTGCCTTGCAATCACGTAATAGATGTTTCAAGATTTCTCAATATTACCGATTTGGGTATTTGGGCGGAAAAATGGTTCATGAAATCTACATATAGAGCAACATATGAAGAATCAATTAATCCGATCGGTGATGTTGAAGCATGGGAAACTCCGACTTATGTCACACCTATTTTACCTCCTTACCTAGGTAAGCGTTCGTGAGGAGACCTAAAAATAAAGATCGTATCCGATCTAAAGGAGAGATGCCAAGAGAACCATATTGTACTCGATGCACAAAAATTGGGCATTCTAAAGATAGATGCCATGAGCCTACATCTTCACAAAGATCATACGACATCTTTATGTAATTGTTTGTGTGTTATTGAAGGTTAATCGAAAAAACAATATATTTATGCAACTTGTGATTGATGAATCTTAGTTATATGTTAACTAAAAAATAATTGCCTTAATTGAAAAACAGCAAACAAGTTACGTTGAATAATGAATGCAAATAACATAAAATTACATTGAAACTTACACATTCCTAACCTTCTTAGAGCATGAATAGTGGGTTTCTTTGGAAACTTTGACCTTTCTTTTCTTTGGATTGATCTTTGTATGAGTGAATTGGTATCTTGTAACGTAAACGTTAATTAGTTTCTCTTCAAGTGTTATACATGGGAACATGTCACACCGGATATCAGTATCAGTGACCAAAGGTAGCAAACCATCTTCCAAACTATTATTCGGTTTTTGAAAATAAAAAAATCTAGGTGTTTTTTCATCATAACCCAATTCCCTTACAAGTTGATGCAATTCATCCATGCAAAATGTGTTCATATTTAGAAAATCAACATAAGCGTAAACACCCTTGTCGAAGGTGATACAACCAAATTTAGTAGAGAAAGTACCATAGTGATGTAGTCTAATAGAAAAAAGTAGTTCATCTTCATCACCATCTTCACCATATATTGCTTCAGTGAAGTTGTATTGACCTTCAGATCTCCATTCACGAACAACAAATGAATATTGAATATTATGAGTTTTGAAGTTTTGAATCTAGACAATGAGCTAGGTTTATGAGTATTTATAAGTAGAAAAAAAAGTAGAAAAATGATTTCAATAAGCTCCATAAAACGCAACATGGAAAAAACTTGGACCTTAAAGGTGGGCTGTTAGGAATAGGCAAACACAAGCTCCACTTCCTTTGTTTGCCGAGTGGAAGGAGTAAATTAAAGGGTCAAATTAAGCTATCCATACAAGTAACAAAAAGACCACAAGGGCTACACAACGATGGGTGCATAAGCTAGGGTCAAGTAATGAAGCTTATGCAAGCTCATTAACTTGACACCATAAGCGTAGTGCGGGGCATAGCGAATGAAAATTTGACTTTTACATGAACTAAAGGTTTGACTATTATGAACTAAGGATTGAATTATAGAATGAATATGACATATTAAGGTAATAAGGTTATCTAGAGATATGTTTACAAGTATTAAGCTATTTCTAAGAATTTCACACTCTAATTATAACGAAGTGAGAACAAATTAAAGGACTTGACTTTTATGATAAATCATGACATAGTAAGATCATTTGAGCATAAAACATCAAGAACACAGGTTGAGAAACACAGTTGTCAAGTTTGCATTTTAATGAGTAATTTCCAATTTTTGTGAATTTTCGCTTATATTATGCTATAATAACATCAAATAACAATACGAAACATGAAAACATAGAAATCATAGCATTCAGGCGATAAATGGGTAAAATGGTAAAATGGAACTTACTAATGATCGAGACAAACACGAGTACCAAGGTAAAGAGACCAATCCTAGCTTCTTGTCAATAAGCTAAGAACGGAAAACCATCGACAACTTCACCCCAGGCGCTTATTCATAGCATGTTTTTATGAATCTAAAAGCCTAATGAGCTTTGTTAGGAGCTTTAGGAAACACGCACGCTAAACCGGTGTGGGAGAGCGAATGAGCAGTGCAGCGGTTTATTCAATTTAAAAGCAGGTCGGGTTTGGGCTTTGACGGTGAGTTAAGGATTGGATTTGGGATTAAAATCTGAGGGTCCATTTGGCTAATATTACACACATATGGACCAAACTTGTAATTCAACAAACTTCCACTCGCATGAATAGTACAAGGGTAATTTGTGATAAAATTCTATTTTGAATACCCGGGACTAAATTTGCCAATTTTGATACTTGAGGGTAAAATTGCCGGTTGTGATAAATCATGAAATTGCTTGTTTTCAATCTTTTGTACACAGATCACATAAAACACATTTTATGAATTTGTATCATTTTGAGAGTCCAAATATATGTGTATTTAGACACATATCAAATCCCATACTAAACTATTGCTAGTCCTTGAATGATTTGAGAAAACATAATGGCTTTACCAAAAGCCATCATACGGAGTAGCCAAATGTTTCGAGTTCAAGTAAGAACCATGGTAGCAGATAACCATGTGATTTTGAGCAAACCACGACTTTCAGCGGTTTGATTTTGTCTTTACGGAAGCGTGCCAACTCTTAGATAAATTATAAATATTATCGAATACCCATGGCCATAAAACTCTTACGCTTTTTAGGATATGGTGAGGCGCCCACCACTCATGGCATGCGCCATATAAGCGGATTTGAGATATCTTTACCAACGTTTGCTCGCCTCATGCCTAAAAAAATTTTAAAATTTGGCCCGACTAAAATGGTACATTTATGATCAGGTCACTCTAAGTGAGGTAAACCTAACAATTTTTTATTTATTTATTTATTTTTTTTTTTACGTATTTACAATTTTCCGCCCAGTCGAAATATGGGTGCTTGGGAGCACGTGTTCACGCCCATTGGGTGGGAACGAATTATAAATTCATCACGCTCTTAGAAAGAAACTCGAGAAAAGGCGAGAAGAATCTTTTGATTTTTATTTTATAAAAGAAGTGTAAAATATTTTGTATTTTTAAGGTTTATATATATATGTAAGAAATTCCAGCGCCTCGGAGGTTGGTGTCTGGCGAGGGCGCTGGGCAAGTTGTGTGCAAAGGAAAAAATGTTTTGGATTTTTTTTTTATAACTTTTATATTAAAACGTATTTTTACATGCTACCAATCTCACATTCGTCTAAATATTGAAAAGTTCATTTTAGAAAATTGATCAAATGCAAATCAAAGCACGAGATAGATTTCAACCATAAAATCTTTTGTATTTTATATTGGTTTATACATACAAGGATAGGTATTTCCAAATCTTCATGGGAAGCGTGTTTGTTTCAAAAATTTCTCAAAATTAGGTGAAATCATGCTTGTGAATTATTGAATATAGTATAGAAAGATTAGGAAAGACACCAATATATAGTGGAATCATTTTATAATCCATTACTAGAATTAGGCGACTTAAATATTTAGGTCCAGTTGATGAGCGTTTATGATTTTATAAAACAAAAAACAATAATTTATGTCTATAAATGTGTTCCATGAATCTATATGATAAAGAACACTATAAATGTGTTCCATAATTTATGATGGTTACCTAGTAAAATAATAATAAGCTCAAAAGAGCTTATAATGAATTTATTAACGAGAAAGACCCAAGGCGCATTATGATATATTTATTTCGTTTAGGAGGTAATTTCAATTTTAGCACAACCGAATTTTCATGAACAAACTACTTATATTATGCTATAATAACATCAAATAACAATACGTAAACATGAAAACATAGAAATCATAGCATAAAAAGTCTTGAGACGGTAAATGGGTAAAATGGTAAAATGGAACTTACTAATGATCAAGACAAACACCGAGTACCAAGGTAAAGAGACCAATCCTAGCTTATCATCAATAAGCTAAGAACCGTAAAACCATCCGACAGCTTCTTACACCCTGTAATCGCTTATTGGACCATGAGCTAATTTCCATTGGCTTATTTTGATTTTTAGTACTTTTCGAAATTAAAAGTTTAGCATGTTTTATGAATCTAAAAGCCTAATGAGCTTTGTCGGGAGCTTTAGGAAACTTTAGAAACCTTAAAAGCAACTACTTAACATGAAATTAAAATGACTTGGAAATTAAAGGTAAATAAGCAAAACATGGAAAATTAAAAGTGACTTGAATTAAAAGCGGAAATAAGATTACATGACACTAATTTAAGAAAGATAAAAACATTAAAGCAAGAATAACATGGAAATTAAAGAAAGCGTTAGAAAAACTACACTATGTGAACTATGGTTAAAACCAAAGCTAGTCTTTTCTTTGCCTCTCCTCTTGTATTTATATTCATTAAAGTTCCTTGTCGACCTCTTATCAAATCCCACTGACTTCTTCTCTTGAATGCATCAAAATCGTACACATGGAATTTTGGCGCCAAAAATGTCTTGACGGTGTTTTATTCATTAATTGGCTTTGGATTGATGTATAGGTGGAGGTGGAGTGTAATTGAGTGGAAAGTGAGGTGGAATGGTGAGGTGGAGGAAAACCACCTTTGGTTTTGGCTAAACCAGTGTGGGAGGCGAATGAACAGTGCCCGCGGTTTATTCGAATTTAAAAACAGGTCGGGTTTGGGCTTTGAGTTGGGCGGTGAGTTAAGTTGGATTTGGGATTAAATTAATACAAGGGTCCATTTGGCTAATATTACACATAAGGACCAAACTTGTAATTCACCCAAACTTCAAGGACTGAATTTACTAATCTTCCAAAGTTCTTTCAAGGACCAAACACGCTAATAATATAAACACAAGGACCATTATTGTTAATTAAAACATTTTAAAACTTAAAAGGACCATTTGTGTAAATTTGGATTTTGGGAGACTAAAGTGTAAATTTCAAAAGTTATCAAAAGTGTTCCAATTTGTAAATTCATGAATAGTACAAGGTAATTTGTGATAAAATTCTATTTTGAATACCGAGGACTAAATTTGCCAATTTTGATACTGAGGGTAAAATTGCCGGTTGTGTAAACTTTCATCCGAGGATGTTTTGTGAACATTTTGGTTTCCCAAGGACTTAAGTTGACTTTTCATTCATTTAAAACATTTAGGGACTAGTTTTGATAATTTGAGTAACTCCGAGTGGACCCGTAAAACGACAATTGTTGTGAAATTGATCATTTTCACTTGTTTTCAATCTTTTGTACTGAATCACATAAAACACATTTTTATGAATTTGTATCATTTTGAGAGTCATTTGTGTGTTTTGGTTGTTTTGTGGGTTTATACAATACAAATATATGTATTTAGACACATCACACCTGTGCCCATGTGTTCCACGCCCAAGACATGCTCCACGCCTAGGCATGCCACGCCTAGTTCACGCCGAGGCACGCCCACCGCCATGCCACGCCAGGGCACGCCCCGCCCACGCCCAGACTCACTCGCTTGATAAATCATGCTCACGCCCAGTCGCGCCGTGGCACGCCCGCCCACGCCCACTCACTCGCCGATAAATCATGCCCACGCCTGTGTCACGCCCTGTGGCACGCCCACCGCTCATGCCACGCCAGGGACACGCCTCATGCCACGCCTAGGTCACTCCTCGCCCAGTCACGCCAGAACACGATCACGCCCAAACCTCGCTGGACCACGCCCGGAGGTTGGTGTACACGATGTCACGGTTTAAAACGACACGCTACCAATCTCACGTCTAATATTGAAAAGTTCATTTTAGAAAATTGTATGGGCGTGGTTTATATGTGTAACGTACTAGAGAAAAGTGTTTGTTTCAAAAAATTTCTCAAAATTAGGTGGAATCATGCAAAAGACACCAATATATAGTGGAATCTTTTCATAATCCATTACTATAATTCTATTTAGGTCCGCCAAACAATAATTTATGTCTATAAATGTGTTCCATGAATCCGAACACCTATAAATGTGTTCCATAATTTATGTCTATAGTGTGTAATGAATTTATTACTATGATATATTTATTTCATTCCCGGATCCACTAAACAAACACTATTAATCAAATGAAATCCAAAATCCATTTCGATAGAATCATACAATACGCACTATTAATGTATTAATGTTATAGATTTTTGTTCACTATGAATTATATTTTAAAACTTTATAATTTTCTTACATCACTCAAATGCATTTAATTATAAAAATTTCTAAGATAATGAAACTTTTCATGACACATAAACATAATACCGGGGACACGGTCCATAACTAAATTGGAGCATAAAGTTTTTAATGATTTTTAAAAAGTTTCTTAAAACTCTCATCATCGTGGATGCTAAGAGCACACGGTGTGGTCTTCGCCGTCCCCTTCGCCGCCACCGTGGCTCTCTCGCCAGGCTTCGCCGCCACACCGCTAGGCGCCTCGCCGTTGCTCGTCGTTATGGAGCAAATCGTCTGCACGACCAGTTAAGTGTCGACAATTTTTTTTTTAATTGTTAAAAGCGGTTTGTGTGTTTGTGTGTGTAATTGTGTAGAATGAAGGGTTGAGGTTTGTTATGAGTGAGGAGGGGTTTGTTGTGGTTAGTTGTGGAAAAATGAGATCTTGATGTGGCGGGTGCATTTCGACGACGAAGATACCTGCTTCGTTATGCTACACCTAACGCCTAATAGGTTAAATCTGTAACGCATATCATTAGTCATCCTGTGTCCCATTATATCTACTCCGATGTCCCATTATATCCACCAAGTCTATCATATTAGTACAAAATATTAAAAAATTGCATAACAAAACAAATAATACCTAACATTTTATGATTGAGTTTATCAAATGGGTCCATTTTGGAAAAGAGCTTAAAGGCCCGTTTGGTTAGGGTATTAAGAATTGGGAAAAGGAGTCAAAGACATAAAAAAAATTGTTTGGTACAAAAATTCTATCGAATCATATACAAAAAGTTGTACGGATAGTGACAGATTGATACCATGAGATATTAGTGGGTGTGATGTGTGTGTTTCTTACAAGTGGGGGCTCCTCTCACACAAACTCAACTTTTTCCCACTGACAAATTTTATCTCTTTATTTATTTATATTAAAAATGATATATAAATATTAATTTAAAATTTATCCCAAATAATAAAATAAACAAATTATAAAATAATCATATTCTTTCTCTCTCCACTTTTTTTCAAACCGAATCTCATTCACATACCCATTTACAAACCAAACGGACCTTATACTTTATGTGACAATGGCCTGGTTAAATCGGTCTCGCCGCCACATCGCTTTTCTCTCCGACGACCTCCAATGCCACAAAGCAAGACTGACAATTTTTTTTTTTTTTTTTACAAACTGTATGATTATTTTGTGATTTTACTTTATAACTCTATTGTTATTTCAACCGAGTTTAAGACAACCTTCCCTCAACCGACCATCAACCTTCTTCCCACAATAAGATAACCGAAGACAACCCATGCCCTCAACCGACCTCAACCTTAGCATCACAAGCACATAGCCTTGGATTAGATGACATAACAATTCACATTCTTATTTTCTAACATTTGTTGTTTTTGAAAAGTTTAGGTACTATGTTTAGTATTCTTTGACTTGATACATGAAATGAATGGAATACGTAGAATTAAAATGATCTTGATTTTGTCGTTAAGATTTTTTTAAAATAAGATAATGTATGATAGCATTGATTTGGGATTCCACCTATAAGTATTATATTATGATTTACGGAATATACTTGATTTCAAACACGATGAAACTTCGACCCATATCTTACAATTGTTCCTTCATTTTTCTTTCAATATCTATGCAACAATGTATATATATATATATATATATAGATAAACCAGGGTCTAAAAAGACTATTCTACCCCATTAAAAAGTAAATGCTGATTTTTAAGTGTCTACTATTGTACATAGACATAAATCCTTACTTTAATTTCGGAAATCAATTAATACATTTGAATGTGTACATTATTTTCGGAATTAAAAAAAAAATACAACTTATATTATAAGCCACAAGTTTTTCGAATACCTTCACCATTTCTAACCAACCCCGCTTCCTACACACTATTTGCAGCTTTGATTCTTGAAAACAATCCATCTAATCGCTTGGTTGTTTCAAGACGGGATCCTACCTGGGATCGCTTTTGGTCTTTAAGATCGTGATCGAAGATCGGATCGGGATCTTAAGAATCCTACTCTAATGTTATTTTTAATAGTTTATGTAATTTTATACAAATCTACAAATTTAATACATTATAACCATAAAATACTATGAATGTTTCATATAAATGTTGTCTTTAAATTCGATTACAAATGTTTAAAAAGATTAACATGTTGTTTTTGAATTCTACAAACAAACAACCCATAAATTTGTAGTTTTTAGTTTGTAATCCGAAAAAGTAAGATCGGATCGGATTAGATCGAAGATCGTATGGTCAAGATCGGGATCCTATAAGATCTTAAGCTTGCAAAGATCCCATGTAGGATCCGGATCGTTTTGCTTTGTAGTATCGTAAAATCGAAGATCACAAGATCGTGATCGGGATCCCGACAACCATATTCTAATCACAAAAATTTTTTTTCACAGGTTTGTATCGCTAAAAGTGGGTTATTATTATGAATATCACATCGATTTTTAATTTACGATATTAGAGCGGAAGGTGTCACGGCGAGGCATACCTTCTTCATCAGTGTCACCTCAGCGCCACATCAGCATCTCACTTCTCCACAACTAACCACAACAAAGCCCCCATTCATAACAAACCTCAACCTCTTTTTTTGGGGCCCACCACTATCACTTTATTTTTTATTCAATTTCATTTCCAAATAAACTAAATTCATTTCATTCAAAATAAAAATACAATACATAACACAATAATAATAAAAAAAACACGATACGGAAAAAAAACGACACGAGTAAAAATAAAAATACAACACATACTAATGTATCGGATTTTCGACATCCCACTTCGGGCAATTTTTTAAAATCTCCCAAACGTGAACATACTTGAACTCCTTTTCACCAAATTGTTGCTGAAAGTTTAGTTTCGCATTTTCGAGATGAGTGTGGTCATTTTGACCACTTCGACGCTGCAACTGTTTGTAAATTGCGTTGAATTTTTTCAATCGACGTTAATCCTCGTCCATTTACCCGTCATTGAATTTTTTGTACGATGGTCATCGGTGAGTCGATTATTGAAAATCAGATAACGTCGTTCAAAAATATTTTCGAACGGTTATTTTCCATATCTATAGCTTATGAAATTTCTATCCAAACTTGCGCAAGCAACATTTCTTCGAGACTTGTTCCACTTGAATTTGAGACATTTGTGTTTTTTTTTTTTTGAATTGATGTAGATGTGAAAAATGGTGGTTATAAATTGTTATTTATAAGGGTGGTTATTCAAATTCAAATTCAAATTCTAAAATTGATTCAAATTCAAATTCAAATTTCAAATTCAAATTCAAAAGCGTATACTTTTGAGCTGGGCTAATTCAAATTCAAATAGGAGCGGGCTAATTTAAATTCAAATAGAGCGAGTACTTTAAAATTCAAATTCAAATTTTAAATTCAAGCGGTATAGTTTTGAGCGGGATTATATGAGCATATATACTACCCTACCATACAAATTACACACACAACTCACACAATTCACACAAAAAATGTCTCGCAAAGATTTTTCTCAAGAATTCCAAGTCCAAAAGTCAGGAAACAAGCTTTTCAACTTCACCATAGTTTCCTCCAACTAGCTTTTCGACTTCACCACGCTTTCTTCCAACAAGCTTTCCACCGAACTTGAAGTTTACTCAACACCACCGAAAATGTCTTTCCGGTGGGTTTTGAAAACATCCCATACCTCCAAATTGTTCCAACTCCACGTGAATGGTCCACGGTGGATTTTCAAACCACCTCAGCGGGTTAAGTGAGGCTTCCCTCCGGTAACTAGAACAAGATGAAAAAAACGGTAGGGAGGTTATGGAAGAGCAGGCACGTGAAGAAGATGCTCGTCGTGAACAAGAAGCACGGGAAGCTCAGTACCTCCAAGACAACTACTTCGACATAATGGAGCGTCGGCTCTTTAATGGGGAGTTTGATTCCCCTTCAAGTTCGAGGGTGGGTCTCGGATGATTAGTTTTTAAGTTTTAGTAGTTTTATTTCCATCGGTATGCGCTTATGTATTTCATGTTTTTATGTTGTTTTTATTACGGAGATTATGTAGTTTTTATGTTTAAGCGTATTATGTATTTCATGTTTTTAGTTAATTGTTCAAGTTTCGGTTTAAGGTTTTATCATTATGCGTTTATGTTTGCATTTTTCCTCCACGAACCTTTCAATCTATTCAAAAACACTTCACCTTATAAAATTCAAAACATAAATATCACTTTATATAAACAAAAATAGAGAGAAAAAAAAGTACAAGCTTTCAACCTCGTCGAGTGCATTTACGAGGCAACCCACGGCGATGGGCGGCGAAGGACGCGGTGCCATTTGGCGAAGGGCAGGCGTCGGCTCGGACCACGGCGAGTCTCGCCGAATCGACACCTTCCGCTCTTATGTCATTTGATTTGCAAGAAACTTTTAATAAGCTTTTCCCTTTTTTAGGCATGTTTGTTGCATATCCATTAATGTTTCAGGCAATTTTTCGTTTAGTTTATATTTGTAATTTTTGTGAGCACGATGTTAAGTTCCTCTATTTTTGGTGGTCATGGTTGTAGGTGATGCCGAATGAAGATCCTGTCAACAAGCTATCAAATTCAAGGTAATGCAATCAAATTTTAAGTGTCAAGTTTAAACTTGCACATCAAGTGTTTGACAATATATATATGATCAATTTTATGTTCCCCAAGTGTTTGAAGAAATGTTTGTGAAGTTATATTCGTAACAATCTGATTTTGGGAGTTTATTCACAAAAATATGATGCTTGTTATGAGGGCATTATAAATTTTATTTTATTAAATTTAAGAATTTGAAGCTTATGAGACTGCACTTTTGTTGTTGATTTGCCAATGGTCATATACGGATCATTATAAATCTCAATGTGTATATTGCAGGAGTTGTCACTTGAAAAAGATTATGGTAGATGATATAATCCAGCTAAACAGGTATCCGTTTACAATATATGATGTTAATATAAATAAGCCGTAAAACCGTTTATTTATATTTTACGATTCTCTAATGTTTTGTCGATAACTTATGTAAAATCATTTTAACGAAACAAAATAAAATACGTAAATGGTTTGAGCCAATAGTTTGCTAACACACTTACATTTTCGTATAAAACACTAAACAATTTGTTTACATCTTATAGAAATACCTATGTATAACAACTAGTGTTTACATAATAGGAAAATGTGTATATATTGTAATGGGTAATGTGATGGGTAAAAATCTTAGTACTTGACCCATTGACTAGATACATTGAACATTGTTGGGTATAACCCAAAGTCCATGACCCATACCCATGGAGCTTGATCCATAACCCATGACCTATTGTATGACATCATGCATGAAGTAATGTTGGGTATTATCCATGATCCATGACCCAAGACCCATGACCTAATGTTTAGATACAATGCATCTTGTATAACCCATGGTTCATAACCCATAACCCGGTTTGCAACCCAAAATCCGAACTTAAGCTGACCCAGCTTCCGGATCCCTTGGATTGCACTAGCCAGATCCCTCTAGGGAGGGATCCGTGGGAACCGGGAACAATAGAGAAAATTGCCTATAAATAGTGAGTCATTTCTCTCTTGGAACTCACCCCTTTTACACATACTCTCTCTTAGTATTGTAAATTCTCTAACCTCAGATCCAAAGGATCTTTCTATGTATTTTTGTGTTTGTGTTATTCTCTAAGTTCCTCTTAAAGGTGAGATCACCACCTCTTGAAGTCGAGCAAGCTCAAGTCTATGAGTTTCAGAGCTTCGTCATCATCAAGACTACTGAAGTTATCTTGTTGATAGTTCTTTCTTCCCTCCTAGAAGTGTTGTGATGAAGGCATTAGTGAAAGGTGCCAAAGGGTCATGTCGAAGGCATTAGTGAAAGGTGCCAAAAAGTCAAGTCAAGGCATTATTGAAAGGTACCTAATGGTCGGTGTGAATGCATTAGTGAAAGGTGCCAAGGGAGTACATTCGATATGGTGCATCGATGTACAAGATAGATAGGTTGGGTTAAAGGATATTGATATCCTTTATGTTGTTGTAATAAGGAGTGTGTCTCATCTGGGGTAGTTGTGTATTGGTGTAGTGTTGGGTAGTAGTTCCTCCTTTGTAATGGAACTCGGTATCTAGCCTTGTACCGGATAAAGTGTAGGCGACGTTGTGATAGGTTTAGTTCTACCTCGTGGAAGAACTCGGTGTCTAGCCTTGTACCGGATAAAGAGTAAGCGATGTTGTGAAGACTTCTCCGCCACATTAAAGAGCTTGTGTTGTGTAGTGCTTACGAACTCTCGAGTGGGGAACTCGGGGAGTGGAGTAAGGCAACGAAGGTGTCCTTGTAGCCGAACCACTATAAATACTCTTGTTGTGGTTTTGTGTTTCTTACCTTTTATCTTTGTATTACTTATTTATATGCTTATCTATCATCATCCAACACACACTAAATAGATTGACATAAGTTGATCTAAATATTTTAAAACGAAGTTTTAATCGGTAAAACTATTCAACCCCCTTCTAGTTTTTCACATATGAGTTTGTAATATATGTTATTTTAGACGTGTTTAGGTAGCAGTTAGCATGCTTAGCTCTGTATTATCATAATCTGGTAATGATCTAATTAATACAAATAATGTCAAAACGTCATTTCGTTATTCGGTCTTTATACGCTTTGATAATCACAAAATATAAAAACACGTTACGTAAAACTACGTTTAATAACTTTTTGATCGAGAAAACCCGTTTCGACAATGTCTAGACTACAACATCACTTAAGGTATAAACAAACACTATACCGATATTAGTTAAGTGATCAAAGAAAATTGTTCTTTAAACCTCACATTTTTATGTGACAAAACATTTTTACAAAATTATTTTTGTAATTATAAAGAATTGTTAATAAGAAAATATATTTGAATTTAAAATTCTCTAACAGCTAGTTTTCCCACCAAACTATTTTCACCAGATAAATTTTCACTACAACAGGACAAAAATGGGAGTGTTTTTCGGGACAGTCCCATAAACATGGTGACGGTCCCTTATATATATGGGACCGTCCAAGGTTTAAAGGACCGTCACGCTCCTCATGGTGCCTATAAATACTGCACTATTCCCTGCAGAAGTACTGATCCTCTGAGCATAAAACCATTATGTTCTTTCCTTCTTCTTTAATCACTATAACGTATTGATATGTTTTTATAAGTGATTACATTATCCTCTACATCAAAGTGCAAGAGAAGAACTCTCATATTCGTCAAGAAACGAAGTGTTGTAGATTAGTCTACACACACATACACACACATAACTAGTGTTACGATTCCCTTCTCCCACCTCCAAACTCTATTATTTTAGATTTGTGTATCCGACTTGTGTGTGAGTTGTGACTAGTTGTGTTAGTATAGATTGGTACAAAGTTTAAAGTCCTTGTAATAGTTTGTAGATTAGGATGAGGTGATCGTCCGTATGAATATTAGGACGGGGTGATCATCCTTATGAAGATTAGGATGGGGTGATCTTCTGTGTGAAGAATTGGATTGTGTGTAAATTAAAGTGGGCAAGGTGCTTGTTCGTGTAGCCGTGTTTCGGTGTGTAGATTGGTTCTAGCTAGGATTAGGACTCAACATTCCACTTAGTGTCGTTAATTGGTGTAAGCATAGGTGTACAGTTTTCTCGCCTAAAGGGAGTGTATTGACATAGTGATTGTGAACTCTTGAGTGCGATAATCGAGGAGTGGAGTAGGGCGAATAGTGAGCTTTGTGCCGAACCGCTATAAATCTTCGCGTCTCGGTTCGGTTGTCTCTATTCCTTATCTCCTATTTACATTTTCTTTTACTTTGTGCATTGTCGTTGTGCTCATATATATATTTGATTGATATCACATAACTTAGAATCAAATAATTTTCAGAAAAGGTTGTTGAAAGTCTTAAACGTAATTATAAATGGTGAAACTATTCAACCCTTCTAGTTTCTACAATTGGTATCGGGCGGGTCACCAAGAGCTTTAAAATATATTGTCTTTTAAAACTTGAATCGATCTATGAAGTCTGAAAGATATCAAGAAAGGCATTCTTTGAAAGAACCATCATTTTTCAAAAACAATAACTTTATTGAATGGAAAAATTAGATTAGAAAATTATGTGAAATCAATAGATCAAGATCTTTACCATGTCATTTCAATTGGTTATTTTCAACCAACGAAAATAAATTTTGAAAATTAAAGTGATGATTTTAAAAGAAAATTTTACAAAAATATTGAAGCTAAAATAATGATTTACAAAGCTTTGTCGAAAAGTGAATATGAAAGAATTTTATTGTGTCAAACGGAAATGACATTTGGAAAAGTCTTTTAAATTGTTGTAAATGTTTTCAAGGAAATGCAATCAAGGACTACATGAGTAATTAGCGAAGAAAACTCATTGGAGAAACATGGAGTGATACTGATAAAGAAGACAACGATTATCTCGAGTGTGAGGATTGTCAAATGGCTAAGACTTAAAGTGAATTTTTCTTGCAAGTTATCTCTTTAGATACACGAGGGAAGCAACTTAAAGATATGAATGTCTACTAATGCTCTCGTCAAACATGGGATAACTCGTCACTACTCAAACCTTGCTTCACTTATAACATCTCTCACGGTAAGGTATCTTTAGGAAATGCTATTGGCAAAGGTACACTTCTCAAAGCCGTGATAGTCCTACTTGCTAGTGACATGCTATTTGTTTGATTGAAAGTTTATGTGTTTTAATTCTATACGTGGTAGATAAAATTTAGGAAATTAGACTCTATGCCTAAATGCTTATCCCCCGTAGGATCTTAATGCCTTTTTGGAGATAATAGTGATATTGTTGAAATCTCTATCAACAACCGACTACACAATCGTCGTAAAGGCACGTCTATCAATCACTATGGATGACGTACACTCTTAAGGTCCTTGACATCTCTTCTCTCATCTATTTCTTATCTACGACTACTATTCTACTCCTCTTCTTGTCTCTACTCGTTGTAGACATGATTGACTTCAGAACAACCCGATGCAAATATCGTATTTGATTCTCGTCTCATCTATATCTCTTCTGTTTTTTTCTGTCTCGACTATATTCCTACTTTAAATTCAGCGTGTCGCCAACCTCCTCACTTAAAAGTTAAAACAAGTGTCCTCTTTTGTTCTGTCTCGATTCTTCTCAATACCCATTCCTCTAGACTACTCGTGTGTATCATGTCTTATCCGCTTCCTCTATTTTGTGTCTAGAATTCTATATCATCTAAATACTCGATCCTAAGATTCTTCAACAAATTACTTTTCATAAAACTCATGTTAAAAACCAGTCATGCTCAAAAACCACTTACTGGATACGGTCCCTTACCCCCTGACGGTCCTCCATATTTAAGGGACCATCACCAACTTTTCATGTAGTATCTCGCTTTTCTTTCGCATTTGCATAAAACCAAAAACAAACATCCCGTCTTGTTGCTGTAGTAGTGAATTAATCCAAATCCTTAATCCCTCCACCAAAACATAAAATTAAACACTTCATAATCAATCATTATCGATCCATCATCTCTTTTAATTATCAATTGTAAGTCATTTCATCAAATTTTAAAAATTCAATTTTAGGGTTTACTTGAACATGAAATCAAAATTGGGATTTTCAACTTTCCTTGTAATTAATAGAAATTAACACTAAATCTTAACAATATAGAACCATTATCACTCACGGATGTAGGATTTGTCAAAACAAGTGTATTTTGAAAAGTGTCAAAACTTGTGATAATCCCAATTGAATTGTAATAATTTATCATATTTAGGAACGTAACAAGAACACAATTAAGCATTGTTACTACATAACAAAACGTTTTATAACCATGCAATAACGAAGGTCAGTTTTTTTGAATATAACCCTTTAAATGAGTTGAAAACAAAGAAATAAATGTTTAAACTTAAAGTCACAATAACTCCACATCTTCTAACACTTATAAAAACAACAAACTAATTATTCTACCATTTTTTTCTTATTGTTTATAGGTAACAAAATGTCACATGAATATGACTTTGATCATTTACTACAAACTTCTTTATTCCTAATATATCATGTGAACCAACCACACCCGGAAACCATATTCGTGCCTACAAAAATCTTGAAACCCGTCGCTTTCATGAAGGCCAAATTGTTTACCCTTCTTCGATCTATCATGAGCGTGTCAACACCGCATTTCGAGCCATAGGTTTACTTGCCTACTCACTATCAACGAGCACATCTGTCCTCGTTTCATGTTTGAATTCTTCCGACTAGTTGAACTCGTACGTAATTAGGATCAATCTTTGTCACTTTAGTTTTGGATCCAATACTTTAAATTTGTTTTAACTTTAGAGCAATTTGCTTGATTCTTCCAAATTCCAAATCATGGGCAATGTGCCTATACGGAAGATTGGTGTCTTGAATCTTTCTTTTAACTATCATGAAGAAAATAGTCCTTATTGCTCCTACATACCCTCTCCACAATAAATCACTAAACTTGTTCGTATATCTAAATATATTCCTTATCTAGACCCAACAAAAATTTGTTTGGAAGCGGTACGTCTCGAACTGCACCCCTGGGCAGTCATTCTACGATAAAATGTTCTCAGTCTGAAAGAAAATCATGAGCAACCTCGCATGTCAGGCTCATATGATTTCTCGCTACTCACTCAACAACCATATAATCTTGCCTATTTTTCGCTAAGTTTAATTGTACATCTCAAGGGTAACAAAAATAAATTGATACCATATGGGATGTTCTTAACTCGTCTGTATCAATACATCATGCACTTTCACTCATACCTTCGAGGTCCTCAATATGTACTTTTCAATGGTGTAATGGAGCCTCTAAATGAATCACATATCTCATCCATTCTAGTTTTCGAATCCTCCACAAACTATGCACCATTTAATGATCCAATACAAGAGGAAGAGGTGTAAACTCACGGAAAAAGAGTGATGCAACGGGAACAAGTTCAAGTCAATCATGGGGAGCAAATTCATGTGTATTAGATCCTCAACTTAGGATGATATCATTGCTTTAATCTCCTATTAGTTTCCTAGCTATGAATGATTAACTTAGTCTTCATTAACTCAAAACTTTCTTGCATGCTCAACTTTAATAAATATAGGGTACATTATTCTTAGATAAAAGCTTGTTTTGTTTTATTGATTGTATGTTTATAGATACTTTTAAGTGATGACATGTTGTTGCTAGTTATGGCTAAATTTATGATATATCTAGTAGATTGAGGTACTAGGAATTGTTGCAAATAGTGTTATTAGTTACAGATTGCAGAAATGAAAAACTGGGTGGAAACCTTGTAACCCACTGGTGACGGTCCCATAAACATGGCGACGGTCCCGGATATTTAAAGGACCGTCCAATGTAGGTTACGGATTTCTGCACTGTTTCTTCTTTCCTGAAACCTTGACATATTTCTTGTTTTTCACCGCAATTTCCAAGTTTAGTTAAACATAGTGTTATTAGAGTCCTAATGTATGCTTTGCCTAAACTATAATTATCCTTGATTATTTAAACCTCCATCCTCTTCTTCATCATCATAACCTTTCATCTCCTTCATCCCTCACAATGGGTTCTTCCTCAACCTCATTGTTTCTCTCAAACAAAAGGCCTAAAATCACCATCACACCACCAAACACTAACTTCATTGATCTCACTCAAGAAGACACAACTCTGTCACCAAAAGCCAAACCCAATTCTCCTCTTGCTCCTAGTGCACCACTCAAAACACCCTCAACCAAAGGCACATCCTATTCCTCCTCAAGGCCAGACTCTTCACCATTATCCTTTATTAGAAACCTATCACCTTTGCTCACTCACTCTAGCTCCTCTGCATTCACACCATCTATAAGCAACCTATCACCCTCTCTTACCATCTCTAACTCTCCACTCTTAAACACCTCACCAAATGGGCTGTTGGATTCACTCCCTCAACTCCACCACCATCTCCAATCATACGTCATCCAATTTCTTACAACTTTGTCAATAACCACACCATGGGTTGTGCATGCTGCTTTCATAATTTCAACCTCATTCCCTCCCTCAGAAAAGAACTTCATCACATGTGTGCCCATGTTGAGTACCTTCTCTCTCAACCTAATGTGCAACCAACTCCACTTGCTACCATGCCACCTTCTTCTCCACCTTCTAACTAAACTTTACATGTTTAGTTATAAATAATAAATGATTATCTTTTGGGCCAAGCATGTTCTAGGAACCTAGGTTGTTTTCTAGAAATAGCTTGTAGGTTAATTAGTTTGTAATTATGAATCTATGCTATGTATGCTTCTCTTATGAATGAATGAATGGTTTCTTGTTATGATTCTTGAAATCTATGCCTTTACACTTGTCACGGTTATCCTAATAATGTGTGATATTAACCAACTTTAAAATGGCAAATGCTAAAATCACAATACTCTGTCCATAACAAGTCCCATTGACGACGGTCCTTTACAAAAGGACGGTCCTCAATATATAAGAGACCGTCTGAGTATATACAGGACCGTCCCCAGCCATGCTTAAAAATCTGATTTTTCTTCTCTCGAATAATCAATTATCATTTCCTATCTGATCTATCTGATTTCACCTTCCTCTAATTCTTTCTTCTTATCCTATATCGATCTCTATAATCTTAAATCTCTTCTCATTCCCTCAAATTCTCATAAATATGTGTGTGTGAATTGTACTCTAACTTGTTTTTGTAGCACAACACCATAGATCGATTCTCTCGATGCCCTCATCTAGGGGGAGCACTAATCAAGGGGGAGCCTTAGCAACGTCGATTTCTTTTCTCTCTACACATCGACAAATCCTTTTTGATTCTAAAAAAATGGGGAGAAGTAAACGAAAACTCATTAAAAACTTACTAACACACAATTTTACCTAAAATGAGTTTATATTTTGTAATCATCAAAAAGGGGAGATTGTTAATACAAATAATGTCAAAAACGTCATTTGTATTATTCGGTCTATATACGTTTTGATAATCACAAAATATAAAAACACGTTATATAAAACTACGTTTAATAAGTTTTTGATCGAGAAAAATCGTTTCGACAACGTCTCGACTACAACATTACTTAAGGTATGAACAAACACTATACAAATATTAGTTAAGTGATCAGAGAAAATATTGTTCTTAAAACCTTCCATTTTTATGTGACAAAACATTTTACAAATTTTTTTTTGTAATTATAAAGAAATGTTTTAATAAAAAAATATAGTTAAATTTAAAATTCTCTAACAACTATTTTTCCCGCCTAAATTTAGATAAATTTTCACTAGATAAATTTTCACCACACCAGGACAAAAATGGGAGCGTTTGTCGGGACGGTCCCGTAAACATGATGACGGTCCCTTATATATACGGGACTGTCCATGGTTTAAAGGACCGTTCCCGCTCCTCATGGTGCCTATAAATATTGCACTATTACATGAAGAAAAAATGATCCTCTAGGCACACAAACATTATGTTCTTTCCTTCTTCTTTTTGATCACTATAACGTATTGATATGTGTTTATAAGAGATCCCGTTATCCTCTACATCAAAATGCGAGAGAAGAATGCTCGTATTCTTCAAGAAACGAAGTGTTATAGATTAGTCTACACACACGCACACACGTAACTAGTGTTACGATTTCCTTCTCCTACCTCCAAACTCGATTCTTGTAGATTTGTGTATCCGACTTGTGTGTGAGTCGTGGCTAGTTGTGTTTGTATAGATTGGGACAAAGTATAAAGTCCTTGTAGTAGTTTGTAGATTAGGACGGGTGATCGTCCATGTGAAGATTATGTCAGGGTGATCATCTGTGTGAATACTTGGATTGTGTGTAAATCCAAGTGGACAAGGTCCTTGTTTGTGTATCCGGTGTCGGTGTGTAGACTGGTTCTAGCTAGGATTAGGACTCGACGTTCCGCTTAGTCTCCTTGATTGGTGTAAGTGTAGGTGTAGGTTTGCTCCGCCTAAAGGGAGTGTGTTGACATAGTGATTGTGAACTCTCGAGAGTGATATCCGAGGAATAGAGTAGGGCGAAGAGTGAGCTTCGTGCCGAACCACTATAAATCTCCGCGTCTCGATTTGGTTATCTCTATTCCTTATCTCCTATTTACATTTTCTTTTACTCTATGCATTGTCGTTGTGTATATACATTTGATTGATATCACATAACTTAGAATCAAACAATTTTCAAAAAGAATAAAAAAAATTTTGCAGAAATTATAAACGGTGAAACTATTCAAACCCTTTCTAGTTTTATAATATATACTTTTATCCCGAAATGCCTTTTCTTTATAATTCATATATTTTTGGTTATTAGAAATTTCAAAAAAAAAATTGTAAGGAATGTATGCATTTGAAAAAATAATAAAAAAAACATATTTTTATATTTTAAAATATTGACCTAGTTACATCTACATAAATCCCTATGCATGTATTCTTTAATAATAGTAACTATAATATGTTTGTGTTTTATTTTTATATATATATATATATATATATATATATATATATATATATATATATATATATATATATATATATATATATATATACACACATTAGTTGAAGTAACTATGTTATATCATGTTTGTTAATAGAGTAAAATACACCGTTCAGTCCTTAATTTTGTACACACGCATCACCCTAAGACAAAAGTTCTTTTTTTTCATCGCCGGAAGTCCAAAACAAGTTTTTTATAGGCTAAACTCGTCCCTTGACCATTAACGCCGAGGTCAACGTCTGATTTATGTTAGTTAGCCGAGGTTATTATAATCCATACACATTTATACCACACCTTAACTAAACCAGAGAAAAGCTATTCCGTATACCATCTTGATCGTTTCCCTCCCTCTTCACACAACCCTCACATACACTTTAAAATGGCAGACAATGACCTTACTTTTACAGCAGTAACTGATGAGATGGTAAATATGTGAGGGCCAAATATGAGGATGCTTGGTTACAAGAAGATGAATTGTTTGAAGATTTATGCAGATTTGCGAAAGAAGCTGAAGTGGTGAAAGATTAGTTGGTTTTTTTGTATTTGTGTGATTGGCATTTTAAGGAATGAGCATAAATAACCCTATTTAATTTGCAAGAAATCGAGCAGTGTCAGAATCTACCAGAAAAAGGGATTGTAGCAAGCTAAAGGTATCTGACGATATGATTGAGTATGCCATGGCTACTTATGGGAATAAGTGGGATATAAGAGATGACATTTCTGATGTGATACTTGAAGACTTGTGGGAAAAATATGGGAATAAGGAGTTTTAGAAAGGTTAGACTTAATGTTTGCAAGCTAAGAAAGTTGTAATGGGTGAACTCGATTTCTTTCTGCTTTGGCTATCTTTCGAGATACTAACTTGAAAGGAAATGAAGTTGATGTCATCATTATTTCGACACATCGATGATGAGTTTGGGATCATGTCTTCTAAGAGTACTACTTTGAAAGGTTCCACTTCCCAAGCTTCCAAGGCTTCCACTCCCAATGTTGTACTTGGTCTTGGAGCGGCTGTGGTATGCTCTAGCACAAATAGGAATAAGTGGTATGTGCCTCCCTCTAAGGACCTCAAGTCTCCCCCCATGAATATCAAGTCTCCCATCAAGAAGTTCACCTGGTATTTTTAGTTGTTGATGACTTGATGTAATGTAAATGTATATTTTTTAGCTGATGATGGTTACTGAAAACGATACATGTTTACATGTATATTTTGCTTTATATGGTATAATTAGGTGGTGGTGTATGTATATTTTGGCTTTGTTTGTTGTTTTCATTTTGTAGTTTTCATTTGCTTATGCAGTTTAGGTGGGTGTTTGGAAAAACCCATTTTGACTTATAAAGTCAACATAAACCAAAAAGTTAGAGTAACCACACCGAATTGTTTAGTCTTTAAAATATCTTTTGTTTGACTTATAAAGTCAACAGATACAAATTGTAACCAAAATTCAATTCTTATAACAAAAGAAGTACACACATATCAGTTAAGTTACATTTAGACTGAAAGACAACATAGCATTTCTTGTAGGTAATTCACTTGGTTAATTGACTAGTAGGTGATCCATTTGGTCTTTCAATTGCAGGTGGTTCATGTGGTGTTTGTCTTGGGCGTTCTCCATTTGGTATTTCAGTTTCAGGTGCTTCACGTGGTGTTTGGCTTGGGCGTTCTCCACTTGCTATTTCAGCTGCAGGTGGTTCACTTTCTTCTTCATCACTGCCCAAGGAAGCACCAACACTAGTAGATGCAGAAATATGTAGACCCATTACATATCTACCACTATCTCATGTAATTGTGTTTTCCCTTGTAACACCATCTCTACCACTATAAGATGTGTTTCCCCTTCTGTCAACGCACACTGAACAAACATACCACATGAAATCTCTATTGCAAATGGCTACAAGCCTACAACCTTCTAACAACAGTTCAACATTTTTTATCCAACACATATGGATGTGTTGGATATAAATCCTCCACAGCCACTCTATAGTAAGCTGCCTCAAACTCTGCTTCTTCTAGCCATTTTTTTCTCTTCCATTCCTCTTCAATTCTTTTATACATTCTCTCCTCTTCCAAAAACTGCTGGAATGCATCCATCCTTGTCTGCTCTTCATCTTCCTCTAAAATTGTGTCTTCTTCTTCTTGCTCATAAAGAGCTTCAAGAAACTCTTGTTCCATAGTCTGCCTTATATCGTTTTCATCCATCCACTGCAAAAGTAATAGATTTGCACATCAACTAGAACGTAAACACACAAGAACAATCGTTATGCAAATGATAATTAAATGAATACATGTTGCCTTCTGCCATCAGAATGCCTTTTTCTACCTAGAACCTTTGTTTCCTTTGTTGGTTTTGGTACTTAATCCTTGTAACACCTAGACTTATTATGTCCAACAGTTTGACAATTGGAGCATTTAATCTGTTTACGAGCTCTAGGTTTACCCATTTTGATGTAATTTCACTTAATTGAGGCTTTAGGTTTATGAATTCAAATTTGGGATAAAATGTGAGAATAAAGTGCTTCCTATAACTTTATGCAAATGTGAGGACATGGGACTAAAACCTTAGTCCCCTATATTCTTACACTGTTTAAGCAAGGACCATAGTTCTACCAACACCAATAAAATCAAAACAGATATAACAACAATTAAAGACGAATACAAAAATTAACAACAAAATTAACAAATTATAACACAAGAACATAACATATAGATTCATTAATTTTATATTAAACATTAAATATTCAGTACATATTTTTCCAAAAAAAAAAAGAAAACATAATCACTTGATTTCCATTCACATCACTTTGCCTTCCTAAGATCATCAAGGAAGTTGTTCCTGTCAAACACCTGAGAGTGTGTTTGACAGATCATCTTCCTTATCTCTAAGGCCTTCAAGAAATTTTTCTTTTTCTTCTTGCGAAGATCAACAAGAAACTTGTAGTTCATCACCAAAGGTCGAAAGCCTTCGAGCTCAGATATATATTATTGGGTTTCCTTCATACCAAGAATCAAGTCAGACAAAGTCTGTTGGAGCCCATTAGCAATTTGGATGTCCTTATCGTTTTCTCTGTGATAAAAGAGAGAAATCGAGTCAAACATGTAGTCAGACTTGAAAGCTTTGGCGAGTTCTTGAAGAAGTAGGAAGTTAGCCATTGAGATTGTTGTGATTTTGTGAGAATATGTTTTTTATTGTTGGTATGCAAATATTATAGGTTATCAACCCATAAATAGCAAAAACAACGGGACCTTCCAAATTCAGGGACTAATTGTGAAGTTAGTAAAAAGACAAATAGTCAAGTTTGTGTGAGTAAAAATATGCGGGAATTTTAAGTGCAAAAAACGGCTAACTGACCAAATTCAGGGACCAAGTGTGACATATTAAACTTATTACCCTGCAACTTGACATTTTCCTTCCTTGATACGCTTATACACAATTAATGTGTTTCCAAACACCAAATAGACCCAACTAATAAGATCTGAAACCATAAACACTATCATAATAACTCGACCCAATTAAGAAAACCCAATCCAAACCAAACCTAGCATACATCCACACTTACCTACTGAAACACACATCAAGTCAAACCCATTCATAAAAACACAAAGTAAAACCATGAAAGACAGGAGCATATTCATCTCAACTTTTAAGGATGTTCAGGAAGAAGAAGAAGGCGAGGTCTTGTTCAGAATCCACTGTAATGGGTTTTTTTATTATAGCCCAATCAGGTATGAAGGAGGTTCATTAATTAATCTGTGTCTTTAACAGTGATAGGGATATATTTAGTTCAAGCCTTGATAACATATTATCAGAGATTAATGAACAAAAATGGGCGTTGTTTTTCTATGATCCTAAAGAATCCCTAGAAAATGGTTTGCATTTGATTCATACTGATGATGATGTTCATACTTTGTTTGCACTTGCTGAAACACATGAGTCAGTTGATATCTTTGTTGCACACAAGCCCCAAAAGTTAGCACAATTTTACTTAAAAAACATAAGTTTTAAAGTTGTGGGTTGGGTAGAGCAAGATGCTAACTTTCGAATGGTTATTCCAACACCTTTTAGGACTAGATGTAAATGGCAGGGGATAGATAGGAGAAAAAATGCAGGGGAGTGGAACCAAGACATCAACAGTGAAAGGTGGTGTTGTAATCAATTAGGAAGAAGGGGTTGTAGATAAAAAAAGGAGAAAATTAAAGGAAAAGGAAAGCTGCTTGAGGAATATGATGTTTTGCAAAAAAAAGGGAAATGTTCAACAATTTAAGCGAGGTTTAGATGGGAAGGAGAATGCTAAAATGGTTGAGTTTGCAGGTTTTGATGTTGAAAACTTGGCTGGTTTTGATGGGAAAGGGAAGGCTAAAAGGGTTGGTGGTGCTGCTGTTGATGTTTCTAGCGGTGTTAAGACACCCTTTAGAAGCAGAGAAAGGATTACAAAATACGTCCTTGCACTTTTCGCCCAAATGCCATCTTAGGTGATGTTTCAATGATGAATACCATGTCATGTGTTTAATTCTTTTAAGCTGTAATAGTACAATACTTAACTTATATGTTTGTTGTTTGCATACTTGTTTTTGCAGATAAGGTAGTAGTAGCATCATCACTTTAAGGTTCATGTTTTGTGTGTTCATCGGCTTATGGATATCAAGACTAATGTAGATCATTTTAAGGTTCAACAGTTGAACGTTTTGAAGTGGAAACTACATCATCTTTATATTTTGTGAAATGTCACAGAACCATGTATCGTATAATGATCAGTAGTTTCAGTTATTTTCCAGTTGCATCAAACATTGAACATATAGTTGACTGTTAAAAGTCAACTTGCTAAATAGTCGGTTATGTATATTATTTGTTTGTTCGTCATATGGGTTAAATTTTGTGAGATCATACATTGTTTAGTAGTTGACTTTTATAAAGTCATACTTAACATGTCAGGTGTAATGGTATAATTCGCTCAAACAATCACCCCTTTATGTGTTGGTGGAATTGTCTTGGGTTAGAATTAACTAAGGTGTGGTATAAATGTGTATGGACTATAATACCCTCGACTAATTAACATAAAGCAGACGTTGACCTCGGCGTTAATGGTCAAGGGACGATTTTAGCGTATAAAAAACTTGTTTTGGACTCCCGGCGATGAAAAAGGGAACTTTTGTCCCAGAGTGATGCGTGTGTACAAGATTAGGGACGAACGGTGTATTTTACTCTTTTATATATATATATATATATATATATATATATATATATATATATATATATTGTAGAACGGTACCACACTTGAAGTCCGACTTTTGAGTTAAATTATCCAAACGGTAGACCCCGAGACCCGAATTACTACGAGAGACTGCGAAAGAAAACCCTTAGAAGTCACGGCTTCACACTAAGAGGAAAATTAGGATTTTCTTTGTCACTTGCGAGACTCGAACTCGGGTAAAATCCCTCCCCAAACTCTAGAAGGAACTTAAGTAGCCAACTGAGCTAAGTCAATTGGTTCATGTTGTTGTCCCTTTTTCTTTTTTTCTTTTTTTTAAAAAAATATTTGAAAGAAAAAAATTTATAAACACCTCTAAAGTAGATTCAATGTAGTATGTTAACTTTGCATGTAGTTTCACTCCTTAAATATGATTTAAGAGCATTTGAGCACAAAATATTTTTTACAAATCAAATGATCAATTTTCACCTTCTATCTTTCATCCATTTTTATTTTATATAATAGATCAGATTAATCACAACAATCTAAAAAACAGTTTCATCATTTAAATATTAATATCTTTCAAACATTTAATCGTTAAGCTAAAAAAATATACCATTAACATTTAATTATTTTTCTATAGATAGGCTCTTTGATTACTTTCGAAAAAAAATTCCTTTTTTTACATTTTTTTTTCGTTGCTGAAATTTGCATGAAAAATTCACATGTGATTAAATACTAATTTGAATATCGCATTTGATATTAGTGTTAAATCACATATTATATTACACTAATATCACATGTGATATTACATATCACATGTGAATATCATATATAATTTAACACTAATATGACATGTGATATTCAAATTAGTGCTTAATCACATGTGATTTTTTCATGCAAATCTCATATTAAAAAACGAAAAAAGACGAGTTTTTTCGTTTTGAAAGTATATATCAAAGTGCCCGTCTATTAAAAGATAATTAAATGGTCGTTGCAATGGTGTAATTATTTCGCTTAACGATTAACAGTTTATTAGATATTTAAATTATAAAAAATATGTGAAATAATAAACTACTTTTAATCTCAACCATTATTTTTTTTATAGAGATTAGGGATAAGTCCCTATATGAAAAAGTTTGGTATGTAAAATAGATGAGAGTTATTTTACATACCAAACTTTTCTTACATACCAAGGAACTCATCTGCACCATCCATTTAAAAAGAAATCAATAGCTGAGATTGAAAGCATTTTATTATTTCACCTATTTTTTATAATTTAAATATCTCTTAAACCGTTAATCGTTAAGTGAAAATGTTTACACGGTCGCGAAGAGCATTTAATTATCTTTGTATAGACGAGCACTTTGATATACTTTCAAAAAAGAAAAAAAATCGTTTTTTTCAAGTTTTTTCGTCTTTTTTTGCGTTACTTGAAATTTGCATGAAAAACATCATATATGATTAAATACTAATTTAAATATCACATGTGATATTAGTGTTAAATCATATGTGATATGTGATATCACATGTGATATGATATGTATATCATATGTGATATTACACTAATATCATATATGATATAAGACTAATATCACATTTGATATTCAAATTAGTGTTTAATCATATATGATTTTTGTCGAAAGTATATCATAGTGCCTATCTATAGAAAGATAATTAAATGCTCGTCGCAATGATATTTTTTTCGCTTAACGATTAACGGTTTGAAAGATATTAATATTTGAAAAAAGATGATGAAAATGGGTTTTTTTAAATTGTTGTGATTGATCTCATCCATTAGATCAAATAAAAATGAATGATGAAGATTGATCCATTGATATGTAAATAATGTTTTGTTCTCGAATGATCTTAAATCTGTAAAATAACCCTCCTCCTTTAAATATATACAAATGGCAACAAAATACAAACGTTGTCTCAATTCGTCTCCCACGTAAACGAAATAAAAATTTTATTTCCAAAAACTTAACCGTTTAAAAGGTTTTACAATTAGGATAAAAATGAGTTTGTAGAGATGAGACAGATTGAAGTAGGTTGTGTTATTTTGAGAGTGTTTTTTCATGGAGATGTGACATATTTTCATGGAGGGTAGAGGGTATCTGCGTGTGCTATGAGGGAGAGAGATTCAATGACGGTTTTAGCAAAAAATTAGGGATACATCAACTACCAAATATACCCTTTTAATTTATTTCATAGTTTTTATTTTTCTTAAAAGAAGAATGCTAATGTGTCATGCTCTCATTGGTGCCTATTGTTTACCATTTTAAAGTGTTCACCACTTGAACATATATATATATATATATATATATATATATATATATATATATATATATATATATATATATATATATATATATATATATATATATATATATATATATATATATATATATATATAAAATTAAAATGATTGAGATGACTAATTCATGTGACTAATTTTATGCCTAATCTATTCATTTTGTGACACTTGTATTCCACTTATTCTCACTCTTCTTATTTACCATTGATTTAGCCATGTGTTAAAAGATCTTTGTTAGGCACAAAATTAGGCACATGAAATTAGTCATGTCAATCACTACTCTTATAAGATAAGATGAGTTGTGTGATGAATTTTTAAAAATTTAATTTTTAACCTCTAACTATATATTAATGGCACATAGATGTATGTCAAATATTACTCGAATATAATTAAGAGTGAAAAGCTAAAGATCATGTAACATAGTTTTCAAAAGCAGACGATGTCATAATGAACTTTGAAAATTACCATTCACGCATGAAAATACTTTCAAATTTGGAACAATGTACGTAATATGACCGGTAACTAGTAGGTTACTGTGTCACAAAGTTTAAAATGACGAAATGACCCACGTGGCTTGCGTTGACTTTCACGGTCATCCACGGACTTTATTTTCGGTTAAAAAGTTTCAGTAACGGTCCTTATGGTCATTGACTTTCAGATTTAGTCTGTTTTTTCCGTTTTCATCGGTTTTTCTTACGTTTTGTCCGTTTTATCGGTTTTCATCCGTTTTTGTTACACTTTTCTTAAATTTTAGTCCGCATTATCCGTTATTCTTACGTTTTATCTATTTTCCTACGTTTTTGCCCGTTTTCATCCGTTTTGTCATTTTTTTACATTTTTGTCTGTTTTTTTCTTACATTTTGTCTGTTATTCTTACGTTTTTGTATTATTTCAACATATTAAAAAATTTTAAATAAAATTTGAAAAGGGAAAAAAAAAATAAAAAATTTGAAAAAAAAAATTCCAAAAAAAAATTGAATATTTTTCGCGAATTTGAAAAAAAATCCAAAAAAAATTTGAAAAAAAAAAATTGGAAAAAAATTTTCCGAAAAATAATTTGAAAACATTTCAAAAAAATTGCAAAAAAAAAATCGCCAATACTTTTAAAAAAAGAAATTAGAAATTTTTTTCCAAATTGCTTTTTCGAAATTCTTTGAATATTTTTTTTAAATTAAAAATTTGAATAAAAAATTTCATAAAAAAACATTTTTTAATTTAAAAAAATATATATATATATATATATATATATATATATATATATATATATATATATATATATATATATATATATATATCTTAAAAGAAATTTTGAATTTTTTTTTCCAAATTTTTCAATATGTCAAAATACATTTTTGTTTTCAAATTTTTTTTTCAGTATGTCCAAATTTCGAAAAATATTGAAAAAAAAAGTTTTGAAACAAAAAAAAATATTTCGACATATTGAAAATTTAAAAAAAAAAATCAAAAAAAACTTTTTTTTAGGATTTTTTTTAAAAAAATATTTAAAAAATATTTTTTTACTCAATTTTTTTTTGAAATTTTTTATTCAAATTTGAAAATGTTGAAAAAAAATATTTTGGAATTTTTTTAATTTTTTTCAATTTTTTTTTCAAAATATTTTTGGAAATTGTTTTTTCAAATTTGCGAAAAAATTTCAATTTTTTTCGGAAATTTTTTTTCCAAATTTTGTTCTTTTTGGAAATTTTTTTCAATATGTTGAAATAGTACAAAAACGAAAAAAAATGGATGAAAACCGATAAAAACGTACGAAGAACGGACAAAACGTAAGAACAACGGAAAAACGGATGAAAACGGGCAAAAACGAAGGAAAACAGACAAAACGTAAGAAAACGGATAAAAACGGGCAAAAATCTAAGAAATAATTAAGAAAAACGAACAAGAACGGATGAAAACCGATAAAAACGTAAGAAAACAGACAAAACGTAAGAAAAACGGACAAAAAACGGATGAGAACGGACAAAAACGGACTAAATCTGAAAGTCAATGACCATAAGGACCAGTACTGAAACTTTTTTAACCGAAAATAAAGTCATGGGATGACCTGTGAAAGTCAACGCAAGCCACAGAGACAATTTCTGTCATTTTTCAAACTTTTTGACCTGGTAACCTACTAGTTACCGGTCATATTACGTACAATGGTAATTTTCAATGTTCATTGCGTACAACGTCTGTTTTGAAAAACTATGTTACATATCTTTAGCTTTCACCATATAATTAATTAGTACAATTAATTAGTACTTATATTATACTAATATGTTAACGTAATGCATTTTATGAGAGATTAATATGTCGTCTTTTTATACTTAACTTTCACGTAACAATTTATTATTGACACATCTTCACAATGTGCTAAGACTTTTATTCGCATACATCGTACATCTTTTATATAATAAAAGAATTACATTATTTCGGAGTGAATTTATCAATCCATTCTTATTGAAAAAACAATTAAGCCAATAGGAGAGCTCGATTTCGCCACGTAAACAAAATCGTGTAATGTGATTGATTAATAAAAGTCAAAATTAAATTGCTTTTGGTCAAACTTTAATAAATTTGGTGGATAAAAAAACATATAAAAATATATGTGTGAAATTTGTGAAAACAAAAACTTAAAAAAAGATGAGGTAATGAATAAAACTTTAGTGGTTGAATTTTTAAAAATTATATAGAGTTAAGTGTAATATTATAAGCCCCATATGTTTTAATAACTTTAGATTATAAATAAATACCCCTTATACTTTATACTACATCTTAAAAAATACAATGTATGTTGTTTTAAAATAACAACATATAAATTTGCATAAGATTATATAAGTATCAATTTCTTTTTTACTATATAAGTTCAATAAGGACTCATTTATTTCATTTTTAAAAGTTTAACCTATGTGAATCTGAATTATATTTTAAATACGCTAAATTGCAAAACGAGAATATAATTATCAAATTGTAGACGAGTTACTTTAATATAAAAATAAATATACACGATTGACTTATAATAACGACTATGTAATTTTATTTATTTATATAAGGATATCTAGAAAAACATTTTTAAAAACTTTAAGAGTATACTTTAACTTTATCGACGCTCGTTATGTCTTTATTAAACTTGTATCATGTGTACAACATAATATTAGTAGTGAAATTTAAATAACAACATGAACATCTTTGTCAGCTAAATAAAATTAAATTTTGAGTTACCTAACAGAAATTTTTACAAATATTTTACCAAATTCTAATGGATATTAATGTATAATGAAAAACTCGTGCATAAGTATTTGTTGTACTTATATCACCATTTTCATTGACAAATTTTTATATGTGTATATATTGAACTAAAATGTTAAAATAAATTTGATTTATATGTAAACTTTGTGTGTGCACGAAACTTATAACTATATAATTATATGCAATTACCTTTAAAGACATAATATTCAATATTAATACAGAATAATTTTTTTTGTCAAAACCTCATGCGTGCACGAGTATTATAACTAGTATAATATTATGTAAGAGTATAAATCAAGATATTTAATAAATTTTAATTTATAGATTTTTTACACCTATTGCAATATAAAAAATTACATATAATAAAATCCGCATAAACGCGCGACAACCATATACCTAATTGATAAGTGTACAAAGATCCAAACAAATACGAGTAATTAAATAGCTAGAAAAGTGTTGGTACAACTTTCAGCATAGTCAAATGCCAATACTTTATAACAAAATGCATGGACTATCTCTCTTTAATACAATCTTTGTGACATTCATATAGGTTATTCACACATAGACCAAAACGTCCACAATCTCCTATTTTCTCAGGTATTTGCTCTTGAACCCTTTGTTATATAAGCTTTGTTATTTTAACTCTGTGATTCTTTTAGTTTTTTTCTTTTTCATTCGGGGTTATACAAATATGTTCATGTCCAATGCTTTCTGCTGTTTTTGTAAATGGCAGATTAGCAGTTGTTTGGATCAGTCCATATTCTTCGGGAAAATGGTTTTGGGGAGGTTCATGGCATCACTGAAGACGAAACTATGGTCTTCGAAGATGAAGAAACCGGTTGTTGAGGATGATAGTTCTTGGCATAGTTATGACAAGATTGAGAAAAGTGAAAGCATGAGAATCGAAATACGAAGCAAGAAAGCACGTAAACTTATTGAAGAAACTCTTAAAGTAGCCGATTCCCCCAAGACCACCAAAAGCTACTCGTTTTGAAAGCCGTATTATGTTATCACTCAAATTTGTCTATATGAAAAAATAGTACTTTAGTTGCTGTGTTTATACATCATAAACAAGCTAGTCTCACAAAATTTCAGTTCTAGCTATTAGTCATATGCTTGAGTTAGTTCTTATCTATTGGTGATTTGGTGATAGTAAAATAGCATAAGTCTTTATTAGAATGAATGCACTTGTTATTGAAGATCAAACATGTTCTTAAACTCATTTGGCACGGAGTTCAAGTCTAGATTGAGACAGGTGTGAGAAGGTATTGGCCTGTTATAAGTTTGTAATCAATCATTTGCTTGCTAACTGCTAACGTAATTGATGCTATGGTGACGTTACTAGGGAAAAGTCTTATTCACTATCGGGTGTTGATAAGGTTATTTCTAACCATACTCTCCAATGATTTCAAATTTGAAGGATAAAAAAGCATTTTTTATGTACATTCATCCTCTAAAAAAAAAAGATCATCTTAAGACATATACTACAAACTTCAAATTCAAACAATTTAACCAGTTGCCCAATGCGAAATAATAATAAAAGTTTTGGAGGACGAAAACTCCAAATAGAGAGGATGATTGGAGATGTATTTTGATACTCCTGTCTTCAAATATTAAAAAAAAAAAAAAAAAAAAAAAAAGGCATTTTAGAGGCAAGATTGGAGATGGTCTAAGTAGCGTCTTAGCTAGGACTTCCCATCGTTTGTTCTGACTAACAAAAGAGCAAAATTTATGAAATGTGTGGCTGCTGGGATTCGAGCCCAGGTCTCTACGGCCACATCGTAGAATTCTAACCACTAAACTACAGCCACATTTTCTTAATTTTCTTCTCGACCTTGGTTATATCTTGGTAAAATCAAGGAAGTTACAAATTAGAAAAGTGCATTTTACTAGTCTTAGCAGAATGCCAGCGTTCTGCATGCTCTCAAATAAAATTTTCCGATAAATCATGTATTATAGTTTATTATGTTTTCTTTACAATAAATTTACGGATATCAAATTTCATTTAGTCCATTGTCTCTGTCGAGCTCGAGGATTGGCGCCCTTTTGCTTCGCTGTTCGGGCTCGTGCCCGCTTGCCCGGCGTGCTGTTCGGACTCAAGCCCATTCGCCCGTTGCCGTTCGCTTTAATATTGTATAATATCTTTATTATTTCAGACATCGACATTTAACGCAGTGCAGCGTTCTTGCGTTGCTTGCAGTACTCAAATAAAATGCAAAATTAGAAGAACCACTATTTACAATAATATAAGTATTTACAATAATGACATTTATCATTTTCCTAAAAGTTATGCAATATTAGAAGAACTACTGCATCATCTTTGTATTACAGTTATGACAAAGCTGGTCTTTTTTTGTTTTTGCCTTACAAGTAGATTTTCAAGTCTCGTTAATAATTTTAGGGAATCTAGGCCCATTTTTCGGTTTAGTCCAGCAATAACCTATTTACCCATCAAAGCTTACCCTAAATCTAAGCTTATATAAACCTCTTTTTTTAGCACACTCTAACCCTGATTATACACGCCCCCATCTCAATTTGCAGTCAACACATACTCAAGTTTTTGTTCTTTCTATCTTTCTTCTAAACCGAACAACAAATACTAACCTTTCTTATTTACACTTTTTCCAATCCTAATAACAAACACAAACCGAAACACATGCACTCATCTATTAATGAAGAAATGAGGCACATCTTCAAGATCTCTATCAGGAGATCTCGGGTAGGTTTTGTTTGTATTGTTTTTTGGTTACGATCAATGATGGGTTGTTTTAGATCTTTAAAGATCTTGTATCATGAAATGATAAACAACCTGAGATCTTGTTCTTTTTCATTTATATTTCGTGAGATGTGTCGTTTGTTTGTGAGGCTGTTTTTCGTAGGTAGGTAGTTAGAAGATGGGTTTAATTGGTTGTGGTTTGGAAAAAACATACGCAACAACTTCTAGTGGTCTGTGCTTGGATGCATGGATGCATTAATGTGGTTTCTAGTCTGAATTTTTAGGCTTTAATGTCTTGTACATCATGCCTAACCACTTACAAGTCTGAAAAGTCTGAATTTTAATGAAGAGAGAGAGTGCTTTGTGTATTATAAGTAGTATAGATAAAGTGATCAACAAATTAAAACTTATAAAACAATAATGATTATTTAAGATGACGAAGCTGACTTTTGAGAATTTTCCCAGTTAAAACAATAATGGTTATTTTTTTAAAAAAATAAGTTGCTTAAAAAATAGTAATATTTATTTGGCAGACAAAACTTATAAGATATTAAAAAATAATTTTTCATAATTTTTTGAAAATAAAAAAAATTACTTTCTATAGCTTATAAAAATAACCGCTTTTTATAATCACCATTTTCAGAACCATTTCCAGTTTCAATAACAGTTACTTTTGCCAAAAATACCCTAAATCTATAGCTTGTGAACCAATTATGAAAAATTTAGAGATAAATTATCAATAAAGCCATTATTAATAGTATCACCTACATGATTTATGGTTTTCGAAAGCAACCTCTACGTAGAGTTATTAACTAGTCGAGCCTACAAATTGTCACACTCGATTCGAGCTCGAACAAAAGATCATGCTCGTTTAGTTAAACGAGCCAAGCTTTTATAAGGCAATATTATGCTCGGCTCGTTCGAAAACTTGTTTAGTTACTCGAGTCTAACTAGCCGATCGAGCTTAACGAGTCGAACGAGCTAAACAAGCCACGCATCTAACTTTTTCAAACCTTTTTTTATGTTTTAGTAAGTATTGATAATTTATTTTTAATTCAAAATAATAACTATGAAAATGTCAAACTTTATTAGCATTTACTATCAGATACTCTTTGAAAGTTATGTCATTCTTACTTTTTAAGGTTTTGCTTTTATATCCCTTTTCTTTCCTTTATTTTGTGTCGATCTTTCTATGTCGGGTGCATTCTATTTTACACTTTTGTATTTATCATTTAACACTAAAAATATACATAAAAGAAACTTAAGAAAAAAATGAATTTAAAATTACAAATCACTCAACAATTTATTTTTCTAAGATGATCATATCACATCTCAAGTGATACATAATGTTAATAATTATGATGTCTGATGTATATAGCTTATCAAAATAGACGCTATTTCAAGGTTAGTTATATGAAATGTCTTGACACTTGGATAGTGTAGATTTAGTTAACAAAGCTTATGAAAGCATATGTGTAGAACCCACACGAAATATTATACACACTACTAAAAGGATAACAATTGATGTTTAACAACATCGCAAAAGAGGTTTGAGTTAAATAAAGAACTAGTCTCTATTGTTTGATTATTTCTTTTTATTTGGAGAAGCCTAATAATACCATTGAAGAAGTGAAGTAAATATACAATCAACGGGACTCATGTTGGTGTCTTACTTTTGTATCTTGTCTTAGCGTCACATATACTAATCAGGATATGTTCTTGTAAGCTTTTTTGGTTATAGACTATTCCTGCTTGAAGCGTTTGCGTGAATGAATGAGTTGTCGAAAGAAAAAAAATCAAATAAAGTCTTTCAGTATTATGTTCTAAAAATTCAAAATGCAAAAACTTAAAATTTAGATATCCGAAAGTTTTCTTATACAAGACATAGTGAGTCATTCACCTATAGCTATTATACACCATGACCTATTTCCTTAGAAGTCATCCTTGACCGGAAATAGACATATGCGGTTAAGAAGTGATACCATAAGAGAAATGCTTCGATGAATGTGTTATTACTTTTACAATCACATTAATTGAGTATTTCATAGTTATTACTTGATTGTACAATAAATTGCACTATCAGGCTTCGATGGTGATCAAAGGTATGAGGGGTGTATGTTCCAGCCAAGATTGTCTTTCACCTGAGGATAAGAAATACGAAGACACTACGTTAAGTGATTACGCAGGGGGTGGACCCTGCGAACCACCTCCGGCGTGAGAGTAATTATGAGTTATGGTTGTATAAGTGTGTGTAAGTAAAGAGATGAGTGTTGAATGAGCTTACCATAATCCGCTGCCCGTCCAACCTATTTATAGTGGAAGAAATAGGGTTGAGGGCACCTCTCACAAGAATGTCGGAGAACATGGGGCGTCCCATGTTTGTGGGTAACCGCTAGGGCTTAGTGACCCACGTTCTCAAACTTGGCGGAAATGTAACAACCCGCATTTTCGAGTTACTTTTCATATTTTTGAAAAGTTACTATTCACTTTTACTATTCACTTTCACTATTCATCCCGTAAAATTTTTAATCCACATTCTCGTAAGATAAATTATTTTAGTAATAACCTGAGAGTTCGACCATCGTTAGATCATTTTCGCAGATGTTATTAAGAAAACATCGTTTTAAAGTTTCGTTTTGGACGGTACAACATTTAAACATCACGCGCATAACGAAAATCAACCCTGACAATTTTTCTCGCATCAGATAAATTTTTAGATCACTCACAATTAATTTGAGAATTTTTAAGATTTATTTTTATGTTACCAAATAAGCCCGGTAAGAAGAAAACTAAACTTACGTTTTAAACAATTCTACTTACATCGGACTTAACGATTCTTGCACTGTGTTTCTAATATGTTTTGACACTTTTACATTTTTTGAAAAGTCAAACATATTTCCCCTCCTTGACCATCAAGAAATTAACCTTGTACGCTCTACCTTTTTCTTAAATCGCAGTAACTTTTAAACTTCACAAATAAGCGTTAAGTTATCCCGCGTATGACAAAAATCACATTTTGACATCTCATATCACTTTAGACTAATTTTAGTCTACTCTAAATAAATTCACGATCGTTTCCACGAAATTTCGTTCTTTTCCGATAAAGCCGCCATTCTGCGTTTTTACCCGTATTTCGACTTTAAGCTGCTTTGCACCCAATGAGACTTATCACTCATTTTATATTTTTATATGGAGTATAATGATGAGTCTCATCATTCCTGCAAGTTTCGTATCTTTACGATACCCGGTTTTACGTTTTATGGCTTAACGACTTACGGTTGGCATTTAACGGAACCAAAACTTACTCTAAACTCAAGATATTATCAAAACTTATCATCTAAGCCACCTAGGCACATTGAGACCGACCTAAGGGGTTGGGAGTCATCATATTGGTGGCTTAATCCTAACCATGGTTCATTTAGATGATTACAAGTGTCCTAACCTAACCATGGTTAATATTTAACCCAATATATGGTTAACCAAACTTACCTTCCTATAAATAGGAAGTGAAATATATCATAGACTCCCTCACATACTGATTTTGGTCGTTCATACCCTAAAACATTCACATCTTCCATCATTTGATCTATAAACTCCAAGTTCATGCAAGGAAGTTCCAAAGATCAAGCTACTACATCAAAACTCTAGCAAGTTTAAGTGATCTTCTTGAGTTTAAATCCACTCAAGTCACTTTGTACTTCATCACTAACTCTTCAAGTTTGCAAGGGTGCCAAGGTGTGGAAAGCTAGCTCAATCCAAAGTCTTACGCGATCAATCAAAGTCCTATCCTTACTAAGTTACTTCTTTCTTATTGAAAGCCAAAAGTTGTAAGCAACTTATCATCACCATCATCTCATCTTTATTATTCATAATCTTGACTATTTAATGCTATATATATAGTTACTATGTTAATTCATGATGTACATATACTCAATCACTTGTTTTAATTCACATATTGTCATAAAAGTAACAAACTAGTAAACTAGTCATATTCTACACATGTGAGACCATTAAAATCAGTAACATATGGAATTTCTAACTTACATAATATGGTAGACAAGATAAAAAGGTAAACATAGCAATTTGAATCACCCGAAGCGGACAAACGAGACAAAAGTTATAGGCAAAAAGTTAAGCGAAACCTAAACGCCAAAGCGCCATGTATAAGCTGCTTTTGGTTACATTTTTAAAAGTGGTACTTGTTCGAATCATCAAAAGTTAAAACACGAAAGTTGTCCGAGCAGCGTTTTCATTTAATATCAAAGAAGCTCGGACCTTGAAAACGCTTAAACAGACCATAATCTTTCAAAAACAGAAACTACCGTAAATATAGTCTCACAACTATACTTTTGTCATAACTAAAAGCAAACCAAGAGGCCTAATGGCCATAAGCCAAGACCACGGCTACGGCTAAGGTCAAGGATGAGTCTCAAGACCATTGTAGTCAAAACCAAAGTCACGGCAAGACCATGGTTAAAGCCTTAAGGCTTGTTTGCCCAAGACCGTTAACTAAGGTAATCATATTTATGAAACGACGAGAACTTGTAAGAACATGATAAACTTATTTATATAACAATCTTCACTCAAAACATATATTATATCTACTAAGTGCTACAATATTAGGGAGCTTCATGTGAGGGTTTCATTTGAGTAAAGCGTGTCGACGAGTTCTTTGCATTTACGATTTAAAGTGTCCTAGCTCCTCGAGCGTTTACTGCATGACCTCTAAATTATGATGGCCCGAACGGTAGTACGATATCTATAAACTAAATACGTTTTCACATATCAAAGATCTTTCTATAAACATCAAATGATAATTGACTACATCATGATCAACATAGAAATATATATATAATGGTTTATGTTTTCCTAAACATTATTCCAAACCTAAGTCGCAACATCCTATTCTAGGTTGCTCGTAGAAGTTCTCACGGCATATCCATCATTTTCATTATACATTTGATATCATTTACTCTGAGGTGAGTTTATAGCCCCACTTTTTATAACTTAATTGTTTTACAAACCCTTGGGGGAAATACATGCTTTATTTTAAATCGAACACATTGCTTTCAAACATTATACTTATCTGATTGTTATTAGCACTAAGTTTCCGCATTTGCCAAACTTAAGTCCCTTAATCATGAATCATTAATCACTATGTGAGAGTGGGCGCAAATATTGTGAATAGATCTATTGGGATTGACGAATTCCGTTTGTGTTGGCCCCGTTAAAGGCAAACAAACACACTATATTTGAGTAACATTGGTAAAAACGGAAATTTTACCTGATAGGGCACGTACCGACATTTTCTCCAATAAAATTTGGAACACCTTAACGCCTTGATTGCATGATGCTTAGTCTAATAATAATTGTTTTGGTTTTCAAACCATTTGTGTGAATTTATAACTCACACTACAAACATTATGTGTTCAACTGATTTCCTAAACTCTATGATTTCACTCAACCTTTGTGTTGACAGTTTAAGCATGTATTTGGTCCATAATGTCGGAGTGCACGGAAGAGCAAGGACTAGATCAAAAGGCTATAAATTTTATTATCATTGAAAACCCATTTAATGTATTTTGTAAACAATGGAACCAACTGGGACCTCATTTTGTAAACTCGATATTTATATAAATCGAATGATAAATATTTTAAAACGACTCCATTAGAGTTCGTTTTCTATTATTATGATGTTGTGCCATGAAGTAACACCAGTTTGAATTCATTGCGTATCACGAAATTGGGGTTGTTACTGATTGGTATCGAGCCACGATTATAGATAAATGGGTCTAATGAGACTTAAACTATAACTACTTTTACAAACAAAAACATTTTATAGCCTTCCGTTCTTCGTGCCTTCCATCCTCCAGACGATTATGTGACTTTTGAACATTTTAAGCTACAAAACATACTAGTATATTGACATATACACTCGACATATTTTCAATTATTTTAGCTAAACGATAGACTAAACATATATGTGTATGTCTATTCTAAGGCATTACAGCACATCGTATTTTCCCAATCATGTATCTACTTGTGCATTTTAGGATTATGAAACTTCCTCCAAGACATTGTAAATCCTACAATGATCTTTCCTACTTCCTAGACATTGTGAGATACAATGGTCTCATTCATATTTCAAGACATTGTGAGATACAATAGTCTCTATTACATTCTCGAATCAGTAAATCCTCTGATGGTCTCTATTACATTCTCGAACCTTTGTAAATCCTACGATGGTCTCTATTACATTCTCGGACACCTTGTAAATCCTACAGTGGTCTCATCTATTCTCAAGACATTGTGGGTTACACAATGATCTCTCCATCATTTCTTAAGACATTGTGAGTTACACAATGATCTCTCCATCATTTCTCAGACCTTGTGAGTTACACAATGGTCTAATTTACTTCACAGACATTGTAAGTTATACAAAGTCTCTAAAAATTATCTTATAAATATTATATGATATTGTTTTACATGAAACCCGTCACAGTATATCAATTTCCCTAATGGAAATACAAGAAATATGATTTCTAAAGGACAAAGTGACTCATCATCTACAAAAGCTGAAGTTCAGCAACTTTCTCTACATTCATAAAAATTCTCTTACGAAACCTTCATTTTAAAGGTCCGTGATGCTAGCCAAGTATAGACTATTTTAGAATTACTTAAGATTTCCTTTCAACACGTATCTACCCATACTATCTTCTATGCAATAGAATGTGAAAACATAGGTTACAAGTCTTTTATGGCGGGACTTGCAATGGATGGTTTGATATCGCCTTTGCTTAGTGGACAATTTCTCAAAAGCTATGAACATATCACAAGTATACCTAATTTAGGTATTTGGAAAATTTATCGAACCTCATTAAATATAGCCTAATCACCTATATTTAACCTTGGGATAGTGGAACATGGTGCGATTAACTATGTTCGACTTAAATTTTCAAACACCGAGAACAGTTATACAAGGGTTATATTCAGGTTAATTTCCTACTTAAACTCGATAAACCACCGAATTCATTAAAAGATCTAGAGACACGATAGTGTCTTACCACTCAGCAAAATCTTAACATCTTATTTATACTACCTAATTTCATTCTTGAAAGTTTTCATTTATGAAATAATCCTAACTACTATCTTGGGATAGTCATCAAATCTTCTCGTCATTCCTTAGAAGTACTAGCCTGATTAGATTTCAAGGATATCATTCCGTCATTCACTTTTGTTTTTAAAACAAACATCTCCACCTAAGAATAATGGTAAACTTACGCTACACTCTTCTAATCGTCAACATATCACATCATTATCTGAACTCCATTATAATTCAGTATGTAAAACTTCACTGTACCACGTTTCTTCTAAACACTAGTAGACATAAACACTATACGATATAGCCCTCATCCCAAAACCACCTAAGACACGATCAACTTTGGAAATGGTTTGGATAACCACTTGCCACTATCAAGACTTTCCTACAACGACAATTGTCACATTATTATAAACCATTTCACATCAACAATATCTTACACCTTTGATTAACAACAGTTACCCTAACAACAACAAAACTATTCCATTCTGAGGCACTATATAGACGAAAGTATTAGTTAAACCATTTGCTGGACTAAGGTCTTCAGAGATCACCTACGAAACAATTAAGGAAACCATACAAATACAAATTAGGCTCCATGCCATAAACTATCACCAAAAACTCCATGTTAGAAATTAAGGTTTTATTGATAGCCTCGATACAATAAGATATGATTCGTTTTGAGAATCGGGAAAAGCCAAACTTTAGGTATATTGGACTCTATAAGATTTTAACAAAACCCTTTAGGTTATCAACTTAAGCCACATGGTACATAATACATTCTATGACTAGAAACTTGAGAACACAAAGATTAGAATTTGGCGTATACATCCACATTTTCCTAGACATTTCAACATCGGATAACACACATTGAATTCCGGGACGGAATTCCCATTAAGGTGGTGAGACTGTAACAACCCGCATTTTTCGAGTTACTTTTCAAATTTTTGAAAAGTTACTATTCACTTTCACTATTCATCCCGTAACATTTTTAATCCACATTCTCGTAAGATAAATTATTTTAGTAATAACCTGAGAGTTCGACCATCGTTAGATCATTTTCGCAGAAGTTATTAAGAAAATATCGTTTTAAAGTTTCGTTTTGGACGGTACAACATTTAAACATCACGCGCATAATTAAAATCAACCCCGACAATTTTCCTCGCATCGGATAAATTTTTAGATCACTCGCAATTAATTTGAGAATTTTAAGATTTATTTTTATGTTACCAAATAAGCCCAAGTAGAACAAAACTAAACTTACGTTTTAAACAATTCTACTTACATCCGGACTTAACGATTCACCTTTGTGTTTCTAATATGTTTTGACAGTTTTTGATGAGTGTGTAAATACTCATCATTTTTAGTCAATCTGAGCGCAAAACGTTTAAAATGCTCGAATGCATCAAAACACGAAAATATTCCAAAAGTGCATTTTATATGTTTCGGATGCAAAATGTTCAAAATCGGATGAAAAAGCGAGCAAAGTTTGCATAATTGGCGGTTTCGGTCCCAGACTTTAGGAAAATGGCAAAATCAGTCCCTAGGCATTTATTTTAAAAGAAAAGTCACCAAAGGTCCTTTTGGAAACATAAATTATCATATTTAGTCCTTTGGTGAAAAATCTAAAAGTTTTGAGAAATTACAGTTTTGGTCCCTGGATTTTAGAAATGGCCATGTTTAGTCCTTGGAATTTTCAAAAGTGTCAAAACTAGACCTTGGTTTATTAAAGATTGGCAAAACTAGTCCTTGGATTACTCTTCATAAGTTACAGATTTGGTCCTTAGTTTGGAAGAATTGCAAATTGGTCCTTGTGTTTAATTAACAACCAACGGACCCTTATATTAACCCAAGCCCAAACATAAACCCTTGGCCCAATCCTTTTACGGTCCAAATCCATGACCCGACCAACCCAAACCCAATGTTTAAACAAAACAAACCCGCCCCTAAAACACATCTTCCCGACAAAAGTGTCGCAACCCCTCCTACAGCCACCAAAATCACCCTACTTCACACTTGTCTCCCCTCCTCACCTAACATACAAATCACATTAAATGCTCCTTCTCCCTTGTCCCAGTAGCTTGTACAGTTTGGCGCCAAAACCATCAAGCGGCCAAGATGGTTCAATTTTCATCCAAGGGTTGAGATTTATGTTGGGAAATGATCAGTGGTGAGAGAAGCAACTTGGAGCATAAATAAAGGAAGAAGGATGGCTTAGAGAAGCAGATTAGTTTATTTTAAAATATGTATGTCATTTTAGAAGCAATGATTTAATTTAAGTTTTAAGTTGTAACTTTACTGTTTTTATGAACTCACTCAAGTTATTGTATCAATATAAACCATTTTCGAGCATCAATTTAAGTGGCATTTCCATTTTATGTATTTCGGTTAAGCATTGAAAATTGCAAAGTTCAAATCATATGTACAAGCTTTTCTTAACTTGTTTCTTAGCTCAAGCATGATCAAACTAGCTTAGTAAAGCCTTCCATAAGCTCACATCTCAGTTTCAATAACCTTTGAACATTGGTCAACAAAAGTCAAACTTGGAGCAAAATGGGTACAGAAATGGAAATGGTTGATTCAGAGCTGGAAATGGGTTGATTTGGAAGCATTTGGGTTGGTTAGAATAGGCTAGTGGTCATTTGTTTGCAGTGGCAAGCCATAGTGGCTGGGGACAGTTGTAAGTCACTTTCTAGTTTCATGGCTTAATCATTTTTTGTAGTCACAAGTAGCTAAATTCTGTTCAATAAGTAGTATTTAGATTAGTTAAAGTTAGTTTGATCAATAGCATATGTTGGTTCAGTAGTTAACTCATCTTAATCACAAAACAGTCAAATTAAGGGGTGTTTGGTTTACTGTCATAACTGTCTCAGAGGTGAATTCAGTGTTAGCTTTTTGTTGGTTCAAGTTTATTTAGCATAAGTTAACTCATATCTGTCAAGATAATGTGCCTGCAACTTTCCTAAGTCAAAATTGAATCTTAATCTGTCTCATTGGCTAATCTGTTGTGGTTTTGGTTATCAAAGTCTTGATTTGGGTTTAAGTTTCATAGAAATAGATTACATTAGCTTTATTTGGTCTTAATACATCATAATCAGTCATTAAATTGGATTCAAATCTCAACAAAGTCAACATTTCAGTTTTTGTTCAAAAGTCAAAAGTGGAAAAACCTGTTTTTTAGCCAACTGCAAGGATTTTTCATGGATTCATCTTTGAGCCAATTTCAGTGAACCTTAGCATTTTAGAAACTTCAACTGGTCTTTTTGCTTATCAGTATTTTTGTGGATTTTTGCAAATTTTCTAAAGGTTCCAAAACTGCTTCTCAATAAGCTCCCAGTGGGTGACTTGTTTGGTTCATTTGGCTTATTTTAGTGCTTATTTATAAGCACTTGTGACATCAGTTTCATATTCTTCCAAGCAACCATCTGTGTTTCCATTTTTCCTAGATTCTTATTATTATTTTAGAGTTTTCCTGAAATTTTCAGATTTTTCCAAGCTTGTTTGCTATTTTTCTTAATTTAAATTAGTTTTTAAGCACTTTTAAATAGCATTTAATACAAAAATTTAAGAAAAGGTTCAAAAAAATAATTTTTCATTTTTCTTAAGTTTAGATAAATATAAAAAGACAAAAAAGTATTTTTCTAGATTTTTCTTAGTTAAATTTGTATTTTTAAGTAATTTAATTAGTCTTAATAGTTTAAAATTCCTAGAAAATAGAAAATTAATCTGAAAAATACAAAAATAGTTTTGAAAATTCTCTTTTGATATTTTAGATTTTTCTAAGTCTTAATTTTATTTTTCTAGCTTTATTTCATATTTTCTTGTATTTTAGGTAATTATTTAATAGTTAAAAATAGTTTTAATTAGATAATTAGTTATAAAAATAGTTTTCTTTTCTAATAATTTTCTTTTATCATTAGGTTTGTAAAACATCATTTTCATATTTTAGGGTTAATATTGACTTAGTTTCACGTTTTTATTTATGCGTCGCGTAGTTTTAAATTCGGTTTATAAAACATAAAACAAAAACATCATTTTAATTATAGTGATAGCGTTTATTTAATAGCTTTTAACTTTTAATTTCCTTCAATTTGCATTTTAGCCCTTGTAGTTTGTATACTTTTTCCTTAGTTATAATAATCTAAAATCTCTTTTCCATTCAAATTCCTCGATCACTACACGTTTGATAAATCCATTGCATAGCTCATTTGGGACATAACGACAGGGAGACTCTATACTCCTCGGATCTTCATTGCATTCGTGCTTGAGCGGTTTAAGTCGATTCGATCGCCATTCACAAGTGGCGAGCTTGAGTGATTTAGCTTGTTGTTTGGGGCGCATCGGTTTACATTTTTTGAAAAGTCAAACATATTTCCTCCTCCTTTGACTATCAAGAAATTAACCTTATGCGTTCTACCTTTTTCTTAAATCGCGTAACTTTTAAACTTCACAAATAAGCATTAAGTTATCCCGCGTATAATGAAAACCACATTTTGACATCTCATATCACTTTTAGACTAATTTTAGTCTACTCAAATAAATTCACGATCGTTTCACGAAATTTCGTTCTTTCCGATAAGCTGCGAATTACGCGTTTTGACCCATATTTCCGACTTTAAGCAACGTTTTGCACCCAATGAGACTTATCACTCATTTTATATTTTTAGATGAAGTATAATGATGTGTCTCATCATTCCTACAAGTTTCGTATCTTTACGATACCGGTTTACGTTTATAAACTTAACGACTTACGGTTGGCATTTAACGGAACCAAAACTTACTCTAAACTCAAGATATTATCAAAACTTATCATCTAAGCCACCTAGGCACATTGATACCGACCTAAGGGGGGATTCATCATATTGGTGGCTTAATCCTAACCATGGTTCTTTTAGATGATTACAAGTGTCCTAACCTAACCATGGTTAATATTTAACCCAATATATGGTTAACCAAACTTACCCTCCTATAAATAGGAAGTGAAATACATCATAAACTCCCTCACATACTGATTTTGGTCGTTCATACCCTAAAACATTCACATCTTCCATCATTTGATCTATAAACTCCAAGTTTATGCAAGGAAGTTCAAAGATCAAGCTACTACATCAAAACTCTAGCAAGTTTAAGTGATCTTCTTGAGTTTAAATCCACTCAAGTCACTTAGTACTTCATCACCAACTCTTCAAGTTTGCAAGGGTGCCAAGGTGCGGAAATCTAGCTCAATCCAAAGTCTTACGCGATCAATCAAAGTCCTATCCTTACTAAGTTACTCCTTTCTTATTGAAAGCCAAAAGTTGTAAGCAACTTATCACCACCATCATCTCATCTTTATTATTCATAATCTTGACTATTTAATGCTATATATATAGTTACTATGTTGATTCATGATGTACATATACTCAATCACTTGTTTTAATTCACATATTGTCATAAAAGTAACAAACTAGTAAACTAGTCATATTCTACACATGTGAGACCATTAAAATCGGTAACATATGGACTTTCTAACACATAATATGGTAGACAAGATAAAAGGTAAACATAGCAATTTGAATCACCGAAACGGACAAGCGAGGCAAAAGTTATAGGCAAAAGAAGTTAGCGAAACCTAAAAGCCAAAAGCGCCATGTATAAATTTGCTTTTGGTTATGTCTTTTTAAAAGTGGTACTTCTGTTCCGAATCATCAAAAAGTTAAAACACGAAAGTTGTCCAGAATGACGTTTTCCTTCCATTTCAAAGAAGCTCGGACCTTGAAAACGCTTAAACAGACCATAATATTTCAAAAACAGAAACTGCCGTAAATATAGTCTCACAACTATACTTTTGTCACAACTAAAAGCAAACCAAGAGGCCTAATGGCCATAAGCCAAGACCACAGCTACGGCTAAGGTCAAGGATGAGTTTCAATACCATGGTAGTCAAGACCAAAGTCACGGCAAGACCATGGTTAAAGCCTTAAGGCTTGTTTGCCCAAGACCGTTAACTAAGGTAATCATATTTATGAAACGAAGAGAGCTTGTAAGAACATGATAAACTTATTTATATAACAATCTTCACTCAAAACATATATTATATCTACTAAGTGCTACAATATTAGGGAGCTTCATGTGAGGGGTTTCATTTGAGTAAAACGTATCGACGAGTTGCTGGATTTACGATTTAAAGTGTCCTAGCTCCTCGAACGTTTACTGCATGACCTCTAAATTATGATGGCCCGAACGGTAGTACGATATCTATAAACTAAATACGTTTTCACATATCAAAGATCTTTCTATAAACATCAAATGATAATTGACTACATCATGATCAACATAGAAATATATATAGAATGGTTTATGTTTTCCTAAACATTATTCCAAACCTAAGTCGCAACATCCTATTCTAGGTTGCTCATAGAAGTTCTCACGACATATCCATCATTTTCATTATACATTTGATATCATTTACTCTGAGGTGAGTTCATAGCCCCACTTTTTATTACTTAATTGTTTTACAAACCCTTGGGGGAAATACATGCTTTATTTTAAATCGAACACATTGCTTTCAAACATTATACTTATCTGATTGTTATTAGCACTAAGTTTCCGCATTTGCCAAACTTAAGTCCCTTAATCATGAATCATTAATCACTATGTGAGAGTGGGCGCGAATATTGTGAATATATCTATTGGGATTGACGAATCCCGTTTGTGGCCCCGTTAAAGGCAAACAAACGCACTATATTTGAGTAACATTGGTAAGCGGCAATTTTACACGATAGGCACGCATCCGACATTTTCTCCAATAAATTTTGGAACACGTTAGCGCCTTGATTGCATGATGCTTAGTCTAATAATAATTGTTTTGGTTTCAAACCATTGGTGTGAATTTATAACTCACACTACAAACATTATGTGTTCAAGCGATTTCCTAAACTCTATGATTTCACTCAACCTTTGTGTTGGAGTTTTAAGCATGTATTTCGGTCCATAATGTCGGAGTCGGCACGGAAGAGCAAGGACTAGATCAAAAGGATATAAATTTTATTATCATTTGAAAACCCATTTAATGTATTTTGTAAACAATGGAACCAACTGGGACCTCATTTTGTAAACTCGATATTTATATAAATCGAATGATAATCTTTTAAAACGACTCCATTAGAGTTCGTTTTCTATTATTATTGTTGTGCCATGAAGTAACACCAGTTTGAATTCGCTATGTATCATGAAATTGGGGTGTTACGGAAAGCCGAGAAGAGAGGAGATCATGGGTTTGACCAAGTCGAAGTCCTCCTATCTGTTACTCCTTGGTCAACCATACCCCGAAGGGCCTAAGGCTTTGAATGGCGAATTCCCCGTAGGTAACCTTCGTGTGTACGAATGGTTTGACGCCCACGAATATTCAGGAGACCTAACTTGGGCCTTCGTGCATGAAGGGCTTCGACACATCTCGGCGGGTGTCAGGTCGGTGTTCGGAGGGTACATCATCAAGCCCCCCAGTCAAAAGTGATGCATATGAACGAAGAGGCATTGCTTTCGACTTCATCCTACGAATAAAATCAACCTTTCGTTGCAAAGCTTATCGTAAACAAGATAACCATGTGTTTAACTCGCGCATTTAATGCTACCTAAACCTTTAAGCTACCCGCTACAATGATTCCATATCCCAAGTTACCCGGTTGACCAAAAAGACTTATTTGAAATTTAAAACTCTTTTGAAATCCGGATAAGGGTTAATCCCCAAGACACGTGTGCGGTTAAAAAGAGGTAGAAAAGGAGTATTTAAGGGGAAGTAGATGAAACCCTAAGATACTTTACCCTCTTCGTCTACCTTTTACACGCAGTAATCCTCTAGAATCACTGGCTCCAAAACAAAAGGTAAAGTCTTCCTCCAATTTTCTCATAGCTTAGAATAGTCATGGATTCAAAATTTATAATTAAACAACAAAAATGTACTTTGACCGCTAAAGAATTGCACGATCATCTTGTGGATTACCCAATCCCTCAAGAATTTAAGGTTATGTTACCCAAATAAAATTAAGGTATTTTCGATGCCCCTGAGGTTTCATAGGGCTATATACTCACTCCTTTTGCCATTCAAATCTTAGGATTCCTATCTACCCTCTTATCTTAGAGTTAATGCAATATTACGAAGTGCATATCTCTAGATTTAACCCTTTTGGTGTAGCTAAACTCACCACATTCATAGTTATGTGCAAAGCTTATGGCTATGAACCAACTCTTAAGGTATTGAGGGGATTTTTGAATCTGTATCCTGGTGGTAATTGGTTGACTTTGGCAAAAAAGGCCTGAAGGAGATGTGCCTACTCTTGTTACGAGGCCATATACAAATATAAGGGAATGGAAGGGTAGCTTCTTTTATGTTGATACCATTGTACCACGACTATCGGCATTCTTTGAATAAGGAGTTTATGTTTGATGCAAAGCGTTTTAATGACCCCTCACCTTATGAGGTTCGAAGGCATCCATGTTATCGGCAGCTAGGTATCCTGCGGATGTTCAAGCCTTCCACGAGCCAATCTTGTAAATGGTGGGATTGCACACGGTGGGAGGGTCTCTAGAAGCCTATTATCATTTATCATGGACAAAGTATGTACTTCCATTTTATTTAAGTAGGACCAATGTAAGCGATATTTATCTCTTCTTGTTTCTTTTTGCGAAATAGCGTTTAGGAACTTCATGCATCAAGACTTTGATGAAGACTTGAGCTTCATGCTTGAAAAAGTCAAGAGTCCTACGGTGTTGGTTCACCTTCTACATCATCAACAACAACGATGTAGACACTCGAGACTGAACTCGTTGCCTCGGCACCCCACAAGCATTGCTAGAGGGTCCCTTCCAATTGGTTGAGAACGTGGCAGATTCGGACGATCCTGCAGAAGAGGATCTTTAAATCACAGGCTCCACTGGTATAGCTGACAGGTTGAAGAGTAGGAAGGGAACAATTGGTAAAGCCATCAAGTCTGCGAACTAGAGAAAGACTCCTTTCCCAGCATCTGGATCCAGGGCCGTGCGATAGAAGAATGTCGAAGGCAAGAAGGTTGTTAAATCTGCCTTTGAATTGCCGGATAATGCTGAAGAGATGCATGGTAAACATTTTCCCTTTTAAATTATACAAAATGCTAATTGTAATGACTAACTTTGCCCTTATGTATTGTATTGGTCGCAGGCCATATTGATCTGAAGGAGCTTCAAATGCCTTGGCTCGCCACCGGTGTGGATCATGTCACCCTCCCCAATGGAAAGGATTGTTGGACAATATGTCCATCGAAGGGGTTTGCGATCCGCACAATAAAAGTGTTGCAAGGCGGTGTGATTGGACAACCACTTGAATGGTCGGACCGAGGAGTTACCGCGATTACAAAGGCAAGGCAAGAGATGGATGTCATGCTAGAGAGGGAGAAGCACAGAGATCAGGAGTATGCCAAGCTGGAGGCCAAGTGTGATGAAATTAAGAAGGATATCAAGAAGAATCCACTCATCCAAGACCTCCGAGAGAAGATAGCAGAGTTGACAGCTGATTGTGGCAAACTCAGGTTGGAGGAGGCTAAGGTGGTGAGCCTCACCAGCCAAAATGCTGTGTTTGAGGCAAAGTGTTCCGGCTTGGAAGGTGAGAAGGTTAGGCATGGAGAGTTAGAGGTGAAATTGAGGGAGGAGATTGACGGCTTGCAGATGAGGTATAAAATGCTCCAAAAGGACCGTGCTGAGGTCGTGTCAAAGGTGGTGCCGTACATAGCCATGGAACTCTATCATAGTGATGAGATGGGAGCTGCGATGTGGAAAGTCATCAAGGCAGCTATCTTCCATGGACGGTGCTTGGCTTTTGAGGAGGTGGCTAAAACAGGTAAGCCCGTAGACCTCTCCAAAGTTGAGTGCTACCGTCCCTCATTGAAGGCGGAATATGAAGATGCGGTAAACTTGGTTTAAAAATGTGCGCATCATTGCACAGATTGCACGCATCATTGCATTGCATTTGAAATTTCGCATCATGGTACCTAATGCAAGGCCATCTCAGATTGCGCTCGCAATTGACCGCAACTTATCGCATTTTTGTAATGCTAGCAATAATCGCAATTAGCGCAGTTTGGATTTTGGGTTGATTTGAAAAATAAAACCATTTTTAAGAAGCCCAACTATTTTAATGAGGACCTTAGTAAATGACATCTTTAAAAACACACATAGAAGACCATAGTTCTTACCCTAGATCCAAATTCATGATTACCAATATATTATCATAGATCATGTTTATTCTTTTTGGTGCTTATGATTGTATTATCCAGTAGTCCAGTACTAGTTAAAACATTGTGCACTTTCATCTGCTTGATATTGCATTTGGACACTTGAATTCTTTATGAAATTGGTTTTTTTAGCGTAAGAAAGCACATATCAACTGCACATTTAGTTGTGACATTTTCATTTAGTTTGACTTTTTCATTTAGTTATGATATGGTTGTGACGTTTTCATTTACTTGAAAGTTGAAATAGAACACGAGTCTATGACATATACGAATTTCCAAACCACGTGTCTATGACATAATTTCAGAACTACGAGTCACATAATTATGACTACGTAGTTTATTAAATGGATTATTGCCTGAATTTGAATATGTAAAGTTTATTGCATTTACTTGGTACTTGGTAAAATATATTATATATAAATAACTTTTTAATACTAAACGCATCGCGTCTAAATTGCGCTCGCATTCGCATCACGCATCACGCATCAGCCTCTGGGACCTTGAGCGCATCGGATCGCAAAACGCAATTTTAAACCAAGGAGGTAAATACGTTTGCAACCGCAGAGTACCCCTTCTTGGCTGAAGCTACTAAAGACCCCATGGCACCTCTTGAAGACCTCCTCTCGAAGAAGCCACGCAAGATCAAGCCTACGACCCCAACCAAGAAGACGGTCTCCACCAAGCCTGCCTCAACCCTTCCATCCCTAACTCCATCTCCTTAGAAACCAGAATAAAGGCTACCCTGTTGGCAGTAATTTGGTTCCAAGGGTAGCCTGTACCCTTTTAATACAATTTAATGTTTCTCTATGATGTTTGTCTGTTACTTAAAACAATTTACTGTTTGTGATGCATGGCTTCGGCCAAAGACAATTTGAATGAGGCTCCGGCCTCATATGCAGGTATAAGGGCGTTTGCCCTTCTTTTGAATGCCATGGTGTGGGAAGATATCCCCACGCACTTAATTATTTTTGTCTTGTCAACTTCTCTTATGCCATTTTTCCAACGCTTAAACTTTACAACCTAAGGTTAAACAACCTCATTGTGTGTAAATTACAACACCAAGAATATAATGACCAATTTTGATCATTGACAGAGGGTCGCGACCCACACTATCTCAAATCCTTTAAGTAATATGGCTATGTTTTTACTTTCATAAGTGCCATAAACTATTAGGAGTTAATGTGAATGTATTGATAGGCTTAAGTAATGAGGTGTTTGTTACACCGTATGCCTTCCATTCGACATTGAAACTCATAAGCGACTTGGTGAACAAACCTTTGTGTTTAAGAAGCGAAGCAAAGAGATTTATGGAAATGTATTATTCATCATTGAATTGGTAGAGAGGATTACATCATTCTTGAAATGAATACTAAGACAACTACCAATAATGTTTGCTTTCCCATGAGAAGCTTTTAATTACAAGAATGAAAAGTAAAATACTTCTTAAACATAGAACTTTTGGAGGTTCGTACCATTCCATGTTTTGGCGATAGGTTCTCCGAGAAGAGTAGCCAACTTGTAGGCTCCATTGTCGTAGGCCTCATTAATGACGTAGGGTCCTTCCCAGTAGGTCCGAAGCTTCCCACAGTATTCTCGCTTTGCTTGCCTTTGTTGAGGCGTATACGTATTCCCTGTGCTTGAAGGTGGAAGGCGACCCTTTTGTTGTAGTAGCCTTGATTTTATGCTTGTGCATGGCTTCTCGGATGGAGGCTATCTCTCCTTTCTTATAACAGTCAAGGTTCTCACGATCTTTTCATCATTTGGGAAGCGTCATATGTGGCTGCGCTCAGTGTCTGAGACTTAGCTCAGAAGGATGACCACTTATGTTTCGTATGTTGGGGTGAAGGGGTTTCACTATTTCTTGACTTGGGGTGCATCCTATGAGCCTCTGAGACTTGAGGGAGCTCGTCCACCCACCCGTGATGAGTTCGTCCCAGCCTTTTTTCAATCCCTTTGACAATGTCTCTATTAGTAACCTCAACTTGTCCGTTACCTTTTGGATGGTAGACGGACGTCCAAGATTGCTTTATGTTAAGCCCTTTACAGAAGTCATAGAAGTCTCCTTGACAAGCGCTTGCCATTGTCGGATATGATGATGTGGGCACTCCAAATCTGCACAAAATGTGCTCCTACACAAACTTCTCGTCTGTCTCCCATGCGGAGGCTAAAGGTTTAGCCTCCACCCACTTTTATGAAGTAATCAATTGCCACCAATAAGAATTTGACCCCACGGGAGCCACGGGCATAGGTCCCTCGATATCAATTCCCCATTGGGAGAAGGGCCATGTCGATGTAACACTTGTCATGTCACCTTGACTTAGGAACGTTTGAATGTATCGACAAGCTTCACATTTTAGAATGATTTACGCAACATCCCTATGCATCGAAGGCGGTGAGTAGCCTAACTTCATTATCTTGAGACAATCGAGCGGGCCCCTGCATGGAGGCCGCAGGTTCCTTCGTGAACTTCTACGATGATGCTCGAAGCCTGCTTAGGTACGACACATCTGAGCCAAGGTGATAGAAATGACCTTCTGTATAGGGTTTCTCCCATTAGCCTGTATTGTGGAGACTTAACCCGTATCTTCCTTGCTAGTTTGGGATCCTCGGGGAGAAGACCGCTTATCAAGTACTCCCTGATGGGTGTCATCCATGTCTCTCCTTCTTCATGAAAACGTCTGTAACCTCTTTACGAATAATGGACCTTTCGGGTAGAACTTCAACCAGTACTTCTTTAGTGAGGTGGGCGAAGGCCATAGAGGCTAGCTTGCTCAATGCATCTGCCTTCTTGTTCTGATTCCTACGAACGTGTTGGATGGTGTAGGAATCAAAACTATCCAGCATCTCCCTTGTTGTGTTCAAGTACTGCTTGATGACGGGCTGCCTTGCTTCTTAGGAGCCTCTCACCTGATTTGCTACCAATTGAGAATCTACGAAAATGGCGAGAGCTTTGACCTCCATATCTTTAGCTAATCGAAGGCTGCTAATAGGGCTTCGTACTCCGATTCATTGTTGGTGGCTTCAAACTCAAAGCGAAGGGCATATGTATGCTCTTTTCCTTCAGGACTGACCAGCATTAGACCTGCTCCAGAACCGTAGGAGCTTGATGCTCCATCAGTATAAAACTTCCAGTCGTCCTGCACTTCGATGAGTTTAGCCTTAGGCTCTTCCTTTTTTGTGTCTGGTTCGGAAGGTGTTTCTGCCAAGAAGTCTGCGAGAATTTCCCTTTAATAGAGTTTCGACCTTTGAACTCTATTTCATGCTCCCCAAGCTCGATAACCCATTTGGCAACCCTTCCAGACTTTTCAGGTTTCGACAAGATCTGTTTGAGTGGCTTGTCGGTTAAGACCGTGATCGGGTGGGCTGGAAATATCGCGGAGCCTTCTGCTGCGTAGATTAGAGCCGATATTAGCTTTTCCAATGTTGGGTAGTTAACCACGCTCCATGCAAGAACCTCACGACAAAGTAAATGGGGATTTGCCTCTTGTCCGTTACGCCATGAGTGCGCTAATGCTCTCCATTGAGGATGCTAAGTACACGTACAACACGCCGCTTTGATTGGGGTTGTAAGTGTTGGAAGGATTTCCATGAACTCCTTCATCTTTTGGAAAGCGAACGCATCTGGCGGCCCTTGAAAGGTCTTCTTGTCGTATGACCTTTAAGTGTTTTGAAGAGCGGTAGGGACTTGTCGCCCTTCGATAAGAATCGATTTAGCGGTTAGCTTCCATTCAAGCTTTGTACATCTTTTAAACACTTTGGAGCTTGGAGATCATAATTGCCTTGACCTTAGAAGGTTAGCTTTTATCCTTGCTTTGTAATTAAATGCCCGAGGAATTGCCCTTCTTCGACACCAAAAGAGCATTTCTTAGGATTTAACTTCATGTTGATCGCCCGAAGCTGGTCGAAGGTCTCTTGAACGTCAAAGAGTAGGTCCTCCTCCGTTTTGCTCTTAATAACCATGTCATCAACGTATGCCTCGAGATTTATGCCTATCTGCTTGTTGAAGGCTTTATCTACGAGCCGTTGGTATGTTGCTTCTGCGTTCTTCAATCCGAAGGGCATTTTTCTGTAACAGTAGACACATTTGCTTGTATAGAAGGCTGTCTTTTCCTCGTCCTCCTTTGCATCTGCATCTGATGATACCCTTTATAGGAATCTAGGAAACATTTCAGTCGGAAGCCTGCTAAGGACTCTACCTTCCAGTCGATTTACGGTAAGGGTAGCGATCCTTGAGCATGCTTTGTTGATGTCGATAAATTCAAGACACATCGCCACCCTCAGTCGCTCTTTTTACCATATTGGTTTGGCCACCCAGTTTGGTATTTGACTTCCTTAGAATGCTCGCTTATGTCGGGCCGTCGACCTCCTGCGCAGACGGCGTTTCTTTCGGGGCTAGGCTCCTTCTTTTACATTTCATGAGCTCAATATGTTTGTATTCATTGAGTTTGTGCTCCGTGCCGAAGGGCTTTCCATCTATTAGCAATGTTCTTGGGACTCTTGTCATGTCAGAATATTTCCAAGCAAAAATATCAAGGTTAGTCCGCAACAACTCTGTGAGCTTCGCCTTGAAATTCGCCGGGAGTTGCTTTCCTATTACCACTGTCTGCTCGAGGTAGCTAGGGTTTACTACGACCCGTTCTTCTGCATCCGTACAGCTTAGAATTGCCATCGGAGGTTCCTACGGCCCTTCTTTGACCTTTTTAACACCATATACTCCCTTATCTGCCTCATAATTAGAATGAACAGTTCCCACTCCAAAGGGAGTTTGGAACTTAATGGCAGCGTGTATGGTGGAAACTACAATGCCCATCTTTTGCATAGCAGTTCTCCCTATTAACAAATTGTAAGGAGAATCTGACCTGACTATGACGAAGGTGAGTGTTTCCGTGCGAGATAAGGGCCCTTCGCCTATAGTGATTTCCAACGATACCTCTCCAAGGGGCCATGAGTGCGCCGGAGAACCCTACCAGAGGTTTTTTTGAGTCTACCCTTTGCGAGCATATAGATGGAGCTTTAGGAAGCAATGCTCATAGATGATCTCGCATGAGCTTTCACAATCCATGTATGCTCGGTTTACTTCCCTGTTGGAGACCCATACCTTGATGACCACAGGGTCGGTCGAAGGTGTCTGCCCCAGAATGGACGGGAATGTTATCTCTCCTACACTTCCTAGCTCCCCATCTGCTTCTTTCCGCTTTAAGGTTGGATCATGCATGTGCACCATCAGTATCGGGGCTTCTGCAGGGATAACCTCCTTTTTGTTTCCTTTCCACTCACCCAGCTGAGTGTCGGAGAACTTGTCCTTTCCCTTCTTGATGCCTTTAACCAGATGTGCCAATTTCCGGATCGTCTCGCCTCTTGATACGCCTCTTTAGCTCTCTGCATTTGTTGGTGTTGTGCCCATGGTCTTCGTGAAAGTGGTAGTTTTTCGACATGTCTGGCGGCTTTGCTTCGTGCGACATCCGAGGTGGTGGGTCGAAGGACTTTGCGGCTTTCTCGGTAGCAAGGATCTCCCTAGGAGATTTGACCGTGTTTGCTAAGAGTCCATGATTCGAGCCTTTGTTATAGGGAGTGAAGCGGTCTCGTTATTCTTCTATTCTTGGATCCTTCCGGGAGGACCCTACGGAGAATTTGTGGAGGCTCTCTTTGCTCGATCGGAGCTCCATTCTTGCTACTTCCTTGGACTCAATCCAAGTGTAAGTCTTTTCCATCAGTGCCTTGTAAGTGGTGGGAAGGTCGGTGGACAGGAATTCCACCAAGCTTCGAGTTCGTAAGCCATGTACGAAGCCAGAAATCCTCTGCTCCTCATGCAACCCCAGAATTTGCAAAGTTTCATCGGTGTACCTTGTGACGAAGTCCCTTGTGCTTTTACTGTCCCTTTTCTTGATGGTATGCACGGCTAGATGAGTCTTGGTGTACTTCTTCTGTTGGCTGAAGTGTGACCGAAACTTAGCCTTGAGATCATCTAGACTTACAATGCTTCCCACCTTTTGCCCATTCCACCATATTCGTGCAGAGTCTCGAAGAGTGTATGTGAACATGTGGCATGCTACAGGCATGACCCACTTCTGCATCTTGATAGCGCCTTCGAACATATGTAAGAAGTTGTCAGGATCGCCTTTCCCGTCGTAGGTGCCTATGTGAGTAGGCATCTTCACACCGTCAGGTAGAGGGTAGTCTTCGATCCACTTAACAAAAGGTGTGCAAGCTTGAAGCTTACGCATAGAAAGGGTTATCTGGAGGTGGGTAAGCAGGTGTAGGGTTGTCTGGGTTAGGCGGTGGTTGTGAGAATGCGGCATAGGTTGCAGCGGAGTTGGTCTGAGGGTTTCCCCGCCGGTACTGTGTGTAGGGTGTACATGAAGGTGTCCGTATGGCACTTCTGGTAACTCGGTTGTAGAGACCCATTCGGAGGATAGGTATTATAGGTCCGGCGGTATGTGGGATTCATGCCCTAAGGGGTAACTTGGTTCATCCGAGTATGGAGGAGGTCCTCAGACACTAGAGGCGTGGGATGGAGGTATCGGGCCCCATCCCTTCTCTTCCTAAGTGGGCGGCCGGGAGAGGTGGTAAGTTTACCCTCCGTTTCCTACCGAGTTGCTTCCTCCGTTGGAGTTCTCACTCCTTCTTTCTCCATGCACTCTTTCTCTTCTTCCGGCTCTCCTCGGGACCTTCTTCAAAACCCAGTTCTTACATTGGGCCTCACTATGGAAGGAGAACCATTTCATAGGGCGAGCGCCCCTGCTAATTAGTCGAGGCCTTTCATCTACCTCGATCTCTTAGTCATATTCCTCACTGGAATACTCCGGTTCCTCCGCATTTTAGTGTTGCGAACTTGCCTCTTGTGAGCCCTCAAGAAGGACTCTAACACTTTGAAGTTTGCCTCAACGAGGCGGGGCTAATTCACGGAATAGGGTTAGCGGAAGTTGAGGCATGATGTATGGGAGTGGTTTCCAAGCGAGATCGTGTAGTGAAGGTGGAGGCGGTTATGGGGCGAGATTATCGGTGTTAGTTGTGTTGAGAGGCACCGGGGTAGAGAAACACGGTGGAGGTGTATCTTCTCTTCTGGTTCCATCTTGGGAAAAGTAGCGTAATCGGTTAGGGTTTCAAGACTTGGTGATTGGGACTAATAGTAGCGTGTCCACGGATGGCGCCACCGATTGTACAATAAATTTCACTACCGAGCTTCGATGGTGATTAAAGGTATGAGGGTGTATGTTCCGGCCAAGATTGTCTTTCACACGAGGATAAGAAATCGAAGACACTCGTTAAGTGATTACGCAGGGTTGGACCTGCGAACCACATCGGCGTGAGAGTAAGTATGAGTTATGGTTGTATAAGTGTGTGTAAGTAAAGAGATGAGTGTTGAATGAGCTTACCATAATCCTCTGCCCGTCCAACCTATTTATAGTGGAAGAAATAGGGTTTAGAGCACCTCTGCAGAATGTCGGAGAACATGGGGACGCCCCGTGTTTGTGGGTAAGCTGCTAGGGCTTAGTGACCCGTTCTCAAACTTGGCGGAAAGCCGGGAAGAGAGGAGATCATGGGTTTGACCAAGTCAGGAAGTCCTCCTATCCGTTACTCCTTCGTCAACCATACCTCGAAGGGCCTAAGGCTTCGAATGGCAAATTCCCCGTAGGTAACTTTCGTGTGTACGAATGGTTTGATGCCCACGAATATTCAGGAGACCTAACTTGGGCCTTCGTATAGAAGGGCTTCGACACATCTCGAAGGGGTGTCCGTCGAGCTGTTCGGAGGGTACATCATCATTACTCAAATACAAAAATACTATAAAATAAGTATATAGCGAAATTGATAAACAAGAATAGTAACATCAGCTCATAGTTATTTAGTTAACCAAAACAACATATTTAAACTCTTTCAAGAGTGAACATTCACATTGTGATATAATGATATACATTTTTTATACTGAGTAGATTAAACATCAAATCGGTTGATCTATTTATTTGATAGTTCAACTAGTCCAACCGATTGAACTAGTCTAAAAAACCGTTAGGTGTTACACCATTTGCTTATTTAATGCTTGAAACTAAAATTTAATATTATTTACAATTACATATTTTCTATTTTGTATTTTATAGTTTGGTATTTATTTATTTATTTAATTACTAAGTGATTATAATCTAATAGTTTCTATATTTTATTATATAATAAAGAGACATTAAAACCTTTTAATGTAATTGTTAATACAAATAAGCCGAAAAACGTTTATTTATATTTTACGATCTTCTAATGTTTTGTCGATAACAAACGTAAAATCATTTTAACAAAACAAATAAAAACACGTAAAAAGTTTGAGCCAATAGTTTACTAACACACTTACGTTCTCACATAAAACACTAAACAAGTAAAAGTGATTTTATGATTTAGTAATACATATGTACAACAACTAGTGTTTACATATTGGGTAAATATATACATAACTAGTATGTATCATAATGGGCAATATAAATGGGTAGAAACTTAAGTATTTGACCCATTGACTAAATACATTGAATGTAGTTGGGTAAAACCCAAAGTCCATGACCCATACCCATGGAGCATAACCCATAACCCATTGCATGACATCATGCATAAGTCATATATGGATATTATCCATGACCCGTGATTTTAACCCATGACCCATGGACTAGATGCATTGCATCTTGTAGATACATGTATCTACTTAGATACCCATGGTCCAAAGACTAGGACCCATGACCCATGACCCAAAACCCATGGGCGAGGGGCGTCCACGGATCCCGTTATTACATGGGCGGATCCTCAGTGAGGATCCGTGGGCAATAACTATTTTTCTTCTATAAATAGTGAGCCATTTCTTCATTGTAACTCACCCCTTTCACATATATTTTCTCTTTGGTTATTGATTCGCGCAAAACCGTCAAGTTTTCTCACACAAACCAGCCACTTGTGAATGGCTGACCGTAAGAAACTTAAAACAGTTTAAGCACAAATGCAATGAAGTCCAGGAGAGTATAGTGTTTCCCAAGGTCGTTATGTCCCAACGAGCCGTGCGAGAATAGTCAAACGTTTAGTGATCGAGAAGATTTGAATAGATACAGAGATTTGGTTGATTATAACTACAGAAAAAGCCAACAAATTACAACGGCTTAAATGCAAATTAAAGAAAATCTAAAAAGATAAAAATATTAAATAAACGCTATCACTATTTTTACAATGATGTTTTTGTTTTTATGTTTTTATAAAATTGATTTAAAAACTACGTTACGTACAAATGAAAACGTGAAACTTACACAATATTAACCCTAAAAATATGAAAATGATATTTTTACAAACCTAATGATATAAGAAAATTTTAAGAAAAAGAAAATTTATTTTTATAACTAATTTTCTAATTACTATTAATTAAAAACTATTTTTAACTATTTAATAATTACCTAAAATACAAGAAATTAGGAAATAAAGCTAGAAAATTAAAACTATGACTTAGAAAAATCTAAAATATCAAAATAGAATTTTCAAAACTATTTTTGTATTTTTCTGACTATTTTTGGATTTTCTATGAATTAAAAACTATTAAAAACTAATTAAATTGCTTAAAAATACAAATTTAACTAAGAAAAATATGGAAAATTAATTTTTTTGCTTTTTGTATTTATCTTAACCTAATAAAATTGAAAAATTATTTTTTTGAACCTTTTCTGAATTTTTTGTATTAAATGCTATTTAAAAATGCTTAAAAACTAATTTAAATTAAGAAAAATAGCAAATCAATTTAGAAAAATCTGAAAATTTCAAGAAAACTCTAAAATTATATACTGAATCTAGGAAAAATAGAAAAACATGGGCTTGTGTGTGAGATTATGAAGCGCAATACCAAGTGCTTTTCAATAAAGACTTCAAATAAGCCAATGTACACAAACAAGCTCCAAAGCGAAAGCGAAGCTCAAATATGCTAAAAGTACTCAAATTTAACTTATCACCACTGTCCTAAACCTCGATTTGTAGATTACAGATTTGACTATGTGAGCTTATGAGCTAAAAGCAGTTTTAGGACAAACTTTGGGCTTAAGCACAAGCTACGATAGTGAAATGGAAAAGCAATTTGGAACATGGAAAAGACTGGGTGAGACCTTATAAACCCAATCCCAGACCTAAACAAGCTCTAATAAGCCCCATGCAAGTGGTCGCACAAAATGAGAAAACTCAAGATTAAGCGAGCTTATGAATGAGGCACTTAAGCCTGTTTGACAAGCTTTTGAAGGCTTTAGAAAATTACCAAAAATATAATAAAATGATGACAAGCAACTTGACCAGTTGAGGTTTTAAGAACAAAATTCTCACTTGATTTGGACCAATAATGAACTTGTGAAAAATCTTTCTAGGCGGGCTTAAAGCAGACTTTGCAACTTTGACTTTTGAAGCGGTTGAGACATTTTGACTTTCATGAACTTTGAATCAATTTAATGGTGATGTTGATGTTATATGATGTAATGAACCTAATGCAATCAATGTTAATGAATTCTAAACACTAAACAAGGATCTGTGATTCTAAAACTCACAACGATGAGCGGTTGAGACATATTTGATGATGATTGACTTTTGTGGTTTTGCGAGACCCAAACTAAGATTCAAATGAGCTCAAAATACTTAACAAACATGAACCAATACTAAGCAACCATCGAGCTAGCCTTGAACACGGATAATAAACAATTCCAAACACCTATTTATCAAGCGATTTGCACTTTACTCTAAACTAAACACTTCACCGGTAAAACAAATAATTAAACTAAGTCTAAATATCCTAAATACAACTTAATGAGCAGACTTAAACCGGTTTTAACTATAAATTCAGATAATGCAAAGAACTTGAAATTCACTTACAAAGGGTCCTAGCCACTTTGGCTTGCAACAACAACGGTGACCTACTAGCCTATCGAAAACCAACCCAGTACTCAAAATCAACCCATTTCAAGCTACGAACCAACCCAAATCATACGCATCAATTTTGCTCCATCTTTGACTTTTGTTGACCAAATCTCTAAACTGCTTGAAACCTAAGTACAAGCTTGCTAAAAGCTATAATTAGCTTATGTAAGCTTGTTTCAGCCTATAGATAAGCTAATGAGACTTTGTACATAAGAACTTGAAGTGGAAATTTTTAACAGTAGCATAAAATATGTGATATGAATAATAACTTGAATTGCTGCTTGAGAATGATTTATAATGATAAAATAACTTTAATTAAGTGCATAAAAACAGAGAATTACAATTTTAAACTTAGATTAAGACATTACTAATGAAAGCGACATACAAGAAAAATTGAAAACTAACTACTCTCTTCTTCTTCTTCTTCCCTTTTATACACAAAACTCTTTTCTCTTTCTTACGAGTGAATCCCATCGGTCTTTTGAGCCATTGGATGGCTAGAATGCGTATAGCCTTTGGATTGGTTTTGGCGGAAACTTTGGTTTGACACGTTGTTGGTGTGATATAGCACTAGGGGTGGCATTTAATGTAGTGGGTAAGGTGATGATGAGGGGAGGGATAAGGGTGAAAAGGTGAGGTGATGGTGGGAATATTGCGAGCACAAGTTGGAGGTGGAAGAGGATAAGCGGTGGATGGTGGGAATCACCTTGTTTGACTTTCATTTGACCAGGTCCAAAATGCAATTTGTGAGGGTCCGAATGGATAAAAGCGGGTCACAATCTATTTTGACAAGTCTTAGGTAATACTTATGACAAGGACCTATGTTGTAAACTGCCAAACTAGAGGGACCAAACATGTAATTTTCCAAACTTGTTTTAAGGGACCAAAATTGACAAGTTTTGAAAGTTTAGGGACCTATCTTGTCATTATTGAAAGTTAAGGGGCCTAAGTTGTCATTTTTGAAAGTTAAGGGGCCTAAGTTGTCATTTTTGAAAGTTTAAATCTCAAGGACCAGTTTTGACAACTTAAGAATCCCTAGGGACTCAAAATGATATTTCTCTTTATTTGGTTTTACCAGGGACTGCTTTTTGACAACTTTTGAAACTTGGGGACTAAAGCGCCAATTATGCAAACTTTATCGTTTTCACAGATTTTGATATTTTGCATTTAAAACACATAAAACACTTATTTGTGATATTTTAATCATTTTGATGCATTTAAAGGTGTTTTCGGATGTTTTGCGGTTTAATTAGTACAAAAATGATGAGTATTTAGACACTCATCAATCCCCACACTAAGATATTGCTAGTCCCTAGCAATGTTTTGAGAAAATTAATGGATTTGAATCTCTTTACCAAAAGTCATTTACGGAGTAGCCAAATGTTTGATTCAAGTAAGAATCATGGTACACCGATAACCATGTGATTTTGAGCAAACCACGACTTTCAACGGATTTGATTTGTCTTTACCAGGGCCGTTTGTTACGGACTAATAACTCTTAGATAAATTATCAATATTATCTTTGGTGAGTGATTACCAATTATGGTTTTTCCACCGCCTTTACCACAAGCCATAAACTTGCGGGCTAGCCAACTCTTCACTTTTTAGGATATGGTGAAATTTGAATACCATACAATTTTGGGCAAATTGCAAGCCGTCAACGGATTTGAGATATCTTTACCAAGAGTCGTTTGCTCTGGATTAGCCAATCCTTTTGTTTATTAGACAAGCGGATGATAACCAAATGATGAGTAAGTGAAGAACACTTACTCCAAAAAAAAAATTTTGGCCAAAAGCGGGAATTATGCGGTATAATTACATGATAAAATTAGTGAAATTCCCCACACTAGAAATGAATATTGCCCTCAATATTCAAAGTACCGCGGTTATGCGAAACAAAGAACGTAAAAGGAAATACTACGGCCATTATTTTAGAAAGAAGATTTTTTTTTTTTTTTTTTTTTTTTTTTTGGAAGACTTTATACACAACATGTGGGCAACCCCCACACTAGGGTGGTAGAAAGTAGAAAGAAGAAACTAAAGCATCAAGTTTTGTCACACAAACTAGCCACTTGTGAATGGCTAACCGTAACAAACTTAAGCATTTCGAAATATGGGTGACAACCCATATGGCATCTCTTGTTTTTGATTACCGAGTCGCTAGCTTGACTCGACCCCAATTCATTTGTTCATGGGAAAGTAGCGTGGAAAACCAATCTCGATCGGACTTTCGTTCACAATGTTAATAAACATATGAACATCGAAAGTTCCACACCGACGAGATATAAGCTGCAGTATTGTTTAATAGTAGAAACTATAAAGAATGATAAGGGGTCAAAGATGGTGTCCTCATTCACGAAGAGAAAAGGAAAGAGCAACCACACCATACGTGAAGAATGGAATAAAGGCGTACATGAGAATGCAAGTCCATTCCTCATGAGAAAGAAGCAAATCACCATTTTGACTTTTTAAGCTTAAACTTGAAGCTTATATGGTGATTGTCGATAAGATGTCCGGGAGGAGGGTGGGAAAGCGGTTCTTCAATCAGCAGATTTTCTAGAAAAGGATGTCCCCTCGAATCAAAGTAAGTATTATCAATTCCGTTGGAATTGACTCATCACTAAGAAATGCATCGACTTCATTCCAAAGTTGTCATCTTCCTCATCGGGAGTGAGAGAAGGGATGGAAGAGTCGAGAATAAGACTAGAAGATGATGGATCATTTTGAGCAATTCATCAATGGGTAAGATGTCTCCCATTGGATCACAAACATCATCATCAATTCGGATGGCGAAGAGAGTTTGGTTTCATCCGCGAGTTAACAAACTCGATGCGATAAAGCGATTAGGAGGTGGGACAAGTGGTGTGCTCTTAGAGCTAGCGTTTCCACCACTTCCGATAAAGTCTCGAATCAAGATCATCATCATCAAGTACACTCTTGACTTCCACGAGTACGACTTTCAAACCATTTGTTTGAACCGGGGTAATTTTAAAGCTTTCAACTCGAGCGTTTTGGTGACTCGTCTTAACCGTGAAATTTGAGAGTGTTGCATTGAATCTTTCGGATCTTTGATCAATTGTGGCAACACTGTTTGTCTGAGGTTTGGAGTTACGGTTGATATTCAATGTGAGCTCTTCGTTGTCAACCCGTATGGTCAACTCTTGACGAACACATCAATCGAAGCACGACTCGTTCTTAAGAAAGCTCTCCCCAAGATGAGGGAACTCTAGGATGCATCGAAGTCTACTACAACAAAGGCAGTAGGAAAGTGAAACTTTCCCACTTTCATCACGACATTCTCGGCTATCCCAGTGGACGAGTTATAGTGCGGTCCGCTAGCTCGAGTGTCATACAAGTGGATGAAAGTTTAGGAAGAGACGATTTCTTCCATCTTGAGAGTGGCATGAGGTTAATGCTAGCGCCAAGATCGGCCGGTAGAGCATTGAACCATCCCAAGAAATCACAGGATTAGAAATGCCGGGTCTTCAAGCTTTGGGAAGCTTCTTGAGAAGGACCGTGAGCATTGCTCATTGAGGGAGTTTAGCCATCTCGATAGCTTATCTTTGTTGGTGAGTAAGCCTTTAAGCGTGGATGCAAATTTAGGCATAAGAACGAGAGCATCACGAAGCTTATATCAAAGTGAAGCTCATTGAAGATTTGGAAAATTTTTCCATTTGCTCTTTGTTTTGTCTTTGAACTTCTCATCATTCATTCTTGATGGGTAAGGAAGTCGACTAGACTTTTGAGCCGGGATGGAAGTGTTTTACGGCTCGAATGTGTCTTGAACTCGGGTTCCGGACTTAAAGCTTGGACTACGAAGGTGGGACGTGTCTTGATGCCGTGGGCTTGAATAATGCACCTTGTCCGTTGTTTCCTTGGTAACTTGACTCAATGCCACGGAGGAGGGGCATAAGAGTCGAAGGTCCATTGTCGTCTTACCACTACAGTGGTGGTGGCTTTCAACTCGGCATTTGGATTGGTAATTGTATTGCTTGGGAGTCCTCCGGAAGATGATGAAGCTTGGTTTATATTCATGTTCATGAAGCGCTCATCATATTCTTCAACTCATTGTCTGTAGAGACATTGTAGTATCAATTTCCTTCTTTAGCTCAACCCTCATGTTATTGATGCGAGTTTGCATAGAGCGTATGCTTGACTCGATAACTTTCATGAAGTCATTTGGTGGGGAGCATGAGAAGGTTGTTGATAATTTTGCCGATTTGGAGCTTGATATTGTGGGTTGAAATTGTTCGGCTTTGTATGAAATTTTGAGAGTTATTGAAATTATGTCCTTGATTCGAACAAAGCGATTTTGATTGCCATGGTTTTGCAGGAGGAAAACCGGTGGTGTCATACCGCTAGGTGCACGGTAGTGCGGATCACCGCTGGTCGGTATTGATTGTGGTTTACGAAGCTACGGGAGCTTGGTAAAAGGAAGCATCGGTTGCTTGACAATCATAATCGCATGTGGACCACTACAAGTTTCACACACCTTGTTTACGGCTTTGGTGGTTCCGGCTTATGAATCTCGCTTTTGATTTCCTTAACATCCTTAATCATACAACGGATGGCATCCGTTAGAGTCTGCTATCGGAGCGACTAACTTTCGGAAAGAGTTCTTGGATGAAGAAGCGAGTGTTAGGATTATTGATTTTGTTGCGAGAAATAGGAACTTTTGATTTTGTTCGCAAATCTCAATCACATCTTTAGGCTTACGATTCAAGATATTGCCACCGTAGTGCATTCAAAGAATCTTGATCGTTACCGTTCAACCCATTATAAAAGATATTTACTTGTTGAAGCTCCGTGAATTCATGATGGGGCATTTCTGAGGAGATCCTTGAATCTCTCCCATGCCTCTCAAAGTTTTCATCGAAATTTTGTGAAATCCGAAATTTCATTTTAAGATTAGTCGTCTTTGATGGAGGAAAGAAATGATTGACAAACTTTTGAACAAGTTCCTCCCAAGTTTCGATGGATCGAGGGGTTCTTTTTCGACCAAATCCGGGCCGTCCCTCAGTGAGAATGGAAATAGCATCAACTTGATTACTTTTGTTGCACATCCTTGAAATTGATAGTTGAAGTCAACTTGTTAAACCAACGGATGTGTGCATACGGGTCTTCACGATCAAACCCGTGGAATTGATTTGTAGACACAAGTTGGATCAAATGTGTCTTCAATTCAAAGTGATCGAGTTGATTCTTGGTAGAATGATGGCATCTCCATAACCCTCGGTGGGTGCAGGAGCATTTCCGCCATAATGCGTTAAATCGCCATTTTGTTTGAAATAATCGAATCTCGGGTTCGACTATTTGGGCAAGACGTCTCACGAGCGTCGCTTAGGAATTTCGCTAGATCACGAAAGGACTCAATGATCTAGAAGAGCAGTGCGCATGCACTAGAGTTAACTCTAAGAGATCTCGAGTTAAGGAAGGAATTATGAAATTGGTGAAAATGGGGTAAGGAGAATCTTTTGGGTTTTACGGTTACGACAAGTATATATAACAACAAATCCAATTAAAACAAGATCGAGGCAAAACAACGATGAACTTAAACCAATAATCACAAGATGAGTGGCTTTGAAAAAGGTACACCACTATCGAGGACACAAAGGCAAGTTTTAAATCTTTGGTTCGGGAACTTATAATGGTCGCACCCCAGTTAGGTAGTGCTTTGCCTTGGTTTCGGTGGTAAGATTTTATGTTGTTATTATTAAACTCGAAAGCGACAAATCTTTTGTATTTTTATATTTGATACATATATAGAAACAAAAGGAAAATATTTTTGTGTTTTATCGTTTTGGCATTTTTTGGGTTTTGGATTTTTTTATAAAAATATGGATATATATATAGATAGATATGGATGATATGAACAAATGAGTGAGTATTCAAACAACTAATCGGTAGGCGTAAGACAATTACTGACTCCCGGTGGCGCCAAAATTTGATTCGCAAAGCGCTCAAGTTTTCTCACACAAACCAGCCACTTGTGAATGGCTGACCGTAAGAAACTTAAAACAGTTTAAGCACAAATGCAATGAAGTCCAGGAGAGTATAGTGTTTCCCCAGGTCGTTATGTCCCAACGAGCCGTGCGAGAATAGTCAAACGTTTAGTGATCGAGAAGATTTGAATAGATACAGAGATTTGTTTGATTATAACTACAGAAAAAGCCAACAAATTACAACGGCTTAAATGCAAATTAAAGAAAATCTAAAAAGATAAAAATATTAAATAAACGCTATCACTATTTTTACAATGATGTTTTTGTTTTTATGTTTTTATAAAACTGAATTAAAAACTACGTTACGTACAAATGAAAACGTGAAACTTACACAATGTTAACCCTAAAAATATGAAAATGATATTTTACAAACCTAATGATATAAGAAAATTTTAAGAAAAAGAAAATTTATTTTATAACTAATTTTCTAATTACTATTAATTAAAAACTATTTTAACTATTTAATAATTACCTAAAATACAAGAAATTAGGAAATAAAGCTAGAAAATTAAAACTATGACTTAGAAAAATCTAAAATATCAAAATAGAATTTTCAAAACTATTTTTGTATTTTTCTGATTATTTTTGGATTTTCTATGAATTAAAAACTATTAAAAACTAATTAAATTTCTTAAAAATACAAATTTAACTAAGAAAAATATGGAAAATTAATTTTTTTGCTTTTTGTATTTATCTTAACCTAATAAAATTGAAAAATTATTTTTTTGAACCTTTTCTGAATTTTTTGTATTAAATGCTATTTAAAAATGCTTAAAAACTAATTTAAATTAAGAAAAATAGCAAATCAACTTAGAAAAATCTGAAAATTTCAGGAAAACTCTAAAATTATATACTGAATCTAGGAAAAATAGAAAAACATGGGCTTGTGTGTGAGATTATGAAACTGCAATACCAAGTGCTTTTCAATAAGCACTTCAAATAAGCCAATGTACACAAACAAGCTCCAAACAGAAACAGAAGCTCAAATATGCTAAAAGTACTCAAATTTAACTTATCACCACTGTCTTAAACCTCTGATTTGTAGATTACACAGATTTGACTATGTGAGCTTATGAGCTAAAACAGATTTTTGGGACAAACTTTGGGCTTAAGCACAAGCTACCTGATAAGCTGAAATGGAAAAACAGAATTTGGAACATGGAAAAGACCTGGGTGAGACCTTATAAACCCAATCCCAGACCTAAACAAGCTCTAATAAGCCCTGTGCAAGTGGCTGCACAAACTGAGAAAACTCAGTGTTAACTGAGCTTATGAACAGGGCACTTAAGCCCTGTTTGACAAGCTTTTTTGAAGGCTTTAGAAAATTACCAAAAATATAATAAAATGATGACAAGCAACTTGACCAGTTGAGGTTTTAAGAACAAAAATTCTCACTTGATTTGGACCAATAATGAACTTGTGAAAAATCTTTCTAGCTGGGCTTAAAACAGACTTTGCAACTTTGACTTTTGAAGCAGTTGAGACATTTTGACTTTCATGAACTTTGAATCCAATTTAAGGACTGATGTTGATGTTATATGATGTAATGAACCTAATGCAATCAATGTTAATGAATTCTAAACACTAAACAAGGATCTATGATTCTAAAACTCACAACGGTGAGCGGTTGAGACAGATTTGATGATGATTGACTTTTGTGGTTTTGCGGACCCAAACTAAGATTCAAATGAGCTCAAAATACTTAACAAACATGAACCAATACTAAGCAAGCAACCGAGCTAGCCTTGAACACGATATATGACAATTCCAAACACCTATTTATCAACCGATTTGCACTTTACTCTAAACTAAACACTTCACGGTAAAACAAATAATTAAACTAAGTCTAAATATCCTAAATACAACTTAATGAGCAGACTTAAACCGGTTTTAACTATAAATTCAGATAATGCAAAGAACTTGAAATTCACTTACAAAGGGTCCTAGCCACTTTGGCTTGCAACAACAACCAGTGACCTACTAGCCTATCCAAAACCAACCCAAGTACTCAAAATCAACCCATTTCAAGCTCTGAACCAACCCAAATCCTTCTGCATCAATTTTTGCTCCATCTTTGACTTTTGTTGACCAAATCTCTAAACTGCTTGAAACCTAAGTACAAGCTTGCTAAAAGCTATAATTAGCTTATGTAAGCTTGTTTCAGCTTATAGATAAGCTAATGAGACTTTGTACATAAGAACTTGAAGTGGAAATTTTTAACAGTAGCATAAAATATGTGATATGAATAATAACTTGAATTGCTGCTTGAGAATGATTTATAATGATAAAATAACTTTAATTAAGTGCATAAAAACAGAGAATTACAATTTTAAACTTAGATTAAGACATTACTAATGAAAACGACATACAAGAAAAATTGAAAACTAACTACTCCTTCTCTTCTTCTTCTTCTTCCCTTTTTATACACCAAAACTCTTTTTCTCTTTCTTCTGAGTGAATCCCATCAGTCTTTTGAGCCATTGGAAGGCTAGAATGCATTATAGCCTTTGGATTGGTTTTTGGCGGGAAACTTTGGTTTGACCTGTTGATTGTGATATAGCACTAGGGGGGTGGCATTTAATGTAGTGGGTAAGGTGATGATGAGGGGGAGGGATAAGGGTGAAAAGGTGAGGTGATGGTGGGAATATTGCAGGCACAAGTTGGAGGTGGAAGAGGATAAACAGTGGATGGTGGGAATCCTGCTTGTTTGACTTTCATTTGACCAAGGGTCCAAAATGCAATTTGACAGGGGTCCAAATGGATAAAAGGCAGGGGTCACAATCTATTTTGACAAGTCTTAGGTAATAATTATGACAAGGACCTATGTTGTAAACTGCCAAACTAGAGGGACCAAACATGTAATTTTCCAAACTTGTTTTAAGGGACCAAAATTGAAAAGTTTTGAAAGTTTAGGGACCTATCTTGTCATTATTGAAAGTTAAGGGGCCTAAGTTGTCATTTTTGAAAGTTAAGGGGCCTAAGTTGTCATTTTTGAAAGTTTAAATCTCAAGGACCAGTTTTGACAACTTAAGAATCCCTAGGGACTCAAAATGATATTTCTCTTTATTTGGTTTTACAGGGACTGCTTTTTGACAACTTTTGAAACTTGGGGACTAAAGCGCCAATTATGCAAACTTTATCGTTTTTCACGATTTTGATATTTTGCATTTAAAACACATAAACACTTATTTGTGATATTTTAATCATTTTGATGCATTTAAAGTGTTTTCGGATGTTTTGCAGTTTAATTAGTACAAAAATGATGAGTATTTAGACACTCATCGCTTATAAACTCTAACCTCGGATCCAAGTGATCTATGTTTGTAGTTTTGTTTTGTGTGATTCTCAGGTTCCTCTTAAAGGCGAGATCACCACTCTTGAAGTCGAGCAAGCTCGAGTCCATGAGTTGCCATGCTTCGTCATCATCAAGACTCTCGAGGTTCTCTTGTTGATAGTTCTTTCTTCCTCAATAGAAGTGTTGTGTCCAAGGCATTAGTGAAGGATGCCGAAAGACTCAAGACGAAAGCATTAGTGAAAGGTGCTTAACGTCCGTGTCAAAAGCATTAGTGAAGAATGCTAAAGGAGTCAAGACGAAGGCATTAGTGAAAGGTGCCAAACGTCTGTGTCAAGGGCATTAATGAGAGATGCCTAGAAGTCAAGTCAAGTGGCATTAGTGAAAGATGCCAAGGTTGTTTACTCAATGAGGTGCATCGATATACAAATAGAGATAGTTTGTATCCAAGGATTATGATATCCTTGATGATGTTGTAATAAGGAGTTGGTCTCCTTTGGGGTTAGGTGTTGTGTAGTGATGGGTAGTAGTTCCTCCATTGTAATGGAACTCGGTACTTAGCCTAGTACCGGATAAAGGGTAGGCGAAGTTGTGATAGGTGTGGTTCTACCTTGTAGAAGAACCCGGTGGTTAGCCTATTACCGGAAAAAGTGTAGGCGACGTTGTGAAGCCTTCTCCGCCATAAGGAGTTGGTGTCGTGTAGTGTTTACGAACTCTCGAGTAGGTGACTCGGGGAGTGGAGTAGGGCAAGGAAGGTGTCCTTGTAGCCAAACCACTATAAATACTCGTGTCGTGGTTATGTGCTTCTTACTCCTTATTCTTTCATTACATATTTCTTTATGCTTGTCTATCAACATCCAACATACATGTTTAAATAGATTGACATAAGTCGATCTAAATAGTTTAAAACCAAGTTTTAATCGGTAAAACTATTCAACCCCCCCCTCTAGTTTTCCACAGTAATCATTAGCTACTAAGTATTTTTATGTGTATAAGTTTATCTTACTTTAGTTTTAAAATTAGAAAAATATAAAAATATAATGATATCTTTTCTTTTCTAACTAGAAATACATAGAATAAGAAATAAACTTTGAAAATATTAAAAGAACAAGAGAAATCAAAATATAGTAGTGACATTATTAGTAAAGTTATCCCACATCGCTTGAAGATGAAATCCCTAAACCCTAAACCACTCTTCATAGAGAAAAAACCCTAAATCTTTATGATGAAAACATTCAAGAGAAAAAACTCTATATAAGCAAAGCTCCAGTTAATTTTGAAATTTAGTTAAGCTTTAGATGTTACAAAACTTTAATTATGTGTTTCTAAACAAACTTTTTTTGAGCTTATAAGTAAAAGTTTAAGCATTAGAACAATGTTTATAATTGTAAACGAGCTTTCGATCTCGATCTTGAGTTAATAAACTAACCAATCAAGTTCGATATTTTATACAGACATATTAAGCTTGAAAGTTAGTTTATTATAAGGGTAAAAAAGTTATAAATCTTAAACGAGCTTCGAGCTCGAGCTCGAACAACAAAAAAAATATTTGAGCTCGATTTCGAGCCAAGTTACAAAAGTTTATTCGAGCTCGAGCCGAGTAGTTAATAAAAGAACCTAACTCGTTTAGACCAAAACTCGACTCGGCTCAGATCGCTAACACCCCTACCTCAACGGATGTCCACCTTATGAGAAATAGTTTTATTACTTTCTCATTAGGTATAAAGAAAACTAGTTTGAGTTAATTAGGGTTGGTAAAAGTATCAAAATTTCATCAAACGCCATACCCTATAGCGAATCCGAGTTTGTAGCATATATGATGTTAGACCTAAAATCCGTTTTCAAACAGGTATAACCCTAGATGAAATTGACTATGGCTTAACATGATTGGCTAGTCAAACCCTGTAGTCAATGTAATAGTTAAAGAATGTATAAAGTGAATATAGAAAGTATGACGTATCACATATATAATGAAAATAGACTTAAGGGACTAAAGTGGTAAATGTTAAATAAGTTATAAAGGTTGGATGTGGCCAAAGTAGAAAGAAAGTGGCTTGAGGGGCTTAAAGTGTCAAGTGGCTAAACTTGTGACTAGCTAGCATATCCAAGGAAATTTTAGACATTTCCATCTTATTCTAAGGTGTTCATGGTTCAGTTTTATAAGAAAAAAGATATGGAAGATGAAGCTTGGATGATGAAGTGAATGATGAGTTGTGTTCCTTGTCAAGGATTAAGCCTTAACCATGATCATCATCAAGATTCAAGTGATGATATTGAAGTGGCCATTCTTGGTAGAATTAGGTTAGAATCAAGGTAAGTAAATTTACTATAACAAGATGTTATATTGAGTTTATCATGTTTGTATTATATGTTATATGTTAAGTGATTGTTTGTGTTAAGGTTTTAAAATGCCTAATGACTAGTATGTTTGGTTTAAGATTAAGATGAGGCTAGTTGATTAAACTAGCTAGTTGAATTTAGCATAGTTGATGTATCATTGATGCTATATGGAGCTTAAGAGTTGATGTGTAACTAGCAAATATGTGAATAATCTAGTTGTGAAAATAGTAAGGTATGTAGATTTTATGTGTATGTAAATGATGTTGGATTAAGAATCTTATGATGTAAACTGTGATTAATGATATATGATAACTTGTTATGTAATTTACGTACTAAGCGAAAGCTTACGGTTTAGTTGTCTAACCGTTTCGCAGGTTCTATGCGAAGAAGGTAAAGCCTTGGTTAAGGCATAAGATTGAGTACGGGTTGGAAGCGTTTGGATATAAGTAAGAGCTTAGTTGTAGATACCGAGCTCAAAGTCGATGTTGTACCCCCAAGTCAAAGTAAATGTATCTAATGGTTTTTTGAAGTGTCAAGTTTATATCTTGTATGTGTTTGAATGAATATGTGGTTATCATGTGTTTTAGGTACAAAAGTGTGTATGCAAACGGGTTAAAACGGGCGTTTGGAAAACCTCGTAAAATATGTGTTCACGCGTCATTTAGACCAAAATTTTTTATGGAAATGATGTAATATGTTGAGTTAATAATTTCTGAAAAGTTTCGTTAATTGTTGAGTATCGGAAGTATGGTTTTCGGAAAAAGGTATAAAGTATTGGTTTTGAAAAGTTTTCTGCAGGCCCCATATGGCCATATAATATTTTCAGCATATGGTCATATGCTTTTGTCAGAGTTTTAATAAATGATCATATGACCAGAATATGGCCATATGGTAATTTCAACATATGGTCATATAGTTGCTGCAGAAAGTTTAATAGGGGCATATGATGTGAATATGGCCATATGTTATTTATGGTCATATGCTTTTGTCAGAGTATAAATGGAGTATTTTTCAGTTTTTGGTTAATCTTAGAAAAATCATATCTTTTAAACCGTAACACAGGTCGCGCCACCCGCCTTTTAGAAGGGAATTGAGTCTAGTTTAATTTAAAAATACTTTGAAGGGTTGATTTGTTATAGATTTTTATTAATTGGTTAAAGAGTAATAGAATATCTGTTAAAGTTGGATCGTTTCCGCGTAAAAGTTTCAAATTTCGATTATTTTAAGTCGTGTCGTTCACGGGGTGTAACATATGATATGTATAAATATTGGGATAGCAACAATGTTGATGACTTTTAGATGAAAACGAGCGAGATAAACAACACGAACATAAAGGCTAACAAAAAGCATTCACCGTTGTGAATTTATATTTACTAATTTTTATGGTAGTTTGTTAGGGTTTACATACTCATTTCACCATATAGATAGTAATCACGAGGTTTGAAGCCCCGCGCTTTGTCGGGGACTTTTGAATAAAAATTATTGATTTTCATTGTGCTCTGTCGCGGAGTGCGAGGGACTAACTCTATAACGGATCAATAACCCTAAGGACTATTTTCGTAAGTTATTTTTTAATTTTTTTTACAGAAATTGTCCTTGCGTTAGCGTTCGTTGCAAAGTTAGTCATTAAGGACTGACTTTGCAAGGAACCTGTTACATGAAGGACCAATTACGTAAATTATGTGTTGGATTTTTTAAAATACTAAAGATAATGGTCATTAGTTAACGACCATTAGCTACTATTCATTTCACACCTATTAGGTGTGACTTTAGCAAAAACAGGGCCGACAATAGACATCCTGAGAAATGTATCATAGTAGTAACGAGTTGAGACACTCGCGCGTTGCTGCGGGTTTTTGGCTTTGATTTCTTTTCCGACTTTCATTGTAAGTTAAGCTTCTTCCACCTTGGGTATATACAATTTGATTTGGTGTAATTATTATACTATTCTTTTATACAATGCATTTTAATCTTTTTACATATACCTTTTTTTATATGATTTTAAGATTTGTTTGGGCTTGTGGTGCTATTCTGTAATGATATAGATGATATGTTAATAAATTTTTAGTGGGTATTAAGAGTTGTGTTTAGGTGTAATTAAAGTATTATACTATTTTTTTATAGATTTTTTTTAGTTACTAATCTTTTTTTTACACAATTTTAATATTAGTTTGGGCTTTTCGGTTTATGTATTGGTTTTCTAGTGTGGAAGATATATTTTAAGAGTGGGTGCGGGTTTTTTTGCTTTGAATTCCCGCCTTGTGCTTATGGGGCTAAAATTGTAACTTGTGATGATGGAAACAATGTATAAGTGTCTCTTTCTTTCTTTTTTAATGATGCTAATTTTGGTTATTTAGAATTTTATTTGGTGTAATTATTATAATATTTTTTATACAATGTGTTATAATATTCTTATTTATACTAGTCTTTTATATCATTTTAAGATTTGTTTGAGCTTTATTGTTTATGTATAAGGCTTTTTATTTTGAATTTTATTTGGTGTAATTAAAGTATTACACTATTTTACAATGTTTTTATCTTTTATTTATACTAATTTTTTTATACAATTTTAAGAGTTTCTAGTGTGTATGAAATATTTTAAAATTGTTTTGAGAGTATCTATTTGCATGGGGAAGGGTTATCATCATTAGTCTGCATATTTGCTTTCTCGATATATCTCAATCCATTTTTACTCTGCTCATTCATTAAGTTTAGTCATTTCTTTAAAAAAGAAAGAAAAAAAAAAAAAAAAAAAAAAAAAAACTGATAGCATGCCTAGTTGATTTCATCTTTGTGATCGACTAAAAGTTTTGGCCAAATCAAATGCTATGAAAGATATCATGTTAGCTCACTACCTCAGAGAAGTTGAAGCAACTTTTGCAGATGAATAAGACTTTAGGGTTAAAGCTTCGGAGATCATCGATCGCTGCAAACATCATGGGAAGGTAATGACTGAGATTGAAAGGGTCCGTGGTTATGGTGCTGCATTTAAAAGGCTTATAGAGCTAAGGAAGTTGCAGCAGGATAAACTCAGTGAAGCTTCAAGGATAATGATAATGGTGACAAAGAAACAAATCTGTCTTCGTGATTTGTTCATTTTTATCATGAAGCTTGCGAAAATGGAGGTTGAAGAGATGGAGGTCTGAAGTGCAGTATGGTCTGGGTGTTTTGCTATCTTTCTTTTGGGGTTTTGGGGTATTTCTCATCTTGTGTTAATATGATTTAGGTAGGGGTGGCAATTGGGGTCGGGTACGGGTTGGTGGGTTCAAGTTGACAGGTTGGCAGGTCAGAAAACCTCAACCCGAACCTGACTCATTTAAATCATCGGGTCAGCTATGTCAACTCTAACATGTTTACACATAACCCGAACCTGGCCCATATAACCCGCATATATACTTAGGTTGGTGGGTTAAATAAGTTACACGGGTTGAATAAGTTAAACGGGTTTCGGGTTGACCCATTTAACCTGTTTTATATACAAAAGTTAGCACATTACACGAGTTAAACAGGTTAAACGGGTTTGTGGGTCGACCAGTTTAACCCATTTAACCCATACAATAAAATTAGTAATTTTTTATTTAAGAAAAATCTTAAGCAGGTTGGCATGGTCGACTTTAATTTATTCTCAACCCAACCCTGGCCTGTTTAATAAACGGGTTAGATGAGTCGTCCCAAACCCGACCCACAATCTATTTAGACTCAACCCGAACCTGTTAATTTTTGTGTCGGGTTTTGTGTCGGGTCAGAATTTGCCACCTTTAAGTTTAGGTTGTTCAGCTTATGTTAGGGTTTGGTTAAATCAGTCTCTGTGCAGTTTTTGTGAATCTATGGTCATGTTTAACAGTTGTTTTTTGCGTAAATGATGGGGGTAGGTTGTCTAACTTTGTTGAAATTTCTTGGAATCAGGCCTTTAAATTGTAATTAGGCCTCTTATGTATGAACAAATATGATGAATCTAACTATGGTTATGATATTTGGTAATATACTCAGTTTCCCATTGTTCTAAGTAATTATAAATAGCTCCTCATTGTGTCTTAAAAATCTCATTAACAGTTGATGGTTGTAAAATGTGTGGTTAAATATGTTTCATTTTTTTGTAAATGATAGGTGAACGTAGTTGCTGTAAGCAGATTTTTCATCGGTAATGAAGCCTATGATATCTATAATACTTAAAGCTTATCCCCCTTAATTTAATGTCGAGGGGTTGTCATGACAACCAAAAGATGCAGTACAACATAGCTAAAGCTACACAAAACCTCTATCAATTACATCCATTTATATCAATATAGAGAAAGCTATAAGAAAACGAAAAGATTACAAAACTATCTTTTAGTGTAACCATTAATATAAGAAAACCAAAAGATTATAAACCCTCCATCCCTTTGCCTCCCATAAGTTACAACTTACAAGCAAGTCATACTAAACTATTATATAAGGAGTTGTGTGAGAATGTGAGTTGGCCATGGTTCGAGACATGGAACGGATTACGGATGCTTACAATGGATAGATGAAGAAGACAAGTAAATAAATCACACCTATTTTGGTTTCAGTTAATTGTCGTTCTTTTAAAGTATTTTTTGGTGTCATCTTTGTATAAGTTCATTTTATGTTCTCAGCAGGATGGTTCGTTGGGTGTGTTAAATGGGTTGGTTCAGGGGCGGGTGCACCAGAAAACAATGCTCCGCCAGGAAGCAAGGTATTTGGCTATAACTTATACAATCATTTATGAATTTTCTCAAATGTAACAGGGTATAAGATTGATTAATTGGTTCTTATATTACATAGCAATTAGCAAAGACGTGTTAAACTTATAATGCACAAAGGATAAGATTTTGTAGCTATTTTCTTACTTTTTTTTTCAAGCTAATGTTAAGTGATCCATAATGAGTGATGAGAGGTACTAATATTTTATATACGCAGTTGCAATCATAATTATTTTATAGCTAAAAGTGGATCAAATATGATTTTTTTTCTATGTTTATAAACTATTTCTTTAGTCATTGTATTTGATTAATTTTTCCGTATAATAAATGACGGTTAACAAGTTAAATTGATGTTTGGACAATATGGTCGAAAAACCAATATCTTTGGTGGCGTAAATCTTGAATGTCTAAGTTAATATTGAGTGTTGTTTTTACAAAATGGCAGCAGCATATACTACATAAATGATCATTTGGACAAGAGGACATGGACATATATATTTGGAGCATGTTGTGCTACCACTGTCTTCATTCCTTCCTTCCACAACTACAGAATTTGGTCTTTTCTTGGCAGTTTCATGACCACTTCCACTGCTTGGTACATGGCTATTGCAGCTTTAATTCATGGCCAGGTGCCTCTCTTTCTCAAACTTACTATTGTATCATCTTCATTGCATGATGTATAACTACTCATTGCACCAATACATAACATATTTTACTTGGAAAGAAGTATGGTTAATGTACATGTTATTGCTCCATTATTGGTCCGGGATTAAATCCTTTACATGCAATAATTGGTCTTTGGATAAAACTTTTCATGTAGCGTGCATACAAGTCAAAATTTATGTGTTAAACGATATAGATTTACTCATCGCTATATTTTGTGAAACAATTATTAGTAAGATAAGTACTTATCAGACACGCTTTCAAAATGCAGGAAAAGATTTGTCAAAATGAAGAAAATTAGTACGAAAGAGGTTTCAGTGAAACAAAGCAACATCAAGTGAAGTTGCACAACCTTTCAAGTGAATTTAGTTTTACGTAATAAAGCTTCATGCAAAAACTCCACAACTGAACGACTTTGTTCATGAATGATTTTGTTCCATCGCCTTTCATCTGAACAAACTGCTGGACCCAACTGCCATTCTTTAGGGCTAAAAATACAACTTTTGTTCGTTTCCGTTTTTCTTGGAGCGCATCTGTGAAGAGTTATGCTAATAAAGACACATGAGTTGGTTCATGGATGATGGGTATCGATCAACGATGACTACTTTGTTGTTGTGGAGGAGTTGCATGTGCATGGGTTACCATACTTAAGTTAATATGTTGTGTTGGATTATCATGTGTCTATGAAGTTTTAGGAATAATACTGATGTTTATGTAAGCTTTTCTTAACTATATATAATGATGTTTATTGTAAGTTTTTTTCTAAGAGTTTATTTTAAAAAAAAGAAAAAAAAAAAAAAAGGAGTGTTGTGTATCATCTCAAAATCTGATGAAGGTGATAGCCTTTGAACCAATCTGAATATTGGCATCCATGTCCTACTCTTGGAAATAAAAGGCCTCATCAATGTATGCTCCAAATTGAAGGTTTGTGAATCCTTTTAAAAATAAATAGTCTAGGTAACGAGAGTTATGTATTATCCAAAAAATCTTTTCACATGTATTTTTTTAAAGTTAAGTAACTATCTTAAATAGTAGGAACCTAATTAGTACCAACCATTAAACTATGAAATATTAGACACAATCGATGCATCGCATCCTATAGATACGGATATAGCCATATTTGTATCTATATACGTTTGATTTGTGATCCATGATATTTATATATATATATATATATATATGTTATCAAAACCAAATTATATAAAACACATTGTTTTTTTTTTTTAAGTAATGGGTTTCCATTTTATATGCTTAATGCCAAATTAGTGTAAGTTCGGACTTCTTAGAATTAAAAAAAAAAAAAAAAAAAAAAAAACATATTACATGAAAACCAACTAAAATATATATCGGAAAGAAAACAATATTTGTCAATTGTCACGTGTGCTCAATTGTTGGGCAAGAATGATTTTAGTATCCAATGTATTTTAATACATGGTGTTAACTTTAGCATATTAATTGGTAAAAGAGTGATATTTTGGACTTACAAATTTTCACGGGTTGATAAATTTTACGGCTAAAGTTTATATTACTTATAAAATGTGCTTCAAGATTATTCTTTACTATTATGCAATTTTGAGAACACGTTGGATTACACGTACATGACAAAAAAAAACATTATTAATACGTACTAAAAATCATAATATTTGTCTTGAGCTAAGTTTTTGTTAAATGGCAACAAATCATACATTTGTCTTTCATTTTAGATGATCGTACATGTTTGGTTTGTAATAGTTAAAATATTTTCCTTACAAAACAATTGTCTTCGATAAAAAAAATCTGATTTTAATAAAACATAATTGTTGTGCCTTTTTTTTTTATAATACGAAATAACAAATTTTCCTTTAACTATTAATTAATATTTTTACCTTTAAGTTACTCAAATTAAAATATGTAACTTATAAAAAAAATGGAAACCAATTACTTAGGCAACAATTTTTTTTTTATATATGTAACTTACTCAAATTAAAATACTACATATGAAAAGACTATGTTAATAAAAACTTTTAATGAAAATAAAATAATATAAATACAAAAGTAATTATAACATTATTAGGCATCTAAATATAGATTCTACTAAAATAATATAAACTAAAGTAATAATAACATTATTAGCCATATAAATAATAAATACAATGCAACTTCTAATATGTATCTAAATACCATCATATACAACATTACGGATAAAACATCACCCTCAACCACTAGACCGCATCGCACGAGTTGAGAGGTAACCTCGTATGAACAAATGTTATCAATATAATGGTGCTTATCGCTTTATCTGTGTGTTTTTCTCTGTTTAGTTAATGGTTTCAAATAGAATGAAATCGCATAAAAAGTCTTTCATCTTATGTCCAATTTCAATTAATGGTCTTGTTTTTTTTTTCTCAATTTAGGTACCGACTTTTTTTTGGGCGATTTAGGTTTTTTCTAACTTCCGTTAACTATTTCGTTAGTAAATTACATGTTTGGTCCTTGAGTTTGTATATGCATTTCATGTTTGGTCCGTTAACTGTTTTTGTATGTTTGGTCCGTTTTGCACATTTTCGTCCGTTTTACACGTTTCGTCCATTTTACGTTTAGTCCATTTTTGAAATATTTTTTCCAAATTTTTTCAAAAAAATTTTGAAATATTTTTTCAAAAAAATTTTTGAAATTTTTTTCAAAAAAAATTTCATTATTTTCAAATTTTTTCAAAAAATTTTTTGAAATATTTTTTCCCAAATTTTTTTCAAAAACATTTTGAAATATTTTTTCCAAAATTTTTCAAAATAACTTTTGAAATATTTTTTTCCAAATTTTTTAAAAAAATTGAAATATTTTTCAAAAAAATTTTCAATATTTTTTCCAAATTTTTTGAAAAAATTTTTCAAATATTTTTTTCCCAAATTTTTTCAAAAAAAATTTTGAAATATTTTTTCCAAATTTTTTCAAAATAACTTTTTCGAAATATTTTTTTGAAAAAATTTGGAAAAAGAATGCTTAGAAAAAATTTTGAAAAAATTTATTTTGAAAAATTTTCAAATTTTTTTTAAATATTTTATTCAAAATATTGTAAATTTTGAAAAAATCAAAAAAAATTAAATTTTTTTTTTTTTTTTTGTGGTGATTGGTGGTGTTGGGTGGTGGTGGTTAGTGGCGGTAGTGATTGGTTGTGGTGGAAGCGTGCAAAAGCATGAAACGTGCAAAACGGACGAAAACGTGTAAAAGCATTTAAAGCGTGCAAAACAGACGAAAACGTGCAAAAGCGGACGGCGTGAAAAAGCAGGCGGCGTATAAAGCGAACAGCGTTTGCAAGCGTGTGAAAGCGGACGAAAATAGACCAAACATGAAACGCCTATACAAACTCAAGGACCAAACATGTAATTTACTAACGAAATAGTTGGAAGTTGAAAAAAGCAAATCAAAAAAAAAAAAATTTAGACTTTTGAGAAAAAAAATAATAATAATAATAAAAAAAAATAATACCTTTAATTGAAATTGGACATAAGATGAGTATCTTTTTATGCAATTTGCCCTTTCAAATATTTATGTTAGAAATATTTTTGGGATAATTGTGTTTAGATTTGTGCATATGTTATAGAGATGATGAGGATCGTTTTTAGTATCGATGAAATCATAGTGTATTTTAAGTTCCTATGATTATTCTTGGGTTTTGTGATTGCTGCAACTCTATTGGGTACATCATTTGTTGGCGTTAAACATTTTGCAATCCAAAAAAATTTTTGGCTACGTTTTGCGTATAAGTGTGATGTATACCTTATTTCAAAACATGTCCTTGGTACATTTTTTTAACATATATTTGGTAACCATGGTTGTTAGTATATATTTTATTTGCTTAACATTGAATTTGTCTTGGGTAGTACCTGTGATTTAGCAGAATGCAATTTTTTTTTTCGAGTTTGAATTATGTGTTTTGTGGTTGTTATAACTGTTATCGATATATGTTGTGCTCGCAAGTAAAAGTTTTAGCTAACTTGTGCCTATAAGTGGCGTGCATAGTTTATTTAAAAAATATGTCGTTGCATTGTTTTGTAACCTTTTGGTAGTTGTAATGCAAAACTATAGTCACATTTCATTTATATTTGTAGTTTAGTGTGTATGATAATCGATATATATTTGCTGAAGCATCAGAGTATGTTGATCTACCACTATTGTTATCATAGGTGTGTCATCAATGTTTTGTGCATTGATTCACATGCAATTATTTTTGGGAGTTGTTGATATCGTGTCTGTCTCTATTATTAATCATTAGAGAGGAGGGAGTAGCGCGGGTAAGGATTCGGTCACTTACTCGGCGGTAACATACCGCCGCCCGCCTTCGGTATGAAAATCGGGTACAAAATCGTGGTACCAAGCCGAGTGTGAAATGTGATGTTGATTTGGTTTTTGACCGTTGGAGCCAAACGGTCGAATTTAAAAAAAAAAAAAATCCTTTAAAACCAAATATTACTCTCTTTTTTCAAATAAAACACACACTAAAATCTCTCAAAACAAAAATAATTGCTAAAATGTCTTCCGATTCTTAGAATTCGAATGCATTATTCTATCTTCGTCCGACGAGATATCCACGGGCAGGTGGAATCTATCCTAAGTGGTCTACATTTGTTAAAGCATACCCGTATCCATCCGAACCAAAGGAAAAGAGATTTACGAAGTTACAAGAGGGGGCGAGAAAGGATGTCGAGCGAGCTTTTGGTGCTCTCAAAGGAAAATGGAAAATTCTCGATCGACCTCTCCGAGCTATGACCAAAGCGAAGATTGCCAAACATGTTCATGCGTCTGTTATTTTGCACAATATGGTTATAAAACGCGAGGGGAGGGCAATCTCATCGGTTCATATAATGGATGAGCCGGTCCAGCCAGGTGTCTGACGACGTGTGGTAGCGGAGTTACTGACGAAGTTCTCCATGACCGCCTTCGATATGATCTCACGGAGCACGAGACGTCAAAACTTGTCGTATCTCGATGATTAGTGTGTTTTTATTTTAATCTACTTATTTTTAAGTGTTATGTTATGTTTTTTTAAGTATTATGTTATGTTTTTTTTAAGTATTATGTAATGTTTTATTTTATTTAATGAAATGGTATGTTTTTATTTTAAATATTGTATGTGATTTTATGTATGAAAAAAAAATAATAAATAAAATAAAATAAAAAATAAAATAAAAAATCGGGTACAAATTGGTGACCACTCCCTCCACTTAGGGTATGGTTAGGGTAAAATTAGGTACTTTTGATGTGTAATGTTTTTATTGGATGGAGGTGAGGTGGCACCTAGGGTATTAGGTGACCACTCCCCCCCTCCCTTATAAGAGTTATTAAGTGATATTAATAATCAAAATTTTTACACACAATAATTGCACTTGTCTCTCATGTCACACCAGCTATCACTCGTCTCATTTTCTCACTTTAAAAATCTGCACCTTCACCACGACATTAGAGAGGAGGGAGTGGGCAGCGTGTAAGGATTCGGTACCACTTACACGAGCGGTAACCATGCACCGCTTCTTCGGGTATGCAAATCGGTACCAAAATCGTGGTACAAAGCCGAGCGTGTTTGGTGTTGGATTTGAAAAAGTGAACGTTGGAATATAGCAACGGCTATATTTGGCTGTAAATAAAAAAAAAAATTTCCTCTTTAAAACCAAACCATTTCACTTCAATTAACAATACACAAACCAAACCATTTCACACACTAATCCTTCAAAATTTGGCGAAACCATGGATCGAGGAAGAGGTAAAAAAACTTTCACCTCACGTCAAGGTCGTTCTCAACCATCCCCGAATCAACCACATCAAACTCCGTTAGGATTTAGCCAATTTTATTCTCAACCATCCCCGAATTTTTACGTTCCACAACCCCAATCTCCACCCTTTTACCAATATAATATGGGTCCTCCTCAAATGAATCCACAACACTACAACATCACTACTACAAGCGAGTTTTCCCCGTTCCAAAACATTGATGAAGGCGTGAGTGCGCACCGAAACACAACCACTACCAAACGAAGAAGGCGAAGATGAGGAAGTTCAAGAAGTTGATCCGAGAGGAAGAAAAAGCACGGGAGGAGGCCCGTGAATTTTGGTCGGCAAGAAGAGGAGGCTTTGGCGGCATGGATTCAAATCTCGAATGTGGTGTTGTCGGTAATGAACAAAAGTCCGACGGTTTTGGAAACGGGTTCTCAAGCATTACGAGTCAAGTATGGGTTCGAGTTCACGAACTTTTCATTCGTTGAATACCAAGTGGAAAACAATGAACACGGCCATGGGTATTTTCAACTGGCTACTACCCAATCGGTACAAATTATATTTATTATTTTACATAATGTATACTTTTTATTTTGCATAATCTATACTATATTATTTACAATTACATTATTTGTTTAAGCTATATTTTATTATTTTGTATATAATGTAGAAACGTGCTAAGGCTAGTGGGTGCAACGACTTGGACGTGGTGAGGCAAGTCGAGTCGGATTACTATCTGACAAAGAAAAGACAATTTACTCATACCTTGGCGTGGGAGGTTGTCGAGGTCATGACAAATGGACGAGCAAGAATGTTTTCAAGGTATTCGGTGCGACAAGCAACTCTTCAAAAAGGAAGTCGGGGAGTATGAATCGGCAAGCAACACCGTTCTCCCGACATGAATGAAGACCCCACCCTCCACTTTCAAGAAAGATGAAAAGAAGCAAGCCGTATCCTCGTCGATCTCAAGTGTTGCGGATGAAATCAACTCGTACACACAAAAGAAGACAGAATATTTGGTAGAAAACGCGAGAAGGATGCGTTGGCAAAACAATTGTTGGCTACACAAATCGAGGGGCGGTTCAAGAATGAACAACGGAGATGAAGTATTTTTGGAGCCGCATGATCACATTCGCGATCCCGCTATGTTGGAATTCGTTCAACCAAAAGCGTCAACTGCGTACCAAACACGGATGGGCTTGCAATTTTAAGTTGTAGTTTCAACTTGTTTTAATTTCAAATTATGTAATGTTTTATGTTATGTTTAAGTATTATGTTATGTTTTTAAGTATTATGTAATGTTTTATTTTATTTAATGAAATGGTATGTTTTTATTTTAAATATTGTATGTGATTTTATGTATGAAAAAAAAAAAAAAAAAAAAAAAAAAAAAAAAAAAAATCAGTACAAATTGATGACCACTCCCTCCACTTAGGGTATGGTTAGGGTAAAATTTGGTACTTTTGATGTGTAAGGTTTTTATTGGATGGAGGTGAGGTGGCACCTAGGGTATTAGGTGACCACTCCCCCCTCCCTTATTTTGCATCCATCAACATCACCATTTGAAATAAGATAGTGTGATTATGTTTGGTGTGTTTGTGTGTGTTGGTAGTGTATGTGACCGACGGTAGGTGGCGACAGGATGAATCTTCAGTGGTGTTTGTGGGTCACCATCGGTGGTAGGTGGCGACAGTATGGGTCTTCGGTGGTTGCGACTTGCAACATGCTTTTGGGTTTTGGAGTTAGTATATTTTAAGTATTTATTGAGTGAAGATTCAAATGGGTTATATTTGAAGATTCCGTGAAGAATGGACAACTTGCGTCTGGCGCATGGAATGTAGGAAAAGCGACCATGGTTTCAAAGCGGTGCTTTCCTACGACACACGTGGTTAGCATTTTGAAGATTCCGACAGTAATGAACAAGATGCGGACTAAATGCAAGTATACAAATGAGAGAAAAAAATGTGAAAAAGTTTGTGTGACAGAGAAGGGAGAGTAAAAGCGAAAGTATGTATTTTGGTTTTCAATAAAGTTGTCAAATTTTTATTAGTTTTTTAATTAAGAAAAATGGACATTAATTCATAAGTTCACCTTTTAATGTATTGATCAAATAATCAAATGTTAAGCGCAGTTTTTGATGCATTGACTAAATTAAATCTTGGTGTATTTAGTAGGACCCATTTTTTTTAAGTCCTTTGTTTATTTTTTTATTCTAACTATTTAAGTTTGGGTTTCTTCTCTCATTTTGTGATAGGAATACTTCTTCTCTTTTCCTTTTTTTTTTGGTTGGTTCAACATGGCTTTTAGAGTTGTCTTTTGCTGCCGATTCTTCTTCTCTGAAGGATCAGATGCATATGTGTTTTAGAAGAGATGTGGAGGAAGCATGACAGTGGGAACCACGGTTAAGGGCTCACAGTTTGAAACTTGGCGAACGTATAAGGTATGAGGATGAAATTATTCAGGAGCTTTGATCTGCGCAAAACCGTCAAGTCTAAACAGACTTAAACCGCTTTCGGACACAAATACAATTAAGATCGAGAGAATCTGTGGGATTCGGGTCGTTAAGTCCCAAGGAGACTCAATGGTGTGTTAAACACATGATCGATGATAGAATGATCACTAATGATAGCGATCGAAAGGATTAGGATTGAATATTACACTACTGAAAAAGATTATAAACAAAAGCGACTTAAATACAAATTAAGAAAATTAAAAAGATAAAAGATATTAAATAAACGCTATCACTATATTTAAAGTGATGAACGTTTAAAACCTAAGACTTAAAACTTACGTTTAAATAAAAATAACGTAAACGTACAAATAAAAACGTGAAACTTATATAATATAAATCCTAAAAATATGAAAAATACATTTTTACAAACCTAATGATAAAAGAAAATTATTAGAAAAAGAAAATTATTTTTAAAACTATTTATATAATTATTATTAATTAAAAACTATTTTAACTATTTAATAATACTCTAAAATAAAAGAAAATATGAAATAAGGCTAGAAAAATAAACTTAAGACTTAGAAAAATCTAAAATATGATAAAACTAATTTTAAAACTGAAAATATATTTTTCACACTTATTATGTATTTATTATTAATTTAAAACTATTTAAAACTAATTTAAATTATTAAAAATACCAAATAAAAGGAAAAAATAGGAAAAATACTTTTAAGCTTTTACATTTATCTAAACTTAAGAAAAATGAAAATTATTTTTTTTGAACTTTTTCTTAATTAATTGTAATAAAAGCTAATTAAAAATGATTAAAAACTGAATTTAAATAAGAAAAATACTAAACAGTGTCTAAAAATTATGAAAATTTCAGGGAAAATCTAAAATATTATTCTGGAGCAGAGAAAAATATAAAAACTAGGGCTTAAGTGGAAGAAAACAGAGCTGCAATGTAACTGAAGCTAAATAAGCACTTAGAAAATAAGCTAATAAGCTCTAAAGGCTACCAAACTTCTACAGCAGGTAAGAGATGCTAAAACTACTTTAAAGGAACCAGAGGTAACTACTCCTAACCACTAAATAAGCATATACCGTAGATTAAGCTAAGCATCAAATAAGCGCAAAAGTGGCTGAGACCCCATTGTATAAGCACTAGCACCACAACCAATAAGCTAAAGTGAAATCTAACGGTGTGGTCCTCTAGTCAACTGGCAAAGATCATATATCCAAAGTTGCAGCTATTAAGGACCGAAATGAAGCAATTAGAGATCAAATCAAAGCGGCGAATTGGATATTGAATGTCGATGCGAAACGAGATGAGCGGTACTAATGTTTAGCTTATTTAACTACTTATCCAATAAGCAAATGAGAAAACCAGATAAGTGGTCTTAAAGACCACCTAACCCCTCGCAAAGGTGCCAAATCTTAGACCCTAATAAGCTAAAATGAGCGATTGTGCAATGAGCGCAAGTTTTGCAAAACCAGTTATGGATGATTTGACTTTTTAAAAAAGCGAAGGTTGACTATTTCCAACTTTGATCTTGATTTGTGGACTTAATATGATATATTAAGATGAAATGAAACTTAAATAAGCTAGTTCTCTCGAATTTTGAACACAAAATCATACTTGGATTCTCCAAATATCCAACAATAAAGCACATTAAGGCATGATATGGAGTGAGTTGACTTGGAACTTATGTAGGGTGCAAATTATTGATGAATTGAGTTTAAAAAAAGCTACTAAGACTTGAAACAACAAGACTCATCCACATACTAAACCTCTAAGACAGTTTATATGCATAATCCAAACACCCCTAAAATATTGAAAATGAGATTAAAACTACTCCAACTGCTATATTAACTCTTGCAAACACTTACACTGACTCTAACTATGCTAAGTACAACTTTATCAACAGGTTTCAACTAGTGAGGATCACAGATACACTACAAGCCTAAAATACAAGATTGCAAAAAAAATGGAAATGAAAACAGAACTCACAAGGTTCCAGCTGTTGTTGCAGGCCAAAACCCAACCCAAAGAACCACTACACTAATCTATTTAAACCCATATCCATCATCTGCATTACCCAAATCAGCTTCTATTCCAATTTGAGCCCAAAGTTGACTTTTGTTGACCATTATACAAAATGAGTGTAAACTTGAATTGGAGCTTGTAAAAAGCTATGTTAAGCTTATTTAAGCTCAATGGAACTGATAAACAAGTGTTATGAAGCTTTTGAGTATGGTTTGGAAATGGAAAATTTCAACAGTGACATAAACTGTGGACTTATAACATTAACTTGAATTGAAGTTTGAATTAAGTTGAACTACACTGGAATACTTGAGATTGATACAAATTAAGCTTGAAAATACAAGTGACAACTATTTAAGACATTACAAGTTTAAATACGACATACATTTTAACAAAAACTAAACTAACTACACTTTGTCTTCCTTCTCTCTTCCTTTTTATACATCCAATGAACTCCACGTGGCCTTCAGAGATAATCCCACTTGATTCCAGGGCAATTGGGTTACTTTTGTGGATTTTGGCCACTTTGTCAATTTTGGCGGGAATTGCTAATTTGACAGTTGGTGGGTGTTGAGTGTTAAGAGTTTAGGATCATTAAATGGTTTTTGGAGTTGTGATGAGGTGGGGGGAACAAGGAGAAGACAAGGGTGAGCTGGGGGGATGGGTTTGGAGTGTTGCAGGCACAAAATGGGGAAGAAAGTCTTGGCGGGTTTTTGTTTGTTTGACCAAAAGGGTTGACCAGATATTAATAAAAGGGAGGGGGTTCAAAATGTGTTGTGTGAGGGTCCAAGGATTAAGGCGGGGGTCGGCTTGGGTTGATAGGGTCCAAATGGGTTTTAAAGGCTTTAAATAACATAGGGACTAAAGTTGAACTTCTGAAACTTCAAGGACTTAGGCTGCCAATTCCGAAAAGATATTCCAAGGACTTAAAGTGACAATCTTCAAAAGTACAAGGACCAATGTTGCCATTTTCTCATTTTCCGAGGACCATTCGCCAATTTTCAAAGTTGAAGGACCACTTTTGCAATTTTCTCAAACTTTTATATTTTTCACCAAAGGACTAAATTTGACAAGTTATGATTTAAAAGGACCTTTGGTGACTTTTCTTTGAAATTTTGACTCGGGGACTATTTTGACAATTTTTGAAAGTTGGGGACTAAAGCGCAATTTTGCAAATTTGATATCGTTTTCATCGATTTTGATATTTTGCATTAAAACACATAAACACCGATTTGTAATATTTTGATCATTTTGATGTGTTTCGATTGTTTCGGATGATTTTGCGGTTTATTTTGTACAAAAATGATGAGTATTTAGACACTCATCAATCCCCATGCTGAGATATTGCTAGTCCCAAGCAATGATTTGAGAAAACTTGATGGATTTTATCTCTTTACCAAAAGCCATCACTTACGGAGTAGCCAATTGTTTTGATTCAAGTAAGAATCTTGGTACAACGATAACCAGATGATTTATTGGCAAATCATAAACCATATAACGGATTTGATTTTGTCTTTACGAAGCGTACCATACGGACTAGCCAACTCTTAGATAAATTATCAATATTATCTTTGGTGAGTGATTACCAATTATGGATTTTCCATCGCCTTTACCACAAGCCATAACCTTGCGGGCTAGCCAACTCTTCACTTTTTAGGATATGGTGGTGAATACCATACAATTTTGGGCAAATTGCAAGCCGTCAATGGTTTGAGATATCTTTACCAAGAGCCGTTTGCTCTGGATTAGCCAATCCTTTTGTCTTCTGAGACATGGCGGATCGATAACCAAATGAGTAAGTGTAAAACACTTACTCCAAAAAAATTTTGCCAAAAGCGGGAATTGGGTAGATAATATATGAAATTAGTGAGAATTCCCCCCACTTAGAAATGAATATTGCCTCAATATTCAAAGTACCACGTGATTATGCGAAACAAAAACGTAAAGGAAATACTACGGCCATTATTTAGAAAGAAGATTTTTTTTTTTTTTTTATATAACATGTGGGGCATCACCCAGCACTTAGGTGGTAGAAAGGGGTAAGAAGGCGAAATATGGGTGAAAACCCATATGGTGTGTGCTCTTATTTTTGATTTCAGTCGCTAGCTTGACTCGACCCGCATTAATTTGTTCATGGGAAGCAAAGTGGAAGAAACAATCTCCATCGGACTTTCATTCAAGATGTTTGGACAAACATTTGAAGCACGTGAAAGTTCCACACATCGATGAGATATCTGAGAGAAAAGATGACCCGGCTCACGGATGGTACATGAAAATCTGGGGTCAAGATAGTGTCCTCACTCCCGAAGGAGTGAAGAAGAGGAAGTCACCGAGTAGGTGAAGAAAAGAAGGAAGATCATGATAACAATCATAACTAGATCTTCTTCCTCGGGATTAAGTCTGATTGCACTTATTTGGATTTTCTTGGTAGAGCTCTTTGGTTTGGAAGGCATCTCGGTGGGGAGGTGGGAAGATTTGTCATAACTATGCAAATTGAGATTCTCTCCCCGATCATGATTTTTGCCATCCACGCAATCATACTCCAGCGGAGATATGATATGAGTGAGTTCACCGCGAACTCCTCATGAAGAATATACGGAGGTGGGACATGTGCGGTACTTGTGGGCTATAAATATGCACCTCGTCCATTATAGTCTCCGTGTCGGACTCATCCTTTGTCAAAGATTGGATTAAGCTCGAATTTAGAGTAAATTCGAGAATCGAATTCGAATAAGGGATTAGTGATAGTCGTATTAGCGTTGTGGAAACAACATGGTCAACATCCTCTTCTAAGTTGGCGATCTCGAGAATGTGGAAGTAATGCATCAATAAATTCTATGTCTTTAGAATATAAAGAATCGGCATCACTATAATCATTGTCAAAATCGAGAAAGTCTCAACAAAATCATTTGAAAGAGGAAGACACATCACACTCATGGTCAAGAATTCCTCGGACTCACTTGGGATCGGGATAAGGTTCTCAACATTCGATGATTCCGTTTCCGAATAGTCTTTGAGATGCTCGTCCCCATACTTAGAGAGTTAACGGGCTCTTCGTGTGTGGTTTCGGTGACAAACTTTCATCATCATCGTCACTATCATCATCATCGTCGATGTAAGTCGCGAGCCATCGGGCACGTCTTGCAAGTGCTCGTTCCTCGATTCGTATTTCTTCAAGACATCTTTGAATCTTAGCGGCTCGTTCCTCTTCTTCAAGTAATTCTAGCATAGATTTTTCGTTGCGAGGCGTTTGGTCTTGACAAGTTCTTCTAGCATACTTTTCTCACGAGGATGTTGATCAATGACGGAAATTGTTCAATGACGGAAAATTGTGGGGTTGGAAATTGTCAAAACAAGGAGTGTTATAACAAGGATCGATTCATAGAAATTTTGATTCCATGATTGACATTGGTAATCATAATGAGGACCCCACAAAATTCACAAGAATACAAGCGATGTGGTGTGAGTGGTATGTGTTGTAGCCATACTTGTTATCGTGAACTCGCTCATAGACAAGCGTGTTCCTGTTTGACACTCAAAACTCGGGTGAGGACCTCCACAAGATTACAAGAATATGTCTCCATCTCATAGTGCGGGGTTGGTTGAGGAAATTAGTTGTTTCATTGTAGGGATTTTGGTCATAGACAAACCCGCTTCCGGATTCACAATGCCACAACAGGGGCAATTTCCACCATTTGAGGTCCCCACACCATTCACAACCAAATTGGTGAGGATGAGACATAGAAAGAATCAAATGGATAGAGGTAAAGAAATGTAGAATCAAAAGATGTGAGAGGGTAAAGATGGATATTTTGGATTTTTGAAAACATATTGCAAAACAAAGAATGAAAATATTTTTGGCGTTTCTAACACTTGAGAAAAGTGTTAATGAACTTTTGATTTTTGAAAACTTTACAAAAACTTTTACAAATGGCGGTATGTGCAAGAATGGGATGAAAAGGCTAAACACACGCTAAAAGCCTCCCGTGGCAAGCCAAAATTTTGATCTCACAAGAAAACCGTCAAGTCTAAACAGGACTTAAAAGCGCTCGAGACACAAATACAATTAAGATCGGAGAATCTGAGGGATTCCCGGGTCGTTAAGTCCCAAGGAGACTCAATGGTGTGTTAAACACATGATCGATGATAGAATGATCACTAATGATAGCGATCGAGAAAGGATTAGGATTGAATATTACACTCACCGAAAAGATTATAAGCAAAAGCGACTTAAATACAAATTAAGAAAATTAAAAAGATAAAAGATATTAAATAAGCGCTATCACTATATTTAAAGTGATGAGCGTTTAAAACCTAAGACTTAAAACTTACGTTTAAATAAAATAACGTAAGCGTATAAAATAAAAGCGTGAAACTTATATAATATAAATCCTAAAAATATGAAAAATACATTTTACAAACCTAATGATAAAAGAAAATTATTAGAAAAGAAAATTATTTTAAAACTATTTATATAATTATTATTAATTAAAAACTATTTTAACTATTTAATAATACTCTAAAATAAAGAAAATATGAAATAAGGCTAGAAAAATAAACTTAAGACTTAGAAAATCTAAAATATGATAAAACTAATTTTAAAACTGAAAATATATTTTCACACTTATTATGTATTTATTATTAATTTAAAACTATTTAAAACTAATTTAAATTATTAAAAATACCAAATAAAAGGAAAAAAAATAGGGAAAAATACTTTTTAAGCTTTTTAAATTTATCTAAACTTAAGAAAAATGAAAAATTATTTTTTTGAACTTTTTCTTAATTAATTGTAATAAAAGCTAATTAAAAATGATTAAAAACTGAATTTAAATAAGAAAAATACTAAGCAAGTGTCTAAAAATTATGAAAATTTCAGGAAAATCTAAAATATTATTTTGGAGCAGAGAAAATATAAAAACTAGGGCTTAAGTGGAAGAAAGCAGAGTGCAATGTAGCTGAAGCTAAATAAGCTTAGAAAATAAGCTAATAAGCTCTAAAGGCTACCAAACTTCTACAAAGAGTAAGAGATGCTAAAACTACTTTAAAGGAACCAGAGGTAACTACTCCTAACCACTAAATAAGCATATACCGAGATTAAGCTAAGCGTCGAATAAAGCAAAAGTGGCTGAACCACATTGTATAAGCACTAGCACCCGACAACCAATAAGCTAAAGTGAAATCTAACAATGTGGTCCTCTAGTCAACTTGGCAAATATCATATATCCAAAGTTGCAGCTATTAAGGACCGAAATGAAGCAATTAGAGATCAAATCAAAAGCGCCAAATTGGATATTGAATCTTGATGCGAGCAGAGATGAAAGCGGTACTAATGTTTAGCTTATTTAACTACTTATCCAATAAGCAAATGAGAAAACCAGATAAGTGGTCTTAAAGACCACCTAACCTCTGCAAAGGTGCCAAATCTTAGACCCTAATAAGCTAAAATGAGCAGTGTGCAATGACTGCAAGTTTTGCAAAAAACAGTTATGAATGATTTGACTTTTAAAAAAGCGAAAGGTTGACTATTTCAACTTTGATCTTGATTTGTGGACTTAATATGATATATTAAGATGAAATGAAACTTAAATAAGCTAGTTCTCGAATTTTGAACACAAAATCATACTTGGATTCTCCAAATATCCAACGATAAAGCACATTAAGACAGATATGGGTGAGTTGACTTGGAACTTATGTAGGGTGCAAATTATTGATGAATTGAGTTTAAAAAGCTACTAAGACTTGAAACAACAAGACTCATCCACATACTAAACCTCTAAGGCAGTTTATATGCATAATCCAAACACCCTAAAATATTGAAAATGAGATTAAAACTACTCCAATGCTATATTAACTCTTGCAAACACTTACACCGACTCTAACTATGCTAAGTACAACTTTATCAACAGGTTTCAACTAGTGAGGATCACGGATACACTACAAGCCTAAAATACAAGATTGCAAAAAAATGGAAATGAAAAGAAGAACACAAGGTTCCAAATTGTTGTTGCAGGCCAAAACCCAACCCAAAGAACCACTACACTAATCTATTTAAACCCATATCCATCATCTGCATTACCCAAATCAGCTTCTATTCCAATTTGAGCCCAAAGTTGACTTTTGTTGACCATTATACAAAATGAGTGTAAACTTGAATTGGAGCTTGTAAAAAGCTATGTTAAGCTTATTTAAGCTCAATGGAACTGATAAACAAGTGTTATGAAGCTTTTGAGTATGGTTTGGAAATGGAAAATTTCAACAGTGACATAAACTGTGGACTTATAACATTAACTTGAATTGAAGTTTGAATTAAGTTGAACTACACTGGAATACTTGAGATTGATACAAATTAAGCTTGAAAATACAAGTGACAACTATTTAAGACATTACAAGTTTAAATCGACATACATTTTAACAAAAACTAAACTAACTACACTTTGTCTTCCTTCTCTTCCTTTTATACATCCAATGAACTCCACGTGGCCTTTGAGATAATCCCACTTGATTCCGTGGCAATTGGGTTACTTTTGTGGATTTTGGCCACTTTGTCAATTTTGGCGGAATTGCTAATTTGGCAGTTGGTGGGTGTTGAGTGTTAAAGTTTAGGATCATTAAATGGTTTTGGAGTTGTGATGAGTGGGGAACAAGGAAGACAAGGGTGGTGGGGATGGGTTTGGAGTGTTGCGAGCCTGAAAATGGGAAGAAAGTCTTGGCGGGTTTTGTTTGTTTGACCAAAAGGTTGACCAGATATTAATAAAAGGGAGGGTTCAAAATGTGTTGTGTGAGGGTCCGAGGATTAAGCGCGGTCACTTGGTTGATAGGGTCAAAATGGGTTTTAAAGGCTTTAAATAACATAGGGACTAAAGTTGAACTTCGAAACTTCAAGGACTTAGGCGCCAATTCGAAAAGATATTCCAAGGACTTAAAGTGACAATCTTCAAAGTACAAGGACCAATGTTGCCATTTCTCATTTTCGAGGGACCATCTCGCAATTTTCAAAGTTGAAGGACCACTTTTGCAATTTTCTCAAACTTTTATATTTTTCACCAAAGGACTAAATTTGACAAGTTATGATTTAAAAGGACCTTTGGTGACTTTTCTTTGAAATTTTGACTCGGGGACTATTTTTGACAATTTTGAAAGTTGGGGACTAAAGCGCAATTTTGCAAATTTGATCGTTTTTCATCGATTTTGATATTTTGCATTAAAACACATAAAACACGATTTGTAATATTTTGATCATTTTGATGTGTTTCGATTGTTTCGAGATGATTTTGCGGTTTATTTTGTACAAAAATGATGAGTATTTAGACACTCGTCAAGCTTGATCTTTCAAAAATGATCGTTTTGTTGTGGAATCCATTAACTTCTTAACAGATATTCGAGCACATGATGTTGACACAACTGGTCAGTCGAGGGTTATGCTTGCAGATGCACAAGCTTGTTTTCTGATGCAGGATTTCTGACAAGGATTTACATTTATAAAGTATCGTATACCTATGGTCTACCTATTGCAATAACGAGCAGTGAACCGGGTCGTGCGTAGTATAGAATGTAGTAAAGCCGAGATCATTCCCAAGAGCTATGTAGTTTTGGATCCTATTAAAGTCTAGTGTCACGGTTTTAAAAGAGAATAATAGTTTGAAAGACTAATTAAACTAATAAACAAGAAATGAAATTGTGGAAATGAAATAAAGTTGTAAACAGTAAGGAGAAAGTGTGCCTAACCTAATTATTCATCCTATCATGTTATGTCTATGTTTTCTAATTAATACTTCCTATCACTTCAAGTGGGGTTTAAATTATGAGACTCCTTTGGTCGATTCGTGCGGCTGTACACATAGATCCCTACCCGATATCAAAGGTATTACCCTTCGGATTGACGAGGTCCATGGTAATCTATGCTAAGTCATTAAGTTCCCTACATGCAAGATTCGAAATAATGTATGCCCGGGCGCTAGCATCTTAGACACACATCCCTAACTTCTTAAGTTCCTCCTTCCAGAAGGTGATCCTTTGGTCAATTTGCACAAGAGGGATTGATAGTCCTTTGGTCAATTCTTATCAACCCTCGCAACCTACTTCCCTAGGGTCCTTTTGTCAATTCTCCTAAACAAGCAAGTACAACCGGGCTTAAAAACTAACAAAGCAAGGGTGGCTACCCACGAACTATGCATGCATACACTAGAAGAAATAATAAAAGTGTGAAAACATAAACAAAACAATTAAGGAATCATAACTAGGCTAGCACCAAAGGTGCTTAGCCAATCATATTAAAATGAACACTCAATTCAATGTTTGACATAGCAAATGAAGACACGGATCGAAATATAAATGAAATAAGAATTGGTCTTCATATTTGAATTCATATCTACGGCGTAAATGAGAGTGTAAGTTACGTCGTAGCTTCTTTCATGAGCATACTAAGGTATAAATCATTAAAGTGCATCTCCAATACCGCGTCTCTTCAGCTCCTATGCTCATATATAATCTGAAAATGAAATATAAAGAAATAAGAGCATATATTCATATAAACAGTATAAAATATGAGTATAATCGGGGGAAATTGACACTTAAAAATCGAGTTTATTTGATGTTATCATCTTCGTCAGAAGAGGCGTTATGGAAGTAGAATTTTGAACCTGTGAAGACCGTGATTGTTTATGAGTGTCTACATGTTTGATGTTGATGTATATGCAGTCTTATGCAATTCTTGTGTGTGTTTGGTCTGTTGCTTGAATTGTTGTAGTCATTATTATTGCAATTTTATGAATAAGATTGGTATTTTATTTTGACGCAATTGTCTATTGACTAATCATTGTTTACTTTGCTGATATATTGTTTGCTTCTTCATAAGTTGGCTGGTTAAAGTTATTGAGAAAATCAACTGTAATCCAATGTGTTTGTTACTATGTGTTTCAACATTGGTTTGTAGCAAGTGTTTTGCCATAGAATACGCCGTTGTCATATTTCATACGTGAGGGCGCCTTTACTTTTAGCATGTTACAAAAGTTATGCTGTCTTAGTTACCTTTAATCTTACGACATAATTAATGCTATGTTACTGGCCTGCTAGTGGTATAATTGGTAGATTGTTACTGCAGTTATCTTCGTAACATCATAAGTGTCAATATAGCTATAGTCATCCATGTGGTTCATTAATGTTTTGTAAAACAAAGCACACCTTAGTCTACTGATATTACAAAAGATATGGTATCTTAGTTTCCTTTAGTTTTATTGCATGATAAGTGTTCTATCACTGGGTTGGTAGCACCATAAGTGGTAAATAGGTATTATAGTTATGTCCCTAACATCATAAGTACTGACATAACTATAGGCATCCAGCCTATTTCCTTAGGTTTTTACAAAACATAGTTCCTGCATAACATCCTTCAGTCTTGTTTCCATTCCTTGGTGGTTTTTTTGGGGTTGCATCAAATGTTAGTCCTCGCTTGGTGGAATTCTTCTTCGGAACAATTGTTTCTTCACTTTTTATAGGTACCACAATGTTGTGTTCTCCTGGTGGCGTAGAAATCTGTCCAGTCGGTTGTTCTGGAGTGTCTGTTGTTTTAGATGGTGCACCATTTGTTTTAAGAGGTTGTTCGGTTCCTGTTTCAGCAGGTAGGATTGCCAGCGGTTGCGGTTCAAAAACTCTGTGACAAATGAATTTGGCGTTCCCAGTTTTGCTTTCCTATGTGAATCAAACTTGGAACACATGCATTGTACCTTTAAGTGCTATGAGAGACGGAGGCAAATGTTGTGGGTTCATATCTTCTTGCTGCTACAACACTTGGTTGCATTCGATTGTCATTCCATCAGCCTCAGGGATAAAGCACGTCACTTTTATCGTTCTAGTTCCGTCGTCAATTGTTACTTAGAAACAATAGCTGTGTATTAAGTGAATATTATGTTAAAGTATTGTAGTCACACTTTGGGGTCAATAACTTTTTATGAGCTATACCTGTAAATTGGAGCGGGCTGAGGTCCATGGTATAAGCATCTTGCCAACGGTATTTTTTTGATAAGTTTTTGGGTGCACTCAGAACAGCTTTTGTAATACCATGGGCGGGATAGATTGATTGAAGTGATGGTAGCTTCATTTGTGAATCTGACATTCTGGTTACATATTTTTGTGTTTTTTAATACATTTTTGGATGTAAAAATATTGGAGTGTAAATGGTCTATGCTTACCCTGTACGCATGAGGATTTATCTGTTTCAAATTTTCTAGCGAGACTCGGTTTCTGTTTCTTTCTTGCTCTTTTATTCTCAAATTGTTGTTGCTCAATAGCTAGCACAGGTGGTATGTCAGGAACTTGATTGTACCTGTCAAAACATATCTTGTAGAGTGTTTTGTTAAAAATTTAATTTCTAATACTACATGAATATTTGGTCTGGGTTTACACATGACGTATTTCTCGTGCTTCGGGATATCTGGATTTAGAAAGTATCGAGTGTTTGATGTTCCGGTAAGCTGCAGTTCTGAATAGGTGGATGACATTTGTAAGTAAAATATTTTCCTATTTAAATATTGTGCTTAAAGTTCGTCAATCTGTGAGTTACCATTGTATCTGATAGTTACTCTGCAAGAACTGATTGTAATAATCAGTGGCTTTTCAAGGGTTTCATATTTAGCTTCATCAAATCCAGTTGCCATTTCATTCCATAGGGTGAATTTTATCGCCAAATCTCTATTGAGAAAGCAGCTGGTGTAGTAACATTTTTTTTAATTAATTATTTATAGTAGTTGCAAATTCAAAAAATGGATTTACTCTAAATTCTGTATGTTGATGATTCTTCTTTTTGTCAGAGTTGATGTTGCACTTCTCATTGATCGTACAGGGTTTATTCATTGTATGGTTCCAATTTAATCTAGAAAAACATGCGTTAGCCATTTTTCATCTATGGTGGGAACAATGTTGACATACAGATGTTGGTAACCTGTGAGTATGGCATCACTTTTATCGGCCCTAGGCCGAAGCTGGTGGTGAGCGGTAAATTCAAAGTAATATTCTGGAAAGGTGTCATTTGGAATGCTAACCAACTTTTTAGCGAGGCCAAATATGAGCGATTTTTTGTGACTTACTGCACACTGCCACGTCCTTGCTGGTTCACAGCTAAATGCAGAAATTCTGTAAGCAGCATTTTCCTCGATTTTTTTTGTCAAAAAACTGTATATCCTTGGCGGCCATGTTTGCTTTTATAGCAGTACCCTTTTACAAAAAAAAAAGACATAGTTATATGGTTTATACATTTTTTTTAAGTAGCAAATAATTAGATTATATTTAAAGCATGGTTTTACATACCTGTCGATTAAGAAATATACAACAAAAACATTTTGGATCAGGGATCGTAGGGCTCCATGAATCCACTTTCGATGTACTTTGACTTCAATCATTTTGTTACAATGTGTCGGTTTTAAGTCAGCCACATCTATGACTTCTGGTTGTTGTAGTGTGATTTTTCCTTTGTTTGCTGATAAAGTAGTTGGTGTGCGGGGCGCTACCATACCTTATGATTTTAGATAGTACCTTGTTTGGGAAAAAAATAACATAAGTAGAGACATTGTTAGCCATCTAAATAATGTTGGACTAATCTTGAGTCATGGCTCATGTTTAGGCGTTTCATTATATTTAAATGAAAGAACAAGGGGCTCCATGTACAAGGCGAAAGTTACAAGGACCAAATAGGTTTATAATAAACCTATTAACTGCTGTAAACAGTTATTTGGGAGAAACGGCACAAAAAACCCAAGCGACATAATGGTTTGCAAGGGATACGATTCTTCAGAGGGTGTCGCTTAAACATGTATAAATAGGGCTTTTTGTTTCATTCATATGCAACCAGATATTGTACAATTACATAGAAAAACCATTACTTTGATTCAATAAAATCGTTTGGATCATATTGTTGTTGTTAATTTCGTTTACTTATTTACTTCGTGTGATTAAAACCCCGCTGGGACAACAAAATTGGTATCAGAGCTTGGCTCGTTATCGAGAAAGAAGATCAAGAAGAAAGTTGGGGTCGTTTGGTTTTCTGGAAGCGCTGAAACAAAAAATCTGAGACTGCTTTGTTGGTTTGAGCAGAAACGAAGAAGGAACTTTGTTCCTTGGCGAAGAAGGATTAAGGCGAGCGAAAGAAAGGCGGTGGTTTTTTACGTGTTGATACGAAGACAAAAAGAAGCTTTTGTTGGTGTTTGATTTGGAAAAAAGAAAAAAAAAACAAGTAACGTTTTTTTTTGTTTGTTCTTTCTCACGAAGAAAATAAACAAGGAAGTGGTTTTTTTTTGGTTGAAAAAAAGCAGAAGGAAGACACCAAAGGAGAGTGTTTGGTTTTGAGTGTGCGGGTTCGTTGGAACAAGTGCGGAAGAAGGAAAAGCTGCGTTGGTGTTTGTTCTTTGGTTCGAAAAGAAAGAAGAAAGGGAAAACATAATTAGTGTTTTCTTTGTTTCAAGAAAAAACAAAGGATAGCTTTTATTTACGGGTGAAAAAAGGGCAAAAGGAAGAGACACCAAGGGGCGTTTGGTGGTTGTACAAGGAAAAGAAGAACACCAAGGGCGTGTTTTTTGAGAAAAAAAACACACAAGAAAGGGTAGAACCCTTCGTTGGTGTTGTCTAGTTCGGAAAAGGACAACAAATTGAAGTTGTTCGGCGTTTTGTTTTGAAATTTGTTTCAAGAAGGCGAAAGAAACAAAACATTGGTTTGGTGTTTTGGTGGTTTGAAAAGGAAAGAGGAGGAAGAGGAACAATTGCGGTTCTTTGCTTGGAAAAGAAAAAAAAGGAAAGATTTTTTCTTTACTTTCGGGTTGACGGAATAAAAAGGAAGAAGACACCAAGGGGTGCGTTTGGTTGTTTGTACCGAGGAAGGAAAAGGACACATTTGGTGTTCTTGGGCTCCAAAAACAACAAGGATAGAAAATCATATCGTGGAGGAATCGCAGAATTCGGGTTTTATATTCTAAACTAAAATCTGAATTTTAATAATTTTTAGTCTTATTATACATAGATAAGATTAGAAATTTTGCTTTTGATTCCTAGTTTGAATTATAGGATTTCCAATATTCCTACTTTTAATTCCCTATTAGAATTAGGAATAGTTTTTAGGCACAATGTCAGGAGATAAAAACAAGGAAATCGTAATTCACAAGGAGGTTACATCATTTACCCAATTTCAATGTCCTATTTTGAAACCTACAAACTACACAATATGGGCTCTACGTATAAAAACCATACTAAGGGCAAACGAGCTTTGGGAAATAATAGAACCTAAGGGTAATGATGAGGCGGATATAAAGAAAGATATGGCTACAATGCATATCTTTACCGGGCATTACCGAGAGGATATGATTTTGCAAGTGGCTAGTTGTAAGAGTGCAAAAGAAATTTGGGAAGCACTACAAACTAGGCACATAGGTGTAGATAGAGTGCAAAAAGCACGGCTACAAACTCTCAGCGAATTTGAGATGTTGAGGATGAAAGAAGATGGCAATATTGATGCTTTCTCGGCAAAGCTCAATAGTATTGTTACAAGCGCTAGTGGCTTAGGATCAACATTTGATCAGGCAACTTTAGTACGAAAACTTCTAAGTTCCGTACCAAAGAGATTTATACAGATTGTAGCAGCCATAGAACAATTTTCTGATCTAGAAAACACAACCCTAGATGAGACAATTGGAAGGCTAAAAGCCTTTGAGGAAAGAGTGAACCTCTTTGGTGGAAGCCCTAGTGATGATCAGGATAGGTTATTGTTCACAAAACATGGCAGCGAGTCGAGTCATGGGAAAGGTTTAAGAACGTTGAACAAGGAAGAGCTAATTAGTCTCAAGACAATTGGTGTGACGAAAAGGCAACAAATGTTAGAAGCAAGGATGGAGATGATCGTGATTGGAGAAAGAAATACTCTAGAGATCAAAACCGCTTCAAGAAAGGAAAGCGAGGTGTAGAATGTTATAATTGCCATGAATTTGGACATATTGCTAGAAATTGTCGAGAGAAGAATAAAGAAGAAGAGACAAACATTGTAGAAGAGACAACGAACCTACATTGTTGATGGCAACTATAATGAGATAAGGATGAACTAGAAAAGGCATTTTCAGAAGAAGAACCAAGGCGGAATGGAATTATCATTAAGAAAAATGAAATCCCAAGTAAAAGATTAGAAGACTTAAAGTCAGAAATTGAGACTGACTTTAAAAGTAAACTGGAGTTATGGAAGCATGAAATGCTTCATGACTTTGAAGAAAAGAAACAAGAACTCAAGAAAGAGTTCAGAATAAGAGAGCTAGAGTTCGAGAAGAAGATGCATGAACGAGAAAGTTCATTTGAAAACAAGATGAAGAATGAGATGACAAGTGTTGAATGTCTAAAAGAGATTCGAGAGGCTGTCAATAGTTTAAGATTTCCAAGAAAGATTGACATGAAGACTAGAGAACTTTATGAGGTGCTGGATAGTTATTTTGAGACTGCAAAGGAGATTCCAAGACATGAACCTAAGCAATTGACGCTAGTGAAAGCCAAGGCAGTGGAAGAAGATAGCAAGGAAGCTATGAAGACTAGGATCTCACCAGAAGGGATGGAAGTTACTGCGCGGCTAAGAAGAGGTTATGTAAAGGGCATAGAAGCCAGTGATGGAATAAGTGCGGCTAGAGAACAACCAGCAAAGCAGTGGAAATCAACGAAAGAGAGATGGCCTGAAATGATCAAAGAATACAAGAGATGCGAAGACATTCAAGACAAAGAGGTCAAGCAAAGAATGAGCAAAAGGCCAAAGTATAAAGACAAGTACTTTCTACGAAAGACGAATCATGAAGTATGAAGGAGCTACTAAAGCATGATCAAGATTAGGGGGGTGATTGTTGGACTAATCTTGAGTCATGGCTCAATTTTAGGCGTTTCATTATAGTTAAATGAAAGAACAAGGGGCTCCATGTACAAGGCGAAAGTTACAAGGACCAAATAGGTTTATAACAAACCTATAAGCTAGCATAACGATTATTTGGGAGAAACGGCACAAAAAACCCAAGCGACATAACGGTTGGTAAGGGATACGATTCTTCAGAGGGTGTCGCTTCAACATGTATAAATAGGGCTTGTTTGTTTCATTCATATGCAACTAGATATTGTAAAATTACATAGAAAAACCATTACTTTGATTCAATAAAATCGTTTGGATCATATTGTTGTTGTTAATTTCGTTTACTTATTTACTTCGTGTGATTAAAACCCCGCTGGGACAACAAATAATAGTATCAGTAGTAGTAAATTGGTGATCACCTTATGATAGTCAGTAACCTCTGATGCATAATGAGTAACACATGATGCAGATATGAGTTTTTTTATAAGTCCATGTAGAAATAGTTTAGTAATGGGGTGAACTACGATAAGTAATAAGGCAATATATGTCACTATGAATGGCAAATAAACTTGGCTGCTTCTTATTTACCTATCATACTAACATAGTGCATCAGCAAAATTATTAAGGTATTATATAGTTGGTTTTCTTGTTGTTTAATTAAGATTTTCACTCTTTCTGCCGAGGTTGCTCTTGACAATGGCACATACAATTTTCCATGGCCAAAAACTGGTTCAGGAAGAAAGATTCCAATTTTATTGAGTGACTGGCCCTGGCTTTTATTGATGGTCATTGCATAGGAAATTGTTTTCTTTGGAAAATAAATGGCAATCTATCTTCTTTATTTATCAGCAAAATGCGTGGGAGGAAAACTTTCTTAGAGATACGTATACCAGTGATGATTTTTGCTTCAATAACTTTCATGAGCAGTTGTGTGACGATTAGCCTCGTTCCATTGCATAGGCCACCAATTAGGTTCATATTTCTGAGAAGCATGACTGATGTACCTACTTTCCGCTGTAATTGGTGAGGCGGAAATCCTGAAAATGGAAGAGTGTTTAGGTATTCGGTAGGGTATAGCAATTCTGTTTATGTGCCAGTGTTATCTTTAGGTACACCTTCATCGAAATCTTATAGATTTCAACTCCCCTTCAACCATTTCTAATACCTTTGCATTTACCAGATCGGTAGTCTCATTTTTTAGACATACAATGGCTTTATCTTGGAAGGCTTTTGCGGTTGGCTTTTCGAGCATTTCTTTGTCGTATATGAAATTTATCAATTCGCATCTTGCGGTGTCAAAGTCAGGAATACAAAACGGTTGTGGAATTTCCACCCAGGAAGAATTTTTTCTATCTGATTCGTCTGGTGTACCAATTCTGCCATCTCCTATTTGAATAACCATTCAGAAAATTTGTTAATGCTCTGCTTTTCATTTGGTTGCATACCTTCTTTTTGTAAGCGCATGTTTTCATGAAGGGAAAACACCTTGAACCTTCTCCAAAGGTATGACTCTAGAAGAACGAATAATTTCATTTTGTTGAAGCACCTTTTTTAACAGGGAGTGTATGTCTAAAATCGCCATCTAGCATGACAGTCTTGCCTCCAAATAAAGTATTTGGAGCATCAAGAATATCTCTTAGGGTGTGATCCAATGTTTCAAAACACCTACGGTAATTCATGGGCGCCTCGTCCCATATGATGAGGTTAGTTTCTTTCAATAAGCTTGCCATTTGGGTACCTTTTCTTACATTGCACATTGTCTCATCGGTAAGCTCCAATGGTAATTTAAACCATGAATGTGTTGTTCAGTTTGCTGGTAACAGCAATGATGCGATGCCAGAAGATACTACTGCCAAAACAATCTTGGCTTCAGAACAAAATGTGCATATTATAGTCTTCCAAAGAAAGGTCTTACCTGTACCTCCATGGTCGTAAACAAATACCAGCTCTTGGTGGTTATTTGTTGATGCAGTAATAATGAGGTCAAATATCCTCCTTTGCTCCTTGTTTAGTCTTGGAATAAGGTATTTTTTTTCTCTTTCAGCTACAGATTTCGGTTAAAAATTTTTTCTTCTATGAGAAGCCTGTTCTTTAATGCTTTCAAAAGCTTTTAAGGAGGTAAAGTGATAAGGATTTAAAATGTGCATTTTTAAGGGGTCATTTAACCTCTAAACTCATGCATTTGTGATCAATTATTGCCCTAAATCGTTCCTTTTCACATTTTAGGTACTGGGGATGCAAAAGGTGGAAACCGGCATGTTTTGGGCTACTTTGGACAAGGAAACAAAGAAAACGACCAAGTCACAAAAGAAGTCAGGAAAGGAGGCCTGACGGCGTCACATGCTATAACGTGACGCCATCACTTTCTAATCAAGATGAGATTCCAGAGTAAATCTTACACGTGACGGCTCAGAGTTCTGTGACGGTCCAAAGTTGACGACATCACTACCTACAAATTGACGATGTCAGAGGCACAAAGAGACGGCGTCACAATGACGACTTGTACAAGAAGAAACCCTAGTTGATGGCGAGCTGAAGGCATCACAACTACAAAGTGACGCCGTCACATCTGTATATCTATATATAGTTTTCGTAGATTTTTCATTCAGTGTAACACGTATTTGGGAACACTTTGAAGGGCGAATTTCTGCAGTATTGTTAACGCCCATTCTGGGACGAGTTAGAAGAGGAATTCCTAATTCTTACACGGATGCCCCCAACTCCATGTTTAATTGAAGTTAAGGTATTCCTCTTTAATTATTCAATATGTCTATGTGTTGTTTGATTATATGTGTTTCTTTTCTTCCAATTAACATGTCCAGCTAGATGAATTAGTGTTTGCTTGGATTGAATGAAAACTAGTATTGATTATTAATTTCCGTCACTTGTTTAATTGGTTGTCTTGCGTTAGGAGTAGGAAAAATAGCTTCTTCACCCATATATTAGCTTGTAAACCTGACCAAACGCTTTTATACAATAGAGTGCACTGGTTGTTTTATTCGTTGTATTTATTGTGTGAATTGCGGCTTGTTGATAGTAAGAGTTTCTAGGGAGATGACATATTGTCACTTGTAGATCTAGAGATTCTTAAAGGAGACTTATACAATCATAGAGTTTGGGAATTTGGCACCACCCTACGACAATACAGGAATACAATGCGCCAATTAAACAAGGACGTGACAATTCGGCTAATTAATAAGAGATAACTAGGGATTAAAGATAATCTAAGTAAACACACTTTTCCCATCATACGAGTTCACCGATTTACTTTTCTTGCAATTAGTTTAATTTAGTTTTAATTAGTTTAATTAAGTAGTTTAAAAACCCAGTCTTCAAACCCCAAGATTTTACTTGCTTTCATAAAATATAAAAATACAAAAAGAATCATCCTACACCTCTAGACCTAATTCGTTATACAATTCGAATTTCACAACACTATTCCCTTAGAGAACGATCAATCCCCCGTGTCTTACCTATACTACAGTACAACGGTTAGGTACACTACCTAAGAGGATTGTAAAACTTAATGTGTTGCAATCCGACGCATCATAAAGGGAGGCCAAATTATGGAAGTGACCTAGAGTAGCTATTGAGAATGCCTTCAAGCTCGCAAAAAACGCATGCTTCTAACTCTGCTTCATTTCTTTCAACCAATGGAATTCCAAGTGTATGTGAAAGTATGTTCGAAACATCTTTCGACATTTCTTTCCGAAAAGATTTCCATAAAGAAGATGGGTTAGCCATGTCGCAGAAGATACGTATTTGTGCAAACAATGGCCTTAATTGTGTAGCAGTTGCGTAAAGAGATGCTTTTTCTTAGGCAATTTTCCATTCCTAGTCGTCACCCAAGAGACCCATGGCCTGGAACGCTGCTCTATTAGTTGGATACACCTTGTTGTCAACCGTGCATATATCCCTAAAGTTTTTGCATCCCTTTTGATGGCACAAAAGCATCCTTTGGTAAGATAAGTCCCCTAAACTCGATGTATATACGTTAACCTTCCAATCGATGACCTACTCAAATTCCACCTACGTTACCTGTACTTTTCAGTAGTATACCAAACAAATTTAGACGGAAGGTTTAAGTAAGTCAGATGGTGACCGTCAACGTATCTAGAATTATAGTTCAGTGGTAACATCAAATAGTCCTGAATATTAAGTGTCAATTTCCCCCGATAATGCTCGTATTTTATATCATTTATATGGATTTACGCTTGTTTTCCTCTATATTTCACTTTCAGGTAAATTACGAGCATTGGAGCTAATGAGACGCGGATTTGGAGAGTTTATTGAAGATATATGATAAGATGCCCATTTTGAAGTAATTACCGCGTAACTCTTCTCTCACATTATGCCGTAACAAAAGCGTAGCTCAGAAGACCAACTAAACTGAAGATTACGGCGTAACTCCATCTTAGGATGCAGTAACTAATTAGGTCAAATGATGTTCCACGCCGTTGCAAGCTCTGTAGTAACTCTTTCCATAATTACGGTGTAATCATGATTTATTGAAGATCGGTAACTCATTCCATGTTTTACTGTAGTAACCGACTTTTCGAGCAAAATACGAAGATATTGATATTACGGAGTAACTATCATCTTAAGTTATCTGGTAACTAGATCGGCCTATAAATACGCCCAAAATTCTGCATTTCTCATCATTCACTCCACACACAAAAGCGAGAGCGTGGGTGGTGAAGGCGGATCTTGAGGAGCATCTGAGCCATCTCAAGGAGAAACCACTCCCTAACGATAGGCATTAGCGATTTATCATTTCTTTTAATTTCAATTCATGTATTTCATTATGTTAAACATTGAATCGATTGTTTGAGTTAATATGATCATTAAGCACCTCTGGTGCTAGCCTAATTATGATTCATAATTGTTTTGTTTATGTTTACATTGCTTCGCATAATTGTTTCTAGTGTATGCATGCAAAGTTTGTTGGTAGCTACCACTTGTTTGGTAGTTTTGAATGGCGGTAGTGTCTAGTTGCTTAGGAGAATTGACCAAGCTGACCCTAAGTAGGTAGACTAAGTGGGAAGGGTAAAAATTGACCAACCGACGACCTATTTTGCTTGTGCGATTTGACCAAGCGATCACCTACCGTTTGGATGAACTTAAGAAGTTAGGGATGAGTGTCTAAGATGCTAGCGTCGGGCACTCATTGTTATGAATCTTGCATGTAGCGGAACTTAATGACTTGGCAGGGGACTAAAATATTTGGACTTTCAAGGGTAGTAGCTTGATCTCGGTGGAAACCTTCTGGCGATAGGTTAGGACGAGCCGACCAAATGCTATCCTAGCGACTTAAACCCCACTTGAAGCAATTGGAAGTAATTAGACATATACATAACATGATAGGATGAGTAACTAGGTTAGCACACTTCTCCTCTATTGATCACAACCCTCTTAAAACCAATTAAAACCAGTGACACCTAGACTTAATTAGAATCCGCTCACATAGCTCTTGGGACGACCTCGGTTTTACCGAATACTACACTACACACGATCGGGTACACTGCTCGTTAGTGCATAAGGGTAAACCATAGGAATAACGAGACAATTATAAATATTAAAACCTTGTCAGTAAAACCTTGTCCCCAATGTTCCCCAAAAGTAACAAAGTTATGATAATGGAAGGTAATTAAAAGAGAAAGAAACTAATACTCCTCTGATTAGCTCGGTAGGATCCGTGTGAAGTAGTGGTTAAATTCTTCTTCAAGAAGAATGTATGCGTGAAAAGCTCCTTTCAATCTTATGTTTCTTCTTCTTGATAAATAAAACCTGCACACTTTAAGAAAACAGACGAAACCTTCGCGTAAAATCGGCGGTAAAACTATATATGACTCTACTAAACTAGGATATAATGCTTGTGGAATGGATGTTTACAGGTTTTCGGGAAAATTAAGACCTGAGAAATTCCAAAATTTTATAAGTAGCATAGAAAACGAGAGAAAGTAAGATAAGTGGTTTTGCTCCTCCTGGCCGTCAGTTATCTGACAGCCAGTGCCACTGCGTTTTACGGAAAAAAGCGGAAAACTTACATCTTTAGAATATGGAAAAATTTACGCAAAACATCCATTATGACTCGATACAAGCATTTGACTCTAACAAACACACATATATATCTTTTTCAATAATCGGAACTCTCATGTTCACGTTCTTTTAAAAACGTGTGTAATCTTCCCTACACTTATCCTTTTTGTAAAATACCTTTATATGTAATCAAGACGAGGTTAAAGACAAAATAAAGCATTTTCACAAATTCAAACATAAGAATAAACAATCAATGAAAGGATATACGACACACAAACAAGCAAACAATTAAGCATGGGTTGCCTCCCACGAAGCGCTTTTCTTTATTTATGAGTCTTGCAGCTAGACTTGAAGTCGTTCCCCTACGTGGTCTCGTTTTTCATCCTTAATGAAAACTCTATCATATTGACAAAATTCTCATCTACTCTATACCTAGGCCGAGGTCAAGCAATCCTTATAGTAAAGTCTCATTTTCTCCACATGAAGCTCAAACCTTTTCAACATCGTCTTCGCTCTTTTCCTCAAAAGCTCAAATGTTTTCTCGCTCATAAAGGGATAAAGGGCCATATCCATTCATTTTCAAGGCATCCTATAAGTGATCTCATCGTTCCTTCCATAAACCTAACCGTTCCTTGGTTTGTTATAGCTCATTTAGACTTTTCAACAAATGGTTTCCTAGCACAACTTGGGACAAGCTATAGTCAATGACACATCCTATGTCTTATAGGACCACAAAATCAACTAAGTAGGTGAAATTTTCTATAAAGACGTGTACATCCTTTACTCTTCCCACAAAATTGCAAACCCCACTCGGATACTTAGGGTCTCTCCTAATCTTAAGTCGCTCATTCATAATGTCATTGTAAACAGCTGATGACATCACAATAATGGGAGATTCCGTATCTATGTAGGCATGCTCGACATTTCTATATCCAATCATACAAGGGATTTTGATGTTCCAAGGATTTCCTCTCCTAATCTTTTGGCATATCCTAATGATGGGTGATCGAGGATTATCGATTATGTATTGGTGGTAAGCAACCTCTTCCTTAGTGGGGTAAAGATTGAGTAAGAACTATCCTCCTCATTCACATTTTATTCACTAAAACATTATCAATTCGCTAATCATAGAGCCAACAAGCGAGGCGCTAACCACTTTTCAACGACATCCCTAATTGTCTTGTCAATTACCCTTTGTAAATCTTGAACATCGTTGTTTCTACTCGCATATCGGTTGCGGTGATTGTGTTGGTCGATGGGTTGTGGTTTGAGTGAAAGTGGTTTATTTGGCGATGGGTTATTGTTTGATGGGTTATCACCTTCCATGACGAAAAGTGATAGGATTCACGAACAAAGGTCACGAAGAAGGGGATAGACTACGAGGAAGCTAAAATTGAGAAAAATCTTACTTGATAGGAATCAAGCAAGGGAACCTAAATGAGATAGAGATCTAACTAGCTATTCTATTCCGGCGGCGGCTAAAAACTTGATCGCATACAACACGCGTGCGGGGTCAAAAACTTCCTTTTCTTTGAGCAAGTTTTTCAACCACCTAGGCGATGAACCTAATTGTTGTAGTGTAGTATTAAGGTAAGCCTCAGGATTGATATCTGTGGAAAACTAGAAGGGGGGGGGTTGAATATTTTTACCAATTTAAAACTTCCTTTTTAATATTTAGATCAACTTATGTCAATCTATTTTGTTGTTTATGTTGGACGTTGATAGATAGATATATAAACGTGTAATGAAAGATAAAGAGTAAGAAAAACATAACCACGACACAAGTACTTTATAGCGGTTCGGCTATAAGGACACCTTCCTTGCCCTACTCCACTCCTCGAGTTACCTACTCGAGAGTTCGTAAACACTACACCAATCTCCTTATGGCGGAGAAGCCTTCACAACGTCGCTTACACCTTTTTTCGGTACAAAGCTAAATACCGAGTTCTTTCACACCAAGGCGAACCACACCTAACACAACGTCGCCTACCCTTTATCTGATTGCTAGGCTAACCATAGGTTCTTTCACTCCAGGAGAACTAATCCTATCACAGCGTCGCTACCCTTTATTGGGTACTAGGCTAAGCACCTAGTTCCATTACTATGGAGGAACTACTACCCATCACAACACAACACCTAATCTCGAGGAGATCCACTCCTTATTACAACACCATCAAGGATATCACCATCCTTGAAATAAACAAATACTTATATGTATAACGATGCACCTCATCGATTATACGACCTAGGCATTCTTCCCTAATGCCACTTGATTTGATTCTTAGACATTCTTCACTAATGCCTTTGACACAACGCTTGGCACCTTTCACTAATGCCTTCGTCTTGACACCTTTAGCATTCTTTACTAATTCTTTTGACACGGACGTTAAGCACTGATGTGTGTCTAAATACACATCATTTTATACCCATCTAGACTGCTAAAACATCCGAAAACATTCGAAATGCCATATAAATGCTATAAATATCAACTTGAAATGTGTTTTATGTGTTACAAGTGCAAAGGATTGAAACCGATGAAAAACAACAAAGTTTACATAATTTGAGTTTGATCCTAAACTTTCATAAATTGGCAAAACTAGTCCACAGTAATTCAAAACTTGTAAAATATCATTAAAGGTCCTTGGAGATTCACAAGTTGTTAGAAATAGTCCTTTGAAGTTAAAATTGCATATTTACAACTTTGGTCCCTCAACTTTGAAAAGTGTCAAAAATGGTCCCTGGGTTATTTAAAATGGAAAATTAATAAATATAACCCTTGTACTATTCATATATGGCATAATCGGTCCTTGTGTTAACTTTGGAAAAATTGCAGGTTTAACCCCTCACTTTCAGAATATTACAAAAATGGTCCTTGTGTTATAAACTACAAACCAAACCAAGCCCCTTTGAACCTGGACCATGAACCTTGAACTACCCCTTTTGAACCCCCGTTAATAAAATCAACCCCAGTCAAACCGTTTGACTCTTCCTTCTCCCTTTCCACCAATACTCATGAACGGTTTCCACCTCCTTTGGTTACTGCTCCTACCACACCACCACTTTCCACTCGACCCAGGTGCTACCCACTCCCTCCACTCCACAAACACCCAAAATTCCTTAATTGCTTAAAACACCTTTTGATATTTTGGCGCCAAAAGTCCAAATGGACGTTTATGATGAAATTGATGAAATCAAGGGCCAAGATCAAGTGAGAGTGTTTAGAGAAGCTTTTGATGACTATTAAAGGAAAGAAGACAGAGAGAAAATTGTCCCGATTTTAGACCATTCATAGTGTAGAATCTACGTATTTAAGCTTAATGTTCTTTAAATTACATAAGTTACTTGTTTCAAGGTTTGTAATTTTAGTTTAAGTCTCAATTTCGGTTTCAAAACCTTGTACCAATCCGGTTTTAATTCAAGTTCGAGCTTAGCGTTAATTTGGTGATTGAATTAGTTGTTACTTAAAGATTAAAAGCTTCTCTTTTCGGTTTAATAAGCTAACACAAGCTAGTGACAACTTATTGTTAGCTTATTATTGCTTAGTGTTGTTTAATTTCAAGAAAATAGAAAAGTCAGCGAAAGTCAACTTGGTCAACAAAAGTCAAGCTGCGGTAATAAAGGTGGAGCATTACGTATTCTTGATATGGTGATGGAATTGGGTTGAGATTTGATCGATTGGGTTAATATCGATGTTAGGATAATGGTTATTGGAATCTCAAATGCAAGTTATTGTGGCGGACTCTTGTGAGTTCAATCTCTTCTCAAATCTGTTATAACTCATATAAATTGTTAGATTAACCTAGATAGTATCATACCTAGTATAATTTAGCTTAATCTCAGTTGCTTATCTGTGTTTTTGTTTTTATCATTCTTTGTCATAATTTTTATTTACGCATAAATTACATCTTATTTGCATCAGTTAGATTAGACTATTATTAGGTGAGTAGCTTAGTTCATTTAGTGATATAATTGCAAATTGAATCTAGATTAAGTATTGTTAAGGATCAGATTAGTGATTTGTAGTTTTAAGTATCACTTCAGTTTCATAAACCTGTTTTTGGAATAAACTGTCAATTGGAGTTTTTAAGCTTCTCAGTGGTTAGAATTGTTAAGGCTAGTCTCATTTAATCTTATAGAACTCATATCAGTCCTTCTTCTGCACCTTAGTCTAGCATAAGTCAAAATTCCTCTAAATTCTGTCTAGATTGCATTTTAGTTAGCATTAGATCATCAAAAATTGCATATAGGTAGATTAAGCAATAAGTTAGCTTACATTAGTTGTATCTCATCATTTTACATCAAAATCAGATCATAACATTAAATCAAATCTCACTTTGGTCAACTTCTCAAAACTATCTCAAAAGTCAAAAGGAGAAAAATTGGTTTCACAAAACTTTACGGATTTTCATGGATTCATTTCGATCAATTTAATTGAAATTCAGGACAATTAACCCAGTTGGTCAAGTGTTTAAAAGTGATTTTTGTGGAATTTTTGGAAATACTTATAAGCTCTAAATCAGCTGTTCAAAACAGTTGTTTTTCCCTGTTCACAATCAGCATATATTAAGTGTGAACAGGCCTTCTTGCAGATCTTACACATGTCTCATTTTAACTAGTTAGGGTCTGAAAATTGGTCCAGTTGCTCTTTGCTTGGTAATCTTGAGTTCTCAACTTTTGGTTTTCAGTTGGGTTCACTAAATAAGCTGTTGTTTAAGCTTAAAGTTAGTAGGTTGAGGCCATTTGGTTTTCATAATTCAATTAAGTCAAATCAGTTTAATTAGTACTATAGAGGTTTAGAGTAGTTTATATAAGTTTCATTTAAGTATTTTTAGCATATCTTAGCTGTTGTGTCAATTTGGTGCACTTAGGAAGCTTTTAGCTTATTTTGTATAGCTTATTCATAAGCTTTTTCACTACAGAACCTAATTCTTGCACACATGCATCACTTTTCTTATTTTTTTATAGATTTAGAATAATATTTTAGAATTTTTCGAATTTTTCATAATTTTCATCATTTGTTTGCTATTTTCTTATTTTAAATCGGTTTTAAGACTTTTAAATAGCTTTTAATACAAATAAATCGGAAAAGCTTAAAAAATAAGTTTTCAATTTTCATAGATTAAGATAAATATAAAAGCAAAAAATAATTTTTCAGATTTTTCCTAGTTAAATTTATAATTTTTAGCCATTTAATTAGTTTAAAATAGTTTTAAATTTGTAGAAAATAGAAAAATCATCAGAAAAATATAAAATTAGTTTTGAAAATTCTCTTTAGTTATTTTAGATTTTTGAAAAATAGTTTCATAATTTCCCCCTTAAATTTCATAATTTTTAGTATTTTAAATTAGTTTTAAAAGTTAAAAATTAGTTTTTAATTCGAATAAATTCGAGAAAAATCCTAAAAATTAGTTTTAATTCATAAATAGTTTTCAAATTGCATTTTAGTTTAAAAATAAATGTAAAATTCGTAGCGTCTGCGTTTTAGGTTTTAATCGTTAAGCGATTTTAAATATAAATTAAAATGACTTGAAGTCTATATAGATTCAAATTCCTTAGTATAAATCAATCCACAAACCTTTTCCCATTCAGTATCACCCGATCACAGATTCGTTGTATTACAATTTACACACCTCGTTGGGACTTAACGACCCGGGGAAACACTAAACTCCTCTGGACTTAATTGCATTTTGTTCTGAGTTGTTTGACTTTTATGGTTGACCATTCACAAGTGGTTGACTAATAAAAGATAGACCGTTGTGAACCGAATCAAGCACCTTTCACTAATGCTTCCGTGTTGACTCTTTCGGCATCCTTCATTAATGCCTTCAACACAACATCTACGGAGGAAGAAAGAACTATGAACAAGAGAACCTCAGTTGTCTTGATGATGACGAAGTATGGAAACTCATGGACTTTGAGCTTCCTCGACTTCAAGAAGTGGTGATCTCGCCTATAAAAGGAACCTAGAGAATCACACAAAAACAAAAGACAAACTACATAGAAAGATCCCTTAGGATCAGTGGTTAGAGAGGTACAATACTTGGAGAAAGTGTGTGTGAAAGTGGTGAGCCAAAAGGAAGAAATGGCTCACTATTTATAGAGGAGAAAGTTCACTATTCCCTGGATCCCACGGATCCCTCCCACAAGGGATCCGGCTAGCGTAAAGCTAGGGATCGTGGGACTCCTCTTTACCATGGGTATTTTGGTTATGGGTCATGGGTCATGGGTTATGGGTTGATCCATGGGTTTCTTATTAGATACAATGTATCTCAAGAATTCAATGTACCTAGTCAAATGGTTTGGATAAAACCATGGGTTATGGGTCAATACCATTTGTTAGTTTTTACCCATTTTAGTATATACTACTTTAAGTATATTTTTACCCAAATATGTAAACACTAGTTGTTGTACATATGTATTACTAAATCATAAAATCACTTATACTTGTTTTAGTGTTTTATGTGAAAACATAAGTGTGTTAGAAAACTATTGGCTCAAACAGTTTACGTATTTTATTTGTTTCGTTAAAATGATTTTACATTTGTTATCGACAAAACATTAGAAGATCGTAAAATATAAATAAACGTTTTTACGGCGTATTTGTATTAACAATCTCCCCATTTTTGTTGATGACAAAACATAAAATATTTTAAGGAAAAACTAAAATTCGTAAAAGTTCAATTGGAGTTTTACTCTCTTCTCCCCTTTTGTCGAAACAAAAGAGCGTCGAAAAGAAACTAACACAAGGTTTTAAGAAAAAATGTAAAAGGAAAGATGTAAAGTGAGCAAGTGGCGGGAATGGTTCTCGTCTTAACTCCCCCTTGACGAGTCCATCCCTTTGTGAGGGCGTCAAGTACATAAAAATAAGTGAGCTAATGTATTGCAATTATGTTTGCAATTGGTTCGTCCTTGTGACGAAAAATGCTCCCCCTTGAAAATTGCAACTTTTCAATGGGGTGTCACGAATAGTAATCCAAATAAGGATTAAGTTGCAAGTGAATTTGCAATGTATAGTTTGACACAAAGCTCCCCATAGCTTTATGGTGTCAAAATCTCCATGTGTATTTTGAAAATCTACAAAATAAAGGTTAGACAACAAGAGTATAGTGCATAATTTCCTGCAAATAAAACTCAAGTTAGTAGTCATTTGTGTTTCTGGACCACGGATCCCCGGTTCCTTGATGGAGGATCCATCTAGGCCATTTCTAGGGATCCTACTGTCGGTGACAGTTTCTTCAGCAATGAATATATGCCAAACAATGCTAATGAAGAGGTGAAATATGTATATGATTTAGCAAGCACAAAACACAAAAAAAAAATCATGGCATATAGATATTCATTAAAAAAAAGAGATAACCAAACAAATCTCTAAAACTAAGAGAATGATCTAGCCATACAAGTACTACTAATGCGAATGAGTTACCCAAACTCAAGATTCAACTAAACTCTTAATGATGATCAAGGATGAGATAGGTTTCCTAAACGTTCTAAGTTTGAGCTTGTGACTATGATGCTCATTGTTATTTAGGCTTGTTGACCTCTTCGAAACGTTCGAAGAGGTGATAAAACATGAAACGTTGCTCTTCACGTAGTTCATGTATTAACCTTTCAACATGTTGACAATGATAGCAATCTTTGTCATGGTTTTGAGCTTCTTGAAGCGGAGGTTCAAGTGAAGTGGGTGGAAGATCCTCAAAAGGAGGAATTGGTGGAGGCTCATTAAGTGGTGGCTCAACAATGTTTGAGGGTGGAGGTAGGGAGGCGTCAACTTCCATGTGGTCGGGTGGTTGACTTTGATGTCTCCTCATAATCCAAAATGGACTATTGGGGGGAATAGGAGAGGTTGATATTGGTGCAAGTGTTGATTCAACACTTTGGTTTTGTTGCACAACCTTTTCAAGTGAATTTGTTGGTAGTGGTGGAAGATGATATGGCCAAGGAGGTAAGTCCTCTAAGTTGTGAGAGTGTGGAGATGATTGTGAGGTGGCTCTAGGCACCAATGATGTTGGTTGAGTTGAAGAGGGTATGTTTGGTTTAGTAGAGTTTGGTGATGATATCCTTGTGGGAACAATCCTCTTGGGGATTAGTTTGATTGGTTTCTTTGGTGTAGGGGAAATCCTAGCATTTGTGGACTTAACCGGAGATGATTCGGTTGAGGAAACTTCGTGTATGACCCTAGTAGGTTTCTTGGGTAGTTCTTGGGTGGATGAGTTAGCACTAGGAGCTTTTATCATGATGAAATGACTAAGGAATATGTTTGTAATTGCTGAGAATTGTGTTGAGTTTGATGACTAAGGTGTTCTACCAATATGACTTATAAAGAGAAGAATTTGGTAAGTGCATTTAAGACTTAAGCTACTAAGATTCTTAAAGATGTGATGATTAACATGCACAAGATTGAAGGTCAGAATTTCACTGATCTAGGAACTTAATAAAGATTAGATGGAGTGCTTAAGTAAGCAAGATGAGCTTGAAATGATTGTTTTGGCTAGATTTGACATAATCATCACCGGATCCTATAGTTCCCTCCTATGAGGATCCGCTAAGCTAATCCTAGGGATCGGCTCTCGTGATTATAGCGGGTTTAGAAATGAAGTTTCTAAGAGCTAAAACCTATATCATTTTGAGTGTTTGATCTCTCAGTATCTAAGATGAGGTGTACTTGAATGATCAAGAGTAATGAATGTTATAGCAAATGATTGCTTTTATGGAAGGAAAATGAGACTAAATGACTACCAATGGTTGTTCAAGAATAACACAAAGAGTTTTGGTGGTGTCAAGTTACAATACATGATCCTAGAGATTAGATTTTAGCTTGAGATAGAATTTGAAAAAAAAATCCTTAAAAATCACAAGAATTGAAAAACTAATTTTTGATCCATTTTGAGATAAGGATGACTAGAAACAATTTCCTAAAATTGTTCAATATGTCCACCTAAGTGTTTTGAGGGATGAAAAACAATTTGTGAATATTGAAGCGGAAATATGGTGAGTTTTGATGTGTTGATAAATCAAAAGACATTTTGACTAAGATCTTATGTAAGCTATAAATGAGTCTAAGCCTTTCTCATCCTTGAAGTAGACTTAGTTGAATTCTAATATCTTATGTTTAGCTAATGTGATGTTATCTAGTAAGCTATCTTAATGTAAGGATGTTGTATTCGCGATCGATGCCACGGATCCACGGTCCCTCGAGGAGGGATCCGTCAGGTTATTCTAGGGATCCGGCATCTGCGGATCGAGGCAAATCACGAGAATAACGTGCGATTTTGCACACTAATTAACCATTAAACTAAACAACAAGTACAAGTATGTCGTCACATAACAACACTCATTGATAATGGTAGAAATATGATATCCAAATTACCACAAACAAAAGTGCTAAAACATAATCATCCACACATAAGTCAAGTGTTAAAAATAAGCATATTCATATTGTCTCTTTCGTCAATTCTTTCTTTTCCTTTTGGCGACTTTGTGAGGTGGTAAGCAAGATTTTGAATCATGCCCCTCAATTGTTTGAATTCAGCGGTCTCGTTTGGAATGGTTGGAAGTTGTTAAGTAGTAATCAAAGGGTTCCAATTCAATGTTGGCTATGGGGTGACATCTTCTTCTTCTTCATTTTCTTCTTCTTCTCCTTCCGAGGAGTCCGAGAGAGCTTTAGGTTTCTTTCCATTGACCATGAAGCGTTTAGAGGGTATTTTGGTAAGAGGTACCATTACATGATCGGAAAAGAAATGATCATTGTTGATAGGATATGGTTGCAATGCACTAACATACTTACAAAGTCATGTTAGGAGCATACCATATGGAAGTACCATGTTGGAAGCTTTGAATACCCCGGCCATTCTCCTTACCATGTAATAGGCGAGATTAAATGGCTTTTGGTGGATAAGACAATAGATCATTTGCACAAGACATGCATTTGGATGATCCTTGTTACCAACTAGGCTTATGACGTTTTCCCTAAGGATTTCTTCCCATTTTTTAAATATGGGATGCATTACAAAAAGTTCCATTTGAAAAGGATCACGGTGAATGAGCTTCTTGTTTTGGTTGTAACGAGATTGGTCGGTCCTAACTTTGAAGATAGTATCTCGAATGGTTTCGGGATCATCGAGAGGAGTATTGTAGATAGGTTTGGAATCAAGTGCAAGGTTTTGAGCGTTAATTGCCCAATCTTGAGAGTACATACAAATTCCTTCACAAGAAATGCGAAGAATCTGAGCAAAGGTGTTGAGCGAGAGAATGAAGTTTCGTTTATTGATGATGAAGGCGATTGAAATGCTATCATCGGCGTTTCGAATGATCCTAATGCTTTTATAAAACTCAAAGATGAAGACAGGACAAATTTGTTCATCAATGTCAAGAAGACAATCAAAGTTGATTGCCGAGAAGGCTTGACGAATGTCAGTATCCTCAAGGAAACATTCCTTGATTACACGACCTTCATGGATAAGTCGTTTTTCAAGCTTTTTGAAGACCTTGCGGTCAGTATTTGAGAATTCCTCATTTCGATAGTAATGAGTAAGGTAATGGACGGTATCATGATGATCTTGTTGAGTGGCTTTAGGCATGGTTGGTCCTAGAAACATAAATTTTCCAATTAGGTAAAATTAGTTGAGATGGGTTTATGTTTTGATTTGTATTAACAATGTTGTGAACACGATGTGATCTTAATTAAGTGAAAAGCCCCTTTTAATGATTAATTTTGAAAACCCTAATTAGATTAATTGATTAGAGATTGTGAAACCATAAACCCTAGAATGAGGATGATGAAAATTGGAACAAGTTAGTGTAAAAACTTACAATGATGTTCTAGAGAGGAATACTTGAGCGTATGGAGTCAATGAGGATGAAATCGTGAGTTTAGTCATTTTTGTGTTATGTGAGAGAGGAAAAAGATCGGTGGTGATTTTGAATGCGTATAGCGTGTTGTTCCACGGTTCCGGATCCCTGTATGTGGGATCCGGCTAGTACAACTAGGGGATCCGCCACGTAGACGAGAAAAGGGTTGTTTGGCATTATTTTGTAGTAGGCTTATAAGCTAGCTTACTAAAAACTAGTTTAGAGGTATCAAATGAAAGGTTGTTTTTGGTCGATGGGTTTTGATAAGTTACTTATCGGGGGTTCATATGTGACGACGGCATTAGTTTGATGAATCAAAAAGGAATACTATTCCCCATGATGAATAAGACGGAAAAGTGACGAAAGAGACTTTTAAAGAGACTAGCAATTATTAAACAAAGAGAACTATGATATCAATAAACTCATGTAAGCTATCTAATGAAAAGAAAAACATACCTCTATGCTTCTTGGTTAGGCATAATACCAGAAATACTTCATGAGCTCTTAAAGTAATCCTTTGTACTTGGTGTAAGTAAGTTGTGATTACTTTTAGATCCTTTCTTGAAGGTTGACTTCATTATTCTTTGAATAGAAATGAAGGTTTTGGAGAGATCCTAGCATGAAGATTTCTTGAAACAAAAAAAATGTTAGGATGATCCATCAATGTCCAACCAAAATGATTTAAAAGAAAACATGACTTGAAAAATCCTTCTTTGTAGTTTTCAAACATACACGGATCGTATCAAGTTTTTAAAGTACAACATACTTTAAGAAACTTGGTAACGAAGCTCTGGTACCAATTGTGGAAAACTAGAAGGGGGGGTTTGATGCAGGTTTTACTGACCATGTCTTAATATTTATAGTGTCTCGCTATACCTATGGTCTACCTAGTGCACTAACAGGGTGTACCGGTCGCGTGTAGTGTAGTAAATGGTAAAGCCGTGTCGTCCCAAGAGCTATGTGTGTTGGATTATTACTAAGTCTAATGTCACGAATAATAATTGTTTCGATAGGGATTTAATTAATTAAACTACTAATGAGAATAAAATAAAAGCGAGATAAATGGATAAAGGAAATCAATAGAGGAATAGTGGTGCTAACCTAGTCAATCCTCCTATCTAGTTATGTCTCGTCTACCTACTTCCAATTACTTGGTGGGGTCAAATTCGAGAGGACAACATTTGGTCGATTCGCCTAACCTATCGACAAAGATGCCACCACAAGAGAAATCGGTAGCACCGTCATAAGTCTTGTTGTTCACGGTCCCTAAGCCAAGTAATTAAGTACCGCTACATGCTAGATTCATAATAGTGAGTGCCCGGCCGTTAGGAACTTAGACACTACACCCCCGATTCTTAAGTTCATCCAAGCGATAGGTGATCGGTTGGTCGAACCGCACAAGTAGAAAGGGTCGTCGGTTGGTCATATCTTACCCTTCCCATCTCGATCCGCTCACCTAGAATTCATTGGTCATATCTCCTAGGCAATTGGCCTCTACCGCCATTCAAAACTACCGAACCAAGGTTGACTACCAATGAACTATGCATGCATACACTTAGAAATAATTATGCGGAGTAAAGGTGTATGAACAAAACAATTAAGAAACATAACTAGGCTAGCACCTAAGGGTGCTTAGCTCATATTAATCATGAAAATCAATTCAATATTCAAAGGTATGAAATACATGAATTGAAAGTAAAAAGAAATATAAAACGCTAATGCTTATCGTAATGGGTGACTTCTCCTTGGAAATAGCTCCGTATGCTCCCTAGACCTACCTTGAGCTTTTTCCACGTTCTCAGTGTTGTGTGTGGAATGGGATGATTAGAAATCTTTGGAATTCATGGGGTATTTATAGGCCAATCGGGTTCTGGCGTAACCAATATAGGAGTTCTGTAGTAACCTTCTATTTCTTCGTAAATGCACTAGATCGCTAGTTCTGGCGTAACCTTATTAGTGGTTACACCGTAGTCTTCAATAAACTTCGGTTACATCGTAAGTGATGCGATGAATTCTGACGTAAGTATCGTGGCGTGGAACCTCATTTGACCTAATGGAGTTACGTCGTAACCTTTGGGAAGAGTTTGCCGTGACCTCTTGATAAGTTGGTATTCTAAGTCACGCAATAGTTACGGGTAATGTGAGAGGAGTTATGCCGTAACTACTTCAAAATAACATCTTGTGATAAATCTTTAGTTATGTTTCCATTTCCGCGTCTCTTTAGCTTGATGCTCGTAATTTACACGAAGTGGAAAACAATGGAAAACAAGCGTAAATCCATATAAATGATATAAATAACAAGCATTATCGGAGGAAATTGACACTTAATATTCGGGACTATTTGATGTTATCAAATATCCCTCATGAACTATACTTGCCCTCAGTAGACCTTATTAGATAGATTCCTAAAAGATATCTCCCAAAATCGGAAAATATGAGTTTACAAATCCTTATGCTAGAATAAAACAAAGCCGAACACCTCACGAAGGGAACAAACACTCAAATCTCTCAACTATTCTAAGTGACAATTTTGGGGTGATCACTCAATCGCACAGTCGTAGCATGTATTCTATCATAAGCTTGGCGGTTACACAAATCTCCACCACTAGAGTTAAGGGCTAAACAATTCTCGAAGGCAATATGGGTAGACATGACAAAGGTTAAGGGTGACTCATCATTACTAACATGTCACGTAAGTGGACAAAATCAATGATACATGACCAAATCCATGGCCAAGACACCAAAGATTGCTCATTGCATCACTAGACACGCTTCATGACTAAAGGGTAGGATAAGACATGGGATATATAATTGGTGTAAAATGAAAAACAAGCGGTAGTCTAAATCTATAACCAAGTCATCACCACTTACCGTCCGCCCAAAGTTCAAGCTTAGAAGTCTAGAAACTGGATCATGAAATGCAAGGTAGATGTGTCATTAGAGGACGTCGTGATGGGCACACTACCTTTTCTTCTTCTTTTGGCATAACTACCAACTCCAATCTTCAAATATGACCGAGGTGGCCTCCTCGATACTAATCAATAAAGCTCATACTACAGTGCTTATAACATCGCACTTTACAATATCATAACTCAGTCAACTTTTTTTTTCGAATATTTTTTTTTCAACATAACATAATAACAAAACATCCCCGCACTTGAGATGAGCAATGGGAATTTGTCACACCCTCGCCGGAGGCGGAAACACGAGGTGTAACGGAAGGGAACATAAGCACAAGATAATAGAACATACCAACATTAATATTTAAAAGAAAGAGTACACTATTACAATACTAGTTTAGCCGTCATCGGCAAATATATTACAAGTTTAGTTCCCAAAATATTTCGTTCTATTACATAATGATTTATATTGACAAGTGAAAACTTCATTATGCAAGACTTGGTAGAAAAAGCGTACTAACGATCACACGAAATGCATGAGAAAAAGCGGGTCAACTATGAAAATAGTTGGTGAGTAAACACGTTTAGCAAAAATAAGGAAACTCGTAAGAAATATCAAAGCTTTCGATTAGCGAAAATGGTCCATAAAGCAAAGGCATTGTAAATCCACTCGGTTCAAGTTCCGCCCATACAAAACTTGCAACTTTGTGTGTTCACAACCCTTGCCAAAGTAGTATGTCTAATAGTCAAATATAAGCGGTCATAATAGTTCACAATATAGTACCACGAATATAATAATTCGAGGATGCTCCGAACATGGGAGACTTTGCCTTTGCTCCAACAAGGGAGACTCTTTTGTCACTTTCGACCACCTAGGCGAGAATTATTGAGACGCTCCACCAATAAGGCGAGACTTTGCACACTCCACCGATAAGGCGAGATTTATTGAGAGCGCTCCACCAATAAGGCGAGACTTTATAGAGATGCTCGAACATGGGAGACTTTGGGACAAGGTCATAACATGTACGGTTCAATAAATTCAACAAGTCATAAATTAGTAATTAAGTTCAAGGATTTGATTCGAGTTCACAAGTTCTAGTCAAACTAGTTAATAAAAGTAGTAAACAATTTAGCTCAAGAAAGGTTCATGCATTTAGCCCCAAAATATAGTAAAAGCGGAAAAAGGGGTTTGTGATTACTCACCGATGGCTGGAATGATGACAAGAGTGGGTACAGGGTATAATGTGATGTGTTAACGGGACCTATTACGAATGATATGATATGCAATGAGTTGCAATGTAATGTTATGCATGCATTTCGTATGTTATTTATACCATTAGCGAGTTTTGAAAATATTACTAATCGTCGAAAAAATACTCTTTTGACGTCTAGACCCTTCAAAAATGACTTTACAAGTATTTACGTCAAAATGTCATCCTACAATGGTTTTATAATGATTTATAGTGAAATTTTCACTTTTCGTCGCAAAACAATGTCGTCGGAATTTTCATGAAAGTGATAAAAATGGCTTTGGAAAACTAGTCGTAAAATGGTGTCGTCGAGCGTTAGAAACGAACTCGACGGTTTTGGAAAGTTTGTATCGAAATCTAGAAGTTTCAGTTCAGGAGTTTTCGTCAAAAAGGTCTCGAACATAGAGATAATAAGGGTTAAAGATAGTGATTTTGGCTAATTGTGGTGTAAAAAGTGAGTTTCGGCCAAGTTTGAACATCCGTAAATAATTTATTACAACTCCGCTATACAAACCGGCTTGTTGTTTTGAAAAATATGCTCGGTGATCTAAATTTTACTAGAAGACATTTTGTCCAAAAAGTTTCACAACCTTGATAAAAACAGCCCTCAACATGGACGTTCTGACTACCGTAACACTTGTATCGTAAAATAATATAGTTTTGAGAAAATAATAGTTACGGCAAGTTTATGAAAGCGTGCATATCTTTGTCGTTTCAAATCCATTTTCTACGATAATATCGTCCTTAACCGTGTCAAGTAAACTAATATATTTTGATAAGTCGAAATAATTTGTGAAGCTTAAGGCTCGTTTTGACTCGTACAAGAAAAATATAGTATCTGAAAATTCGAAAATTATATTTTTCGTCGTCAAACTTGTAAAATCCATAACTTCTTCGTTATAACTCCGTTTTATCCGTTCAAGCGCCACGGATTCGTTTTAGAGTATATTTTCTAAATATCAAGGCCAAAAGGTCGTGCCTACTGTCGGTTTTCGAGAAAATCAAAACAAGGACAGAACACTTTATATACATATCGAAAATAGTTTTTCGCGGACAAAACCTATTCTAATCCCTTCAAATCAACTCCAAAGCTAATCTAATCCTACCATACACCTTCTTAGGGTGTCATGGGTTCCTAATCACCATCAAGACCAATGAATACCAAGGGGATAATTATAGGATGACCATAAATGTATATACATACTCTAAAATCATGTAAAATGGTATAAATCACATATGTCTTGCATGTTGCTCCAAAATGAAAAGATACATATGAGATCATAAGAAAACATGAAAATGATAGAAACATGCTTACAAGTGAATATGATGAGGTGCAAAGAACAAGGTTAGCCTAAATACCCTAGGTTTTATTTCAAAACCTAAATAAGAGTATTATCTAGATTGTAAAAACACTTGGACTTGAAAATTGATGATCCCTTATGACAACCTTAAGATGGCCGGATTTTTTAGAGGAAAACCAAGAGAAAAACACTTTTTGGTAACTTGATAAATGAGAGAATGAGATGAGATGTGTAGTGAAATAATCAATGTGGAGTGTATATCTATACTATCACAAGACAATATCTACCAACTCATAAATGTTACCCCTCCCCATAGGCCGGTTTTGGGGGAGGTTTGTCCACAAAGTAAATTTTTTTTTTTTTTTTTATAAAAATGTGTATATACTTGTGCAATATTTGATAAAAATATATAAGTAAGTGTGTAGAAAAATGTATAAGTGAAGGTAAATGGTAACTTTTAGGTAAAGAGATTTTAATAGATCAAGGTAGAATGTAATGAGATCATAAAATTTGTAAAATACATTCCTTGTAAAATTTGGTGATAAAATAATTATAGTGTAGTTTTTAAGAAAAGCGTCGTAATAATATAAATTTAACGAATTATTTACAAAATAAATTTAAAACACTAGGTAAACTCAAAATATAGTTTTATAAACTAAATGTAAGTTTAAAATACATCGGGATCATTTTGAAAGTAACGGATTAAATATTCAAAATAATAACTCACGCGATAACGTTTATTAAATATAAAAATTACGCGTTAAATGTGAAATGAAATGCCATGAATGAATTAATATGATGTATATTTAATTTAAGAAATAACCGGAATTTGAGAATTGTGACAGAATTCGGGGGGTCTTCAATGATCTTCATAAATGTTGTCGATGAAAGCATAATTTCCAAACCTTTCCACTCGAACCTTGAACTTAGGCAAATGATGACGTCCCAATCACAAATAAAGACTACAGGGTAGGCTAATGTGCATAGGTGTAACGAAACAATATATTGGGTTGACAAAATGAAAGGAATGGCTCAGAAGGGTGTATCTAGGGGTATCTTGCACTAAATGTGAGTGCAACAAAAGGGTTTCACATAGGGGTCGAAAAGTCAAGGTGACTAATCGATAGACTCACAATGGTAGGCTGTTTGGGTGATAATCCTATAATATTGCCTTCTAAAACTGAAAAGTCCAAATACATCGAGCTAACTCAACATACCTCATCTATGGTCTCGAAATGATGCAAAGGCCAAGTTCTAAAGTTTACAAGCTACCAAGAAGCCTCATAATTTGGTGGATTGGGGTAAAATATTGGAAACGGATAAGGCTAATCTCACCGTGTAATGTCAAGGGTTGTATGTGCTCGGCTAAGGTCTAATCTAGTTAGGTTAGGAAAAATATGTCAAAGTTTTAAAAATGGCATAATTTTTCAAAATAAACTAGAAAAATGAGGGAAATAAAGTTCAAGAGATAATTCTACTCCCGTCCCCCACTTGAATTGTACAAAGTCCCTTTGTACTAGGCATTAAAATAAAGGTGAAGAGAAAGGTAGAATTAGAGCGAGAACTTCCCGAAATTTGCTCCATAAAGAAGAAGGCCCACGAAAAAGAACCGTGCCTTCGTTAAGCGTCATGAACAAACTTGATCCACGAAATCACAATACCGACAAGCATAATTCTAAAAGAAAAAAATGAAAAGCGAAAACAAACCAAACTCACTTTCGTAGGAATCACGGTTGCATTTAGCCTATCTGACAAGCCTTTTAAACCACTTGGTGTCCCAGTGGACGAGTGAAATCTCGTGAGGGTTTATAGGAACACACCCACAAAGTTCATTTAAAACTAATACAAGGTTCTTGCATTTTAAAATGAAAGAATTAATCGGAGGAAAGTTACGTCGTAACTCCTATGAAAGAGTTACGTCGAATCGGCAAAACTGGTATGAATTTGTGATTGGTGCTAAGCGTCGAGTTTAATTACCAAGCTAACCACTTGTGAATGGTCAACCGTAACAAACTTAAAACAGCTCAAACACTAATGCAATTAAGATCGAGGAATATAGTGGATTCACGGGTCGTTAAGTCCCACGGAGGATGAATTGGTGTATAAACACTGATCGGATGATAGAATGATCACTAAGGATAGTGATCGATGGGTTTTGGATGGATAATTACCTAAAGAAAAGATTAATAAATTACTGACTTAAATGCAAATTAAAAGAAATAAAAGATAAAATATATTAAATAAACGCTATCACTATTTTTAAAATGATGAGCGTTTAAAACCTAAAACGTCGTTTAAATAAAATTAACGTAAGCGTACAAAATAAAACGTGAGTTTTAAAGAAATAAAAGGCCTACAAATATGAAAATGATATTTTACAATCCTAATAATAAAAGAAAATTATTAGAAAAGAAAATTATTTTACAACTATTTATTTAATTATTATTAATTAAAACTATTTATTAAGTATTTAAAATGCACTAAAATATAAGAAAATACAAAATTAACCTAAAAAATGAAATTATAACTTAGAAAATCTAAAATATGATAAAACTTATTTTAAAACTGAAAATATATTTTTAGACTTTTTATGTATTTATTATTAATTTAATACTATTTAAAACTAATTAAAATGCTAAAAATACTATTTAAACCAAGAAAATATGGAAAAATATTTTTATGACTTTTATATTTATCTTAATCTATGAAAATTGAAAACATATTTTTTAAGCTTTTACGATTTATTTGTATTAAAAGCTATTTAAAAAGGATTAAAAACTAGTTTAAATAAGGAAAAATACTAAACAGTGATGGAAAAATCTGAAAATTTCAGGAAAATGCTAAAATATTATTCTAAGTTTATATAAAATATAAAAACATATGCTTATTTGTGAGAATATGAAACTGTAGAGCAACTGCTTATTAATAAGCAATACAAAATAAGCTAAAAGCCACAAATGACCACCAAATAATCACAGAAGCTAAGTTATGCTATATTAACTTAATACTAACCTATTCCAACCATCCTAAACTTCTGAAAAGCAGTTTAAGCCAAGAATTAAGCAAAGTTAAACTAGTTCAATTCAGAAAATGGGACGGTGTGTGCATTTGAACTAAGGGTGGGGTCCACAGAGCTTAAGCTCAAAACCTTTACTGAAATTGATAGTCAGCTGGGTGGTGAGTGATATGGAACCAAGATCCACCAGTGGGGTCCCTTTGGTGTGGCTGTGGGACCCACCAAAGTGGTGGTGATGCCCATTGTTGTGGTGGTCTGTTGTGCACAGGCATGTTTCAAAAGGGTGCTCAAAACAAGCTTAATAATAAGCACTTTATAAGCTAAATGGGAGAGAGCTACTATTTTTCTAATTTTGTTAAGCAGTTAAAGTTTACTATCCCAAAAGCATTTAAGCTAAATCCTAATATTGAATCCTATATAAAATTATTCATTTTATTCAAAAACCACTTATTCTGAAATTTTGACTTTTTTACTTGTAAACAAGTTTGACTTTATTGAACTTTGGACTCAATTTACTTACTTATAATTGATGCATTAAGATGAAATAAGGTTGTAAAAAGCTAGGTTAACTAAATCTACACCTAAATGCTTAATATGCTAAAGCGATTTCAATGGTAATGCTCCTAAGATTGAGCGAAGGTGATTTTGACTTTTAAAAGAATAGGCTATAGATATTATGCCTAAACTACTAATCCTAGACCTTAAGTGAACTACCTAAGCACCTATTATTCCCTGAAACAAACCCAAAGACAGCAAAACAACATGAACCAAACACTCTTTTAATAACTGATTTAAAGCTAAATAAACTGAATCAAACTCTTAAACTGAGAAATCTATTTATTAACTTATAATAGCTTTAATAAGACAGTATTAGACTATAATTATCATACCTTAAACACAAAAATTATGAAATGCAATTCTTTTTAGAAAATGGCTTACAACTGAGTTCAAGCACAGGACATAGAACCAAGGTCTGAGATCACACCTATAGCTTCCCAAGAAGCTTTATACCCAAAAGCAATCCATTTTCAACTTTGCTTGGTCTCTTGATCATTGCCCATAGATTTTTATTTTAGCTAATTTATTGGAATTTTTTGTGAATTTCGAATTGTGAGTCTAAACTGGAATTTTAATGTTTCTCACAACTTATAAGCTTTTTAAGAGCTTATAAGAACTTTAAAGCAATTATAACCATTAATAACAACAATTGGGTATTTTGATAATTTAAACTAGGAAATGAGCATAAACCGAATTCGTACACATGAATTGAAATTGATCTTGAATTTAAGTTTTATTACACTAGAATATGATTACAAAATGCTTTCAAAGCAAACATTAAGCGAAAATTTAAAATATTAAACGACATGACCAAAATTTAAATTACACTACTTGGTTTCTACACTGCTTCTCTCTTGATATTTATTGATTCATTTTGTTCCTTGTCGACATCTGATCATATCCCACCTCTTTGCAGCCCTTGGATCATTGAAAATTATCAAAACCGTCCACTTGGTGTTTTGGCGGGAAAAGTCTTAGAAGCAGGTTTATGCATTAAATGAGGTAATGAGTTGGCTTGCAAGGTGGAGGGGGACAAGGTGTGAAATGGTTAAGGAGTTGGTGATGGAAAAACAGGTGGATGTGGCAGATGTTAGCAATGGATTGGTAACAGGTGGAAAGGGAGAGGATGGTGAGCGATGGCCGTGGTATTTTTAATTTAAAAGCGTGGATTGGGCTTATATTGGACTTGGGCACGGTTTTGTGTTTTGGGTTTTGGTTAAGTGTTAATAACAAGGACCAAAAGTGTAATTACGCTAAGTTCAAGGGACTGAAATTGAAACTTTTCCAATCATATCACAAGGGCTAAACCTGTAAATCTTGAATAGTACAAGGACCAATTGCATAAAATTCTATTTATACCCTTCCAGGGACTAAATCTGCCAAGTTTGAAACTAGAGGGACCAAAAATGTAATTTATCCAAAGTTTATCATAAGGACCATTCTTGTCATTTATAAATAGTACAAGGTTTATTTTTGATTATTTTCACTTTTAAAATTCACCAAGGACTATATTTGACATTTTTCAAAGTTTAGGGACTAAAGTTGTCATTTTGTAAATTTTAAACTTTAAAGGGTTTATTTTGACAACTTTTGAATCTCATGGACCTTAAATGACATTTTTCTTGATTTTGATTTACCAGGGACTAATTTTGACAATTTTTGAAACTTGGGGACTAAAGCGCCAATTATGCAAACTTGAGTACGTTTTCACGATTTTGATGTTTTGCATTTAAAACACATAAAACACGATTTGTGATATTTTCATCATTTTGATGCATTTACGAGTGTTTTCGGATGTTTTGCGGTTTAGATGGTACAAAATGATGAGTATTTAGACACTCATCATTCGTAAAGCAGTAGTTCTCGCGTAACCAACGAGATGGTATTACGCCGTAATTGGTAATGCGTCAAGAATTCTGCTGCTCAAATTTTGGTTACTGGCGTAATCACCAAGATGAGTTACGCCGTAACTACGTTCGAGATCGACAAGCTGCGGTGACAATTAGTTCCTCGTTTCTTTCAAAATGGTTAGAAAACACAAAACCCAGGAAAAGAAATAAAAACAAAAGAAAGGGATAATTTGGGTTGTCTCCGAAGAGCACTTTTCTTTATTAACGAGTCTTTAAGTTAGACTCGGATCCAGCGGGCTTTATGGGGGCCTTTGGACATCCCCGACTTCTTCCATGTCTTTCATTAAGTTGCGCCTAACCCATCCGACATTTGTGGCAGTGCGGAGATATTCTTTGGTTTCAATTTTCCGGATCTTGCAAAAATTTTCTTCAGACCCCAAAATGGTATCGCGTAAACTCAAATTTTTCGGCTATAATAGGTGGCGGCCTCTTAAATGGGATGCCAAGAAGCTTGCATCTTCTTCTCTCGTGTACTTCATCATCTGGGTCAATGAAACCGTCTTCGCCTTGTAACTCGAGATAATCAAAATTATCATCGTCAGAATCGGTATCTTCAAGTTGGTTGAGTATTTGCTTGCATTCTTCATTTTCGACCTTAGACGAACCCTTGGTGTCTTCTTCTGGTTTTTTATGGTGAACATCGTTGTTAGGTTGATCTTTACTCATACACCCTTCCCAGATTTTCTTTTTAATTAACGCGTCAATTTTTCCATATTTGATTTTGACCTAATCGTTGAATCCGAGATCATCCGCCAAGGAAGTTCATTCTTTCGTAATCATTAGTTGAAGTCCAAAGGAATTCTTCTTCCCGACTCTCTCAATCTTGCTTCTCCATCACATTCATACTCAAAAGGGTTGCGGAAGCCCAAACTTTTCGTCATTGGTTTTAATTTGTTCGCACCAATGATTTTGAACTCCTTCGTCATCGTCATCTTCGAAGGAATATCATCGAGGGCTTAATGGTTTTCCCGAAGAATGTGTTTCTCATATTTGAGTTCCAGATTTTTGAACAGAGTTGAATTCTTATCGAATACCAATCACTGAATGACAGATTTCCAAAATCAATGTCGTACCTCCCAGATTCGTGTAGGCATATCCAAACTTCATTCTTCTCATTACCTCCTCCGTTGCAATAGTCACGAAAAGGATTGCACGTTGGCCAAGCTTGAGTAATCTCATCTTCTATGATGAGTAAGGGTTTGCAGTAGTGCTTAATGGGTGGTCCTACCACTTCGTTAATCGAGAACTTGGCTAACCTTTCTTCGTCGTTTAGTGTAGTCCACTTGTATCTGTCATGTTTTATCCTTTCTTTATCAACACCACCATCACAGGTTTTCCGAGGATCACACGAGGCCCACAAGTTGTAGCATTCTCCATCGTCAATTGCAATAGCCTTACACCAATGAGTTCTTCTTTTAGGGTTGTCGTCCTTGTTCCCCGTGTCCTTGCTTGAATTTGAGTTACGACGTAACTCTGAGGTGTGATTATGGCGTAACTCACTTTTGCCATCAGTATTGGACTCATCAGAGTACTTGTTGTTATTAGAGAATACAACCTTACATGTAGTGGATTTGCTCTTTTGTTCTTCGTTTCTTCTTTGTACCTCGTCGCCAAGCTTTCCAATTAAAGTTTCCAAGTTTTTAAGTGCTAAGTCATGGGAAGAGAGGCTCTTGTTTGTATTATCTTGGAAATTTTTAAGCCATTCCTCTTGCTCCTTTTGCCTCTTGGTAGTGTCCACAAGGTACTTGTTAATAATTTCCTCCAGTTAGCTCTTCTCTCATTATGCTCATAATCTGCTGGGGTCCTCCACGAAACCCATTCTGATTATCCCAGTAGAAAGACCTATTCTCCATATTTAGCTTCCTCGATCGTATCTTCTTTGTCAAATTTAGGGATGGTTTTAGTCAAATGTCCCCCACCACATTTTTCGCAGCCGACTTGGATGGCATGAACATTTTCTCTGATTTTCAGCATATCTCTACCGAGATTTTCAATTTTACTGGCGATTGCTGCAATTCCGTCTAAACTTCCGCCTTGGTTTCTTTTGTTCCCGCCGTCGTGCCATTTTTGAGAGTGGTCCGCCATTTTTTGAATGGCTTCAATTGCAGTGGTAGGAGTCATGTTTGGGATAGGTCCTTGATAGTCCAGCATTTGCCTTGTAGTTACGTTAATTCCTTTGTAGAAAATATTGACCTTCTGCTGGTTATTCAGATCATTGGTATGACACTTATAAAGAAGATCGTTGTATCTGTCCCAAGCTTGATACAGTGTTTCGTCGTCTTCTTGTTTGAAATTATGGATCTCCAAAAGCTGGTTAGAAATCTTCGATGGCGGGAAATATCTTTGGATAAAGTGTTTCTTTAGTAGCGCCCAGTATTAATCGCCCGTGGGCAATCTTTCGATCCATCTTGGTTGCTCGAGAATAGTCATTGGGAATACCCTTAGCATAACAAACATCTTGAGACACGCATGGGAATGTTGAAAAGGCTAGCGATGTATAGGACATTTTCAACGTGCTCATATGCGTCTTCGTCCTGTTTCACGAAAAAGGGTTAGCGAAGCTCCTCATAAATTGGTCTTTGATTTGAAACGAACATCCGCTCCGATTTCGGTCTTACGAGACCCGGCCCTTGTTCCGCTCTTGTCATCGCCAAGTATTCCTCAAGAGTGAGGTCATCGATGTTAACAACTTTCATGGTACCGAAAACTTGAAATATGATCGTGAAAAGTTTAAAAACAAAATGAAAGACTTAATATCAATCCTAATATAACTCCTGTGAAACGGCCAAAAACTTGATATGAGGTTTCTTGACTGTGTCTTAATGTTTATAGTGTCTCGCTATCGTATGGTCTACCTTAGTGCACTAACAGGCGGTGTACCCGATCGCGTGTAGTGTAGTAAATGGTAAAGCCGAGGTCGTCCCAAGAGCTATGTGTGTTGGATTATTACTAAGTCTAATGTCACGAGAATAATAATTGTTTCGATAGGATTTAATTAATTAAACTACTAATGCAGAATAAAATAAAAGCGGATAAATGGATAAAGGAAATCAATAGAGGAATAGTGGTGCTAACCTAGTCAATCCTCCTAGCTAGTTATGTCTACGTCTACCTACTTCCAATTACTTGGTGGGGTCAAATTCGAGAGGACAACATTTGGTCAATTCTCCCTAACCTATCGGCAAAGATGCCACCACAAGAGAAATCGGTATACCGTCATAAGTCCCGTTGTTCCCGGTCCCTAAGCTAAGTCATTAAGTACCGCTACATGCTAGATTCATAATAGTGAGTGCCCGGCCGTTAGAAACTTAGACAATACACCCCAATTCTTAAGTTCATCCAAACGATAGGTGATCGGTTGGTCAAATCGCACAAGTAGAAAGGGTCGATCGGGTTGGTCATATCTTACCCTTCCGTCTCGGTCCGCTCACCTAGGGTCGGTTGGTCATATCTCCAGGCAATTGGCCTCACCGCCATTCAAAACTACCGAACCAAGGGTGACTACCAATGAACTATGCATGCATACACTTAGAAATAATTATGGAATTAAAGGTAAAAGCAAAAAAAACAATTAAGGAATCATAACTAGGCTAGCACCAAAGGGTGCTTAGCAGCTCATATTAATCATGCAAATCAATTCAATATTCAAAGGTACGAAATACATGAATTGAAAGTAAAAAAATATAAAACGCTAATGCTTATCAGAATTGGTGACTTCTCCTTGGAAACACTCCGTATGCTCCCCTAGACCGCCTTGAGCTTTTTCCCACGTTCTCAGTGTTGTGTGTGGAATGGGATGATTAGAAATGCTTGAATTAGTGGGGTATTTATAGGCCGGATCGGGTTACTGGCGTAACCAATATAGGAGTTACGCCGTAACCTTCTATTTCTTCGTAAATGCACTAGATCTGCTAGTTACGGTGCAACCTTATTAGTGGTTACGCCATAGTCTTCAATAAACTCGGTTATGTCGTAAGTGATGCAGTAGTTACGGCGTAAGTATCAGCGGCGTGGAACCTCATTTGACCTAATGGAGTTACGTCGTAACCTTTGGGAAGAGTTATGCCGTAACCTCTTGATAAGTTGGTATTCTAGGTCACGCAATAGTTACGGTGTAATGTGAGAGAGGAGTTACGCCGTAACTTCTTCAAAATAGCATACTATGATAAATCTTTAGTTATGTTTCCATTTCCGCGTCTCTTTAGCTCCAATGCTCGTAATTTACCTGAAAGTGGAAAACAATGGAAAACAAGCGTAAATCCATATAAATGATATAAATAACGAGCATTATCGGGGGAAATTGACACTTAATATTCAGGACTATTTGATGTTATCAGGGTTGAATAGTTTTACCAATTTAAAACTTTCTTTTAAATATTTAGATCAACTTATGTCAATCTATTTTATTATTTATGTTGGACGTTGATAGATAGATATATAAATGTGTAATGAAAGATAAAGAGTAAGAAGCACATAACCACGACACAAGTATTTATAGTGGTTCGGCTACAAGGACACCTTCCTTGGCCTACTCCACTCCCCGAGTCACCTACTCGAGAGTTCGTAAACACTACACCAATCTTCTTATGGCGGAGAAGCCTTCACAACGTCGCTTACACCTTTTTACGGTACAAAGCTAAACACCAGGTTCTTTCACACCAAGGCGAACCACACCTAACACAACGTCGCCTACCCTTTATACGGTGCTAGGCTAACCACCGAGTTCTTTCACTCCAAGGAGAACTAATCCTATCACAACGTCGCCTACCCTTTATTAGGTACTAGGCTAAGCACCTAGTTACATTACTATGGAGGAATTACTACCCATCACAACACAACACCTAATCTCAAGGAGATCCACTCCTTATTACAACACCATCAAGGATATCACCATCCTTGGAAATAAACAAATACTTATATGTATAACGATGCACCTCATCGATTATACGACCTAGGCATTCTTCTCTAATGCCACTTGATTTGATTCTTAGACATTCTTCACTAATGCCTTTGACACAATGCTTGGCACCTTTCACTAATGCCTTCGTCTTGACACCTTTAGCATTCTTTACTAATTCTTTTGACACGAACGTTAAGCACCTTTCACTAATGCTTCCGTGTTGACTCTTTCAGCATCCTTCACTAATGCCTTCAACACAACATCTACGGAGGAAGAAAGAACTATCAACAAGAGAACCTCAGTTGTCTTGATGATGATGAAGTATGGCAACTCATGGACTTTGAGATTCCTCGACTTCAAGAAGTGGTGATCTCGCCTTTAAGAGGAACCTAGAGAATCACACAAAAACAAAAGCCAAACTACATAGAAAGATCCCTTAGGATCACTGGTTAGAGAGGTACAATACTTGGAGAAAGTGTGTGTGAAAGTGGTGAGCCAATAGGAAGAAATGACTCACTATTTATAGAGGAGAAAGTTCCTTGTTCCCCGGATCCCACGGATCCCTCCCGAGGATCCGCTAGCGTAAAGCTAGGGATCCGTGGGGCCTCCCTCTTACCCATGGGTATTTTGGTTATGGGTCATGGGTCATGGGTTATGGGTTGATCCATGGGTTTCTTATTAGATACAATGTATATCAAGAGTTCAATGTACCTAGTCAAATGGTTTGGATAAAACCATGGGTTATGGAGTCAATACCATTTGTTAGTTTTACCCATTTTAGTATATACTACTTTAAGTATATTTTACCCAAATATGTAAACACTAGTTGTTGTACATATGTATTACTAAATCATAAAATCACTTATACTTGTTTTAGTGTTTTATGTGAAAATGTAAGTGTGTTAGAAAACTATTGGCTCAAGCAGGTTTACGTATTTTATTTGTTTCGTTAAAATGATTTTACGTTTGTTATCGACAAAACATTAAAAGATCGTAAAATATAAATAAACGTTTTTACGGCTTATTTGTATTAACAATATCGTTCTCTAGGGGATTAGGAATGCTAGTGAGAAATTACTACGCTAAGGTTGGGGTTGAGGAAGATTATTTTTTATCTTTTTTATATTTTTTTAGAAAATTGAAAGGTACGATCTCGGGGTATTGGATTTGGGGGTGGTACTTCTATCGATTACTCTACTATTATCTAGTCTAATTAACTAAGCTAAGGGGTAGTCTATGTCTAATTGATGTGTGCTCGTATGATGATTAAAAATGTGTCTACCTAGATACTATTACTCCCTAGTTATCTTTTATTGATGGTTGAATTGTCACGTCCTTATTCTTAACGGGTTGTGTCTTCTAAGGTCGTATGGTATGCTTTTATCCCTAACTCTTTGAGAATACCTTAAGGTTATTGCCTACAAAATCTCTAGGATTCATAAACTAACTCTAAGGTTATCTTTGAATTTTTAGCCTACAATAACTCTAGGCGATTATAAACTAATGTTCACAAATATTACTCAAGCATTAAAAACACAACGATGGCCTATTGCAATCCTAAGCCAATTAAAATTAAGATAAGAGACAACCAATCAATAATTAATAACTAGGTTTCATAGATCTAAGCAAACACACAAGTAAATTAGCTGGACATGGTGAACATGCAAGCATACACACATACAATCGAAGACATAATGAAATCAATGAAGTAGATTACTTATCTTGTTGTAAAATATGGTATGAGAACCCTAAGATACTGCCCAAGACAAACCAAAATCGTTTTAGGTTTTTACTCCACAAATCTACCTCTCTAAAAGTCTGAAAATTCGAATTCTATATATAGAGTTACAACAGCGACGACGTCACCTTTTAATTGTGACGCCATCAGATCACCGCCATTAGGGTTTTGTCTTGGCCAAGTCAACTTTGGGACGGCGTCACATTGTGGTTGTGACGCTGTCAGCATCAACTTCTGACGCCTTCTGAATCTGGATCTAGGTTGTCTGGGGTGAGAAATCTTCGTGACGCCCTACTCTTTAAAGGCTGACGACGTCAGGTACAAAATAGCAATTTCACTAATGAGCCGTCGCAAATAGAGGGACGGCGTCACCCTTTGTTTGAAACGCCGTCGCGTTCACTTCCAACAGCTTGAGTGTCTTGATCTTGACTTTAGCCATTTTCTTCACATATTCATGCCTTTTCGTCCAAATAAGCATCATTCCAGAATTTTGCCTTCAAGAGACCTAAAAAGTGAAAAGGAACGAAATTAAGTAGTAACGGATATAAAAGTGGGCGATTAAGGGCTTAGATGACCCCTCAAAAGTGTACCTTTTAAACCCTTATCAGGCGCCGCTGCCGGGGAGTTATATTCGGGTTTTTATTAAGTCTATTTTTAATTTTCTTTCTTTATAACCTGGAGTTATTGATGAAGTTAATATCGAAGGAATAACCATGGAGCAATATATGGAGCAACCCAATGTGAACTGTAAAAGAGCCTTCACACAAGACTCTAGTATGGAAAAAATTCTCCATTCCGGACCTATTTATCCGGGAATTACACGAACTGCAGTTTTCTGGAGACGAGAATGAGGATGTGCAAAATCATGTGGAAGAAGTGCTTTACTTGTCATCCCTTTTTAGCGTCCGGAATATCCCTAGCTACTCGGTTACAGCAAAAAAATTTCCTATGACTCTTACAGGGATTGCAAAAAGATGGTACAATAGACTCCCTGCCGAGTGCAAGGAACGTGGGATCAATTAAGAAGAGAATTGTTCATGATTCGCCTCCTTCAAAGATGGCTAAACTTCTCGGTAAAATCCATCGGTTCATTCGAGAGTGAAGAAACATTGTATCGTGCATGGGAAAGATACAATGAGCTACTTCTACCGCGCCTACTCATAACCGAACAAGCACCAAATTGTCTATGTCTTCTATAGAGGATTAATGCAGACCCGTGAACTTCTCGATTCTCCTAGACCTATTCCAAGCATGGCACCCGACCAAGCTTTGGAGTGTATTCGACGTATATCTGAACATTTCTATAAATGGCATATGGAGACCGGGTATGGACCAAAAGATAATTTCGATCACAAGGTGATGAAAACATTAACCAAAAGAGAAAATGACTACGGTGCAATTTTTGAAAAGCGGAGACTGGAAAGGGCTAGTGAAAGTGAAGCTTGTATAGTAGAAAAAGTAAAGAGTGTATTTGGGGCCAAGATTGAAAACAGCTTGGAAAAGATGATTCATGACCACATTCAAGAATCAAAGGAACGTGACGAGAGGATTGAGAAAATTATGAGAAAATTTGTGGAAACACGGTATCTTCTCTTAAGATTCATGAAGACTGGATAAAGGGTTTGGAAAAGAATGTGGACTTATGCTCGAAAGCCATCACGGATTACCTTGTTGCACGGGATGAAGAAGTTGTCAATACGGTTGAAACAGTTTCTGAGGAGCCAACTACCTTCTCGAAGAAGGTCAAACGAAGAATTAGCAAGGAGAAACTCTTACTCCTTCACATTAGAGCTCTCCCGTTAAACATCCCTTTAATTAATTGCATTAGAACTAACCCTAACAATGTTTTGTAGGAATTAAATAAAGATCTCGATGAGACGGTTCAGCTAAACGAGAGATGTTTAGCAGTTCTAAGAAATGAATTGCCGCAAAAATAAAAAGATCCCGGTTGCTTCACTCTCCCTTGCTTGATCGGGAATCTTAACATGTGTAACGCTTTGGATGATCTTGGAGCAAGCATAAGCATAATGCCTCGTTCAATGTTCCTACGCATGGGAATCAGAGATCTTAAACCAGCAAAAATGAAAATATAAATGGCCGATCGATCCATGCAATCACCTTTGGGAATCGTAGAAAACTTATTGGTGAAAATCAACAAGTTCCTCTTCCCGGTGGATTTCGTTGTTCTGGATATTCCCGAAGACAACAGGACACCTATCATTCTAGGTAGACCAATGCTCACTATTGCCCATACAAAAGTAGATATCTTTGCTCAAAAAATGATTCTTGGAGCTAATGGGGAAATTACTACGTTCAGATCTAATGAACTTCTGTCCATCCCTCAAAAGGTTTGCGCGATTGACCCTATAGGCGATTTTGGTGATGCATTGGAAGAGTTTCTTAGTGATCCCTGATATATTCATTTTCGTAGTACAGATATTATCCGAATAAATACAAAGGCAATGTATTTCCCGGGTCGTTCTCCTAGCAAAGGATGAATGGAGTTTACAACTCACGTCGCACTTTACGAGTTTTTGAATGGGAAAATAGGGAGGATATTGGGATTCTACACTACAATAATGAAACATAAACTAAAACAAACTAATTAAGCATATAAAACAATAGCATCAAGCACATTAAACCTAAAACGCAATTTAAGCCTAAAATGCAACTACGGGAATTCTAAAAATGTGAATTAAAACTACATAGCGGGGATTTAAGCTAATTTTATGAAAATTAAACTAAATTTAACTAATAAGAAAAGTAATTTGACAAAAAGAAACTTTTAAAACTTAAAACGTAAGAAAAACGCAAAAACGGGCGTGCTCGGGTAAAAAATCGAGCCTAAAACGTAAAATACTTGAAAAATTAACCTTAGAAATGAAATTTTATTTTTCCTACGAAGAATACAATAAAATACGATTTTAGGAAAAATCGGAATATTTTATTGAGTTTTTATTTATTTATTGTGAATTAAAAACTTAAAAGTAAAGATTAATTATTTAAAAATAGTAAACCATGTGAGAAAAATATGAAATTTTGCAGAAAATTACTTCAACTAAATCTAAACTTAGGAAAAATAAAAACACTGAAAAATCTATTAGTATTAAGTAGTAAATAAGCAAACTGAGATTATTAAGCTAAATAAAGAAACTGGTTTAAAAGAATTGAAGGTGGAAACTAAGTGAGACAAGTCCCAAGGGCGCTACTGGTTTGGTGTTGGGTGTGTGAGGCGTGGTAAATGTGACTGACCTGGGTTCGATCCTAGGCAGTTACATTTTTGGTTTTTATTTTATTTTTTTGCTTTTTTCAACTTTTTGGCTTAATCTAACTTAACTATAATCTATTCTGACAACTTTTTATTAAATCTAACCAATCAAAACTCACTACAAAACCAGATTAAGATCAAAATCAAAATGGGTTCAAATTAAGCTAAACAAATATTCCAAACTGTGATTAAAATAAGCTAATTCAAATTGCACACTATAAGCTAAGGGGGACTTATAAACTAAAAGCAAGTCTAAGAGTACTTAATCAGATAACTATATCTAACTTAAAAATGATCACATAAGCTTGAAACACAATTAAATAAGCACAAGATCAGGACTGCTGTAGCAGCAGACAAGGGACAAGAGATAGAACTGATTGCAGGCCACAATAAGCTAAAAGAGAAGCTATAAAATGCTAACTGTGACAACACACATCTAACCTAAACTATAAACTACATGAAGGATAAAAATTAGATCAACTAAATTGAAGGGATAAGCAGTAACACCGCCAAAAATCTTAATGACAGCGGAAGACTAATTCAGGTGTTACTTGAATGGAGATCATAGTCAATAATTATAGAAAACGACTCGAAAGAGACGTTTTATTAAAATAGTTATCATTCATCGAAAACTCATAGTTTGTTACAAAACGTTGTAAATAGATCAAGTGTTTTTCCCAAAATAAAGATCATGAGTTTGAAAGAAATGACAACTTTATGTTTTACACCACCGTAAAAGCCTTGCCATGCCCCATTCCGCGCCTTTGGTCATAATCTTCACCGACACCGAGATAACATGTTTAAAAAGGTCAACAAAATTGTTGAGTGAAATCCATAGGTTTAAAATAAGTTGAACACAAGTATAAGATCATGATCATTGTAAACTAACAATATCATAAGAAAATCACAGATTATTATGCGCTAAGCTCATGAAACCAAGACTCAACCGCATACAACGAATTACCAGTGTACGTAAGTATGCCCCAAAGGAGGTAATAGCCAATTACCTAAAGAAATTAATATGGTGCGCCCGGTTATTTCTCTATAACCAAACGGGTCAGTAAATCCCATAGTACTATTTACGATATCTACGTTCACTCGCGGTGATTAATGATTCATGATCAGGGGACTTGTGGCTAAATACTTAGGCAGTACCAATAATCAAGAGGATCAAGCATTTATGAAAAACCTTGTGTTCTAGTTTAGAGCATGTATCTCCCTCGTGAGGTTTGCAAAATAAAGTAAAAGCGAGGCTATGAACTCACCTTGATGAAAATGAACACGCACAAATAGATCAAGCACAATGTAGCGGAGGTTCCAACTCGAAACCTAAAATGATGAGATGGCGAGTTTCAGTAAAATGAGCATTTTGGTTCGTGTAAAGATCGTTGAAACTCTTAGACGAGGTCTAATATTATATCTAGGAACACATAATAACGAAAGCGGAATATTCAATAAGAATTAACGTTATAATGAACAAGGTTTTTCATTATCATAAACTAACTAAACAATAATAAAGATCAAAGACTTGATCTTTAACACTAACTAACTAAACCACTAAACCCTGGCGTTTTCCCAATCCCTACGCCTAGGTTCCTACACACATACACCTTTAGACGTCTACATGTTGTACGTACGTACTAAAACTAATGACCCAATGTCTCTTTATATACTAGAGACATCTAGGGTTTACAAGAGGAATCATAATATAATTAGGAAACAATACAATTAGGAAACTAAATATTCTTTTAAGCATATCTTCTAGAATCTTTCAAATCCTCCATCTTTTTGTAGTTTCCCTTCTTGTCACTTTTAATCCTTGATGTTTCATTCTTCTTGTTTTGTATTATCAAATCTATAATAGACCCAACAATCTTCCCCTATTTGATGATGACAAAACAAACACGATCTTGTACGAACTTCCCTAGACGAAGTAGCAGAAGTTGAGATAATAATCTCACCATGAATGAAACAATCTTGTCTTCCTTGCTTCCCCTTGACTTGAACATGTCACTCAAACATCTCTTCCCCTTTTTGTTATTATCCAAATAGGGAACGTATGCAAATAATGATCTTGACCACCACAAACCAATATCATACTTCCAATGCTTCAAATCGCCCACCAGTACGCACCATAGGAAAAATGGATTTAAAACAATAGAAACTGCAACTAGCAGTAGTAATAATGATCAAAGAGTAAAAATCAAACACTTCCCTTGAGTGATGCATGTAGATCAATGATTCTTCAAAATCAGAGGCTTTATGTAATGATTACTTGTGAAGAAAACCGAGATAACGAATTTGATGAAGAAGTAGAATTTCCAAACTTGTGTCTTAAATCTTTTACTATCCATGGAACTCATACTTATACGAACCAAATATAAGTAGACCGCAATCCTCGACAAAATCCTCAACTAGTATGAGACATCGAGCACTACAATGTAACTCCTTCAAGTGATAGCCAATGTGCATAGAGCATCATAAGAAAATCACACATTGCTAGATTCATCAAGCTATATGATAAGAACACAAACCTGTGAAACTCAACTACAACATCAAATAAATGATATTCAACCTTCTTCAGAATCAATTAATCCATAAGAATCAAATACGAGCCTTTTGAATCCTTTAAGAACAAATAACCAAAACCAAACTCCTTATATGTGTGACCAATCTCACTGTGTGTGATATCCAAAACCATAACAATATGCTCGACTTCCCTTAATTCCAAATCGGTCCTATTAGCAACACTTTTTTACGTCACTAAAGTGTCGCTAATCATCACTATCATGATTACTCCTTCCTCCCTAATCGCTTAGCGACACAAATTTTGTTGCCGAACTCTGCTAAACTGTCAGCAAATCAAAGAGCGATTTTAAGGCCCAAGCAAGATTTTCAAACATGGGCAAACAGTACTTTCAATAAAATCTGCAGTACTTTCGAATTCCATAGCAGTTCTTTCATAAAACTCCTTGAGATTATTATCCAACGATTTATTATTCAACAATAAAATACCTTTCAAAAGTTCATATGCCATCAATTTTTCCACTCTCTGTTTTTCCATGTGACCACGTGACCATTGATCAATTTAATTCGAACAGTCTTCACAAATTCACATGATCGAGCACATACATGTATTCATACGAAATTCAATTTGCAGCCAATTAAAACCATATCCCACGTGATCACCTCCATGTGACGACGGATGCCATCAATAAATTACGAGGATTGTAATTGAATGATCAATTCAACCACCAACCAAAGAATTAATGCGCATAAGGTTTTCTTGAAGCAACCAATCAATTATCCACAAAAGCTAAACCATTCAACAATTACAACAGCCAAGGTTAGTAATATTCCCAATATCATGCTCCCACCGTCACAAAGTATAAAAAAAATCCAAGGTAATTAATGAATAACATGTCACAATCTTTAAACCAATATAAGTGCTCCATTCTCTTCTCCTAACGCATCCAATACTTGACATCATCACTTGTATATCATGCATATATCAACGTCCAATGTATCACCACATGATCATGATATTGATATATAAATACCACTGACCTATGATCAATTTAATAACATAAAGCATGCAATTGTAGACCTCAAAACGAATTTGTGATAAAACAATGAATAAACAAAAGTTACCCAGCAGCAGACTTCGACTATTAATAACTTTTAATTGAGAGCTCCGATCGACGATCCCTCCGGTGAAAAGTTAGATGACTATATAGAGAACGTTCACCCAAAATTTCGTCGCGATCCAACAGTTAACGAAAAAGTTATCGCCGTTTCAAAAAAGGTCAGTATAAAAATACGAAAATTTTGAGATCCGAATTTTTCGCCTTTTTCATCATTCTTCACACATAAAACCTTGTAATCCTAGATATCACGAGCCCGTGCTCGATACCACATGTAAAGATCGTTGAAACTCTTAGACGAGGTCTAATATTATATCTAGGAACACATAATAACGAAAGCGGAATATTCAATAAGAATTAACGTTATAATGAACAAGGTTTTCATTATCATAAACTAACTAAACAATAATAAAGATCAAAGACTTGATCTTTAACACTAACTAACTAAACCACTAAACCCTAGGCGTTTTCCCAATCCCTCACGCCTAGGTTCCTACACACATACACCTTTAGATCGTCTACATGTTGTGCGCACGCACTAAAACTAATGACCCAATGTCTCTTTATATACTAGAGACATCTAGGTTTTACAAGAGGAATCATAATATAATTAGGAAACAATACAATTAGGAAACTAAATATTCTTTTAAGCATATCTTCTAGAATCTTTCAAATCCTCCATCTTTTGTAGTTTCCCTTCTTGTCACTTTTAATCCTTGATGTTTCATTCTTCTTGTTTTGTATTATCAAATCTATAATAGACCCAACAATCTTCCCCTATTTGATGATGACAAAACAAACACGATCTTGTACGAACTTCCCTAGACGAAGTAGCAGAAGTTGAGATAATAATCTCACCATGAATGAAACAATCTTGTCTTCCTTGCTTCCCCTTGACTTGAACATGTCACTCAAATATCTCTTCCCCTTTTTGTTATTATCCAAATAGGGAACGTATGCAAATAATGATCTTGACCACCACAAACCAATATCATACTTCCAATGCTTCAAATCGCCCACCAGTACGCACCATAGGAAAATGGATTTAAAACAATAGAAACCCAACTAGCGTAGTAATAATGATCAACAAGAGTAAAATCAAACACTTCCCTCGAGTGATGCATGTAGATCAATGATTCTTCAAAATCAGAGGCTTTATGTAATGATTACTTGTGAAGAAAACCGAGTATAACGAATTTGATGAAGAAGTAGAATTTCCCAAACTTGTGTCTTAAATCTTTACTATCCATCGAACTCCATACTTATACGAACCAAATATAAGTAGACCGCAATCCCTTGACAAAATCCTCAACTAGTATGAGACATCGAGCACTACAATGTAACTCCTTGGTGATAGCCAATGTGTGACAGAGCATCATAAGAAAATCACACATTGCTAGATTCATCAAGCTATATGATAAGAACACAAACCCGTGAAACTCAACTACAACATCAAATAAATGATATTCAACCTTCTTCGTAATCAATTAATCCATAAGAATCAAATACGAGCCTTTTTGAATCCTTTAAGAACAAATAACCAAAAACCAAACTCCTTATGTGTGTGACTAATCTCCTGTGTGTGTGATATCCAAAAACCATAACAATATGCTCGACTTCCCCTTAATTCCAAATCAGTCCTATTAGCAACACTTTTTTTCTGTCACTAAAGTGTCGCTAATCTGTCACTATCATGATTACTCCTTCCTCCCTAATCAGTTAGCGACACAAATTTTGTTGCCGAATGCTAAACTGTCAGAAATCAAAGAGCAAGATGCGCCCAAGCAAGATTTTCAAACATGGGCAACAAGACTTTCAATAAAATCTGCAGTACTTTCGAATTCCATAGCAGTTCTTTCATAAAACTCCTTGAGATTATTATCCAACGATTTATTATTCAACAATAAAATACCTTTCAATAGTTCATATGCCATCAATTTTTCCACTCTCTGTTTTTCCATGTGACCACGTGACCACGTGACCATTGATCAATTTAATTCGAACAGTCTTCACAAATTCACATGATCGAGCACATACATGTATTCATACGAAATTCAATTTGCAGCCAATTAAAACCATATCCCACGTGATCACCTCCATGTGACGACAGATGCCATCAATAAATTACGAGGATTGTAATTGAATGATCAATTCAGCAGCCACCAACCAAAGAATTAATGCGACAAGGTTTTCTTGAAGCAACCAATCAATTATCCACAAAAGCTAAACCATTCAACGAATTACAACAAAGCCAAGGTTAGTAATATTCCCAATATCATGCTCCCACCACACAAAGTATAAAAAATCCAAGGTAATTAATGAATAACATGTCACAATCTTTAAACCAATATAAGTGCTCCATTCTCTTCTCCTAACGCATCCAATACTTGACATCATCACTTGTATATCATGCATATATCAACGTCCAATGTATCACCACATGATCATGATATTGATATATAAATACCATCGACCTATGATCAATTTAATAACATAAAGCATGCAATTGTAGACCTCAAACGAATTTGTGATAAAACAATGAATAAACAAAAGTTACCCAAAGCAGACTTCACTATTAATAACTTTTAATTGAGAGCTCCGATCGACGATCCCTCCGGTGAAAAGTTAGATGACTATATAGAGAACGTTCACCCAAAATTTCGTCGCGATCCAACAGTTAACGAAAAAGTTATCGCCGTTTCAAAACAGTGCTGTATAAAAATACGAAAATTTTGAGATCCGAATTTTTCGTCTTTTTCATCATTCTTCGACACATAAAACCTTGTAATCCTAGATATCACGAGCCCCAGGCTCTGATACCACATGTAAAGATCGTTGAAACTCTTAGACGAGGTCTAATATTATATCTAGGAACACATAATAACGAAAGCGGAATATTCAATAAGAATTAACGTTATAATGAACAAGGTTTTTCATTATCATAAACTAACTAAACAATAATAAAGATCAAAGACTTGATCTTTAACACTAACTAACTAAACCACTAAACCCTAGGCGTTTTCCCAATCCCTACGCCTAGGTTCCTACACACATACACCTTTAGACGTCTACATGTTGTACGTACGTACTAAAACTAATGACCCAATGTCTCTTTATATACTAGAGACATCTAGGGTTTACAAGAGGAATCATAATATAATTAGGAAACAATACAATTAGGAAACTAAATATTCTTTTAAGCATATCTTCTAGAATCTTTCAAATCCTCCATCTTTTTGTAGTTTCCCTTCTTGTCACTTTTAATCCTTGATGTTTCATTCTTCTTGTTTTGTATTATCAAATCTATAATAGACCCAACAGTTCGCGACCAAAATAATAGAGCATTGAATATTCTTATTCAATAGATCATTGGATTGTCCAATCCAATAGTGCGCGCGCGTTAACGCTTTTAAGTTAATTTTACGCTACATTGCCTTAATTAATGATCCTTACTTACGCATAAGTGAAATGTTTTCCCCCGTCGTGATCTTAATATATTTGTTGAGTATTTTAACGTGTTTAGATTCCCCGTGTGTTTTATCGGATTTATATATATAATTATAATCTTATAAATATATATATATACGTAATACATTTAACATTATCCGAAAATAAAATACTCATATGATCAAAATACTCGTTTTTACGAAGTTATGATGGGTTTATAAGTTTTTCTAAACTTTTCCTAGATTTACACGTTTTACCCTCAAGTTATGAAAAATACAAGTTTAGTCCCTAAACTTTGATAGCATGACAATTTTCACCCGTAGTATATTTTATAGTAAAACTTTCAGAAATAACACTTTCAACCCTTGGTAAAACTGAATTCACGAAAACAGTCCCTCTAGTTTATTTTATACACCTTAAATCCTTGTTTTTCCAAACTTGCCGCTTCTAGCCCAAAGTTTATTAATACTAGTTTAGGTAAATTACATATTCGGCCCTTGGAGTTTCCATGCGCACATGCACATGTGTATGTTACCCTTTTACTTTCGACATTGACCTTTTCAGCCCCTAGACTTTCATAAAATACTTGTTTCACGCATAAAATGATCCTTTAGCTTTTCAATATGTTACCCTTTGGACCCTACGTTTCATATTTTTGAAAAAATAGTCTGAAAATAAGTTTTGTAAAATGAGAACTTTGTAAATACGTTTACAACTTATTGGTAGCTTATAACTAGTGCTTATCGACTTATTTTTAATCTATTGGGCCGGGTTGGACTCGACTTGGACTTGTCGTGGGCTTATTGGGCTCGATGTTTGGGCTTCAGGCCCATTAATGTTTTTACATGTGTTTTATGGTATACGAGAGGTGAGAAAGTTTCAAATGGGTTTTACAAACGTTCATCAATATTGTGAGTGTTGTGTGACGCGTTTATGAGACACCTTACAAGGTTGATGCTATATTCGTTTTATAAATATGTATCGAGGTGTGAATATGGTGCATTCAACATGATTAACGTGTGACATATATAATCAAGGAAATGGGTATTGAGAAAACTTACTACACTCACTAGGAGTGGTGAGGACTTGTGAGACGATGGTTGAGCGAGGATAATAAGCTTGATAACCCCTTGTTCTCCTTATAACTAGGTCGAATCAATATTTACCCAAAGTCTTCCTAGCTTTAACCCTTATTATTTCCTTTGTTTTTCTTCCTATCTTGCTTCGACTTGCCTTCACAGTGGATGGTTTTCTTTAGTATATGTTGAGAGTGTTTGTGAGTTGTGTGAGTTTAAGTGAATGGTGTGTATGTTTGTCGTGTGTTTTAAAGGAATAACAAGCATGGCTTCTACTATTTCTTTATCTTTAGGTACTCTAGGTTGTAGCTTATTTAGCTTCATGTTATATGAACTTTGTCAAGATTCATGTCCACTTTCAACCGAGTATGGTGTGGCTTATGTGGTGTCACGTCTAAGTGGACACAAGATCCATTGGTTTTAGAAGTCAAAGAGTGGTCAAAGAACATTAGGGTATTTAAATATTTGTTTAGGGTGGCTACTCATGGGTTTGTCCCCTTCATTATCCTACACGAGGCTCTTAGGATCCAAGAGAAGAGTTTTATGTTTCAAGTTTTAGTTTGGTTGCTCTTTGCTAGTTTGGTTTCGTTTCATGTTCGGTTACAAAGAAAGAAACACACAAAAATATTAACTACAAGTTTTCTATTACATGATCATGGGCTAGGGGTGGTGAACGAGGCCCAAAGCAAAATAATATGGGTGGGTTGGGCTCTTTGTTTATTCGGGTATCAAGGTTAGGCCCGAAATCGTTTTTCAATGGTGTTGGGCTTAGGTTAGCTTATCGAGGCCCAATAAAAATTGATGTGAGTTTGGTCTGGTTATAAGGCCCATTAGCTTGGGTTGTGAAGTGGTAAAAGTCCGATGAGTTCCGAGGCCCAATACGAATTTTAATATATTTTATTATAATTAAATTAGTATTTTTACAAATTTTCACGATTCGCTACGTATTTTAAGGTTATCAAGATCGTGGGAATTTTATTCGATCACAACGTATATTTATGAACGCCTGTTACGTTGATCATGCATATGCCAAATGATATGCAATGTGATGTTTAGAAAATTTCATGACGAAATAGATCGTGTTTAATTTATGATTAAAGCGTTAAGTACATTGAAATTTTCCGGGAGCTTACATAAGCAGTAAATAAGCTGAACAATCAGGAATATGGGACTGAATTAGGGGCCGCAGCAGAACAAAAGACAGGTAAGTGGCTCTATTAGACCTAAATTAAGCTATCCGATAAGCTCTAGAATAAGCTTCTAAGGAGAACAAATTATCCTAATACTAGGGCTATCTAAAGAACAACAAATCAATCACTAAAAACACCATATTAAGCTGATAATAAGCAGAGAAAACTATTGATTTGGGCAGAAATAGGAACTGAGATGCAAGCAATTTTAAGACTAAAATAAGCAACTAATTCTACTTCTAATGGCAAATAAGCTTATGACAATTAAACTAGGGAACTCTAACTATCATAAAAGCTAATATACACAAACTTCATAGCAGATTTAAAACTTACGAATCAGTGATGAACTGACTGAATTGGGGACAGATCATGAAGCACGACAAATTCTATGAAACAATTTGGAAACTAAAAACTGACTTGTAAAACTTAAAAGGATGAACAATAAGGCTTTTAAAATCAACACTGGAACCTCTTGACTCAGTTTTACCATGAAAATTTGACTGAACCTCCAAAAATAAGCATGATCCAAACACCACTTTAAACAAACAAAATGCAAATAAACCTTTAAGCTTGATGATTTATGACTAAGACTGAATCAAAATAAGCAAAGTAACACTAAACTCAACTTTTTAACACAATAAAACTAGAAATTAACCTGAAATTGTTTTGACTTTTGATTTTGACTATTGTTGACTTTTTAAGTAAAGTTCAAATTAAAGCAAAATTTAACAACAATCAGCTCACATAAGCTGTAATAAGCTTATGTGAGCTTAATGAACAGGAAGAGAAGCTAATAAAATAGTAATTAATAGTAATGAAAGTTTGAAATGAAATTGGGACAAGGAATTGAAATTGGAAATGAAACTTGCATTAATAAAACTGAGATTACAAATTAAAACTGAGATTAAAAACTATTTAACTAATTTAAAACATTTAAATTGACATAAAAATAGATGGCAACAATTTCATAAATGCAGAGAAATTGGACGATTTCTTGTGGCAGTGAAGAGGACCTTTTATAGCTGAAGTAGGAGCCTAGGCTTGATCATCAGGAGCTTCAAGAAGCCTAATCTCCACCCTTGATTCATCTCTTGCATCATTCTTGCAATCACAGCCATTAGATCAAATCAATGAGGTGTTTGAACCAATAGGAGTGCTTCTTTTTGACAGCTTGGCAATCCAACTGAGTCACACCCTCTGACACGTTGTCAGAGGGTTCTAGAATACTTAGATGTACGGGTAATTTATGCTGGAGCAGGGTAAGAGGGAAAGAGATGGATAAACAGTAAAAGGGTTTTATTTTTAGGCGCGTTTTCCTCTGGGTATTTTTTATCTATTGTTTGACTTGGTGGTTTGACTGGAAAGTAAAAGTGAATGGAGGGGTTACGTATAGTTTGGCCTGGGGTCACAGTGAGGATATGAAAGGGGTCACAGGGGTTTGAAAGGGTGGTGTTATGGGCTTTTGGTAAAATAGGGAATAATGGATGGGGAATAATTATTTTGGGCTTGTGATGGTGAAATATATTTAGGATTTGGACTTTTAAGCATAGTATCCGGTTTTAGATCATGAATAATCATAAGGATCATTTTTGTTAATTTGCACATTCCAAGGATCAATGGTGTAACTTAGGAAATGGGAAGGGTGAAAAGGTAAATTGGGATTGATGAGGGTTTAAAGGTGAATTTGTGAAAGTGAAGGGTAAAAAGTGTAATTTTGGTATAGTGAGGGTGTGTTTTGTAAAATTTATGGAAAGTGAAAGGTTTAAAGTGAAATCTTTCCGAACATGTCCCAGAACTCCGTAAAATGTAACTTTGATCATTCAAAACCCATAAAATAGCATCCTGGCATCGGCTTTTGCACTCTTCTCATTCTCGTGCTCGGTTTTCTTCTGTTTTGGCTTTCCTTTGTCTGTTTTGCCGTATCCATACCTGCACATGCATAAACTCAAGAAACAAACAAATAGTAGGCATTAACGGCTCGTTTCCGGTTATTTTGGGCTTGTTTTGATAAAGAAAAGGTATGTGTTTTTGCACATACCAATCCCCCAAAGACCCCTTCAAATCTTAGCGAGATAGCTTCGGGGAAAGATTTTGATGTGTTTGTCAACTTTGAAGAAGAAGATGGTTTGGGAATTATAGTTGACGATTTCTCTAGTGACATCTACATGGTCCATTGGCACAACAATTCTGAAGAAACCTTTTCACAATCTGACCAACCTAAGTTTTACGAGACGGGAACTCGAATCCATCATAGAACCCCTATAACTCGAAAATTTCATGCAAGATTGGGTTCATTGACTTCCATCCCTTCATCGACACAAATTCCCGATAAACATCATGTCGAAGGAGTGCTACAACCAAGTTATGGTAAAAGAACTAGAATATAAAAGGAACAATTTCCTGGGGATTGCAACAAACATTCATGTCTTTGTTGGAACTCATTCATTTTTGGTCGATTTTGTGGTTTTGGATGACACTAGCGAGTTCGTGTAGGATGGGTTCACCGGGGTAATTTTTGGGAAACCCTTTCAAGAACTGTCTGGGCTAGATAAGAATGAGAAGGAAGGGCTAGTATGGTTAAAGATTGGCAAAGATAAAACAGTTTTTAAAATGCTAAGAACTGTTAAGAACTTTAAAAATTGGACTAAGAAGCAGTTAAGCCATGCTCGGCCATTGCTTGACATAAGCGACGAAGATAAGGCCAAAAGAATTGACCACCCATACCAAAAGATCAATTTTTTTTATTTGGGATGTTTAGAACTGGGCGCAGACTATAAGTGGGATAAGAATCTTATCAGTTGGATTCAACGTGGAGATTGTCATAACCACGAAATTACAAACAAGAATTTCTAGCCCATGGCCTTGAGTCTAACTTAAAGACTCGTAATAAAGAGAAGTGCTCTTTCAGGAGACAACCTGAATTATCCCTTTCATTTGTTTTATTTCCATTTCTATTGGGTTTTGTGTTTTTAACCATTTTTGCAGAAAATCAGAGAAGGTTGCTGCAAGCATGCTAAACGGGGACCTGATCTGTCCACAGTTACGGCGTAACTCATTCTTATGGTTACGCCGTAACACATCTCTTGTAGTAGTTCTTCCTAGAGCATTACCAATTACGGCGTAATCCCATGGAATAGTTACGCCGTAGCTACACTCTAGTAGCGTCTGCCAGGTTTTGCAATAATTACGACGTAACTCCTTCTAGGAATTACGACGTAACTATCCTCTGTATTAATTCTTTCTTTTAAACACAATAACCTTGTATTATTTTTTTAAATGAACTTTGTGGGTATGTTCCCTGTAAGCCCTCACGAGACTACACTCGTCCACTTGGGAAACCAAGTCGTTTAAAAGGCTTGTTGCATACGCTAAATGCAACCGTGATTTCTACGAAAGTGAGTTAGGTTTATTTTTGTTTTTTCGTTTTTTCTTTTCCTTTTTTTAGAATTATGTTTGTTGGTAGTGTGATTTCAGGGATTGAAGTTTGCTCGTGGATGCTTATGCGAAGGCATGATTCTTTTCGTGGGCTTTCTTTCTTTTTCAGAGCGAATTTCAGGGAAGTTCTCGCTCTAATTCTACTTCTCTTCACCTTTATTTAACGCTTAGTACAAAAGGATTTTGTACATTTCAAGTGGGGGCAGGAGTAGAATTATCTCTTGAACTTTGTTTTGCCTCGTTTTCTAGTTTATTTTGAAAAATTCTGCCATTTTTAAAATTTTGATGTGTTTTTCTTAACCTAACTAGATTAGACCTTAGCCGAGCACATTGTAACCATTGATTATATTGTGAGATTAGCCTTATCCGTTTCCAAATTTTTACCCCAAATCCACAAAATTATGAGTGTGCCGGTAGCTTGTAAACTTTAGAACTTGGCCTTTACATCATTTCGAGACCATAGACGAGGTATGTTGAGTTAGCTTAATGTATTTGGATTACTCAGTTTAAGAAGGCAATATTATAGGATTATCACCCAAAAAGCCTATCCTTGTGTGTCTATCGATTAGTCACCTTGACTTCTCGACCCCCATGTTAAACCTTTTGTTGCACTCACCTTTAGTGCAAGATACCCCTAGATACACCCGTCTGAGCCATTCCTTTCATTTTGTTCACCCAACATATTGTTTCGTTACACCCTTACACCTTAGCCTACCCTGTAGTCTTTATTTGTGATTGGAAAGTCATTGTTTGCCTAAGTTCAAGGTTCAAGTGGAAAGGCTCAGCTATCACGCTTTCGTCGATGACATATTTTCGAAGATCATTAAAGACCCCCCAAATTCTCATATTGTTCATCTCAAGTGGGGGGATGCTATGTTTACATGTTTATGTTTAAAAATAAATAAAATGATGAAGTGATTCGAAAAAATAAATAAAAATAAATAAAAATAAAAATTTTAGTTATAGTTATTAATTATAAAGTGCGAAGTTATAAGCACTATATTTATGAGCTCATTATAGATTTAGTATCGAGGAGGCCACCTAGGTCACATTTGAAGAATGGAGTTGGTAATTGCGCCAACAGTTGAAGAAAAGGTAATGTGCCCATCATGACGTCCTCTAATGGCACATCTACCTGGTATATCATGATCCGATTTCTTAGCTTTGAAACTTGAACTTTGGATGAACGGTAAGTGGTGATGACTTGGTTATAGATTTAGACTATTTACTTGATTTTATTTTACACCAATTATATCACATGTCTTATCCTACCCTTTAGTCATGAAGCATGTCTAGGTGATGCAGCGAGCAATCTTTGGTGTCTTGGCCATGGATTTGGTCATGTATCATTGGTTTTGTCCACTTCGCCGTGACATGTTAGTAATGATGACTCACCCTTAACCTTTTTCATGTCTACCCATATTGCCTTCGAGAATTGTTTAGTCCTTAACTCTAGTGGTAGAGATTTGTGTAACCGTCAAGCTTATGATAGAATACATGCTATGACTATGCGTTGAGTGATCACCCCGAAATTGGCATTTAGAATAGTTGAGAGATTTGAGTGTTTTGTTCCCATTTCGTGAGGTGTTCGGCTTTGTTTTATTCTAGCATAATTTTAAACTTATATTTTCCAGTTAATGGGAGATATCTTTTTAGGAATTTTTCTAATAAGGTCTACTTGAGGGCAAGTAGAGTTCAAGTGGGGAATATTTGATAACATCAAATAGTCCTGAATATTAAGTGTCAATTTCTCCCGATAATGCTCGTATTTTATATCATTTATATGGATTTACGCTTGTTTTACTCTATATTTCAATTTCAAGTAAATTACGAGCATTGGAGCTAATGAGATGCGGATTTGGAGAGTTTATTAAAGATATATGATAGTATGCCCATTTTGAAGTAATTACGGCGTAACTCTTCTCCCACATTACGCCGTAACAAAAGCGTAGATCAGAAGACCAACTAAACTGAAGATTACGGCGTAACTCCATCTTAGGATTACGCCGTAACTAATTAGGTCAAATGATGTTCCACGCCGCTTCAAGCTACGCCGTAACTCTTTCCATAATTACGGCGTAATCATGATTTATTGAAGATACGGCGTAACTCATTCCATGTGTTACGCCGTAACCAGCTTTTCTATAGCAAAATACGAAGATATTGATGTTACGGCGTAACTATCATCTTAAGTTACGCCGTAACTAAATCTGGCCTATAAATACCGCCCAAAATTATGCATTTCTCATCATTCACTCCATACACAAAAGCAGAGAACGTGGGTAGGAGGTTGAAGGCAGATCTTGAGGAGCATACGGAGCCATCTCCAAGGGAGAAATCACTCCCTAACGATAAGCATTAGCGATTTATCATTTCTTTTACTTTCAATTCATGTATTTCATTATGTTAAACATTAAAGGGTAGTAGCTTGATCTTCGGTGGAAACCTTTGCTGATAGGTTAGGACGAACTGACCAAATGCTATCCTAGAGACTTAAACCCCCACTTGAAGCAATTGGAAGTAATTAGACGTATACATAACATGATAGGATGAGTAACTAGGTTAGCACACTTCTCCTCTATTGATCACAACCCTTGCCTTTATTCGCTTTCTTGCATTTCCTGCTTTAGTAGTTAATTAATCATTTCCCTCTTAAAACCAATTAAAACCAGTGACACCTACACTTAATTAGAATCCGCTCACATAGCTCTTGGGACGACCTCGGTTTTACCGAATACTACACTACATACGATCGAGTACATTGCCCGTTAGTGCATAAGGGTAGACCATAGGTATAACGAGACAATTATAAATACTAAAACCTGGTCAGTAAAACCTGCATCAAGTTTTTGGCACCGCTGTCGGGGAGTTATATTATGGTTTTTAATAAGTCTATTTTTAATTTTCTTTCTTTATAATGTTAGGATTCAAGACCAGAAGCTCCAAGCCATTTTTGGTTACCCCGTTCGACAATCCGGAAAAACAATTTCTGACGAAAAAAGTTTACTCACCAATTCCTATTCATAATATTTTCTCAGTTTACGAATATGACCAATCTGATGCAGAACCGGAAGTTATTGATGAAGTTAATATCGAAGGAATAACCATGGAGCAGTATATGGAGCAACCCAATGTGAATTCTAAAAAAGAGCCTTCACACAAGACTCTAGTATTGAAAAATTCTCCATTCCGGACCTATTTATCCGGGAATTACACGAACTGCAGTTTTCTGGAGACGAGAATGAGGATGTGCAAAATCATGTGGAAGAAGTGCTTTACTTGTCATCCCTTTTTAGCGTCCGAAATATCCCTAGCTACTCGGTTACAGCAAAAACAATTCCTATGACTCTTACAGGGACTGCAAAAAGATGGTACAATAGACTCCTTGCCGAGTGCAAGGGAACGTGGGATCAATTAAGAAGAGAATTCTTTCAACAGTTCTGCCCTCCTTCAAAGATGGCTAAACTTCTCGGTAAAATCCATCAGTTCTTTCAAGAGAGTGAAGAAACATTGTATCAAGCATGGGAAAGATACAATGAGCTACTTTACCGTTGCCCTACTCATAACCTGAACAAGCACCAAATTGTCTATGTCTTCTATAGAGGGATTAATGCAGAGACCCATGAACTTCTCGATTCTCCTAGACCTATTCCAAGCATGGCACCCGACCAAGCTTTGGAGTGTATTCGACGTATATCTGAACATTGCTATAAATGGCATATGGAGACCGGGTATGGACCAAAAGATAATTTTGATCACAAGGTGATGAAAACATTAACCAAAAGAGAAAATGACTATGGTGCAATTTTTGAAAAGCGGAGACTGGAAAGGGCTAGTGAAAGTGAAGCTTGTATGGTAGAAAAAGTAAAGAGTGTATTTGGGGCCAAGATTGAAAACAGCTTGGAAAAGATGATTCTTGAACACATTGAAGAATCAAAGGAACGTGACGAGAGGATTGAAAAATGATGAGAAAATTCGTGGAAAACACGGTATCTTCTCTTAAGATTCATGAAGACCGGATAAAGGGTTTGGAAAAGAATGTGGACTTATGCTCGAAAGCCATCACTGATTTTGAAGGTCATTAAAGACCCTCCAAATTATCATATTGTTCATCTCAAGTGAGAGGATGCACTGTTTAGATGTTTATGTTTAAAAAAAATGATGAAGTGATTCGAAAAAAAATAATAATAATAAAATTTTTAGTTATAGTTATTGATTGTAAAGTGTGAAGTTATAAGCACTATGTTTATGAGCTCATTGTATATTTAGTATCGAGGAGGCCACCTCGGTCACATTTGAAGAATGGAGTTGGTAATTGCGCCAACAGTTGAAGAAAAGGTAATGTGTCCATCATGACGTCCTCTAATGGCACATCTACCTGGTATATCATGATCTGATTTCTTAGCTTTGAAACTTGAACTTTGGATGAACGGTAAGTGGTGATGACTTGGTTATAGATTTAGACTATTTTCTTGATTTTATTTTACACCAATTATATCCCATGTCTTATCCTACCCTTTAGTCATGAAGCATGTCTAGGTGATGCAACGAGCAATCTTTGGTGTCTTGGCCATGGATTTGGTCATGTATCATTGATTTTGTCCACTTCCGTGACATGTTAGTAATGACTACCACCCTTAACCTTTGTCGTGTCTACCCATATTGCCTTCGAGAATTGTTTAGTCCTTAACTATAGTGGTGGAGATTTGTGTAACCGCCAAGCTTATGATAGAATACATGCTATGACTATGCGTTGAGTGATAACCCCGAAATTGACACTTAGAATAGTTGAGAGATTTGAGTGTTTTGTTCCCATTTCGTGAGGTGTTCGACTTTGTTTTATTCTAGCGTAAGGGATTTTTAAACTTATATTTTCCAGTTAATGGAAGATATCTTTTTAGGAATTTTTCTAATAAGGTCTACTTGAGGGTAAGTAGAGTTCAAGTGGGGGGATATTTGATACCATCAAATAGTCCTGAATATTAAGTGTCAATTTTCCCCGATAATGCTCGTATTTTATATCATTTATGTGGATTTACGCTTGTTTTCCTCTATATTTCACTTTCAGGTAAATTACGAGCATTGGAGCTAATGAGACGCGGATTTGGAGAGTTTATTAAAGATATATGATAGTATGCCCATTTTGAAGTAATTACGGCGTAACTCTTCTCTCACATTACGCCGTAACAAAAGCGTAGCTCAGAAGACCAACTAAACTGAAGATTACGACGTAACTCCATTTAGGATTACACCGTAACTAATTAGGTCAAATGATGTTCCACGCCGATGCAAGCTACGCCGTAACTCTTTCCATAATTACGGCGTAATCATGATTTATTGAAGATACAGCATAACTCATTCCATGTGTTACGCCGTAACCAGCTTTTCCAGAGCAAAAAATACGAAGATATTGATGTTACTACAGAACTATCATCTTAAGTTACACCGTAACTAGATCCGCCTATAAATACCGCCCAAAATTCGCATTTCTCATCATCCACTCCACACACAAAAGTAGAGAATGTGGGTAGGAGGTCAAGGCGATCTTGAGGAGCATACTGAGCCATCTCCAGGAGAAATCACTCCCAACGATAAGCATTAGCGATTTATCATTTTTTACTTTCAATTATGTATTTCATTATGTTAAACATTGAATCGATTGTTTCGATTAATATGATCGGCTAAGCACCTCCGTGCTAGCCTAGTTATGATTCCTTAATTGTTTTGTTTATGTTTACATTGCTTCCAGTATAATTGTTTCTAGTGTATGCATGCATAGTTTGTTGGTAGCTACCCTTGTTTGGTAGTTTTGAATGGCGGTAGTGTCTAGTTGCTTAGGAGAATTGACCAACTGACCCTAAGTAGGTAGACCGAGGTGGGAAGGTAAGAATTGACCAACCGACGACCCTTCTTCGCATGTGTGATTTGACCAACCGATCACCCACCGTTTGGATGAACTTAAGTTAGGGATGAGTGTCTAAGATGCTAGTGCTCGGCACTCATTGTTATGAATCTTGCATGTAGCGGAACTTAATGACTTGGCTTAGGGACTAAAACAATGGACTTTCAAGGGTAGTAGCTTGATCTCCGGTGGAAACCTTTCTTTGGTAGGTTAGGACAAACCGACCAAATGTTGTCCTAGCGACTTAAACCCCACTTGAAGCAATTGGAAGTAATTAGATGTATAGATAACATGATAGGATGAGTAACTAGGTTAGCACACTTCTCCTCTATTGATCACAACCCTTGCCTTTATTCGCTTTCTTGCATTTCCTGCTTTAGTAGTTAATTAATCATTTCCCTCTTAAAACCAATTAAAACTAGTGACACCTACACTTAATTAGAATTCGCTCACATAGCTCTTGGGACGACGTTGGTTTTTACCGAATACTACACTACACACGATCGGGTACACTGCCCGTTAGTGCATGAGGGTAGACCATAGGTATAACGAGACAATTATAAATATTAAAACGTGGTCAGTAAAACCTGCATCATTCAACCATTATGTCAGTGTTGTTATTTTCCTTCAAGGGTTAAAAGTAACGCGTTGTTGGTGATCTAAGTGGACTTCTAATATTTGCACGGTTGGTTCCCTCCTGTGAATGTCAAAACTAAAAAGTCTCCAATACGCTTCATATGGTCCAATAAAGTGTTCTTCTAGGAAACTTTTAAAAACATCAACGCATATGGTTGTACGTTTAGCAGATGAAGACGTTTCACCAATAGGCCTCGCTGCATTTTTAATCACACGGTCTGTTCCTTTTGAAATGTACTTGAAAAGATACTTAATCAACATTGTCCAGTTGCAGTACTCTACATTGATGTGTGCATAGTAGCACATACAAAGGCAACAATTGTATGGAACAACATACCCATTATCAAGCTCGACATTGTGTTTTTTTGTTTGTTATGCTTGTCTCTCGTCTTTGGTAGTGCACATAACCATCCTTGTCAATATAGGTCTTTTCATAGTATTGCTTCGGGAAATGCTTGCTGCATTTGTCTGTTCCTTGCATACATGGAGCTTTCTTGTTTGCCCAACCACATGGCCCATGCACCATAAACTCAGAAATTACTCTATAGCCTTCAGGATCTTCTTTGGGTCTGGTAATTCAGCTGAGATGTGATCGTCAACTTCTTCTTCTTGATGTATTTTTGTCTCCTCTGATGTCCATATCAGTGAATGGCAATGTGGGAGGCCACGTTTTTGGAATTCAATTATGTATAAAACTACAAAAGAAAATAGGAAATTTTAGTAAAGTACATTAATTAGCATGTTTTAATACTAAGATGTGTTTTTTTTAAAACTTCATGTGTTATTGCAATCCTCATACTGTATGATAAGCACGACATAAAAAAGTTCTTAATAAGTATGTTATTTTTGTTGGTCTTTTTTGTCACGGTGCCGAGTGTCCATCTATTTTTTAAGAACTTTATGAAATCCTGAACTTTTTTTTCAAATACGCACACAACAACATCTGCCCAATCTGCAACATTCAATTCAGGGAAGTCTTCCATATACTCTGTTATTTCTAGCCATTTTGCATTGCACGTAAATGTGACAAAAAATGATGGGTTTCTGTGTACCCTACAAATAGCAAGAGCATCTAAGTAATGGTTGTACATGTATCTTGGGCCACCGGTAAAAGATGCTGGTAATATCGTTCGTGTACCCACGTCACTACCATCACAGTCACCCCTCATTGCTGCTTCATACAACCCTGAAAGATACTCGTTTCTAATATCATTCTGATGATCGCGTATGAAATCAAGATTGCTTTGCTCTACAGCACAATAAGTTGTGACAACGTATTGTTGGAAAAGGCGGCCTCCTCGTGGCAATAGATTGTAGTAGTTGATTCGGTCGTACAGTTGGTATGAATAATACATTTTCATCGACATCTTCCTTTCTTTATCAGAATCAGTAGAAACCTCAACAAATGTAAGGTATGTGTGGTACCCGTCTTCGCCATAGAGAAACAGAAGCGGGAACTGCAAAGACATATAAGAGTTGTGTAATTTAATAATACATTGAGGATCTCAGAATGTTGTTCAATGATAATGTCAAAATCAGTTCTTGAGTCTTCAGTTTCTTCAAACACTATTGCACTGACTATTTCAGCATTTGGTTGCTCATAACGACGGGTCCTAATTACATTGTACAACCGCACTTTAAACTCTGGTATATTAGCGTCCATGTATTTGTTTCTTGTTGTGCGGAACAAATGCACCAACGCATTGTTGTTGTCTAGAAACTCGATCACGTCTTCAACTATTTCTCCTTTTAGACCGATGTCTTCCTCGCCACCAAAGTGAAACAGACGATTAGCAACTTCGTTGTCTGCGTCATATATGTATAACTGTAGAAACCGTGGCCCCTCGCTTGGCTCGGGACAAAGTGAGCCTATGTTGTGGTAAACCTGACCCGAAATTCTAAAGACGTAAAGGCATGAACCTCTATTAACTGACTCATCAATTCTTGCACCAAAGGAGGTCATGCTAAACATCTGATTTTAAGTCCATATGGTGTCAATGAAGTGACGGTTTTTGTATAAGTGTTTTATAAATCTTGGTTATTCCTGTTGTTGGTGTAGCACAACCTTGCCACCGAGACAATACTTATGGTATTGTGGAGGTGTACTTGTCGATGAAGCTGCTTGCCTTTCTTCCTTCCAAAATTTAGCACCACAATGTCGGCAAACCTGGTCACATTTCCTAAACTGCACATATTCTAGAGGCGGTCCTGTATTATAGGACAACATCTCACCAATAAGATTTCAAGGGCACATTAAATTGTTAAGTAGTGTACGTCATTGAAGCTAAGCTCATGACTTTTGAACCGAATTTTGTTGTGAGCCACAGTAGATTACAAAGTTAGAACGTATGTTAGTGCTACAGTAAACTATTAATATTGTGGCTAGATATGTAATCCTAATCCAAAGTTTTATATTAAACACATACAAGTTTGGAACAAACATATCGGTATAGCTTAATCCCATTTAACTAATATAAGATATGTATGATACAAAAGGAAGAAGCTAACCTAACAAAAACATGAATATAAGTTCCAGTATTTCAACAAACACCTTGAATACACAAACATAAACATGCTCAGATAGAAACTATAAAAGCTATTAAGAACCAAATCGCACAAAATAAATAGTAACCAGAAGATTATAATAGTTCCAAAAACGAAACAAGAGAAAAAAGTTTAAAAAATTTAAAGCATACATGTACGGGTTTTTAGGGATTGTGATTGTTCGGGTGTAGAAACGGTGGTTCCTGGTGTAGTTATGATTAGCAAGATAGCGATGGTTTAGTGGAGCGGCGGCGGCAGTTGAGATTAGCAAGATGTGATTTTCATAGATCGGATTAGTAATTAAAGGATAAAAGATGAAGGGAGAAACGTGATTTTGATTTTAGGGAAATATTTGAGAGGGGCAAATGAAATTTTTAAGAGAGGAAACCAAGAAAGATAATGTTTAGAGCATTTCGTATCAACCAAGTTATCAATTTGGTGTTATGAAAAAAGCGATGCCACATCATCACTTTTTCTCATAACACCAGAATACCCCACAACACCAAAAACACCCATCCCTCCATAACACCACATTTATGGTGTCTCGAAAACTCAAGCCGTAGTGTGGTCTTGGCGCCAGTAAGTGGCATTTTTCGGGACCATCTCGGCTGGTGATGACGGCTCAACACTAAAAAAGCCACTTATGGTGTGCTTCTGGTGCCATCGAGTTGGGTTTTCGGGGATGGCTCAAGCCATGGCACACGACACCTTGTGCTCTTAGGATAAATAATGATCTATATATTTATATTTAAAGCTATAATTAAATGAGAATAAATGTTAAAATAAAAATTATGAGACTTATATATAACGACATATTAAAAAAGTTGTAAGTAATTGATGTGTTAATGTAGTCTTCAATTTATACAGAACTTACTTAACATATAGGCTAACACTTAAGGACGACAGTGTGCCTGATCGTGTATAGCTTGGAAATTATAAGTACGGGATGGTTTGCGAGGAGCGGTCGATTTGTCTAACGCTAAACCTAATGAAATTACTGCTAACTAAACATTTAAAATGGAGGTGGGGGTGAGATATTGACATTTGACACGACTAAACGGTTAAGAAAGTAAATAACTAAACATTTGACATGATTAAACTAGTAAAGGTCATCGTTATCACTAACACCCACCATTTTGATTTGGATCATAAAAAACAGCATGGTCATCTAATCATTTATAATCTAGCAATAAACTACGTATAATAAACATTCAAACAAACGGATCTAATAATAAAAAAAATCCAATGAAAGTTTCATTAATTCAAAGTAAACGAAATCATGATAAACTCAGTCTAGTATTATAACATGATCGAATGGAATGGTGTTGAACTAATATAGGTCATAAACAGACATACAAAACATATACACGTTTGTATACCTACATAAAAAAATATATATATAAAGATGCAATGAAGGTTATAAATGGACATATGGAACATATACGCATAGATATTTATACATATGCAATGGTTTGCTATACAAATAAGTTATACCTAAACTAAGACTTACATTTGTGATACTCACATGAATATTTACATTAATAAACAAGCATGTATGATATGAAACTACAAACACATATAAAGACATGCTAAGTAATGTGGGAATGTATAAGCAAACACAAACATAAAAACGATATTTTTTGGGAAATCTGTGGGTATTTGCACACATATTTGCCACGGATTTATCACATTGGTAGATAATCCGTGGGAAGTTACCGATGAATTTCCCACAGACGTAATAATTTCTTTTACTTTTCTTATATAGTTACACGTTCACACATATACACGTCTGTAAGCCTACATACAAAACATCTAAAGATACAATGAATGTCATAAACGTACATATTGTACATATACGTGTACATATTCATGCATAAGCAATGGTTTGTTACACAATTAGTTATACCTAAACTTAGACACACACCTATGATATTCACATAAATAGTACATTAATAAACAAACACATATAATATGAAATTAAAAATACATATGAAGACATACTAAGTAATGTGAGAATGTAAGTATACACAAACATAAAATCAATATTTTTTGTGTGAAATTTGTGGGTATTTACACACATATTTCCGATGGATTTATCGCATTGGTGGATAATCTGTGGGAAATAACGACGACCTTTCCACATAAATAATCGTTTTCTTTTACTTTTTTTATATAGTTACATGTTCACACATATACACGTCTGTATACCTACATACAAAACATCTAAGGATACAATGAAGGTCATAAACGGACACACGGGACAATACATGTAGATATTCATGCATGTGATATGGTTTGTTACACAAATAAGCTATACCTAAACTTACACATATACCTATGATACTCACATAAATAGTTACATTAATAAAAAAACACGTATGATATTAAACTACAAACACATATAAAGACATGCTAAGTAATGTGGGAATGTGTACGCAAACACAAACATAGATATTTTTGTGAGAAATCTGTGGGTATTCACACACATATTTCCCACAGATTTTATCACAATGGTGGATAATCTAAGAAATTACCGACGACTTTCCCACATACATAATTTTTTCTTTTACTTTTTTGATATAATTACAAGTTCACAATTATACACGTTCGTATACCTACATACAAAACATCTAAATATACTATGAAGGTCATAAACATACATACGAAACATATACGTGTAGATATCCACGACAAACATAAAAACAACATTTTGTGGGAAATATGTGGCTAGTGAACCACAGACCAAATAAATAATTATTTTATCAAATAAGATTTTGTGAAATCCGTGAGTAATGTAGGTAAAATTTGCCACGGACTTTTGGCCGTGGCTAATATGCGTGAAATGTGCGATAAATTTCCCACTGAAGTTGAATCTACACAAATGGTGTGAATATTGTCGCAAATATGTGGGAAATCTGCTACGGGTTTCCCACAAAAACTTGGTCAACAATTTAATGTGTAAATAATGGGAAATCCGTGGGAAATTTACAACATATTTCCCACGAAAATTTGGTCAACAATTTGGTGTGTAATTTGTCGATATTCTGTGTGAAAGTTCCCACATATTATTTTTTTTGTGTAAAGTTTGTGGGTAAAACCAGTTTGTGTAGTAGTGAATGTGTTCAGATGATTTGATAATCTTGTTCAATCAGAATATAACGAGAAACATAATAGTTAAATAAATGGAATGACTAAGATCCATATCCATATTTAACGTTGTATTAATAACAAAAGGATAAGTATAACGATGAATCATTAAATGTTTTTTTAGGAAACCACACTCAGGGTCGTTCTGGGGGCATTGATGTGTTGCTAGACGCTAACCAATGTCATTACCTATATTAAGATACGTCTAAGTGGGAGTTGTTAGTTTATGGGCTATATTTAATATAAGTATGACCGAATTCGAATACGAGACTATGGGATTGCACACATTGCGTATGAGATTCAATGAATGATAATTAATATAAATGTTATGTTTTAATTATTATTTTCACAATAACGTATAACGGCCGTTAGTACTTAACGGTATTTTGTCTAACGGTTGTTAAATATCAAATAGAGGGACTAATGAGAAAATAAGCCAAGAGAAGGTTCTAGAACCTTTTGGGATTGTATGTTCGGCCGACTAGGGATCCCCAAAGGGATATCTTGCTCAAACTTGGACACCAAGTTTACACAACTATAAATACAAGGCTTTGTATTCATTGTTTGTAATCCTTGGTCTCCTTAGCAAGCCAAATTTCTCTTTTTCTTTCTCCCTTTGCTCTTGGCCGATCGTATACTCCTAAACCCTAGGGGATTCGATTTGCTTTGATCAACATTAGTGTTTGGTTTGTTATTGTGATTCAAGAAACTAGCATTCGCATTGAATCGCTACAATACGTGTGTACAAGCTCATAGAAAAAATCCCTCTTGGATTTCTATTTGCCCTAATCGACTTTTACATAAACCCTAACTAGGGTTTGTTGATTTTGTTTTTGATTTACTTGGATTGCTTGCAAGGTACGTTTACTATTTATATTCAAGGTTAATTAATTATACATATTAATTATAGTCTCCCGTTACGTGTTCTATGCGATTTATGTTAATAATATGTATGTCATGATTATTTTATTCCAACAATAATTTGGTATAGAAACTAAAATTAAAATATATCCTATAAAAAAGTAACACACGAAATAAAGAGAGAGTAAAGATTTGAGAGGGTTCAAAAAAACATATTCAATTCAGAAAACTAGTGTAGATAGCCCGGAATTCTAGATGCCCTTATGTCCTGTTTCAATCCCAATGTCAAAACTGACACCCTGACACCAAACAACATTTTTTGCTTTAAGACACGATTCCAAAATCAAAATTCTCAAAGCAAACACCTTCTAAAAAACTGAGTATTTATAGGTAAGTAAATCACGTAAAGGCGCTTTGCCTACAGTAGCGAATGTGTGGATTAATGAGATTAAATCGTTGTGAGCGTTATAAGGTATTATGTATGAGATAGATGGGATAAAAATATAAAAAAAAAATACATTTGCAAAGACCACAATAAAAAGCTAAAAAGTAAGACAATGTGTCACTTATGAGTTTTGACTTTATAAATGAACATAACCCCGACTTGATATGGTTAGGAAAATACAAATTTAAAGTGAAAAGTTTTGTAAAACATAATTCTAGCAACGTTTAAAGTCAAAGAAACCAACCTTCAACGGTAAACTCTTGACATCTTCACATTGGTTTTTTTATACCAAGTACATGTACATATAATTTGTATATGATCTGTATCTAGGTACTCACAATCACACCCTTCTTTTTCATCAATCATACAAACAAAAAAAAGTCTTGTCATCATACAAATCAATTTCTCACGATATTTTGAAATCCCTCATTTCTTGAACGAGATTTTCAATTCCCCATTGATAATCATAATAAAGATTCATAATCCGAGGTGGGTTTTCGTTAATTTATATTAAAACTTTGAATCTTGATATGATCTTGCATAATTAAGAGTTAATTTTGATGGTTTTTTTTGCATAGTTGTCTTTATAATTGGTAAAGTTTTGATCTTTATTGTTTTTGGTTGTTTTGAAAGATGTTGGTATTATTTTTGTCTTTGTAGTTTAAGGACCACACTAGTACATCTGTCAAAATTAAATGTTGGTAATCATTAGAAATGTGGATCTTTGTGGATGATCATTAATATGTGGAACCCTTGAAAATAAAAATTATTTATATATACTTGAAGAAAAGATAATGGGAAGATAAATAAAGGGTTCTTAGTTTGAGGTACGTTATGTTTTACTATGATGATCTTGTGAATTGATGTGTTTATTTAAGTGTTTGTAATGATCTTTTGTTATTGCTAGTTCTGGTTTCGTTATGAATGTTGTTTGGATTCTCTGTTGCGTGTATGATGGTCGAGTTAGGGTTTCTGCTCTGGTGTTTGTTTTCGTTAGGTGAAAAAGAATCAAACTTTCAGTATGCTTTGATTTCATGGATTTTGGGTTTTCGGAAAAATTGTTGTGTGTATGTGTCGGTTGCTTTTCTTGCATAGATTATCCAAAAAAAACGTTTTGTAGAGGTGGTTTAAGTGAATTGTTGTTTGTTGGATTCCATTAGTACTTTCATGCGTAGTTTATACATGAACATTAAACGTTCTTGTGTATCTAGTGTGAACTGCTTAAACGAAGCCAAATGAGGCTTGCAAGATCCATGTCAATATGTCATGGGTAACGTCGTCAACCCTTCTGGTGTAGGAAATCCTTACAAGTTACAAGTGTTGCCACTTGTAAATATACCTAAAGTTTTCCAACCCATTACAGCTCCATCACAAACATTGTCGCTGCACTTACATTGCCCATGTAAATTATTGATAATGATGATCAATACTCTGTGATTTACCGAAGTAGGATTGTTGTAGACATTGCTGAAATATTATTTCGGGATAGAACTTATAGAAGGTTAACATTTTCTAATGACCTTGAAATGAATTATGTCTTGCAGATTACTCTATTGGCGTCCATACTGCTTTCCAAGTGATTCTGTTCATTTTTTCGCTAACCCGGATTGCAGCCTGGTTTTAAGTCTTTTTCTTGGTTGATGGTATGTACCCGCTCTCGCTTAAATGAAAGACATGCTATTTATATTGCCTACATCCGCAATCAAGGATAGGATTGTTGTTGTATATTAATTGAATTCGATGCCGTCAAAAACATATATTAGATCAAAAATCCAGGTTATGTTCAAGTATCTTATAGAAATTATTTAACTTGATTGTCTTGCAGGCGACCAATGAGAATCTTCCTCCAAATGTAATAAAGCAGCTTGCTAGGGAACTAAAAAATCTTGATGAAACCCCGCCAGAAGGAATTAAAGTAGGAATAAATGATGATGACTTTTCAACAATATATGCAGACATTGAAGGGCCAGGTATTGTTTTTGTTTATATAGGTTTCTGGGAATGTTATGTATGTAATTCTGATTGAATATCCCTGGTTTTCAGCTGGAACCCCATACGAGAATGGTGTCTTTCGCATGAAGTTGATTCTGTCTCGTGACTTTCCGCACTCACCGCCTAAAGGTTTGGTTACTATCTTCTATGCAACGGTCTTGTGATTATTGAATAATGCTTGTTACACGTTAAACTCGTACACAGCCAGTGTTGCAAAAATCGGCCTAGGTGGCCGATTAATCGCTTGGTGGGGATTAACCGCCCAGATTTCATTAATCAGCCTTATTAATCGGTTTGGTCAAAAATCGGTCATCATACCGATTAATCGGATAAAAATCGGCCAAATCATAAATCGGCCAAATCGGGAAAAAAAAATCGGCTATATCGGCCAAATCGGGCATATAGTTTCAAAGTTATATAATTTTATATATAAAAATCCAATCCGATTAATCCCCACCTAACCGATTAATCGCTAGGCGGTACCCGGCTGCCCAACAACCGTCTAGCGATTTTTGCAACCTTGTACACACTGACTAAGCACATAATATTTTAGGAGATAATCACGTTGTTTATAGAATCTGCAAATGCTAAATGGGTCAAAATTGACATCTAATGCTCCATGGAATAATTTCTTATTTAGTCACCAGAGTTAAATATCCGTAGTTAAAATTGCCATCGTTTCCAATAATGATTGTTTTGAATAATTTTGACTGAAATTCATTTAAAACCTGATAATGGTTGGTATAATTATTTTCACAAGTTGGGATGATTTTTGAAATCCAGTGACTAAACTAAAAATGATTTGAAAGTTTGTTCCTGTTTATCACAATCTGCTTGAGATAAATGTTAAAGCCTATCTTTTTCATGTTAGAGTTTTCCCACAACCTGAAGTTTTTAATGTGAATGTTTTAGGTTATTTTCTGACCAAGATTTTCCATCCAAATATTGCAACTACTGGTGAAATATGTGTCAACACATTGAAAAGAGATTGGAACCCAAGTCTTGGCTTACGCCATGTTCTGATTGTAAGTAATGTATTCGTGTTTAAACATATAGTTGGTGTTGAAAATCACAAAGTTTGGTGATTGACGTATGTCGTATTGCAGGTAGTCAGATGTTTACTGATTGAGCCGTTTCCAGAATCTGCATTAAACGAGCAGGCTGGTAAAATGCTACTTGATAATTATGAGGAGTATGCTAAACATGCAAGGTCAATTGCTAAACTTGTGTTGTCTTCTTTCACATATTAACTATATTGAGCATGAAATCTTGAATGCTGCCTTAAGGAAAATTTGATTATTGCCTTAAAGAATCTTGAAAATTTTAATTATAAGCATGATGTAGTGTTAGATATTTGCCATGAAAAATTATCAAGATCTTGGATAATTGCTTAAAGGGAAAATTGAAGAAAGAAGTTACCTTTATCAAGAGTCTTTGATTCAAGACTAGTGGTGGCAAAATGGGCGGGTTGGATGATTCGGTAATGGGTCAGATAGGATAATGTTTAGTAATTAGTACGAGTCTAAGCGTGGGGTCTGGTGGGCGGATGCTAAAACATATATTTTGGATAGTTAATGTGTTATATACTTGAATATGTTTACAAATTTTTGTTGTTTTTGATAATAAATCTGCAAAAACTCAAAAAGCAATTTAGAAGGTTTTATGAACGTGTGGATAAATTTTGAGTACCTTTCAAGTTTTCTACTCATCTGACTTCTCTACCCATTTTGCCCGGTAAAGATGATAGGTGTAGGTTTTAGGCATCCAAATCATTTTTCAAGATGATATATAACCCAAATCAACCAATGTATAACAGCATCAAAGTTGCTTCCTTTATCCAAGACTAAAATTCTTGTTCATTAACAGATTATACACCGGAATTCATGCTTTGAAGCCAAAACCAAAGTTCAAGGCAGGGGCTATATCGGGGTCAACTGCTTCATTAAATGTTGACCAGACCTCTTCAGTTTGTAGCATTGACCCGAAAAATGCAGTATCAGGTCTGGTGGTCTCTACACCTTTAGCACCTACATTGAACACTAGGAAAGGACTGAGCGGTCAGGATCACCCAACAACCGCTGCCATTCTGACCCCAACGGTTGAGATTGGAGTTAGTAGTGGATCAAGTACTGCACCACCACCCATGGCTGCACATAAGAAAGAATGTGGGTTGGTTAAGGCTCAAACCGACAAAAAGAAGATAGATGCAAGAAAGAAAAGCTTGAAAAGATTGTAATAATTGATGTGTTTGTTGTTTTGTTTATATGAACAAATGTAGCTTGAACTTTCAACTGTTGCAAACAGGCTTTGGCTAATCTAAATCATGCTTCTGATACTTTGTCGGTTTTTTAGTTGATTGGTTTTTACCTATTTCTCACAAATCATGCATTTCTAATCATTATGGTGTAATATAAAACAAGTTGACTGTGGATGCTTAAGATTACGAAGTCATGAGTTATATTTATCTTCAAATATATTTTTTTTGAGCCGTTCAAAAAAAAAGATGGAGTTATATTTATCTTCAAATAATCAATAAAAAGCATATTGAACTAAACTGCAATGCTCAGGTTTGTAATTGTCAATTTGATGATACTCAAAATCTGCAGAAACCTGTTTGTAGTTGGTCTTGTAAAAGTAAATTCTATCATGTTCTTGAGAAATACTGTAGCTTGCAAACTTTGCTGCATCTTAAAACCGCCCTCATATGGTCAAAAGTAGTATAATATGATGCGGAGTAATGAAAAACCTAGTACAAGTTTTTGTAGATACATTTGCGTTGCACTAAAATAGGAAGATTTGTGATCAAAAGTTAAAACTGTAACGTCTATAAGGTAATGTTGTACGGCTATTGTTTGTTGCTCACCGGATAAACTTGCTGAAAGAGTTTTGTTGGGTTTCAAGACATTTTCATGAGAATGCAAACGGTGTGAAATTTGTGGGTTGCCAGTGATGACATGGAACAAGTCCATGTAGAAAGAAACTATACATGATATGGAAACATAGCAAAATTTCTCATATATCGATGGGCGATGGCCTTGTGATCTAACCGTATACAAGGTGTATTGTGTTCTCAGCCAAGAAGTATACAAGTCACATTTTAACCTAGGTGTAGTGTTTGTGATGCGTGAGTTTGCCATTTAGCAAGAAGGATTGTCCTTTATTTGGCTGCAGTGGCGGATGCAGAAATTGATCATAGAGTATGCACTTTCAAGAAATCTTTGAAGAGGATATGCACTTAGTGCTAAATTATCAAAAATCATATTTCGCTGCCTTAAATATGTCTGCCACTGTTGGGTGATAGATGAATTGAATTGTTGCTAGCACCTGCCATGTATATGTAGAAACTTTAAAGGGTCGAGGTGAGGAATTTAAAAGACTCGTTTAATCGGTGAAATGTAAAAGGATTAAAATTGTTACTTCAATATTGTCTTTAACCGTGGTTGTTATATTGGTCCAATATTGTTTAAGCTGTAGTTATTATTTTGGTCAACTGGTTCTTAAACGGGTTCATTCGATATATAACAATTAACAACCAGTTGATATCTTGACATACTCGCAGTTTATAACATCATACTAGCTACAAGTAACAAACTTTGCCAGTTCTAGAAATTTTTTTGAGAAAGAGATTCAAAAGGTATTGGAATGTATGTGCACATGCTATAAATTAATTTGCACTCTGTAGGTGAAGCCCAATAAACCAAAGAGTCAAGTCTTCCCATCCATATGGAAGGGTGTTGACCATGAAGTGCTAGATGAAATGTACCAAATCCAAAAAGATTTCAAAAATTAAACAAGTGATTAAATAAATTTATTTCCAATATTTCCATTATTAATTCCCATAAACCACATGGGGAACCTCTGCTTCTACCATTTTACATCACATCTTTGGAAAACCAATGTTTACCAACTTCCTAACAAGCAAATAGGTCCCCCAACTAAACAGTATTTACACTTTTTGCACCCGACAAATTGTCTTTGCAAAATTCATCCTTTGCCCCGCTAATTATACTTCATAATGGATCCAGCTGGTGACTTGAGCCGAGTTTCGGTATCTACTAACCCTTGTCCAACATAAGCTTTGAATCTCCTCTTCAACTCTTTCATCATGAGTTGTCTGTCAAGATTCGAAGATGACAATAACCCTTTATTCTCTTCTGCTCGTCGTAAAAGATAAGGCATGATTTGATCAACAGGCCCAAAGGGTAGATACTTGCTAACACCAAACCCTGCGTTCCTTAATCCGAATGTCATTGCTTCTGACATTCCATAAAGAGAAGCAAACTCGAGCTTTTCACTGTCTTTGCCAATGCCTAATTCCCGCGCCTTTAGTGCAGCAAGTTTGGCTGTAATATCATTCAAAAGACAAAGTTAGTGTAAACTCATATTGCATTAAAGCTCTTTAACTTCGTCTCAAGAAATACCTCGCTTTCGAAATATTTGTTTTCAACGGATGGATTTTCAAGAAACCAAATCAATTACAACCCTGATTCAGAATACATTTATCAAATTTGGTGCGTTGAACTACATTTATCTTTTAATTATCTTTTTATACCAAACTTAAACAAACATTACCAATCAATAATAACCAAAGTAACGAAAACACAAAATCGCAAACTTTTACCTGATTCAAGATTATGGGTAGCAAGAATGAGACCGCCCGGACCATTAGAGACCTCATCCAGCATAAATGAAGCACACCCATTGTAACAATCATGCGTCTCCTTTATACTATTATGAATAGGCGACTCCACACCAAGCGAATTCGCAAGCTTGCTTTCACTCCACATATAAGCACCTCTAACCAACTTAAAACCAACAGGCAACCCCATTTTATCAGCAGCTTTCTTAGTCTCATACAATCTTTCACCAGCATCTTTCAAATATGCTTGAATAGTCCCAGAAACCAAGGGCTTTTCGCCTTTGTTGTACATGACAGCAGCTGAATACGTAAAGTAGTCAATACCAGGCTGAATAGAAGTGTCTTCTGCATCAATAACTACAGGCACATTGCATTCGATACTTTTGTTACAAATATTTACTAGTCTTTGATGGGCTAGTTCTAGATCATGTTGTTCTTCTGAAGTCAAAGGTGAGGGTTCGACTAAAGTGTGGTAAAATGGGCTTGTTTCTGCAAAGATTGGGAGTGTTTTAAGCTTCCATGGTAGATTTGTTGATGATGGATTCTTGTACTCCCATCTTAGAAGATCACTCACTCTTTTGAGTAGTGAGATTGGACAGATTGCTGTGATCTTCACAACCACAAAACTTACCTGTTATAAGAGATAAGATTTTATTAGCTTATAAAGATTTAAGTATATCAAGAATCAAATACTTGTAATCAAATCTTTCCAAATGATCAAATATACTTTTTAAGTTACTCAACTTGTTTTGTACAAAGACATGCAAGTCTAAATTATTGAATCAGTCTAAATAAAAAATTAAAAAAAAATACTAATTTTGGAAAAACTTTCAAAACCTAATAGCCTAGAAAATAAAATTATAAATTTTTAAATCAAGTTTAATTATGTTCAAAATCAAATAAAAATAACAATTTACTACTAGAAATCAAAAAAAAAAATTGGAACTCTAGTAAATAAGTACACAATGAACCAAGAACAAATAAAACTTTGATATAAAACTATTTGACACAACAAACAGAATAAACATAAACAGAGCAACCATGCAAGTACATATCCGTACCTAAGTCAATAAAAATCAAAAACATTTTTTTTGAATAGATATATAATAGTAGTATAATAAAAGTATCAAATAATAGTTTTATAAAAAAGAACTTACAGAAGTGGGTGGCAAAGATTGAGTAGCCTCAACAGTATTCACAAACTGGTCAGCATTCAAATCACATGACATATTATCTACAGCATGTTCCAACCCATAATCCAACATCCCCCTCAACCCAGACTCCCAAAGCTTTTTCACAGTTTGACCCGTTTCTTCCATATCAGCACCAGCAACAAAATGTTCATAAGACGTATGTTTTATGGTACCCAACACAACATCCTTAAACAATCCAACTTCCATTGCCTTTGACCTCATAACCCACATGCCTAAATCCACCACTGGCTCAACTGCTGCTAAGTTAAGGTTAGCAGCTGACCTTAGAAGCTTCCCTGTTGTAACTGATGAGAACAACCCTTTTGTGTCTTCGAAATCGAATATTGTGTCATGTGGTTCTTCGTTTGTAACGTTGTTGTTTGTAATGATGGTTTGTAACGGTTTAGGAGTTTGTGGCGGGAATATTGTGGTGGTTGTGTTTTTTTGGGTGGTTTGGAATCTTGGTGGGGTCGGTGAGTGGGTTGGTGAGTTGACACGTCGGATGAATGAGCGGATTATTTTGTTGGAGAGGCCATTTGTGGTCATGGCCATCAATATCTTTACGGTTTTTGGTCTGGTCGGGGTGATAGGTTAACGATTTTCTATAATGGATGATAGTTTACGCTTTTTTTTATTGGTTTATGATGGTTTGTGGTGATTTTCGACGATGGTTACACAAGAGAGAAAAATAGTAATAAGAGAAGAAAAGAAAGAGAAAAGTGTTTTTTTTTGTGGGAATAAGCAAGTTTTTAGGCTAGTTGTAAGCGAAAAAAGTTTGTTTGTGAGGAGGATGTTTAAACCAAAGAGGGGTATATATAGAGGGAAACAAAGCTTTGTCAAGTGTAAAAAATATGGTAACATTTGGTGACCCGACCCGAGTGAGAATGGGTTTTGAAAAGAGTAAAAATGTGGAAAAGTAAAATGTGGAAATTTTTATTGGAGGTGGGTGGGGTCCATGTGATCTGGTGTGGACCAAATGTCATTGAGGGAGTAGTGCTAAAGTAACGGCCTTGATACGGGGATCATCTTGAGATTCTTTCTAACGTCGGCGCATTAGGTTCAAAGATTCCGTTTAAGAAACTTCAACGGAATCTTCGGTGTTCTTTCTTAAAAACATTACATTTTATTGGAGAAATGTCATCATATAGAAAAAATTTGGATCGTTTTTCTCGAATGGCTAAGATCAACTCTCGTATGTCTTTCTCGAGTGTCAACAGTTTTACTTAGAAAGTTATTGTTTAAAAACAAATATTTGTTTCAGTGATTATGGTCAAAAGTCAATATTATCTACTGTATTATCTATGTCCCCATATGCCTCATTTTTAAACGTCATATGTGTGTTAGCCGTGACAAATGATTTTAATTACTAGGTCGATGCCTCAATAGTTTGGTCATGTCTATCTATTAAGATGACCGATTACGTCATTGCTTATTCAATTCATGCCATACTTTTGGTATTGTATTGATAATGAATATTTGTACTTGTGGTATTTCTATATTTCGATATCTGCTAATAAATATTTGGACTTGCTACTTTAGTAAGTAAGCATATAAATTTATACGTCACTTTATATAGAAAGAGTATCACGTTTTAGGGCTTGTTTGGTTGAGGTGTATGGGTAAAGTTATTAATGTTGTTTGGTTGGTTATTGGCCCACCACAATAGATCGACGATATCTAAATATGAAGGTTTTTTCATATCTTATGTGTGTGGGTGGCTTCATCATACCCTCCATTATCATTCCACCCTATAATAATATCCATACCCATTATGATTAATAGCAACAAACCAAGCGCCCTTAACTAACAATGGAATGGAACATCTGATCATCTTGTAATATGGACACACGGTATTTTATAAAGGTATTGATTTGCATTGCCTAACTTAACTTAAGGGTGTGTTTGATGAAATGGTTGAAGCTGGAACTTATCTATACTACTTATAAAGTATTTAGCATTTTCTATTAAATTTTTTTAAGATGTCATTAATGTGTTTTTTAAGCATTAAAATTTTTAATGCATAATGTACATAATACATAGCTTTTACTCATTTATCTTTCACAAAATTTTAATGTTTCATTTATTATTTCTTTTTGAATTAGTATAGTTTTAATGCAAAAATTCACATATAAATTGATATTATTTTAAAATGCATGCAAAACTACAAAGTTCCAAAACTATTATTATATCGTAAAAGTGTTTCGAGAATCAATCTAAATAAATTTTGACTTATTTTAGATAAAATTAACCACAAAAGTAAAAAATGATTTTTTGTAAAAATCGAGATTTGAAGACAAATGATGCAGATGTGCAAAGTGCTAAGTGCTAATTCAATGATTAATATATTAGTATATTAATTATTATACTTTTCATGGATTAAATTTAAATGATTGCTTAAACATGTAAGTTTTCTTTACAGTATAAGCATTTTTTTTATTTATATCTTCTATCTATGTGGGACAAGTGTTATAAATACAAACATTTTCATAAATATATACTTTACAAGATTTAACAAGCACTCTTTTATTTATATATTTTATCTATATGGGATAAGTGTAACAAACAATATTAATGATACAAACATTTCTAAAATATATTTTATTTACTTATTACGAGATGTTGATTATTACATATATATTTCATAAAAAAAATGTTTCTACTTACTTGTGACAACGGACCACTATCAACTAATTTAACCATAACCCCATAACATTATTGACTACCGTGACGCAAAATCACGCCACTTTTAATTTTTTATATAAATTAGTTTGATATTATCCATCACTTTTTTTAAAGTTACTCAAACTCATTATGTTTCGCATTATTGGTAAAGTTATTGAAGAGAAACATAAAACTGAAAACATTTTTGCCAAAACTTTATTACTTGATATCCATAGAACGCTGGCATTCTACTATAATATTCTAAAGACTTGAAATATGCTACATGAAACTCCCAGATCCTAAATTTATTGTCACATAAACGTTTTAGATTATAAACATGGTTCATTGAAATTTTTATTTCATGATGCATCAGCCGCGTCGCCTTGAAGACTCGCTAGTACTTTTATAAATCTATTTGACGAATTAGTTAGAGTTGAAACTTATTAATGTAAAATCGCATAAAACATATCAAATTAATTCAGATATTTTTTCAGCTTTTGTGTGATAGTATTTTGAAGGGTATTAAATTATAAGATTTCTCCACACAAGTAGTGAGGTTATTTGTAACACTCAAATTCTTCACACTTTCTCAAATATGGAGAATTTTGATGTTACAAATAATCTACACACCTATAAGTGTGGAACATTTTTTAAAATTTTTTATATTTGTAAGTGTAAACTTTTTTTTACACAACAATAAGTGTGAAAAATTATTATTTTAAAAAAAATCACACTTATTAATGTAACCAATATTTACACATTATTAAGTGTTAATAAATTAATAAAATTTTACACACTTTTTAGAAGTGTGAAGAAAAAAATGTGTAAATTGAACTAATTTTTTTGTAGTCATTTAAGTATTTTGACAAGCACTTATAAGCCCATTTTAATTGGTTTAGGCTTGTTGACGCTTATAGCTTATAAAGCTTTTATAAACATGTGTTACAAACAAAGCTTTTTTATATATTGGCTTATTTAAAAGTTCAAACTCGTATACACCTCGCGTCAAATAGGGGTGTTTGTCGGTTTGGTTTCGAGTTTATGAGTTGTATGGTTCGGGTTTATCTGTTTAAAAAAATTTACTAGGTCTATGCCTCAATAGTGTTGTCATTTCTATTAAGATGACCGATTACGTCATTGCTTATTCATGCCTAGGGGTGTTAATCGGGTCGGGTTGGTCGGGTTCAGGTCATTCGGGTGGTCGAAGTCGGTCAAGGCTAAAAATATATTCAACCCGACCCTATTTGAACTCGGGTTGGTCGGGTTCGGGTCAAGTCGGTCGGGTCAAGTGGTCGGGTCAAGTCGGGTTCGGTCCGTGCCATTTTCAAAATCACATAATTTGATTTTTAAATTTTGTAGTTAAAATCTTAAACAAGTAAAGGGACATGTATAAATCACATAATTTTTTGTTGCATTCTATGAATCTAGCCAATCCTAAAATAGAAACGATTTTCAAAAACAAGGTATATAGCCATCCTGTTATACTCAACCATGCATAATGATAATTCTTCTCAAAACCAACCAACAGAAACAGAACTGGGAAACATATACTCTTTTTGGGTGAAAAAGTTCTGAACTTGCGACCTTGTTAGCAAGCTTAAGAAACTTGAGTAAGCACAATTGATACACATGGTTGATTAGTTGTATACTTCTATATTGTTACAATTTACTTCACCAACCATGAAGTGCATCAGAGACACAAGTACACAACAATCAATAATTTTAATACTTGTGACAATATTGCAACAATGCACGTTACCACATCCAATAATATTTGCGATGAGATCCAATATGAAGCATGGAACAACTTATAATAAATAAAGATCGAGTACGAACGACGATAGTAAAACAAAAAAAAAAAAAAAAAACTCGGGTTAGTCGGGTTGGCCCAACCCGAATAGAAAAGTATTTGAACCCGATACCGACCCTAGTTCGTACTCGGGTTAGTCGGGTTGACCCGATTGACCCGAAGTTAGATTTTGGACTGAGTAACCGACCAATTGACTCGGGTCGGGTTCGGTCAGTCGGTCACCGAATGACACCCCTATATTGATAATGAATATTTCTACTCGTAGTATTTTTATCTTTTTATAGTGCAAATATGAAAATGTGTAAACAAAATGTTTTTTTATATTTTAATAATGACTAACATTTATCTTGTATTATTGTAACCATAAATCATCTAAACATATACTCCCTCCATATCAAAATTATAGTCCCATTTTGACTTTTGCGGTCTTTCTTTTACAGCTTTAACGTTAAGTATTTTTGTTTGTGTAATATAATACTTGATGCAAAATATATGAATGGATTGAGTTTTTAATGTATTTTCATTTGGTATAATTTTCATCAACTATTGTATAATATAAACAAAAATATTTAAGGTCAAAGTTGAAAAAGAAAGAACAAAAAAATCAAACGGGGACTATAATTTTAGGACGGAGGTAGTATTTCTTAACGCCTTTCGACGTCTCGAGCCTTCTCATACTTCAACATAAGTTTGAATATGGTTTTTATGTTATATTACGATCGTCTAACATACATTTTAGAAGACATTAAATATTTACAACTTGAGTCATTCTCTATCAAATGTGGTCTTGCATGGAAAAACTGATTAGCCATTTTGGTAATAATTCAAGACCAAGGAGGAAGGCATCAAAAGTGTTTTTACGTATAAACCACCATTAGTCATTTTAAGTTTTTGAGTGTTTGAGAATTAAGTCAAACGTCTTACCTCTTTATTCAAACCAATTTCTCATGCACCACTAGAGATGAAGTATTCCCCCTCAAAATGTTCACAAAAATAAGGAGTTTGTTAGTGCAAATGTGAAGATATTTAAACTAAATAGTATTCGAAATTTTAATAATGGTAAACATGTAACTTATAATATATAAAGTAAAATGCATAAGGTACTCGTAACCACAAATCATCTAAACATATATTCCTCAACACCTCTTGACGTCTCGAGTCTTCTCATACTTCAACACTCGTCCGAATATGTTTGTAATATTGCATTATGATCAAAACATCTAACAAATCACTGAGATGTCTAAAATATATTTTGGAAGTCATTAAGTATCTACAACTTCAATCATTCTCTTTCGAACCTTGTTTTGCATTTCATACAAGATATGGACATGACTTTACAAACTAACCTAATGACCAAAGTTGCAATTTCAAATACATTGCATCAAAACACTTTTATCATCTTGTAAAAACACTTGCACCATTTTTGGAAAAACACATTAAGTGATTTATAAAAATAACTTTCCAATTAGTAAGAATCTTTCACTTGAGAAAGTTATTCAAATTGAGTTCACATAGTTTACATAAGCCTCCCATTATGGGAAAACATATTTTGTTTTAGTAATGAGACCAAATCACATTTATTTGATTAAGCAAACTTGCATAAAACACTTGCATCATTTTATATAAATTACGTCATAAACTTTGACAGAAGTTTAATTTACTTTCATTTAAACAAAACATTTTATCAAAATCACAATTGACCAACTAGTTAGAATCTTCACCTTTGTGAATTGATTCAAATGTGGTCTTACATGGAGAAATAGATTAGCCATTTTGGCAATAATCCAAGACCAAAGAGGAAGGTATCAAAAATGTTTTTGCATAAAAACCACCATTAGTCATTTTAAGGTATTAAGTGTTGGAGAATTAAGGCAATCATCTTACCTCTTTATTTCAGCCAATTTCTCATGCATCACTAGAGAGTAAATATTCCAAAAAAAACATGAATGACTATTCAAAATATTCATAAAATTGGCTTGTGCAGGAGGGACAGATCCAACAGACCTGACGGATCCATAATGGATCCATGGACCATGTGGGATTTGTACCCCACGAATTCAAATTTTCATTTTCTTATTTAACCAACCTTTTAGTTCACATTTAAACCAAACTTTTGCCATGTAACTTAACATATTCTCTAGTTTTCAAAACCCTCTTTAACCCATGATCATAATGCTTTTAATTCTCGTTTGTTTAAAGCACATTAGCACATGAAGATCCATGCAAACAAGCCTAGAGTTCTTGTTGGATTTGTGTGCATGCTAACAACCCATAACTAATACTGCTGATCATTTTATTAGTCTTTAAGGTCCATGCTTGCAAGAATAGAAATCTTATATATATTTGTTGAATATGTCACAAAGACATGGTTATGAGAAGAAGTACTCGGGAAATTGTCGTTAACACATTTAACTAATAGGTACTTAACAAACAAAATCAAGGACTAACTATGCAGAGCATAGTAGCTGGTTTTTAGCTAGATAAATACTTAAACACAAGTTCTTATTTAAATATTTGTAATTAGTAACTCATCTAATTATGGAAGGATGTTATGTCACTATAACATAAAGAGAGGTGTAGTAATCTTTTTCATAATTTACAAACCCTAAAAACAATTTTGCTCTCTCCCTCCCTTCCTTTGAACTCTCAGCCGACCACAAGCATCAAAAAAACTTTTAGTTTTCTTTGATCCTTAATCTTGTATTGATCATACTTGTTAAGTAGTGATCATAAATTGTTGTGAAAAGATTTACACAAGAAGATTTCACCAAATAAGCTAGGGTGACTACCTTTCAGAGATCAAGAATTACCTTTATTGTTGATCGATAACTTGGTATATGCTAAGATCCGCATAATTAAAGGTTAATTTTAAATGGTCACATGTTTACGCTTCCACATTTGATTAAAGATTACTAAATTATTAATCACGTTTTATGACCTAATCTTATGTGTTGCATGAGAATTTTAATATCGTCCTATTAGTTCTTGTCATTCTCATCCACCAAAAGTACACTTGAATATGAAGATCCACCACAACAAGATAAGAACTCTTGTCATCTTCATCCATTGAAAACTTCTTATGAAGCGAAGATCAACCATATAAAGATTAGAGTTCTTGATGTTTAGGTTAGTCATTCATATCCATTAGACAATCATATCTTGGATCATCATTATACAACACCGTGTATCACCACTATACAATACCTTGTATCATCAACTATATTACAAACTAGATGTTAGGCGGTTTATGTGTTTAGGCCTTAAAACACAAGGGTACTAGGTGTAGTGTGTTTAGGCCTTAAAACACAAGGTAATAGGCTTGTTATGTTTGGGAAAAAAAACGTAACGAGTTTGAATGTACCCGAAGAAGAACATGATATCTAGCTTAGTATCGATAAACTTGTAAGCGACATCGTAAGGATTTTTACGTAAAGAATGGAGCTTGTTGACTTAGTGAAGTACTTCATGAGTCAGAAACTCGGGTAGTGGAGTAGGGCGAAGAGGAGCTTCGTGGCCGAACTACTATAAATTATCGTGTCGGGTTTGATATCCCTTTCATGCTTTTTATTATCATTATAGTTTTAGGATTATTCTTGTCACTTATCATATTGCATCACACTAAATCGATTATTTGATACGACAAACTTAAATTTTTAAACGGGAACGAATTCACCCCATTTATGTTTTCCACAATTTCGATATTTGATCATAAATATGTGGACTGGTTACTTTAATAAGTAAGCATATAAAATTTATACGCCACTTTTTATAGAGAGAACATCACGTTATAACTGGGGTGTCATTCAAGCCGACTGGCCGAACCCGACCGAGTCAATTCGGCCGGTTACTCGAGTCCAAAATCTAACTCGGTCAATCGTCAACCCGCTTAACCCGAGTACTAATTAGTGGCCTGTATCGGGTTTAAATACTTTGCTTCGTCGGGTTCGGTCAACCCGACTAACCCGAGTTAGATTTTTTTTTTTTTTTTTTTTTTTTTTTTTTAATCTTTATGAAGTATAAGCTAAAGATCACAACTTTATGGCCCCTAATCATATTCACAACCAATGGATACTTTGAATTTTGAAAAGTGTCACTAAAAGATCTTAACTTGCCATCGTAGTTTATATGCAGCGACCAACTCTTCACCGCACTAAAAGCTATCAAGAACAACCAGACCACCAAGTGAGCTACAACAACAATGGTCTAGTTTCCGGTTTCAGTTAGTCGGTGACTACCAACCAAGAAACAATGACCTCCCGATTCTTTATTCACATTAACATAACCCGAATCGATCAAAATCTACATTTCTTTGGTCGCCTGTGTAACTTATCAATCTTATCCAACAAATAAGTACTACTTCCAAGAACAACATATGACACAGTTCTATCGAAAAAATATGTAACAAAATGCAACCAAAAATGTGTCATTTATCGTATGTTATTTTAAATTAAATTTATGATTTTGAAATGGCTGACCGAACCCGATCCGACCCGACCCGACTCGACCCGACCGACTGACCAACCCGACTAACCCGAGTTCAAGAGGGTGGGTTCTGTGATATTATTTTACCTCGACCGACTTTTGACCAACCCGTCAATTCAACCCGACCAACCCGACCCGAATAGCACCCCTAGTTATAACTAACAGTGGAATTGAACTAGATAACGTGTAGAAGTGTGTTAAAGCATTTTAAAGATAGGAAATTTATTTGCATTGCCTAACTTAAGGAGATATATGATTAAGGTAATACAATATGTTTCCAAATAGGGTTTATTACTTGAATTGCATTTTGTGATTCAATAAAGTAAGCACATTAAAGAAATCGAATATAAAATAGCAAGTGGGAAGACTCCCGAATGGAATCTGTTGATAGTTGCAAGTAACTCTGCAAGTAGCAAAGAGCCAAAGACCACTAGGGGAGAGTGTGGGGTCACATACTTCACGCTTGGTCCCACCTGTTTGGCTGCTGCTTCTTTTAACATTAATTTCTTCCGTTTTTATGCTAGTAACACTGTACTGTAACACTTTCGTTCGAAACAGAAAATATAAAATTTAATAAGTTAAACAATTAAAATTGTCAAAATATAAAACAAAAATTAACAAAAAAACTATGTTACATTAAGAAAAAAGAGGAAACAAAAAGAATAAAAGTATAAACCCTCCCTAATAAAGAAAGTCTGCATAACACAACCCAATTAAACGATTACCTAGACATATTCTATTCGACGCTTGATAAATGCTCCACGTTTATTTTACATTTTCACGTATATTTTGTCTATGTAGTTGTTTGTAGAACTGGGCCTGTAAAAACATGATTGTAAGAATGAATTTTCGAAGGTGACATGTTAAAAAATATTTTTAAAAGTACATATTTTTGTTAAATTAATTTTGAAAACGCAATGCTCATTTAAAAAACTCAACATTTGTGAGTTTTCTTTCATATAAGAGGAGGGATTTATACACTATTATTTTTTATTTACACACATCGCAATAAGCAGTTGTACATTTATTATATGATACTTTATCAGATTATATATTTAAGTGTGTAAATAAAAAATAAAAAATAAATAAATAAATAAATTTGTAGGATTTCTTTCATATAAATATCTGGAAAAATTACTAAAGTAGACTAGTTGTCTTACGAATTATCATTTTTCAGGCTTAAAGTTTTCGAAATTCCAAATAAACCAAAGGCTGGCTTATATTTTTTGTGTCATTCGATCTATTTTAAAATTTTAAAAATATTACGAAAAGTGATTGATGAAGATCGATCAAACAATCGAATAAGATTAATCCACCTACAATACTTGGATACTTGTTGGCTTATAGTTGCGTTATTGTCCAGTCATCCGATCTATTCTAAATTTTTAAAAATATTAGGTTTGAAAAGTGATAAGTCGTATGAAGACTGATATAATTTTCGCTAAATATCTTCACTTAAGAAGCTTATGAAGAATGATAAAGCAAAATGCAAAATATGCTAAAAAACAAAAAGTATTTAATTTAAGAGAAATATTAAATAATGAATCTGGGAGGATCTAGCACTGTAGGAGTAATAAATAGTATGGTTGAGTAGAGTGAGCTGTTTCATTAAAGTTAATAGGTTGTCGGTCTATCTGGCAAGCTGTCAAACACTCATTACTGAGTCATATACACAACAACATAAACGTTATTGACTCTCGAAAGTCAAACTATGATGCCCATATGATGTGGAGTACATATCCCCTTTAATTTCTTCGAAAGGAAATTATTGTATCTAGATGAGGGCAAACTCGTAATATTCAAAGTCGATAGGATTACAAACACGTGTTGTAATATTTCATATACGTGTTTTTTGATAAGCATACACTGTACATCACCGTATAGGCCTTCAAAGATAAGTCCTGTGTAGACATGTGGGCTCATTTGTTTGATTCTAACATAACAAAAAGTCGTACTAGTTTATCAGTATGTAGATTTGAGTTCTTGCTCCGGTGAAACATTTCAGGCACGTCGGTCATGTCCGATAGTACAATTGACCCAACCTTTCAAGTTTCTAGTAGCATTACCTGATTCATCCAACAATGTCAATATCAAACTAATAATAACTAGTGGACAATAAAATAAAGATAAAGTACTAGCTTATCAACATATCATGTTTATTATTTCGACCTAAGTTTATAAAAGGAAAATAGCTTCTATCAATTTCTTGAATAAAAAAAGGAAGCGTGGGACATTGCCATGATGGAATGATGTGTAAATGACTAGGAGTATTCTCGATTTGACTAAACCTAATATATCCTTTCTATTTTCTTAATTTTGACATTGTTACTCATTTAAAGTCATGCTTACCCAAAGTTCCGCAATTACGCTAACCGCCCAAAATAACGTACGAACCAAGGTTGAAAATTACGTTTATAGGGAGGCAGCATATAATAGTCGCTAACGTTTGTTTGGTCAAAATCGACCCACTCTTAAAAGTTCAAAAGTAAACTAATTAGTTATTGCTATAGCGAAATTATAGCCTCAAATGTAGTTTAAACTTTAAATATTTAATAGTTTTTATTTATTTAAAAAAGTCAAATATCAGATAAATTTTTACTGTTGTACTTTTATCTTAGTTTTTAGTGGCGGCGATTACTCTATGCTTGAATCAGCCGCACAAGATCATCATTTTTGAGACCAAGTTAATATTTATTCATTAGTATTATGTTTGGTCTTAATTGACGCTCTCAAAAGTTCAAAAGTAAACTTATAAGTTGGTTATTACTATAGCAAAATTATAATTTCAAATGTTTGTGAAATAGACGATATAGGGATTAAAAATTGCCGGAAAAAAAATAAAAGGGAAATTGCATATATATCCTTCTAAAAGTTTAAAAAGATATTCTTTTTAAACTTTTGTAATTGCATAAATATCATTTCTAAACCTTTAAAATGTCATACATATCAAAAATAAATTATTTAATATAATTTTAAACTCTAGATTATAGTAATTAAAATTTTATAAATAGCAAAAGCAACATTTATTTCAAACGGCGATGTCATGAAGTTCAAAAAGAACTAGATGATCAAAAAAATATATCAAAATAATAATTAACCTCGGAAAAAAAATCCTTATCTTATATATATAAGAAGAATGCACGAAATAAACTAATCATAAATATCATGATTGCTATATATGTATAATCTATAAAGTATGTTTACAATGAAATGGTATGTTACTACCAATAAGTTTGAAAGTAGAAAAACAAATATTTCTTTTATAATTATAGTTTTCATGTATTTTAGAGGTGTAAATTTATATTAAATAGTCATTTGGATATATAGAACAATATTTAAAGTTTAGGAAGGATATATATGAAGTTATAAGTTTATATTGGATATATATGCAATTTTTGAGGTTTAAGAGGATGTATATGCAATTATAAGCTTAAGTTGGATATATACGCAATTTTAAGTTTTTACAGGAATATATATGTAATTCCCTTAAAATAAATAATTAAATAACCTCAAATGTTGTTTAAACCTCAAATATGGGCAGAGTTTTTCACATTTATACTTTAGTTTTGATCTTATTCAAATATTGGTTCTTTTACCTTTACATTTGATCTTACTAAAATGTTGGATAGAGTTTATTTTCTTTTAGCTTGTATCGCAAATTTTTGCAGTTAGGATTTTCAACGCAAAAAATTCATACTGTTCACATGCGAAAAGAAAAATAACAAATAGGGCCTTGAGCTTCACATCAACAACGGCATGATATTTGAATATGGCTTTATTATTATTATTATTATTATTATTATTATTATTTTATGAACATCACTTTATTAAAAATTCATAAGATTTACAACAAAATTATTATTATTATTATTATTATTATTATTATTATTATTTTATATATATTATATTATATGATGATCAACTAATGGTGCAGAATTTGAAAGAAAATAACTACAATTGAAATTATGGTACTCTATTTTCATTTTTCAAATTTGGATGGTAGGTTAAGCGTCACAAAACAGAAAATAAAATTTCTTTTTCTCCGCCATCATAACGGCATCATTCCAAAATATTGCATACATGAAACATCTATTTTCATTTTTCAAATTTGGATGGTAGGTTACTAATGTTAAATGGTGCTTATTAGTTATTACTCCGTAATGGGGAAAAAAATGCTAAATCCCATATACAAGCATGAAATTTGTAGCGATGAAATCTAAGAACACATGAAAGATGTCAATAACGACTTAAGTAATAAAAAAATGGCAATGAAACTGACAAAATGATTGTCAAACTATAAAACAGTAAAAAGTAATTTAAAAATGTTACAAAGTAATTAAAATAAATTAATACGAATAAAACTAGTTTCATGCAATATGTGGTGTTAAAAAGATCCAAGATACTGGGAGGAGTTGGGTGGCATCCACCAATTTTCCAACTTTAATTTAATAAAACCAAAAGTTACTTTATTCTCTGAAAACGCTTCTTTGATAATTTTAAATTGAGTAAATTGCATTTTTGTCTCTATGGTTTGAATAAATTACTAAGTTTAGAGTAGTTTAGTTGGTGAAAAAATTGTTGTTTCCGTTTAAATTCCAGAAGGAATGGTTTTTACTTCGAGAGAAGAGTTGAAAACTGAAAATCCGTTTAATGGAGTTGTATTTTTCTTTTTAAAATGAAAAGTTTTTAGTTGAAAACTGACAATGGCGGAGAGGTGGGCGGCACGGAAGGTGAAGGTGGAGGATGGAAGAGGCGTGATAAAAGTGTAGGGTGAAAAGAAATTGTTATTATTTTAAACGAAAAAAGTGAGACAGAATGTAATGGTATTTTCATTTTTCTATTACAATTGGAAAATGAGAATTTTATATTTTGGAAAATTATTGGAAAAGTCATGACTAAACAGATTTTCGCTTTTTCCCTTTCATATGAAAAATTTTCCGGAAAAATTGAGTATTTCTCCAACTAAACTACTCAGTTCTTATCTTTCAAAAGTGCAACGATAGTCTATTTTGATGTTTAAATTGCAAATACAGTTCCTCAAGTGATAAGAAATGACCATCATACCTCTGTTCTTTTTTTACCGTATAAATAAAAGGTATTTTATTCATTTAACTCATGCCAGGGATCAAACATGTATCCAAATTTTAAAATGAGGAATGTCATTGCACATTCAAAAAGAGACCAGATATGCAACTTAGTCAAACCACAAGGACCAAAAATACAATTTGCTATTTTAAATTTATAGAAAAAATTACATGTTAGGTCCCGTGATTTGCCACAAATAATAATTTTAGTCCCTAAGTCATTTTAATTACATCACACATACTTATTTTTATAACTTGTTGCTCATTTAGTCCATATTTTTAAAAATAAGGATCATTTGTGTAATTATTTATAGTTTTTTTTTATTACACGGATAGTCCCTATAGTATTTCTTATAATATGGACTAAATAGGCAACATGTTTCAAAAATAAGTATATGTGGTGTAATTAAAATGACTTAAGGACTAAACTTGTTATTTTAGGTAAATCACATGGACCAAACGTGTAATTTTCTCAAATTTTAAGAAACAATATTGCTAGTGGTATTTGATACGTATAAGAGGTAACAGAACGAACAGGACGAACACGAACGGGAAATTGTTCACGTTCGTTCATTTAATTTTAATGGACAAATAAACGAACACTAACGTTTATTCGGACGAATTTTCTTGTTCGTATTCGTTTATTAAAGATTGAGTTGTTCGTATTCGTTTATGTTCGTTTATTAAGACACTAAACGAACGGAAAGCAACGAACATAAATGAACATGACAAACAAACATAAACTTTACTAATCTATGCATGATATATTGTTTTATAAGCGTTGTTTTATTTAAACAAACCAAATTTAATATTATACAATTAAAAGATATGATATACTTAATATTAAATAAATAAATGAACATAAACGAACGTTAACGAACGATAATCGAACGTTCACGAACATAAATGAATCGGACGCGACTTTTGTTCACGTTCGCTCATTTAACTAAACGAACGTAAAATATGGTTCATGCTCATCATTTAATAAATAAACGAACATAAACGAACTTTTACCGAATGATTTATTTAAATGTTCAATTGAACGTTGATTCGTTCTGACGCTTACGTATAAGTACAAAATATAGCTAAAGGATCCACGTGATAACAGCATTCGAATTTTGGGATTTGGTGGTTGTCTTTTGTTTTCAAATAAGATTTGTTATTAGTAATGTTTCTAGACTTCTACCTTTTCCATGTAGCTGTAAACCAACTTTCTTAGTATGTGTAAACATATCCTTTTGAGATTGTTAGAAAACATGTCCATTTCGGGTTACAATAATTTGACACGCATTGCAAATCAACATGGAACCAGGGCGAAGACAATAAGGGCTAACATCTGCCTTCTTAGGAAAAGATATATATGTTGCTATATTTGTAATTTATCATTCTAGTAACAAAATTTGTAATGTAATGTTAAGAAAAAAGTTATATTTTGCTTCCTTAACAATAAATTTCTGTCTCCCTTTTTGCATAGAGCCGATTATTTCATTATGTATCTTTGTGTGCTTGTTTCCTATATGCACTATTGCTTCCGTTATACGTTGTTTGGGTGAAAAAAAGATTGTAACCAATAAACTTTTAGACTTTTGAATTTTTTTTTGATTGAGCTAAATTGGTCCACATTAGATTTAGGACCAAATAAGTATTTCAGATGCAAATATTTGGTTTTATGCCATAAAATATATGTGGAGTTTATTTATTTATTTATTTATTATTATTATTATTATTATTACTATTATTATTATTATTTAGAAGATCTACATATTTTTACTAAATCATATTTAATATATATTTTTTTTTATTATTATGTAGTTATATAAACCACCTTTATCTTATCTATTTCACATTTGACCATAGGCTGAAGTCTGGGTGCAACCATGACCAAACATATTGTCATCTTTGTTTTATACTCCACCATAAAAATGTGTAATAAGACTAACAACTTTATCACATAAAATACTCCACTTTAACACAAATATAACATGTAGTATATTCACACACTCAAAATTTATTATTTATCTACAAACAAATTGGTCGTATGCACCATCGAGTTCTCATAAAAGGGTGGGGGAACAACACGTTGGTGAGGGGTAGCGTTATAGGAAGATGTGTGATGAATGCGGGACAAAACGTTACTTAAAGGCAAGCTCTATTACACTTGGATTTGGTCTTACATTTTCCACATAACAAAAACAACATTTATAGGTTTTAATAGAGTGGTGTCCGTTAAAAGACTCGGCCAACAAGTTTTCGTAGATTACCACAAGGATGTAAAAGAGCGTTAACATATTGTACATCACATACTTCTTCCGTCTCAAAATTATAGTCCAAATTTATTTTTTGAGATGTTTTAAAATAATTATGCATTTTTTTTAAAGTAAAAACTAGAGAATATATTATAATAATATTTTATTTGAGTGGTTGAGATTTATAGTGGACTTTTTATTAAACTTTATGATTTATCTCTCATGATAATAATTTTGAGACGGAAAGAGTGTTTGTTTGAGTAAACTTGAATTAGATTTGTTGGCAAGTCCAAGACACATTAAAAGAAAAACGTTAGGAAAATGATATGTACATGTTCATTTAATTGCGTACATAGCAAACAAATCAACTTTTTATTTGTTGGTAGTGAAATTTCAACGGCTCAGAAATAATCTCCAATTTAAAATTAGGTTGGAGAAACGAGGATAGTGGGGACAGAGGCATGAGCGTATGATGTGTAAATGAGTAGATTCATATTCATTTGTGTAGAGTAGTAGGTGATTTATTTATTTATGACTCGTACGCCAGCTGCCAATTGTACGAAAAGCTGATGGTCAAATGTACGCCCGTATCTATGAAATACTATTTCTCCGTATAATCTATATCAAAATTATTGTCGGAGGACAAAAACTATCTTATTTTTACTTAATTTTCAAAAGGTGAATTATTGAGGAGTATTTTCAATTTGAAAAATAAAATACATAAACAGATTAACTAGATTATTGGAAATTACGTCCATCTAGATCAAGGTGGTTATATTAAGGTGTTTTCTGTTTAAAACTCTAAACTTTACGGCCAAACAACTAAAACACGATGATAGTATCGAATCAAACTGACCCAAATACTTGGATTAAAATCTTACAAGGAAAATTACATTTATTAAGGTGGTTATAAAACAATAAAGTTTAACTTGGCGAGAATATACATTTATTTATTTGTAAATTATTAAAAACAAAAATTGACAATTATATAGTTGTTAAGTTCTCGATTTACGATTTTACGATAATATATAAAGCAAAGCGATCATGTTCTTACGTAGAATATTATTTGCGAGATATGATATTAATAAGATCCCTATCTTAACTATAGGATCTTGAGATCCCGTTCGATCAAATCTTACTTTTCACGAATCACAAGTTATAGAAATACAAATTTATGTATTAAGTTTTGTAGAATATAAAAAATAGACTAATTGCATTAAACATTGTATAATCATAATTTTGACCTACGTTTTCATGATATATATAATAATATGTAGATTTGCATAATTTTACGATCACGATATTGCAAATATGAAAACGATTCTATGTAGTATCCCGATCTTAAAACCTTGACAATTATTCAGTTAAAGTGCGCAAATTGGATAGAAATCTCGTCCACTCGTTTATATAAAATTTTGCGGCATTTCTGTTTCAAAGTTGGGACATAATATTGAGCATTATGTTAAATGTGATAGAGAATTGTGGCCCTTTTGATAGCAAATAAAGAGGAAAAAGTGATAAAAAAGCGTTTGGGGACCTTAACCACGAATAGAGGGTGGTGGCCCTTTTTTGTGATAGAACACCCATAGACAATGATCATATAGTTGAAAATATCCAATATAACGCACAACATTTTTGTTTTGGTTTTTTCCTTACTGATTTTAGGTGATTAAACATGATTCAAAATTTGCGCAACTTTGTTAACTCGTTTTGCTTATACAAAGGAAACTCTCGTGCCAACTTTAGGCATGTAGGTAAACTCAAACTCTTTGCGTCTTAAATAAAAGTAAAAAGATACATCTACGTCCTGTTTATCATAAGAAGGAAAAAAAAAATCATAGCAATCTTTAATTTACCAAATAGAAAATAAAATAAATAATTAAGTATCATCGGAGACTATCTAAATTACAATTGATTAATTAAAAAACTAGTTTTTCCTAACTTGGAATAATTATCTAACTATGTTTAGAAGAAATTATGCTATTAGTCATAGTTTCAACTATAATCTTTCTTTTTTTCTTTGTTTTTTTTGTAATTTTTTCTATTAGTTATTGTTTCAGCTATAATCATTTTTTTTTGATTTTTTTTCCTAGTTTCTTTCTATTAGTCATTGTTTTAAATGTAATCATTCTTTCTTTTGTTTTTTCTTTTTCTAATTTCTTTCTATTAGTCATTGTTTCAGATATAATCAATATTCCTTTTGTTTTTTATTTTTCTAACTTTTTTCAGTTGATAATTTCTCAAAGCAAGTTCAAACAGAAAATAAATAAGAACAAATTTGATTAAATGGGTAATTTTTATGTTAGCTTTCCTTAAATTTAGTTTACGTTTGAGTATTTTGTCAACAATAAGTTCCTATAGTGTCATTTTTTGCTAATAAATCACGCGAGTATTTGTATAACTTAAATTGAATTAATTAGCAAATCACACGAGTATTTGTATAACTTACATTATTAAATTAATTTAATATGATTAATTAGCAAATCACGCGAGTATTTGTATAACTTAAATTGAATTAATGTATAACTTAAATTATCGAATTAATTTAATACGATTAATTAGTGAATCACGGGATTATTTGTATATAACTTAAATTGAATTAATTAGCGAATCATGCGAGTATTTGTATAACTTAAATTGAATTAATTAACAAATCACGCAATTATTTGTATAACTTAAATTATCGAATTAATTTAATACGATTAATTAGTGAATCACGGGATTATTTGTATATAACTTAAATTGAATTAATTAGCGAATCATGCGAGTATTTGTATAACTTAAATTGAATTAATTAACAAATCACGCAATTATTTGTATAACTTAAATTATCGAATTAATTTAATACGATTAATTAGTGAATCACGGGATTATTTGTATATAACTTAAATTGAATTAATTAGCGAATCATGCGAGTATTTGTATAACTTAAATTTAATAAGATTGTTCCAAGAAACTTGGAGTGTGTTGGCAGAGAGATTCCACATGGGGTACGAAGTCTCGAGAGGTCTACCTTCACTTTTCACCGCTAATTTTTTATCTCTTACCTTTTTTTAATATAAAAATCTATCAAAATATCCTCCAACAATTTTCTTTTTAAAAAACCTTTGAGTAAGCGCAACTCCATCAATTCGTTATATATAATTACTCGTAAGTCGTAACATACTTGTGAACTATTACCCTATATTGTAGTAACTAGTAAGGCATCTTATGCATAATATATAAGATAATGTTGATGAATTATGGTATTCTTAATGCAAAATAATATGGTGGTGTTCAATTCAAAATGTATCGTATACTCCGTAGACCGTATATGTATGTATCTACAACAATAATACAAAATATGTAAATTATTTATGCCTAACTTTTATTTAGATGTATTATTAGGCTACTTTATTTGTATGGCTAAGCTTTGTTGTTTTATTTCACAAGTAGATAGAATGATAGATACATGTCTAACCTCATCAAGATTCAACAAAAAAAGAAAGTATCACTTTGAGAGCATGTGAGTGATTCCGCATTATTCTCCGTGATTGACAATCACTAGTTTGCAAGTGGGTTTGGAAACTAACTATTATGATGATGTGAAAGAATTCTAACTAGATCAACATTAGTAAACACAACAAAAGATCGAGCTAAAGCTATCAACCGGTGATACCAAAAGGCTTTAGCTTAGTTGGTACGCACTTCTGAAAAACTCATAAGCTTATTGGAGAGATTTTGTGAATAAAATGTCATGGGTTCGAGACGGAACATCTTCACTCAGTGCATGTCTTCTTGAGTCGGGGAGTTCTTGGGGCTATTTTTGTAAAATGAACAATGATTGATGCAAAAAAACACTCAAAATCAAAGTGTTTCCGTCAATTCACACATTTTGTGAATCAATATATAATCTTACCAACTTCTCAATTTTTTCCATTACAACTAGAATTTCAACCACTTGACATACAAAACTCTTTTAACATAATTTAAGTTTGTTGTGTATCTAGCCTCTCCTTAATCACTTGACTTCGGAAACTCTTTATAGTTTAAACTTGTTTTATTCTATTTTTTAAGAATTAGTGGACTTATATAGCGATATACAATATACTTTTTTTTTTTTCTTTTGATAATTGTTTTATGTCAATATTAAATTTTGATTATGTAGCCCCTACATCCCCAAACTCCAACTTGTAACTTGTCTTTTTCTATAAAAAAATATTCACTTCTGATTGTGTCCAAAAATAGCTGTCAAGCACTCTTAAAACTTAACTACCCAAGTAAACAAAGATCCATAAATCCGGGACACATGTCTTGTAAAAAAAACAAATTACTGTGACTGATTTATTATCATGACTAAAACTTTTAACCGATCAAATTTGCTCAACTGGGTAATAAGTATTTATTGAAGAAGTTTTCTAAAAAGTAATTTATATGAAGTTGCAAAATTCTTCATAAATTGTAGCTTGAAATTCTTTGTAACGTGATAAAGGTTTGTTTACATGTGTAATCTCATAATGTTATTTACCTATGACCGGATTTGTGACTCTCTTCTGGTTTTACTTATTTTTGGTCAAAAGTGATAGAAGTCTTAGTTAATTGTATATTTTACTACTATTTGATGAGCTTCCGTATAAAAGCTAAAGCGCTAGCGTTATATTACTCAGCAAGGCAACCTTTCGCGCTAGGCACTCACTTCTTTTGTCTGCGTGGAAGCTAGTGGCGGGGCTTGCTTAACCGGATACACGGAATTGGGATCTTTGTCACATGCAAATCTTTCTTCTGTCGGGAAAGCCTTGCTTATTCAATTCAAATGGCTGATTATTTAGAACCCTTTTTGCTCATAAGATAAGTAAGAAAGCGTCGTTGGAATCCGCGGGAAGATAGTGCTTTTATATATATTTTTTTCAAGTGAAATTCAAACGCACATCTATAATATATACATTCTCACACACCACAACAAATCTCTTGAACCTAAAATATTTTGGTGGGGATAACACTAGACTAAAGGCCCATTGGTTCAATGAATTTTAGTTTAATTTGCATCAGCATAAATAAGTAAAGAATTTGATGAATAATAGGTCTTCGCTGCAAATGATATCGAAACTGGTTGATTTTGACAGTAGAAATTCAGAACCAAGGGTCTTCACAGGTTTAAAAGTCTTTTAAGATGACCGGTAGAAAATTTGCTATAAGTCAAGCTTGTCGACTATCAAAGGAGAGGCTGATTTTGATTCTTGAAATCACAATAATCACTTTACAGATGCATGCCCAAACACACCCGAACCACACAATATCAAAAAGTGGACAGAATCACACAGCATTTATATGGTACAACAATTTGGTTTCATTCATGTAATGAGCAGCTATTGATACAGCTGCAAATGCTGGTTTTTAAGCATCACGTGTAACTTGCGACCCCCAAAAGTTTTTTTGGTTCAACAACCATAAAGTGTGGCCATAGAAGTCAAAAGGAAATCCTATTCCAAAGACGAAAATACCCTCAAAGATATAAGAAATTAATAGGCATGTATGAGAAAAAGCTCAATGAGAAAGAGAAATGTACTCTATCAGCTTAAAGTCTGGTAACCGCCAAGAGAAGGAGATCCATCGTTCCTTGAATCATATCGTGACTTAAACGTCGGCATCCATGGGAACATCTTCCCAATTTCCTTGGTTAAGTTAGATGGACTCATTTGTCTATCATTTATCCCGAATTTTGCCCTTTCTATAGCTTCCATTATATCTTCTCTTGCCACACATTCACCACCTAAACCATATAAAAGAAATCAGTCATTATGATCACCTCATATGATGTAGCAACAGTTCGTGAGCATATTCCTACAAAACAATTTCACCCTAATCTGCGCGTTACCGGGGGAGATATTAGGGGTAGAGATGTAACTTGCTACTTCTCTGGTTTTTCCTTCTCATTTTTAGAGCAAAAAGGAAGAAAGACTATCAGTTAAACAAGTATTGGTAGACATTGCACATCCACCAAATTCTTGGTCCTCTACAATATTACCCAGAATCGATTTTAATTCTATACTTATCTTGGTTCACATCTCAAGACTCGTTTAGGAGAACTTGTGAAAGACTTGACCACTATGAAATAATATGTGCAAGCTCTGCTGATATTTTATTTGTCGTACACAAATACACACCATGGCTAGGGGTGCCCTTGCAGTACATTAGAGTCTCTTCTGATGTAAATATATATGAAAAAAAAAATGAAAAAAATGTTTACGGTAGGGGGTGCATCCAGTGAGAAACAATTGTTATGAAAATACATTTAGCCTGTTGGGGAATCCTACATTGCTACTTATAACTCACACATCCTAGACTGAAAAGGCCAGAAGAGCCTAAACTTCATTTACCGTGGAGTCTACCTTCTTTTATGTACACTACATATTTATGTTTATAGTTTTGCTCTAAGAACAGCAGAAGCACAAGAGATTAAATTCTCCTATCATTGTTCTTATTTTTTTACACTCCCTCCCCAAATAAAATTTCCTTTTTCAATATGCAACCAGGTTTAGAAAAGTCCAAACATTACACTTCGGTCTTCGTATCAATAAAATGTCGTATTTACCTTTTTAAAATGTTTTGATTGCTTGGATTTGAAAGTGGACACTCATTTTGGGACAAACCAAAATCAAAAGGTGGATATTTTAATTTGGGATGGAGGGAGTAACAAATATCCATTGTTATGTTGAAATGCAAGAAGACAGTTACACGCTAGTATGAACAGACAATGTTCAGTATATTTTTAAAAGTTAAATGCCAAAAAGGTCAAATAAACATATATTGCTTGGCATTTTGTCCAAAATGACTTGTTCCTAAGAAGTGTTGTTTTTTTCTCCATTTTCATTGTTGCGAAGAACACACCGGCTGGAAAGGTAGCAAGATAATATTAAATGTATGATTTTGCCCTAGGGAAACTTAAAATGCAAAGTAGATTAGAAAAATTGAGACGAAAACCTCTTCTAGCAGCAAGCAAAGCAGCTTCATTGACAATGTTGGCCAAATCAGCACCCACAAAGCCTTGAGTAAGAGACGCAACTAGGTTGCAGATAATGGCAGAGTCTTCTTCGAGAGGGATTCCTCTGAGATGTACAGCTAATATGTTTCTTCTTCCAGCTTCATCAGGTTCTCCCACAAAGACTTTCCTTGAAAACCGACCAGGACGGCAAAGAGCAGGATCTAGTGCTTCAGGCCGATTAGTTGCTGCTATAACAATCACATTTACATCTGACTCGAACCCATCCATTTCTGTCAGTAGCTAAACAAAGCATGAAACACAGCTATTCAGAGATATGATTGGCTTCAACATGATGAAAGTGTTAATAAAATATTTTAATTCATGTGTTAATTTTCAATAGAACATCTTCTTGTAACTTATGTTTAGAGAATAAACAAAAGCTGGTTAAATTTATTCAAAACAATAACATACGAAAGGATGAAGTTTTACCTGGTTTAGTGTTTGGTCTCTTTCATCATTAAAACTTCTACCACGTTTCCCCCCAACAGCATCTAGTTCATCTATAAAAATGATTGATGGTGCATTCTTTCTTGCGACACTAAAAAGGTCCCTAATACGAGCTGCTCCTCTTCCAACAAACATCTCCACAAATTCACTTGCAGAAACTGAGAAAAATGGCACCCCGGCTTCTCCAGCCACTGCACGGGCTAATAATGTTTTCCCGGTACCTGGGGGACCCACTAGTAGCACTCCTCTAGGTAACTTTGCTCCAAGCTTGTTGTAGTTTATAGAGCCTTGGAGGCACAGCACGATCTATAAAAAAAATAATATAAGCATCCACTCAAAAGTATTGCTTGACGAACCAGTAGACTATCTTAACTATAATACAAAACATAAATCATGTTCTGTTGACTTCATATTACCAGTATGGTGTTTACTATTTTGATAGTTTTATACCTCAATGGATCTTTTATCTTTAGTTGCAAGATTATTGCTTACTTCCATTATGAATTTAGTGATTACAGAAACGGGCACATATATTGGTCGGGGTAAATCAAGCATTTTCCATATTGGTGCCTCAGTATGCCCGATTAATCACCACATAGATAGGATTTCATGTTGCATTGACCACCGCCTCTCCCACGACAACACAATGCATGCAGTATTAAAGAGCTTATACAGCAACAATAGTGATCCACTACAGGATCAACAGTGAAGCTTATCAGTAACTCAGTAAGTGCACTATATGCTACATGCTTAGATGCTACTACGTAAATGTAGGTATAAGGCAATAAACAAGACAATATACTTGGATTTTTATGGGATTTAGGCACACAGCTAACAGCAGGATTAATTTCTTCCTTGTGCCACAAAGGTTGGTAGACAAAGTGGTGAATGGCTGGAAAGGATATGACAAATTTTTAACCCTTGGCCTAAGACCTATCACTACATGTGCAAGTATGAGCCACATATCTAATTGCTGTGCCTTCTGGCATAAAAGTGAGCACCAGAACGAATTCTAGAAGTAGTTTCTAGGTTGCCCTAAAATTTCTTGGCTGTATTACGCATAGCTTGTGCAGTAAGTTAAATGAGGGTTTTCACATTTTTAAGATGAATAATTAGTTACGCCTTCATTATCTTTATTATGGAGATAGATATGTTTGAAATATTGGACCCTCAAGATGGTCACGGTAACCAGAATCCTAACTTCCCGATGAATTCAATTTTCAGAGTATAATATAGTTACACTGCCAAGTTGACGTCAAGCTATAACACTACTTGCAATATGCCCTTACTTATGTGAGTGTGCCACTAATTAGTTAAAAAGCAGCCATAACCAATCTCTGCTAAACAAAATACAACTAACTATTGCAACTTAGAATGCTCATATAAATTAATTTCTTTGTCTTCACCGAGACAAACAAAGACCTTTCTCTGCAATCCTCTTAAAACTGATGTGCAGCTCCATTGCCTGTGTTTGTTACTACTAACTCTAAAAGTTAACTGCCAGTGAAGAGCCTTCTCAGAAACTTCTACATTTAGTGTTCAATTTCATGGTAGTTGTTGGAACCATAAATTCCTAGGTTATGTCCTGCTTGGCATTTTATAAAGGCATTACAGCATGCAGTTATTGGGGAATAGGCTATCTGATGTCCATATAAACACAAGCATCACACGATACTAAGGCAGTAACTTAAACTAACACAAGAGTAACAAATACTGAGTAAATAAAGATGGTTACCTCCATAAGCTCTACTTTTGCAGTATCAACACCCTCTACATCTTCAAAGTTAACCACTTGATTGCTAGGCCGCCGCTTCTTTGCAGGGCTATTCGCAGCCGAAAGTTGACGATACAAAATCCACATCAACGGAGTTAAAGGAATCCAAAGTGACAGTATAGTAATCAATGTATTCCTCATCGACATTAACACCGACTGTGGAGACGAACTATACGTAATTCCTTTCTCTCTCATCAAACCAAGAAGATAACTCTCGTCATGATCAATCTTTCTTGTCGAGAACTGCCATTCAGGCACCGAACTTTTCGTCTTTGTAGATTTCCTCATCACATTCGGACTCGTAATCTGACTATTCTTCACTACATCACTCTTAACAATATTTTCATCATTATCACTTACTTCCACTTTCTTATCCTCCAAATTTTGCATATCCTCAACACCAAACGATCTGGTATTATAGTATATCCTCCGTGACCCCTCCTCAAACAAAACTTTCATAACCGACCCACTCTGAATACTTGTCACCAAATCCGAATACGGCACAACTTTAGGAGTCGGCATTGCAGTCAACTTCAAAAACAAATAACACAACCCCAGCACAACAGTAATCGCACCCGACAAAGTCACTTTCCTCATATTCTTCCTCAAATAAGTACTAATTTCATTCAACATCGCTTTAACCGACACCCTTTTCAACTTTGAACTCAATAACCTTAACCTAGGCTGCAACCTAAGCTTAAACCCTTTCCTTAAAAAACCACTATCCCTCTTCCCTAACTGGTTCCCTTTATTCCCGTTCTCATTCAATACCGACTTGGTACAACACAACCTATTTTGGGACTTATAACATACTAAAGGCAATGAATTTGAACAAGATAAAACATGGCATTTCATTAAACACTTGGTGGGCATAACTCGAAGTTTTGAAAACTCGAAACTATTTAATGATCTATTGTTTATATAAACAGGAACTGCAGACATTTCTACAGACATAACATTCAATTTTCCCATGAATTAATGAAAACTAACATAGACCCAGTTCAGATTTTGGTACAAAGATTATGTATTTGTAAGAAATTTACCTGAACCCATGAAATGAAGACTATTCAAAACCAGTTATTGTATAGAAAAATACCCTTTTTTAATGTTGAAGTTACAAAATCTTTGATGATGTTTGAGTAGGCTTATCTTACCAATTTTTGAGAATATAATAATATCTAAAGGGGACTGATTATTTTATTGGGATAAAAATATATGAACTGGTGAAATTACAATTTAACCCTTGTACTATTGATTTGGGACAGTTTAACTCCTTGCAAACATCTTTGGCTTGTTTTTAAGTTCTTGCCAAATTAGTGATGCAAATTGGACTAGCTTTATACAGTTGTAAAGAGAAATGATTGCATTAATGATTGATTTACTGTTGTTTGTTGGTGAAGTTACCTTTTGAGCAACTTGAAACAACTACTGCAATCCCGCTAAAGCGATGTATTGTGGATGTAAGATGTAGACAATTACAAATCTACCCGATGGTTAAGGGACTGCTTTTAGAAGGATTTTCAGCAATAATATGACCGTGCAAACATAAAGTGTGTATATGCTAAATTCTCCTTAGATGTTGTGATATGAACCGTGAGACCGAAGACCAAGTCTCAGCCGAACCCAATCGGGTCAAAAGACTTTCTACAAGATTCTGAAGACCTTGTTTTGAGGAAGACCAAAGGCATTTTCTATTTTGTTGTCCCACATCTACTTGGCTACTCGACTAAGGTCCATACACTCTAGACTCGATCCAGACACAAGGTCAAAATCTGACAAAAGACCTGAGAAATATTTCCCCACGCAACATTAAGGCAAAGTCGGCCTGACAAACGTGTCCATGTGAACGATACGCCTGCCAACCTCGCCAGGATCGCTAGGATGAGCACCACTTGCTCTCCTCACTTCTTGTTGGAATCACTCCTAAACCTAAATCAAGTGTTAGTGATTCATATGTAAAAGTTAGCTTAATTATGGCCTTTATGTTTGTTATTAGCTTAAGCATGTAAGGCCCATAAGCTTGGGCCCATGTCTATTAAGGAAAGGAAGGAGTAGGAGTGTTGCCCCAGCTCCCTTCCTATAAATACCTTGTAATAACCCTCACTGAGGATTGGTTGTTCAATTTATCTCTTTCACATACTCTACGCCTAACTCTTCTTCATATTTACGTGTGTGTGTGTTTGATAGTTGTTCATCCGATCTTCTTTCTTCTCTATCTCTTTCTATTGTGCTTGTGTTGTAAACTTAGTGACCTTACAGTGGTATCAATCGCCTACTAGTTGGGTGAACGTATTGTTTTGAAGTGGGTTTTGCCCTACGCCAGAAAGCATACGGGTGATACTTTGGTTCGCTTAAAACACATTTTTACACTTTTAATCCAAGATACTTGTACTTTCAACGTTTATGGTGTTAAAATAACTGCTTTTGGCAAAAGTTTCAACCTTTACGTGTGGATCATCGTTTTTGAACTTGGTTTTTACGTGATCGCTTTCCTACAGAATCTGTTTTAGACACTTTGGATCATCAAGTTTCACACTTTTGTGTTATCTTGGTGATATTGAAGCTATTTCATGACAAAAATCGGTTTAGAAACATCTTTGGGCAAAGTCATTTTACGTGTAAGTCACACGTAGCAAAACCCTAAAACTACGCGTAATTTGGTTCTTGTTTTGATCTTGGCCAGTGGTTTACTCCGTGTTTTCTTGCTTGGATAAGCTCGAAAATCGTCGACTTGGGATATCTTTTGCCCGTGATAGTGTAAAGATCACTTGAGCTAAAACCCTAAACTTACGCATAAGCTTAAGCTTACGCCAGAACCTCTTACGCATCTAACACCTCCCGAAAAACTTTGGTGCAAATCCTATGGCTAGATTTCATATCGTAATTCTTGAACTTTAGGGTTTTAGGCTACGCGTAACATATGTTCTACGCGTAAACTGTTTGATAAGTATTCATGCCTTGATCCATTATAGAATGAATGTATGTGTTAAAATTGATGCTATGATGATTTTATTTCATGTTTGCTACAAGTAAAAAATCGGAATCAAGGTTGTTAGACATCTACGCATAAGGATCACCTTACGCGTAGCATGTTACGCGTAAGAGAAATCTTCGGCGTGGCGTTCTGGCGTAAGGTTCTACATAAGGGACTACGCGTATCACGTGAAGGATATGCGTGCGATGACCTCACGCATAAGGTCTACTCTTACGAGTAAGCCTTACGCGTAAGGTTTATATACGCCACGCGTAAGCTCCACGCATAAGGTCCCTTTTCCCACGCTAATATTTCTTACGCGTAGTTAGGATCCACGCATAAGCTTGCGTTACGGCGTATATTACTCCTGCTTACGACTACCATTTCACGCCTAAGCATTGATTAAACCTTCATTATGAATTGTTACGCGTGCAAACTTGTAAATAAATAAATCATGACGTCACGAAACCAATAATGTCACTAATAAACTTAAACGTTCAATATGTTGTGAAAAATAAGTGATAACATAAACTTTAAAACTTAAAGTTAACTAACTCACAAAACTTATCACGACTTCATTAGACTATTGAACAAACAAGTGATTTTGGACTCGTAACAATCATTGACACATCACATTCAATAATTAGACAATAAAACCATCTGTTGACTAACATAATGTCTTTCGATATGTTGGTTCTTTTGGCTAAATGTATTTCAGATCTAGACATGGACTTTCGAGATGAATGTGGATGCACCAAATGTTCTCACCATTGCCGATATCTTCCCAAATGGTTATCCAATGAAGATTGTGAAGAATAACCTTCGTGTTGACTTTGAAACTCTCACATGCTCAGAATCTTCTTGCTTGATTGCTGTGGATATTCTGAAGAACCATCCTTATCAGAACATGCTCTCCCACTCTGCTACTATTCCAGAGATCTACATTCAACAGTTTTGGACTACAATGCAAAAGATCAAAGGACAGAATGTTGTGACGGTGACGCTCAATCACAAACAACTCACCATCACTCCTGCAGATTTAAGGGTTGTCCTCCTCATTCCCGACATCATACCAATCGAATACTCATTGCACCAACCGAAGAGGCTGCTCGCAATTTTGATTAATATTGGGTATGACGAAGCTTGTGTGTTATCACTAAGCATTCACACGTGGATCTTAAAAATATCCTCGACCTTGGAGAACCCTCTATATCATCATCACAAAATCATTTACGGTCGTGACGGTGGCTATGAGCATCCCAAGCTCATGGAAGCGCAAATCTTTGGCTTTGATCAACATGAAGCACATCAAGTTGAAGCTCGATATGGGATGACATGATGACATTCCTCAAAAGCTTGGCTCAAAGATTCCTTATATCGGATATACAAAACTGTTGATCCAAAGAGCTCTTGGACTCGATTTCGATATCCCCAGGGACTCAATGACCCCGACAATCACGACATGTTATGCGAACCTACACTAACTGCCGATTCAAGGAATCAACAACGAAGAAACAAGGTGTTTGTGTTGCCGGATCTCCTTCTCTCGATGAACTCAAACCGCTCTACTCTTATAAAAGATATTTGGTAGTCGTAAAGAGAACAAAGTTGGTTTTCTCGATGAAAATCTTCCGTACACCTACAAGGAGAACCGTAAGAGGAGCGCAGGAGTCTTGCAAGATCGAGAGTCGAGGAAGTTCCCAAGAGGAATCCTCCACGAAAAAGGACTGTTCCTTCTAAGGAAGCTGTTCCCATTCCCGTGCAAAGCACAATCGCCAAGAAAGCTAGTGGACGAAAGCTCAAGATACACAATCGACGAAGAGATCTTCTACTCAAAGCGCAACCGATACTAATCCTTCGAAGATCAAACCTCCCGGTCCTATAGTGAACACGGCAAAGGGAAGACTCTAGTTATTGAGCCTGAAGATGAAAGCTCAGATGAAGAGCAACTGGATACAACATACAGGAAGAAGTTCAAAATCATTAGGCTCCAACACGTTGTAAAGAATTTGCTAAGGATCAAATGGGTGGCCCCGAGGTCAGTGGTGCAGATTCAACCTACACCAAATCCCGATGCGGTTAATCAACCCGATAAGGATCCGTGCCACCACTTTGGAGCAACAACAAAAGCGCGTGGAAGATACTATGAGTATGACTTTGAAGAACCAAGAAAGGAAAAGTCCGAGAAAGAAAAGTTGAGAGTGAGGTGCGACTCATGACAAAGCGTATGAAGAGGCCGGGACTAAGGTCGATGAAAAGACTAATTCGAAATGATGAAGAAACCGATTCGATAACCTTCTTCTAGATAGTCCACGCGTTCTAAGGAGGAAACTTACGAGCCTCCTAAGGACCCCGAGTCTCCTCATATCTCCTCCTCTTGATTCATCATCTCATTCTTCACCACCACCATCAAAAATATCACCAAATCAACATCTAAATCGGTGAAGAAGCCAACCGCATCTTGGATCTCTCAAGCTAAGACACGAATCGTTAAAGTCATCAAACAGTCGGAAAGAAAGACGTGCCTATAAGAAGATGAATTTCTTCACGATCGATAATATCTTCATGATGAGAACGACAAGATGCAAGTTGAAAGGGAATACGTCCGAAGTTCATGAAACGTGATCTTCAGGGAAATGAACGAGATGATCAAAGGTTACACTCATAAGTACCTTCTTGACATCGTTCTCGGAATTACAAAGGAGCGCTCACCAAACAACTCTATCCGAATCTCTTACACTGGCCAAACAAACTATGAAATCAACTCCAATGCATGTGAACATCAATCCGCTTGATCCCATAATCTTCTCGAGATGTGAATTGGTTAACCTATTTGGTAGCTCAAATGTCGAAACGATCGCAACATTTGCCTCCTACGAAGGTAAATTGTTTGAAGCATTGTTGGAATACCAACTAAAATCGCATGCAGAGAAGAAGTGAAAGGCCTAGCGTCCACACGCCGATGAAGATAAGGATCGGGATAAAATGACGAGCCTAAACGCCCAAGAAGTCCGGTGAATCATCTTCTATGCAACATCCACCCCAACGGACTCCGGTTCAACAAAGGTCTCTCCTCGCTCTTCTCTTGAAAACCTCAGATTCTTCCGAGTTACCACCCTGCACTCGTAAAACCGGTGATCACTTTGAGTATACTGGTGGTGACGATGAGGAATTCCATGAGCCCCAACAACAACCGCCTCTCCCGACAAAGTTAAGAAACCGTAATCCTCATCCAAGCCTAAGAAAAGAAGAAGAAGGCGCGAAAGGCGACGTCGTATCATGGCTAGATGAAGATGACACCGATGAATACGATGGTTTTCTACCTACTTCTTGTTGATCCCAGTTGAGCAAATGATCTAATATAGAAAATGACTTGTAACAAAAGCTTATTAAGTATTACGCGAATTTAACACTTAATCTTAAGAAGAAGAACAATAAACATTCAACACCTCAATATTATTGATAATACGAATACTCTTACAAGATTAGGGTTTTGCAACCTTGAAGTGTATCGACCTTAGATATAAAACTTACGATATCTAACCTAACCTAGGATCTCCTTTTATAGGCTAAGGAGTCCTATACATTATACAATACGTAACCTACAAGATAAATATCTTTCCATATTTATCTAATACAATAAACTAAACCGACTATACAAGACTAGCAGTGGTTACATATCATTATCCGTGGTTACACTATACTACTAGCGCGGTTATCTTCATCCGTGGTTACATTCTTTCGTCCGTGGTTATATCCAACCTTGTCCGTGGTTCCAAGACTTAGAGTAATTCTTGATCCAAGGAACCTAAAACCCAACAATCCTCCCTAAACTTGATACATTCCAATGTAATTCTCAAGTTTTCTTTAAGCTCAAAACATCTCGAATTGGAGGATGTAGCCAAACACTTACAAGCCTTAAGAATGTTCTCATACTTCAACAACAAATTGTAAGCTTGACCATCATAGGGTACTAACATCTTGATACAACAAAGCTTCAACATCCGAGCAATAATTCCCGGATGCTTATTCATTGAGGATAATCACCTTCTACAAGCATATGAATAACCTTTCCGAAAAAGCTTAAAACATGAACTCCACAAGTTTGATATAAAACCATCTAGTAACTTGACCATCGTAGAGTCCTTGCCATTCGTGTTCATCATGAGTAGGTTCAAATAAAATCTTCAAATAATGATAAACCGGCCTCTCATGATAATCATTTGGATGTACTTCACCAAACTTGTTCTTGTAAAGTATCCAAAGATTCATCAAATCATCTCTATCAAAATATGAAGCATTTGTGAAAATTTATTATACTCGTAAACTTCATTGTTGAGTCTTTGAATTTTCCAAACTCCTTCACTTCCAATTATAAGCTTAAACTCATAAGAAATGATTTGATTTTCATCTTCAACAACTTTCAATCTTTTAGAATCGATGTCTCCCGAACCTCGATTTTCTCTTTCTTTACTTTGAATCCACTCTTCATCCTTTTAATCCACTCTTCTTCCTTTTAGAATTCATTGGATGTAAATCATCTTTATTAATCCTCATACATCTCTCATAAATTTCCAAAATTCTTTCAAATGAGCATCTACTAAGATTATCAGAAACATGAATGCCTGAATACTTAATAATCTTCATCAATATATTCCTCATCTGAGCAATTGAAGGAGGTTTCTTTCTTACAACTTGCTTCCTGTTTTTACCAACCTTCCTTGCCCATTCACCCAAAAGTCTGGCTTTTTCCTCATCATCTAACAAATCCCATTCTTGTGCAGTATATTCATCATTGATTTGTTGAGAAGCTTCAAGATAGTTTTGTGATTCATACCATGTAGCTAACCATCTTTGACTAGCTTCCTCTTCATCTTGCTTCCTTTTCTCTAAAGCTACTTGATCATCAACTACAATACTTTTTGCATACTCTGCATCATATGCTTCTTGTTCTGCTTTATTTTTAAACTTCAGCTCTGGTACAACAACCTCTTTACCTTTCCCAACATCAGATTGAACCACTTTCTTCTTCAAAGGTTCACCAATAACTAAACTTTTAACTCTGGGTTTGGTTGCAGTAGACTGAACAGATAGAACAGGTGCAATGATAGGTGTAGAAATAGATGAGGTTTTGCTTAGATTTATCAAGGTACTTGCAGCCTTCTTTTTCAACTTCTTTAGACTTATGTGGTGATACGAGAGAGTTGTGACAATAGTGGAAGTGGTTATGATAGCGATGGGTATGATAGTAGTGGGTATAATTGCTAAGTCCGAAACCGCAGCATGGTTACCAAAGTACTAACCATGGTTGCGCACTTACTATCGTGGTTATGTCCCGCACTACTTCATCTTCAACAACATTCTTCAAACATTCAAGAACCGCCTCATTCCCATCTTTATCGATACCAAAATTCATTATCTCCACTATCAACATCTTCATCCATAGGTACATCAATGATACATCACCAGCCTCCCCGAATTCATGCCTTCACTCCTCCCTGCTTGGATACATCTTCCACATTCTGAGCCGAGAGAAGTCCGCCTTCATTTTCTTTCTTCTCATAGCTTTCAAAACAAAGAACCCTGTGTCTCCTTACTTTCTCCAAAACCAACACTCTGTGCTTCAATCTCCTAATATCATTACCTCGAAACACAACCAACTCCTCAGAGACTCAAATTGTAGCCTCCATTTTAGCACACTTAGTCGTCAATTCATTTAAACGCTCAAGAATATCCTCCCACTTCGACCGTGTTAATCGGTCCGAGAGGTGGTTCATTGGAAAAGGCATCATGTACCAACTCGGGATCCGTCAATTCAATTTCATGTTGCAATCTATCCTCATCACTTGAGAAATGTGTTAACCGCCCGAGAGGTGAATCCTTGGATATAGTAAACATAGCATCGACCGGCCCGATCATCTATGCACCTCGTAGCAGCCATTGGCTTAGGATTCCTCCACCGTGTTAAGTTCCAAAGAACTCTCCACATTAGGAGTTGCCAATGGTTGGGTCTTATTTATGTTTCCACTATCCCGACCAAAGATCTAAGCATGAATCAAGAGTGGAAGCCCTTCCAATCATGTCACCTCCACTCCATGTGATGCCTCATTAACAACACCACTAACACTAGCCCGAGGTAGCTTAGTGCCCTTCCGCCTCCTAGCAAAGGGTTTGGGTATGACTATCGCTGGTTTGAGGTGTACTAGCAGTGGATATAGGAACAATAGGTTGAGACACAAGACCTTCATCAAACTCAGGATCAACAGGCAAAGTAAGCATGTGAGGAAATAAAGGAACATCCCTAATTTGTACATTCTCGTGGTCGATTCCTCATATGAGCAAAAACCTTAGGAAGCATATGATGTACTTCATACTCCCTAGTATGTTCAATGTGTTCCTCTATGTGATGTTCCACAATCAGTTGAACAAACCTAGGATACAAATAGTATTTACCCTTCTTCCTAATGTTTTGTACTAACCCCTCATAAATCATCCTAGACCAATTAAACTTCCTTCCATCGATAAACAAATAATAGCAGAGTAATTTTTGAAGGAAAGTCATTAAAGCTCGTGGTCTTGTTACTCATACACATCAACAAGGTGTGAATCAAAACTTCCATTGTTGTGAAAACAAACTCTTAAAAATTGTACCTTTTCACCTCGTGTGTATATCCTAATCTCTAAACCAAAGAACAATCTCAACATCCGAAAGATTATCAACACCATCAAGATCATCAAACTTCAAAACTTCTCTAATGATTTCCTCAAGAATGTAAATAGCATGCTCATCCACAAGAGAACTAAACACCTCCACGCCATCAACCTCTTCAAGTGTAGCATTCCTCCGTAATTGATGTATGTAGGCTTTAAGAATGGTGGGTTTAATCTGTTAAAGCATAGTGAATGGGACCGTGAACTAGAAAATCTATCATTTGATGAAACCCTTCGATCGAGCATTCTTGGTGAGGATTGCAACTAAGTTATGTGAAGTGGAATACTTTTCACCATTGTGAGTAATGTTACGTATGAAGTGAGTGTTTGTGAATTATGCAAAGAAAGTGATTAGGGTTAAGGTTGAGCGCCAATTGGAAGTGGTTTGAGAATCAAATAAATGATCCGTCCGTGATTTGGGGAGAGGGATATAGGTTTGCCAATGTTACCAAACAACCCCTGTAATATCCAAAACTAAGCACCATGCTATCCGCAGTTCCAGAACTGCTATCCGCGGTTGAAACATACCATCAGCAGATACATTGGATCACTTCTTCCAAATGACCAAGAGATATAGCAAGTAAATCTGTGTCACAATAAGTAAGTTCTCACAAAAATATGAAGGATTACACACACTTTTTTTTTAAACAACTAACACAAGCAGCTAACACACCAGCTCCTTATGCACACAAATCCTTCATACCTGCAAGACACAAACACAAAACCAACACAGAGAATACGGTTATTGTTGTCAGTGGTTAGAAAGAGCCAAAAGTGGTTCCAAAAGACCTATCCGTGGTTTGAACAGGTAAGTCAATATGGTCAACTTCTAGAACTAATATCAGTCCAATGCCCAAGAAACTCATTAACTCTCCAACCATATTTAACCCGCCCATATTTACTTCCATAGCCCTTATTTTTGCTTATAAAAGAACCCTTAATCTCATATAACGCACACACCAATCAAAATCAAAACCCTAATTTCTCCAAAACCCCAATAATGAGCAGCCCAACCCAATCGCCTTTCATCGATGACAACACCTCCTCCAACAAATAGCCGAGAGATGGAAAAGAACTATTTGTCAAGCAATCCAAGCAAAGGAGAAAATAGCTCTTCTTTAAGTTCGTATGTATCACCCTATGAAGATACGACGAAGAAACATCTTCCAAGGCAACAATGCGCCCACAAGAATCCAATCCATGGCGATTTGACATACCTCCACAAGAACCACGACCATTAAAATCCCCATTTCTTCCATCATCGAAGATGATAGTGTGGTGAATCCAAGTGATGCATCCGAGGACTCGATGACTCCTCAAAGAAGAGAACTTCAAACCCCAAACCTTCATCATCCAAACCCCAACCAACACCACGAGCAAGAAATCCACCACTCCCAAAGGATGAGAGGTGGTTCTTGGTCTTCTCGCACCAGTTGTGGTGCTTCTTCACACATCGTAAGGGAAGGGAAAAGGAAGATGGAGTGATGCTTTTGGTGAAACCAGCAGATGCAAGTATGATATGACTATGTCCTTTGTGCTTCATCTATCGTATTCATCTTCATCATCTTCATTTTCATCAATCCATCCTTCCCATTTTGATCCTTAGTCGCTTCATCAGATCGGTCATGCATATCACAAATGCATATCCAAAGAATCATGCATATCCAACAATGAGGATAGTATTAGGAAATCATGTATAGAAGTAGTCTTTTAATTAGCACTTGAAGTTTCATTGTAAGTCGTAAGTCGTAAACTGCTTTGATGAATGAATGAACAATTTAACTTCAGTACTTCTTTAGCTTCTATAATGACTTGTCATTTATCTGCAAAATGGTTAGTAGAAACACAGAACAACTAGCAGTGGTTTGAACAACACTATCAGTGGTTAGAAACAACACTATCAGTGGATAGAAACAAAGATAGCAAGACTAAGATTACATAATAACAGTCCAATACTTATACAAACTGGTACAAAACAATTTGAGAATTTAGAGATTAATCATTCCAATACTAACAACAAGATATTGAAACCTCCCCACATCAAAAGCTTTGGTGAGAAGATCAAGAACATTGAAATCAAGATGGATTTTTACCATTTGAATCAACCTTTCTCATTACAATCTCTAATAAAGTGATGCCTTATCTCAATATGTTTAGTTCTAGAATGTAAAACAGATTTTTAATAATGCAAATTGTATCGTTATTATCAATGTAAATCTTAGTATGCATAAAATTGTACCCAAAATCCAAAGAATTGATTCGAATCCAAAGAACTTGACCACAACAACTAGCAGCAACCACATATTCAAATTTCAGCTTGTAGAATTAGCCACAATGGTTTGCTTTTTACACCGCCAAGAAATTAACTGCTTCCCAAGAACCGACATCCTCCAGTGGTAGACTTCCTATCCAAACTAGCTCCAAGATAGTCACTATCGTGTAGGCCACCTGTGTCAAAAGGGAATCCTTAGAGTACCAAAGGCCCAATTTAGGATGACCTTTCAAATATCTAAAGATCCTCTTAACAAGATTCATGTGTGAGGTATTTGGTGTGACTTGAAATCTTGCACACACACATACCGAGAACATAATATCCGCCTAGATGCAAGAAGATACATCAAAGATCCAATCATGGATCCGTACAACTTCAAATCAACTTTGGGACTTCCATCATCCGTAGCATAGGTTTCGAGTCTCCATAGGTGTACTTGCACTCTTTACATCTTGAAACCCAAACTTCTTCAAAACATCCGCTACATACTTGTCTTGACTAATGAAAATACCATCATCCTTTGTTGAACTCAGAGTCTCTAAAAGAAAGTGAGTTCTCCCATAGAACTCATCCGAAACTTATCATGCATAAGTTTCTCAAAATCAGATAGCTCCTTGTTTGTAGAGCCAAAGATGATGTCATCTACATAAACCTCGAACCAATAAAATATCATCTTTGTGCTTTCTAATGAACAAAGTTTTATCAATCGCCCTCTTTAAACCCATTGTCCATCAAATAAGTAGACAGCACTCATACCATGCCCTTGGAGCTTGATGCAGCCCATACATAGCCTTCTTCACCCTGTAGACCTTATCGATGATCAGATCTTCAAAACCGTGAGGTCGACAAACATAAACCTCCTCATCAATTGTGCCATACAAAATGCACTTTTAACATCCATCCGATACACAACAAAATTCTTGAATGAAGCATAAGCCAAAAACAATCTAATAGCCTCTATCCTTGCAACGGTGCAAACACTTCATCATAGTCCAAACCTTCGCTTGTGTATATCCTTGAGCAACCAACCTTGATTTGTTTCTTACCACAATTCCTCTTTCATCCTCTTGTTTCGAACACCCATTTAGTCCCAATAGCCCTCTTCCCATTTGGAAGATCAACCAATGTCCAAACCTCTTGAAGTTTGAACCAAGAAGCTCCTCTTGCATTGATTCTACCCAACCTTCTTCGGATAAAGCTTCTTCCACTCTTTGGGCTCCTTTTGAGACAGAAAACAAGCAAACAGCAATTTTGAAGATCTTTATGACTGCTTTTGTGAAGAGATCTTGCAAAGAACCCATGTTCGTGAAAGGGTTCAGTGTTCTTTACCCCGCTTCTTGTTTGAACCTGGAGTATTCAAATTTCCAAGTATCTGTTCCTTGGGATGAATCTTGTGAATCTCGGTAGTAGTGATTGGACTTTCATTAATGACAGCTTCCAAATTAGACAAATCAAGATTGAAGAAATCATCCATGTCTTCATCATCGTAGGAGTATCAATCTCTATCAAAGCAGGCATGGAAGGATCATGTGGATACTCCTCATCACCAACACCGCCTTTTCATGTGGTCCAAAGAAAGTACTATCACCAAGACTTGTAGCGTGGATTTCACTTGAACTATCGTGGTAGAAGTTGGCTTGTCAACAAGTTAGCTTGGCCTATCGCTGCTTTCAAGAGGCTTAGCAAGGTTTGCAGATCGCTTTTTCTTCTTTTCAATTTCTTCTACCGACACCGAGTTATCTATCAACAACTCATCCTTATCTTGATGATGATTAACATTGCCTCCATCTTTCAAGATTTCATCATCGGTGGGACTTTGCTTATCAATGATGGAAGGAATGAACCGACTTTCCACTTTTCAACTAAATAGAACTCCTTTGGAGAATCGCCTTCCTTGGAAGATGTCTCGCCTCGTAATCCTTTTGTGTACCGCATAAACATTAGTGGAAGTTCCCGCAATGATAGGCTCATAATTCATAGATTTGGTTAGCATATCAATGTTAAACAACCACCGGTCCTTTGGTCTCAACACTAGAGTCTTTTCACCGAATTGAACATGTAAGTTCTCTTCAACAATTCTAGTCCTCCTATTGTATACTCTAAAGGCTTTGCTATTAGTGGAATAGCCTAAAAGTATCCATCATCCGCTTTTTCTTGAAACTTGCCTAGGTAGTCTATGGTATTCAAGATGGTAACAGACACCCAAAAGGTTTTAGGAATGCAATCATTGGCTTCCTATCATGTAACAAGCTCATAGGGGTCTTGTTATGAGGCTTCACTACCTTACTGCTTTGCACATAACATGCAATTCCTACAACTTCAAATTTCAAAAGGTAGTTGGTAACTTAGACTCGACAACATGGTCCTAGCAAACCTCAATTAGTGTTCTATTTTTCCTTTCACCACACCATTCTCATTGTGGTGTTCTAGCAACACTAAACTGCCTTTCAATACCTTTAGCTACACGTAACCGATTCATCACATCATTCTTAAACTCGGCCCATTATCACATCCGATTACTTTGACCTTATGGTTTACTAGATTTTCTATCTTAGTAATGAAACTCTTGAGAATCTCACTAGTCTCACTCTTAGCACCAAAAAGTATACCCAAGAAAATCTACTATAATCATCGGTGATAACTAGGCAACATCGCTTATGGTTCAAGCTTCTAACAAAGGTAGGTCCAAATAAGTCCATATGAAGCATAAACAAATGGTTGTGTTATGGTGTTTACGCTTTGGTCTTACAAGAAGCTCTATGTTGTTTTCCTTTTGACAGCCACACACAAATCCTTACACTCAAAAACCTTAGAAGGTAACCTCTCACTAAGTTTCCTTTTACCGCTTTATTGATTGTTTTGTAATTGAGATGACCTAGTCTTCTATGCCACAATATTGACTCATCTACAGATGCTTTAGCAAACAAACATAAGGACCTATTAGGAAGAACATCTTTAGATCAAAACAATATATATTTTCCTTCCTAGGTACCCTAAGTTGTATAAACTTCTCATCGTGCATCTTAAACTCGTGAGACAACACCACACACCCGTTTCCCAAAAGTACCCGCTTTTTCTTATCACACATTTGAGAAACATCAATAAATTGTACTTAAGTCCTCGTACTAAATAGACTTTTCAAAGTCTAAACTTTCTGCTCGATTGTTCCTCCGCCAAGTATCTTTCCTCCCTTGGATCATTGCCAAATGCCACATATCCTCCATCAAAAGCTTCAAAATCTTCCAGATTGCTTCCATCCCAAGTCATGTGCCCGAGCAACCACTATCAAAAACTCCTTTATCTTTTAGCTCGGTTTGAAGATTGCCCCGCACATAAAATTACACAAGTTAGTTCTTTGTGGACCCAAGCCAATATCGACTTGGGTCCGCCTGCATCAAAATATTCAAATTTCTTTAGGTCCATTGATGCACAGCTGACATGTGGTAAAACCTTGGTCTTAGGCTTCCATTGCCAACTAGTCGAGGCCTTAACAAAGATAAAATGATTTCCAACCACCGATCGCTTATCACCTTTGGAATTTTTAAAACTTTTGAATCGGTGGTGATATTTTGCTTATCGATGGTTTGATTCTCGCTTAGCCGTGTTTACATTTTGCTTAGCGTTGGTTGGAACCCATTTAGGTGCAAAGAAGTGACAATTGATTTTGTTTTCCCATTCCTCATTAACACCGCCCTAGGAATCAAGTTTTTGTTAGAATGAGGGTTTGATTTTCTTGAAAAGTTTTGATGATTTACCCTCCTCCAATGATTCCAAACCGGTGGTCTGCTTTTATGACAATTTCTCCGTAAGTGCTCAAAACTACCACGCTTATAACAAGCTTTCTTGACACATTGAAACTCATCACCTAACTGCTAGAAATTAGACCATTTAAGCTTCTTTGATTACCCCTAGGTTTATATTGTTTCATCTGCTCCTAGGTATTTCCATGCACTCTACTACTTTCTTGGTAACTTTAGCTCCAAATCTAGGTACAAGGTTGACTTGTCGAGAATCAACTTTCTTAACTTTCTATCTCTTCGCACTTAGTTGATTCAGGTTCTATCATCCTCGTAGTCCGATTCCCAATCTTCTATTATGGGAGCATCGATGACTTATCGAACTTATCTTAGGTGTTTCATCTTATTTATCTCTTCTACAGTTTGTTAAACCGAATTCACTACTAAATGACAGCTTCTTTAGCGGTGGTGCATGTTTCATCAAAGAGGGTGGTGGCATATTATTGTATCCAAGACCGTAACCATCTTTGAACAGCTTTTGACCTATTGGCTTATTTACTAGATCAAGCATATTGTGTTTTGGCAACCCTAACAACATGTTTTTCTTTTTCATCTAGGGCCTTTTGTTTTACACTCTCTCGCCTCGCTAGTTTATCTTTAAGCATTTTAATCTTCTATCTTTAAGATCAATTTCACCACCTAGTATATTGATCTTTTCTACATATTCAAACTCACATTTAATACGTAATTTTAGCTTTCTTCCACACCCTCTAGACCAACTCTATAACCTAAGTTATCTAGAGTCAATCTTTCTACTTCTTTCCTCATACTCTCGGTGATAGCTTTTGAGATTCTAAGTTATCATAACATGATTTAAAAGAACAAGTAGATGTTTTAGAATCATTAGATACCTTTAATCGAACCGTAAGATGAAGCATAGGCCATTAGAGCAAAGTTATGCTCTTTTGAAGCTTCACTAGCAAGAAAAGTCGCATTTGGACCTTCTTCAACTGATCACCCACCATAATCACCAATCCCATCTTGAGCAACCAAAGTCAAGAAGCAAGCAGCTCTTTCGTTGTCTTCTTAATGCCTTCAATTCTTTTAGAGCTCGACATTCCCTAGCAAAGTGACCTTTCTTCTTGCGCTAAAGCACTCCATCTTGCTTTTGTCGAATCCACTCTCCTTTGACCATCATACTTAACCTGCCTTCCAGTCCTCCTCGTAAACTTCCTTGCTTGGAGAGTCAACATTGCCATTTGCCATTGAAGATTAATCTCTTCAAGATCATCGTGATCAATTTGATCCAGATCTTGATTCAAGACAAGAACACGGTAGTTAAATCACCGTAAAAGCACGATTGCACCATCATCGACATTATCACTAACCGTGGTATTGTTTGCAATAGCCGTGGTTATACCATAGGCAGCAGTAGATACATCTTGTGGGCTCTTGTGATTAGTGGATACAAAAGCAATGTTTTGATTAGCAGAAGATGTGTTGGTAAAGTTATTCTCAGACTCATAAACCTTCAAGTTGTTGAAGAGATTGTCTAGAGTCATCGTAGGAAAATCCTCCTTATTTCTCCACACAATTGTATGAATAGCCCATTTAGATGATAAACTCCTAATGAATTTCAAATTAATATCTTCTTGAAGAAACTTGTAATCCACCGACTTCAGCTTGGTCGATAAGTTTTGAAGTCTATTATATGTGCCATCAAGTTTTTCTCCACTAAGAGCAGTGAAGGTTTCAAATTGATGCTTGAGCATATTCATCCTTGACTTCTTAGTAGCTTCATTACCAGCAAACCTTAATTCAAGAGCATCCAATAATTCTTTAGTAGTCTCATATTGATCAAAGTCCAAGGCAAACTCATTAGGTATTCCCATGGAGAGAATACTGTGAGCTTTGATCTCCATTTTCCTTTTAGCTTTATCAGGTTCAATAACAATAGCTATCTCTAGACCATCCTCACCCTTCTTAGGAAGAGTGTCTCCCTTTTCAACGACATCCCAGAGAGCATAATCAATCATACGAATGTATTGCCTCATTCGCATCCTCCGATTTGATACTCACCATGCTTGAGCATGGGTACTTAGAAGAAATCACCATGTGAGTTTCACGACATCTTTGTATTCTTAGAGTAGAACTTAAACGAACTTCTTCTTGATTTACGCTTCTAGATCACAAGCTCGATACCACTTGTTGATCCCGGTTGAGCAAACGATCTAATATAGAAACCGACTTGTAACAAAAGCTTATTAAGTATTACGCGAATTTAACACTTAATCTTAAGAAGAAGAATAGTAAACATTCAACACCTCAATATTATTGATAATACGAATACTCTTACAAGATTAGGGTTTTGCAACCTTGAAGTGTATCGACCTTAGATATAAAACATACGATATCTAACCTAACCTAGGATCTCCTTTTATAGACTAAGGAGTCCTATACATTATACAATACGTAACCTACAAGATAAATATTTTTTCCATATTTATCTAATACAATAAACTAAACCGACTATACAAGACTAGCAGTGGTTACATATCATTATCCGTGGTTACACTATACTACTAGCCGCGGTTATCTTCATCCGTGGTTACATTCTTCGTCGTGGTTATATCAATCCTTAAAGTAATTCTTGATCCAAGGAACCTAAAACCCAACAACGGTGGTGATGGTTGGTTATATCCAACCATATACTCAAACCGCATCTACTCACTTGTTTTCGTGGTTCCAAGATTTAGAGTACTAATTCTTGATCCAAGGAACCTCAAAAGGCAAGGCGAAAGGGATTATACAAAACCCAACACTTGGTGAAGTGCAACGTGAATACATCAAGTCCTTGCTTATCTTCATCGAAGAATAGTAATCAAAGAACGTGTAGAAGATCTACAACTAGTTGTTGAGTCGTGTCGGACCGTGTCAACTTCACCAAACCTCAACTTGAACTTCCGACATCAACCGCCTTCCACAATACACACTCGTCAAGAAACCATTCGGCGTAGTTTATCGCAGTGAACTAGCGAAATTGCTTGATGGCGTGTAGAGATCTTCACAAGTTTGGGGATCCCATTGAAGAAGGTTAGGGACGGATTGGCTTATAGGTTGAAGGATATACGTGAAGACATTGGGAACCCAAAGCGATGGAACTCTCGTGATGAAGGGATGTGCGGAGGATCATCACTATGATTAATGAACGGTTGTATCGACGGGACGATTCGTAACATTAGAGAGCTTTGTAGGTGGTCGCCCCAGATTAATCTCACCGCTATCAACGCCCGGTTCACACTCCTCGAAACATCTTGGACTACCCGGTACCCTTGAGCGCTTCTATTTCATAATATTTTGGATGTGTGATTTAATTATGAAAATGGCTTGTGCACATATAATGATGTACAACCCGTACTTGTCAAGAAAGGACCACGTAGTACGTTTGATGCCACAATCCTTATAAAGGAGCGAAAGCTTCTTACTTTTGAGTAAAACCTATCAAACCTTTCATTTTCAAAGGTTTTGCTCAAAAGAACAAGTACTTCCCGTTATGATTTTCAAAACCTCAACCGTTTATATCACTTGTTGAGGGGGTATTTGACTAAAATCTTTGTTCACAAAATTTTCTCGTTGGTACTTTTCCACAAAACTCAAAATGGTCATATTTGATATCAACATTTCTTCAAAAATAACATTTATATGCCATTTTGAGGGGAGAAAATACGTGATAAGAAATATGTTGTGTTTTGCTATATGAATTCTCTTGTGAAAAAGACTTCAACCCATTAATTGACGGAGGCGAAGAGTCATACATTGAAAAGATTCGTCTTCCAAGACTTATCCAAGTAAATTGTACCCATTTGAGAAGCTCTTGATAGACATGAACTTTGTGGGTTTGACAACCTTCGGGTTGTCCACATCTTCAAGATAGTTATTAGAGCTAGTTGTCACCTAAAAGGCGACAATGTAACTCTTTAACTATGCAACGTGTCGTGTCTCGCAAGGAATTGTCTATCTTGAGTCGATCAATTCTAAAGTCGCGCTTTTCCTCCTTTATCTGATTTTTGTCAAAACTCTTAAGCACATGTTGAGGGGTATTCTGAAAATCTAAAACTCTTGAAGTGTTCAAACATGTTTTCATTTACAAACACTTCGAGAGATTTTCATGAAAATGGTTTTATGGCAATGGAGTTATAAGGTGACTAAGGTTAGGAATAACCGTCCTATGATCCGCCAGAGCCGGAGGGATCTACCCAAGGACACTACCAATAGTTAGAATTAGAAGTCCTTAGGTATGATTGTAAAAGGAGAAAATGAGAATCGGAGAAAGAAAGAGTTGAAGAATCAAAAAGAAATGAAAAGTAAAGGGTGAAAATAAATAGCCCTCCAGATTATTCAACTTAGAGGCGCATAATCGGTTCAATTCATATACTCTTGGTTGTCACTTGATGACGTCGGTATTGAAGATTAAAAGTCGTCATGGACCCAAAGGACGCATGCACTAAACCTTCTTAGCCACTCAAGTTTCTCCCAACATAAGCTTGTTTCATTCTCACGGGAACCCTACATAATCTATCGGCTTTCTTTTAGAGATTGCGATATTGAAGAAGGAGACCTCTCCTAGTCTTCACTCGGAAAACCAAAATGCACTATTGAGTCTAGAGCCACGAGATTCATCAAAGATCTCTTAGGTACACTTGACATTTCATCACTTGATGTTCAACAATAAGAACATCGGTGGTACGTTATCGAGTCCTTCACAGATCTTAGCAATCTGTCGAGAACATTTATGAGAGGTTCACAACCGTGATCCTCGGTGATTGAATGGAAACTCTGCCGGTCAACATCAAACAGATCGACTGCGGTCACCGGTAACTCCCGTGGATTACGCTTAGTGTGTCTCAAACGGTCTACGATCGTGAGGTGATGCTTGATGTACCTCAATGACTCATCTCGAATCAGATGTACTTGGTACATCGCGTTATCTCACTTGTGGGACTCCGGTTCGAGAACGGCCTTTGTGAGAATTAGAGTTGTGTTTTCACACTATGCCGTTAACACTCTAAAAGTTCAAACTTGTAAGTGCGGAATCCGCTTATTACTAACCGCTTTCATGTTTTCTTCTTATGGAAGCTACGGAGCGGAATGATCGTGCGATTCTTCACATGCTCATGCCAACATCATCACCGATTGTACAATAATTAGACGACCGGGCCTTGATGGTGATCGAAGGGTATGGGGAGTGATATGCTGCGCCAAACTTGTAGTCAATATGCAATAAGAAATAGTAGACACCGTTAAGTGATTCTTGCCAGGGTTGGGCCTGCGAACCACCTCCGGCGTGTGAATAAGTATGTGATATGAGTTATGGATAATATGATGTATGTGAAATCGTGTTGAGTGAACATACCATTGAAATGTCTCGTCCAACCTATTTATAGGTGATGAAAATAACTTGAGAGTGTTAGCACATGTTTAGGAGATCATGGGCGCCCCCGATTTATGGTAACCGCTAGGCTTCATCCCCACTATCTTGGACTTGGCGGGAAGCTAAGGAGATAGTGGGAGCGTGGGGAAGACCAAGTCAAGGTTCTTATTTGTCTTGGCATCTTCAAGGGAAGACACCGAAGGGCATAGGCCTTGGTGGCGGATTCCCAGCTGGTAACCATGTCAATGATGAATGGTTTACGCCACCAATGACTTATGAAGAAAGACTTGGGTCTTCGTAATGCAATTCGGAGGTAGAAGGGGGTCCTTGACACGATCGGAGATGCGTCATCAAGCCCCCGGTCGAAAGTGATATGTACGAACCATAAATATTGCTTCGACTCGGAAATAAAGCGAAACCTCCCGCCGTCACAAAAGCGAGCGAAGATGAAAAGGCTTGTTAATATTGACCGTAATAAATGCATAGTTAATCTTAACTACCCGTTTTCCTCGGTATTAGTAAACATCCTTTCAAAATTTAAAGAGGTTTGAAATCCGGTAGAAAAGGGGTAAGTACGGACACGTGTAATTTGAGATTCAACATTTGTAGGGTATATAAAATACGAAAAACAGTAAAACCCTAACAAAGTAACTCTCGCCCAAAGTTTTTCACCTACTAAAATTTCTTTCGATCAAGCCTCCGACCAAACAAGGTAAAGCGCTCCTTCTTCATCTATATTTCAAATATTTTTTATGTTCTTTAGAAGGTATCATGTCAACCAATAAAAAATTTGTGACAAAACAACAAGGCTGCACACTAACCAGGGAGGAGCTTAAAGCATTCCTCACTGATTATCCCATTCAAAGGAACATAAAATAATGCTACCGAGTAAAATCAAGGGATATTGATGCCCCGAAAATTATGTGAGCTGATACCCATGCTTTCACCACTTCCAATCTTAGGATACCTTTGCATCCTTTGATCTTAGAATTCCTCCTAGTATTATGAAGTACACATTTCTAGGTTCAACCCTTTTGGCTTAGCCAAGCTTACAACATACATCGTTATGTGCAAAGCCTATGGGTTTGAACCATCCTTGGCGTGCTAGGGGTTTTGAATCTATACCCGGAGGAGATTGGTTGACCTTGGCCAAGAGGGTGAAAGGGATGTGCCCATATTGATAGATAGACCTTTTACGAACATAAGGAAGCTGGAAAGGCAAGTTCTTTTATATCCGGACTACCGTTATCCCTCACGGATACTCTGCATTGTTAAACCCGGACTTTCAATATGATGAGAAAGGTTCACCGATCCATTGCCTTATCTTGTGAGAAGAAACCCATTGTATCGTTTGGCTCGTCATCGAGTTGTTGCGGACCTTCCCCGAGCCAATCTGTTCATGGTGGCATTCTTTGAAAGATGGGAGGGGTCTCCGTTGGTACCGAGATAATTTGTGATGGAGAAAGTATGTATTTTTAAATTAACATAAGAAACAAAAACTTATCTCGCGATATTTATCTTATTTGCTTCTTTGTGCAGAGATGTCGTTCGGGAACTTTGTTGTGGTGGAGGTGCAAAGAGGTAGCTTTCTTCCAAAGAATCCCCAAGAGGCAAGCTATGGCGTGGGCTCCCCATCGGTGTCCATAAACAAAGGCGAGGTGGAAGCCCAGGCTGTCGAGCTGTATCCTGCTCCTCCGTCAAAGGAACCCATAGATGTAGAAGATCGGTGGTGGAGAGCGTTCTTGACTCAGACGAACCGGTCTCGAAGGACCATTGGCCATCGTGGGACCCTCGGCATAGGTGAGAGGTCCGAGGCGAGAAAGGTGCCAATGCTAAGGTCGTGAAATCGATTCAAAAGAAAGCTTATTCTACCTACTCCTCCTCTCGAACTACCCGGGAAGAGTGTCCGGGTAGGTGTGGTATTTCCGACCAATGAAGGGCCCGGTGATGACTTCCATGGTAAACTTCTTACAGTGAAATAAAATTAAATACCAAGGATAATATGTTAATGAAACTTACTTTTGTTGTAGGACTTCACGATACGAAGGAGCTTCCTCTCCCTAGCTTGTCACCAACTTATGAGCCATGTGATCCCATCCAAGTGGAAGGGGTGATGGATAACATGTCCATAGAGGCTCTGCGATCTTCATGATAAAAGCTATGTTCGCGGGCATGCTTGACAACCAACTCGATGCTAGGACAAGGGAATTGCTCCGTCTTTGTCACTAAAGCTCGAGAAGAAATGGATACTATCTTTGGGGAGAAAGCTAGAGATCAAAAGTATGCGGACACGGAGAAGAAGTGTGAGGAAGCATTGGAGGATTTTGATAAGAATCCTTGGTTCAAGATCTTAGAGATGAGAATGAAAAGCTCAAAGGTCAATTGGCAGCGAGGTGAGTGCGTGAGTTAACTGTCGAAGGCTCTATGGTTGTTGGCTATAAGGAAGTGAATATCTGTTCTTTCATCCAAGTGTGGAGGTCTCGAACAAGAGAGGTCAAAGTTCTTTGGACCAAGAGATCAAGCTCAGAAAGGTAGATGGCTTGAACCTCAAATGCGAAGATCTTGAAGAAGGGGGGTGGACACAGTAACAAAGTGATCCCCTACATTGCTATGGAACTTTACCATAGCGATGATGTGAGGATTGCCATTGGGAATGTGGTGAATCTTGCCATTTTCATGGCAAGTGTACCACTTTGGAGGAGGTGGCTAAGGCGGGGAACCGGTGGTCTTGGAGAAAATTCCGTACTACTGAGGCAACTCATGAAAAGAATATGATGATCACGGTAATCACTTAAGCGCTTTAGAGTTCCCTTTCCTTGCAGATGTGACGAAGGACCCAGCGACCTCAATTGAGGACACGCTAGCCAGAAGCCAAGGATCCGACCTCGTCTCCTCAAGAGGACTCCATCACCCAGGTTCCATCTCCGAGGCTCGGTGATCCCACTCGCTCCAAGGTTTAAAGAAGGCAACCATGTGGTTGTAATTTGATCCCAGTGGTATGTACCCAAACAATTATTCGTGCTCGTTCGGGCTTCGTGCACGATGAAACAATTACTCATTGCATGTTGGAAGTAGGCTACGGCCTAAGACAATGGTTTATAATGTTGGATGTTTAAGGCTACGGCCTGTTTTAGACTAGTAAAGCTAGTCATAAATCTACAACGAAGCCACTAGGGCTCGAATTTTGCCATGTGTGATTCTTCTCTTTTTACTTTTACTTGCGTAAAAATATTTTTTACAACCTAAGGCGTATGGTAGATGCATAGCCTCATTGTGTGTAGTTACTTCACCAAGAATATTAGCAATCGTATAATTTGATCTTGATAGAGGGTCGCGACCACTCCGTCTTGATCCTTTAGGCGTGAAGGCTTGAAATACCTTAAGGCCATATAGGAAAGTTAATGTGAAGTTGAGATGGATGTTATGCATATGAGCAAGACATGTTGTTTAGTCTTTGTACATCCACCGACATTCAAACTTATAAAGCGACTTGGTGGGCAAATCTTTGTTGTATTAAGCGAAACAAGAGATTTGAGGAAATGTGTTATTATCATTAAGTGGGTAGGAGGATTACATCATTTAAGAAATGAATACTAGACGCCTACCATTAATGCTTCTTTCCCAGTGAGAAGAATGCAAATACATTGATTGAAAGCAAATAAAATGTGTCCTTAGACAATGTAAGTGTCATCGTAGAACTTACGAAGAGTAGTGCCATTCCGGGTTCTATCAATAACGTCTCACGCCAAGGTTTCCGACTTGTAGGCTCCGTTGCCATACGCTTCCTTAATAACGTAGGGTCCTTCCCATATAGGTCCCAGTTTACCACAGTACTCGACTTTACTTTGCTTATTGAGTCGGAGGACATATTCCCTGGTTTGAAAGTTGAAGGCCTAAATAAGCTTGTTATAGTACCTTTCAATCTTTTGCTTGTGGATAGCCTCTCAATGGGGCTATTTCCTAGTTCTTCAAGTAGGTCCAAGTTACTCTGAGTCTTTCTTAGTTGTCTGCGCTTGAGTTCATGACCCTTCTGTTTCGACACTTACTTACGAAGGATGGCGCTTCCGTGCCATATGTCAAGGCGAAGGCGTTTCTCCGTGACTTGACTTCGTGTCGTTCTATGTGCCCAGTACTTGAGGTGGTTCATCTACCCAACCGTGATATTGTATCGACCTTCGTTCTATTCCTTGTATGATGTCTGTTGGTAACTTCTACTTGGCCGTTACCTTGAGGATGGTAAGCGGAGTGAAGGATTGTTTGATATTCGGACCCACGCAAAATCTTGGGAATACCCTTGACAAAGCGCTTCCCATTATCCGAAATGATGATGTGAGGTACTCGAACCGACGGATAATATGTTCCCACGCAAATTTTCCATGTGTCTTCTGTGATGGATGCGAAGGCTTCGCTTCCACCCATTTAGTGAAGTAATCGATGGCTCGACCAAGAACTTTACTCCTCACGGAGCAACTGGCGGAGGCCTACAATATCTATCCCCATTGGTGAAGGGCCATGCGGACGTTCTGAAGTCATATCTTGCTTTGGTAGCCTTGGGACTCTTGAGTGGACTTGACGGGCTTCACACTTCGAATGATTTCGGCCGTCTACGCATCGAAGGCGGTAATATCCGACCCTCATGACTTTGGAGACAACGGGCGGGGTCTGCATGAAGTCGCGAGGATCCTTCATGCACTTCTTGGATGATGTTGGCGACTTGCCTTGGTCCTACACAGCGGAGCCGAGGGGATAGAAAAGATCTTACATATAAGTAATTTCCCATGATCTGTCTTGTGGTGCTTTGATGCGCACCTTCGAGCCAACCGGATCCTCGGCGATATGCCGCTTATTAGATATTCTCTAATTGAGTCATCGATTCGAGTCTTCCTCGATATTCGTCGAGACACCTCCTTTCGGACGATGGACCTATCTCGCCAATACTTGACCAAAAATTCCTTTGTTAAATGAGCAAATGCCATTGATGCCGGTTTGCTAAGTGCATCCGCTTCTTGTTTTGGTTCCTTGAACATGCTCTATGTTGTAAGATCACGAACCTTGAGCATTCTTTGGCCTTATCCGGATATTACTTGATCACGGGTTGTCTCGCCTCGTAGGAGCCTTTTATCGGTTGGCCACTGGTTGTGAGTCAACAAAAATAGCCAAGTCTTCCACTTCCATATCTTTGGCCAATCGGAGACTGCTAACAAGGCTTCGTACTCCGCTTCATTGTTCGTAGCATCGAATTGAAGCGAAGTGCGTAAGTGTATTCCTTCCTTTGGGATCAGCGAGCATGAGACTGCGTCGAGAACCATCGGATTTGGAGGCTCCGTCGATATAAAGTTTCCACCCTTCGATTGCCTTAGCGGGCTCCTTTTCAACAACCTTTTCGTCATGTTTCGGTTCGGAGGGTGTTTACGCTAAAAAAGTGCCAATATTTGCCCTTTGACCGAGCTCGCCCTTGTATTCAATATCATGTTCTCCTAGCTCGATAGCCCATTTAGCTATCCTTCCATTTCTCCGACTTTGAAAGTATCACGCTTAATTGGCTTGTCGGTAAGCACGGTTATGGGTGAGCACGAAAGTACCTTCTAAGGCGTCTCGCGGACATGAACTAAAGCCAAAATTAGCTTCTCGATCTTTGGATAATTTAGCTTAGCTCCTGTAGTACCCTACTAACGAAGTATATAGGATTTGCTTCTTCTCCCTTTTACGCCAATAACACGGTGATGCTTTCGAAAGAGGCTGCAATATACATGAACAACACTTAGCCTTTGATTGGGGCCGTAAGTGTAGGTAGAATAACCATGAACTCCTTGAGCTTTTGAAGGCTGTACGCATCTATGCTCCATTGGAACGTCTTTTGTCCGTGCATCCTTTGAGTGTTTTGAAGAGCGGCAAAGATCATCGCACCCCGATAAGAACATCTTTGAGGGCTGCTAGCTTTCCGTTAAGACTTTGCACTTCCTTTAGGGACTTGGGAGGCTGCAAATCTGTGATGGCTTTGACTTTCGAAGGATTGGCCTTAATACCACTTGGTGATCGGATGCCCCAAAATTGTCCTTCTTCCACACCAAAGGAACACTTCTTGGGATTTAATTTCATATTGATGGCGCGAAGGCGATCGAAGGTTTCCTTGATGTCGGAGAGCATATCTTCCTCCGATCTACTCTTAATGACCATATCATCTCGTAGGCCTCCAGATTCCTACCTATTTGCTTGTGGAAGGCTTTGTCCACCAATCGTTGGTAGGTGGCTTTGCATTTTCAAACCAAAAGGCATCTTTTGTAACAATAAACGCCTTTTCACGTAAAAAGGTTGTCTTCTCTTCGTCTTCTTGACCATTTGTATCGATGGTAACCTTTATAAGCATCTAGGAAACACTTTGGCGAAACCGACAAGGATTCCACTTTCAATCAATCTACGGAAGAGGTAGCGATCCTTGGACGAGCTTTGTTAATGTTAGTAAAATCTCGCATTCTCCATCCTCCGTCATGCTTCTTGACCATCACGGATTGGCCACCCAAGTTTGATACTTCACCTCTACGAGTATACTGCTTTGCTACGAGTTCGTCCACTTCTTTGCATGCAACGGCATTTCTTCGAGAGCTAGACTTGACGCTTTTGTTTGATGGGTTCAATATTTTTGAACTCATTGAGCTTATGTTCGATCGAAGGGCTTTCCGTCATGGTGAGAGTTACAGGGACCCCGTCGTATCGAGAATAGGTCCATGCGAAGACATCTCATTGCACAAGTACCTTTTCCAGTGCGCTTTAAAGGAGGTTGGAAGTTGCTTTCCGATTACTCTTGTCGATCGGGTGAGATCATTTACCACGATGTGTTCTTCAGCGTTAGCACTGGCGAGAACATATTTGAAGGTTCCTCGAAACTGTTTGACCCTCTTGCTTTCGTCGTAGACTCCTTCACCTTATATTTGGAGAAAACCGTTCCAATGCCGAAGGTGTTTGGAATTTGATCGCGGCATGTATGGTTGAGACAACCATGCCCATCTTACTGCATTCTTGTTCTCCTATCAATAGTTTGTAGGGAGATTCGACCTACGATCGTGAAAACTAGAGTTTACTGTTCTTTTTAGCCTCCCTTCTCAATCGTAACCTCTAGAGGGACTTCTCCCAAGGGCCATGAGTGTTCCCCGAGAACCTACTAAGGGTACCTTTGAATCTACTCTCTTGACCTTATTGAAGATTTGAGCTTTAGGAAACATCGTTCGTAGATAACCCGCGGAGAGCTACATGATCAAGGTAGGCTCTGTTTACTTCTCTGTTGGAGATCAAAACTTTGATGACCGGGGTCATTTGAAAGAACTTTCCACGTGATTGAAGGAAAAGTGACATCTCTACTCCGCACAAGGCTTCTCTGTTTCTTTCCTCTTTGAACTAGAATCTTCCTTGTATACCATGAGGATGGGTGTTTCGACCAGTGTGGTATCTTTCCCCACCGTGTGTCGGAGGTTTGTCTTTACCTCTTTTATACCCTTCACCAAATTTCCCAATTGGCGGACTTTGGCCTCTTCTATCTGCTTCTTGAGTTCTCTGCAGTTGTTGGTGTCATGTCGTGTCGTCATGGAAGTAGCAAAATTTGGAAGTATCTACGGGCCTTCCTTTGTTTGCCAGCGAGGAGGAGGATCGAAGGCCTTCGACCTTTTCCGTAGCAAGTATCTCCTTGGAGATTTGACGAGACTAGCCAAGAGACCATGGTTGATGTTTTGTGGTATGGAGTAAACTTGTCCCTGTTCTTGTGTTTGTTCCTTGACCCTTCCCACGAAGGATGCTTTGGGGCTTTCTTTGTGATTTTCCTTGTTTTCGGCCGAGCCCGTTGGTGGACACTTCTTTTGCTTGATCCGGTGTAAGCCTTTTCCACTAATCCTTTATAGGTTGCGGAAGATCGGTGGAAAGGAATTCAACCAAGCTTACATTTCGTAGGCCATGTACGAAACACGAGATCTGTTGGTCTTGATGCAATCCCATTATCTGTAAGGTGTGATCGGTGTATCTAGTAATGAAAGCCACAGTGCTCTCGTTCTCCTTACGCTTGATGTTGTGCCTTTGTTAGGTGCGTTCTTGTGAACTTTTACATTGGTGAAATGTGACATGAACTTGGCTTTAAGATCATCAAATTCGCAATGCTACATGGTTTTGCCCGTTCCACCATATCTGACGAGTCTCGTAGGGTGTATGTAAACATGTGACAAGCGGCAGGCATTACCCATACGCATTCTAATAGCCCTTGAACAAGTGTAAAAAGTTATCCGGATCCCTTTTCCATCATAAGTACCAATATGTGTGGGCATTTTCAACCCATCAGGCAAAGGGTAGTCTTTATCCACTTTACGAAGGGTGTTGTGGAGCCCATGGGCTCGAATAAGCGATTATAAGGTGGCATGTATGTAGGGGCAGCATTGTATGGGTTATGATTTGGAGGTATTCCAACAGTATTTTGGTTAACATATTGGGGGTAGCGGTAGGCATATAAGATGGTGACTTCCCACGGGATCTGAAGGATATACCATAGCTTGCCCGTGGGCATGCTTCCGTATGGTTGAGTAAAATTGGGGTTGTTAGTGCGCCTGTTGGGTGGGGATAAACCCCTTGAGGGTAAGATTGAGCACGAAAGGAGGTACATACCATGAGGAGGAAGATTTCCTCCTATTTAATTGAGATGGATTGCCTTCTCCCGGATCGTGAGAAGGATGTAGTGGAACCCCGCCTCGGTTCTTCCCGGATGAGCCGCCAGCGGTGGTGGCGGATTAACCTCCGTAGCCTCCTTTGGTGACTCCTTCCATTGGAGCCTTCTATCGTGCCTTCCGCCTAGTAGACCCTCTCCGGGCGTCTTGAAAACAAGTGACCTTCCACTAGGCCTTGTCGTTTGGAGACCCTATCCTTGTGCAGCGAGTAGTCCCGAGGAGCCAGGGCCTAGTCTCCATTCCAACTCTTCGTCATACTCATCGCTTGGTATTCTAACTCCGCCCATCTCCACGTTCGAGCTTGCCTCCTTGAGCTCTTAGTAAAGATTCTAATGCTTGATGTTAGCTTCAACAAATCTTGGGACTAATTACCGGTTCGAGGTTAGGTGAGGTTGAAGCATGGTTGATGGAGGTTATTTCGGGGTGAGATCATATGGTAAAAGTGGATGCGGTTATGTTGGGAAGGTTGTTAGGATCGTTGGTGGAATTGGTGTCAAGGTCGAGAAACCCGGTGGAGGTGTATCCTCTCTTCCTTGAGCCATGCCGTAAAACTAGTGAGAGTGATTGTTGGGTGTAAGTTTGGAATAACGAGACCAATAGTAGCGGGTCCCACGGATGGCGCCACTGATTGTACAATAATTAAATCGACCGGGCCTTGATGGTGATCGAAGGGTATGGGAGTGATATTCTTGCGCCAAACTTGTAGTCAATCGCAATAAGAAATAGTAGACACCGTTAAGTGATTGCGAGGGTTGGGCCTGCGAACCACCTCCGCGTGTGAATAAGTATGTGATATGAGTTATGGATAATATGATGTATGTGAAATCTTGTGTTGAGTGAACATACCATTGAAATGACTCGTCCAACCTATTTATAGGTGATGAAAATAGCTTGGAGAGTGTTAGAGCGTTTAGGAGATCATGGGGCGCCCACGATTTATGGTAACCGCTAAGGCTTCATCCCCACTATCTCGGACTTGGCGGGAAGCTAAGGACATAGTGGGAGCGATGGGGAAGACCAAGTCAAGGTTCTTATTTGTCTTGGCATCTTGAGGAAGACACCAAGGGCATAGGCCTTGGTGGCGGATTCCAATGGTAACCATGTCAATGATGAATGGTTTTACGCCACCAATGACTTATGAAGAAAGACTTGGGTCTTCGTAATGCAATTCGGTGAGGCGAAGGGGGTCCTTCGACCGATCGGAGAATACGTCATCAATCACTAATGGAATTTCTATCTAAAAGCAACACAAAAGTCGAGAATGATTCTTCGTCAAGCCAAAGAATCTACAAAGTTAATGACTTAAAGAACTTCATCGATCTTGAAATCCAACATCAAAGGCGTGTGAGCATGTTGAAGAATGACATGGAACCTTTGGAGGCGGTGATAACGCTTCTACGCGTCGTTCGAGGTCAAGGAAACTTCCTTTTCTTGAGCAAGTTTTATAACACCCTAGGCGGTGAACCTAATCGTTGTAGTGTAGTAATTAGGGTAAGCCACGGGTATTGATATCGTTCTCTAGGGAATAGGAATGCTAGTAAGGAGTTACTACGCTAAGGTTAAGGTTGAAGAAGATTTTTTTTTTTTTTTATCTTTTTATGTTTTATGAAAGGGAAAGGTACGAATCTCGGGTATTGGATTTGGGGGGTTGGTATTTCTACCGATTACTCTACTATTATCTAATTATCTAAACTAAAGTTGTGGGAGTCTATGTCTAATTAATGTGTGCTCGTATGATAGTTTAAAGATGTGTTTACTTAGGTTGTACTACTCCTTAATTATCTCCTATTGATGGTTGAGTTGTCACGTCTTATTCTTAGTTGCGTTGTGTGTCTAAAGTTGTAGGGTATCGTTTCTCCTAACTCTTTGAACTTACCAAAGGGTCTCGTCTACAAACCCACTAGGGATGATAAACTCCTACTCTAAGGCGCTCTTTGGATGGTTTAGCCTACAACTACTCGGTAATTATATTCTAAGGTTCACAAAGATGAATCAAGCATTAAGTACACAGCGAATGACCTATCGCATTACTAGATCATTAATCAACTAAGATAAAAACAACCAATCAATATTCAATAATTAAGTTTCATACTTCCTAAGCAAACACACAAATAAATTAGCGGGACATGGAGAACATGCAAGCATACACACAAATAATCAAAGACATAATTGAATTGATGAAGTAAAGACTTATCTTGATGTAAGATAGGGTTTAAAACCCTAAAATCTTGTACAAGACACCTTAGGTTCGGTTTTAGGTTTTACTCCAAAAGACTCTCCACCAAAGACGAAAAATTCGGATTCTATATATAAGATTACATATCACGGCGATCACCTTATGTTTCGTGGCCGTCGTGTCGCCGCCATTAGGGTTTCGTCTTGGCCACGTTAACCTTGCGTGACGGCGTCACCTTATGTCCGTGACGCCGTCCTCTTGACCGACGTCGTCGGATTGCATCTGGGCCGTGCGAGTAGCGACGGCCTACTCTTTCACAACTAGGCGTCGTCGCTTGAAATCTGAGTTTTGGGTTACGGACCGTCACAATAATTTTGGGACGGCGTCGCCATTTTTGGCAGCGTCGCCTTCTACTTCGACAGCTGTGAGTGTCTCGATTTTGACTTTGGTCATTTCTTCATATATTCGCCTTTTCGTCCAAATAAGTGCCATTCCGGCATTTTGCCTTCAAGAGACCTAAAAGTGAAAAGGGCGATATTAAGCAATAACGGATACAAAGTGATCAAATAAGGACTAAACGACCCTCAAAATGGTACCTTTTAAAACCTTATCAAATATCCCTACACTTGTTATTTGCTTGTCCTCAAGCAAATGTGCTTTTAGCCAATTAATTTATAAGTTAGGGGTCATGAAGCATTAATTCAAAGCGGTCCACAACACATATAAGCCCATAAAAGTCATAACAAACACGGAAGTACATACTAGCACCTCACATGGGGTGTTTGGATACTCGCATCTCTCTCGGTGTATATATGAAATATAACAAATAGAAAATGGAAGATAAACACTCATTAACGGTCCTATTACATAGATTACCATAGGCGAGAATAGATCAAACCTCCATCGCTTTGGCGTAAGCACCTAGGAAAGACTATCAAAGAGGTCTTTTAAAGGGTTGTAATGTTAGGCTTACGGTAGGGAAACAAAGGGTTTGGTGGGATAGGCTATTTAGTGGTGGTAAGTCAAAAATCTCTATGTTAAATGCATACGAAGAATGGCGTTGCTAAGCCAAGACTCGACACTCTAAACTCTAGGTAACGGAAATAAACAAACATAAACTTAAAAGATAGATGTAGGATGGTAGCCCGTATGGTGTTTTTTTTTTATCACTCTATTTTTTCTTTTTCTTTTTTTCTATTTTTTCGATTTTTTTTTTTTTTTTTTTTTTCATACACTTTTACTCTACCATCCTCTACGGTAACATCAAAATAATAAGGATTCTGGGCATATCCCTACACTTGAGTTTTTATTACTCTAACACTAATTTGACCCGATTTGAAAAGATCAAAACACTTGGGGTACATTATTACGCAAACAAAGGGAATTTGAATTTTTAATGTTCCTTTCCGATCATTTCATAAACTTTAACTTTTCCATGAATCCCAATCGTCCCAAAGCTGTATACAAAGGATATGACTCGACTTAGCAACTTATGCAAACAACTAGATAATTGAACTAAGGGTTTGGGGTGATAACAAACATTTGCACTAAAAGTGAGTGCATAAGGGGTAGGCTAAAGCGATTTGGGTGTATATTTGGGGTGGGGTGTAAACAATGCTCTTCATTGATATTCGGAAAACCGAAACATCACGAGAACCGCGAAAAGGATAGGCTCGAGGGGTTAACTAGGGGTGTCGTGTACTAAAGATGAGTACAACGCAAAGGGTGTGGGGAATTACTCAACCGATATGGAAGAAGTAATTATATTACGGGTATCAAACAAGGTTATCCTAATGCCTCTTATCATTTAGTTATTCCTAACTACACAAGTGTAGCCTCACTTGCGATCTCGGAATGCATCACAAAACAAGTTCTAGAATCTAATATACTACCGGTTCACACTCTAAGCATTGAAGATGAATGCTTTAATTCCTACTAATCTAAGGGCGATCCTCACATTTTGGTGGAATTTGGGTGGTAAAGGGTTTTTGTGCTAGTCATGTAACTTCCTATCCGTGAGACGCTTTTGTTAAGACTAATGGCCCACTCTTATATGTCATAAAAAATTTTAAATTTGGTGCCAAAAATTACCCTAACCGACATTTTCTCATGGTTTATTACACAAATGCAATTTGGACAAAGCAAATAATCAAGGATAAGCATAGTTTCAAAGTTCCCGTTTTATTTTCCCTCCTACACTTTAAACTGAACATTGTCCCCAATGTTCCCCGAAAGTATCAAAGTTATGATAAAGAAGGTAATTAAAGCGAAAAACTAATACTCCCACGATTAGCTCGGTAGGATCCGTGTAAAGTGGTGGTTAAATCCTTTTCAAGAAGAATTATTGCGTGAAAAGCTCCTCCAATCTTATGTAACTTCTTCTTGACAAACTAAACTCGCACACTTGAAGAAAACAAACGAAACCTTCGCGTAAAATCGGCGGTAATAATATATATAAGACTCGATTTAAACTAGGATATAATGCTTGTGGAATGGATGTTTACAATTTCTAAGAAAATTAAGACTGGAAAATTCCAAAAATTTATAAGTGGCTCGAAAAGCGAGAAAAAAAGTAATCGATGTTTTACTCCTTCACGGCGACGTCGGTTGCAATCTGACGCCGTCGGGTTATCACGACAAAAAGCGGTGCGATTTTACGGAAAAAATTCGGAAAATTTACATCTTTAGAATCGGAAAATTTACGCAAAAACATCCATTATGACTCGATACAAGCATTTGACTCGAACAAACAAACATAAATATCTTTTAGTTAATTGTTATTCTCATGTTTACGTTTCTTTTGAAAGCGTGTGTAATCCTCCTACACTTATCCTTTATGTAAAATACCTTTATATGCAATTAAGACGAGGCTAAAAACAAAATAAAGCATTTTTACAAATTTAAACATGAGGATAAACAATTAATAAAAGATATATGACACTAACAAGCAAACAATTAAGCATGGGTTGCCTCCCACGAAGCGCTTTTCTTTATTTAAGAGTCTTGTAGCTAGACTCATAGTCGTGCTCCTACGTTTTCTCACCTATCCTCTTAGAAGCCCATTCAATTATCTTAACTCTGTTCTCATCACGAATATATTCGGGGCCCAATTCTAGACAGGCGGAATAGGGAACCTTGTCCTTCCAATCAACTTCAAAGGCCGGAATGCTATCTACATCTAACTCATGAATGCCCTCAAACCTCTTATTTTTGCAGGGCATTATATATTTAACACATTCGGTCTCATTCGAGAAATTGACTATTCCTTCCTCTTGATCATAAACCATCTTAGAGTCCTCAATAAATGGTCTCCCAAGTATCACATCTCCTAAAACTCCATCAATAATGCCTTTCACATTTTCTAGGATCATGAAATCACACCTATATGTGAAGTTCCCTACGAAGACATGCAATCCTTAACCCTCCCAACATAGTTACTCACTTTCCTAGGGTAAAGGGGTCCTCATAGGTCCTAAATTTTCTCTCATGATCCAATTGTAGTAGAGCCTAGACATTATGTTCATGGGTGCTTTATAATCTATGTAAGTGTGATCCTATATAAGTAACCAATCATGCACGGTATTTTGATATTTTTAGGGTCACCACTTTTTATGCATGGTTGAAGGCGGTCGGGAAGTTAACTACATTATAGTGATAAGCAGTTTCCTTTCCATTAGGGTATGAATCGAAATACTCCCTAAGTTCCTCCTCCTCCTTACTTAGTCCATAATCTCAAAACCTTATAATCTCCTTCTACAATTTCATCTTGAATCACTTGAGGTTGAATCACTATCTAAGGTACCGATTGGATTCCTCGAGGGCTTTTCAAGTGCATTTTCAATTATCCTATTAAGTTTCTTAAGCTCTCGGTTTCACTAACAATGCGAGCTCGGAGTTGGTTGGCAAAAGTTGGATCGAGTGGTGGGTATTTGTTTGGTGGTGAAGCGTTGTTTGGTTGTTGGTTATCGAGTGGTGGTTGGTCCTTTATATGGAGATCATCCACTTCCCCCATCAATGTCTCCTCATCTTGAGGACATTGAGGAGTGTATGTGGGATGCAAATCCCACTAGAGAGGAGATTCAAGCGAAACTCCACAACCTCCACCAATTCAAAGGCATGGTGGATTCTCACTTAAGTGAGACAATGCAAATGCAAAATGCTTTGCTTGCATCCATCATGACCACTCCAAACATCCCAACACCACCAACACATCCACCATTCCACCACCACAACCTCCCAAACATTCTACCCTCAAGGCATGGTTGCTCAACTTGTGAGCAAGCGGCCAAACGTGAAACGGACCGGGTTATGGTCCATGACTTCCAAGAAGAAATGAGGTTCATCCTCAACCACATCCTTGAGCGTCTCGGCGCTTTCCCATCCACCATCACTTTAGGATGGTTTTAGAATAGTCTTTCTTATTTTTACTTTCTTAGAATAATTTTTATTTCTTGTACTTAAAACACATCATTGTGTTCTGTTTTCATGATCTTTACTCATGAAAAATTTTAACTAATGAATGTTGTTTATTATATTATTGGTGTCATTACATAGTGTTTGGAAATGCTTATGAATGATCATTATTACTAACAATTTTTTTTTTGTAGCTTTATTTTCACAATCCATGTATCTTCCCATTAAAGCACCCAATTTACGGGGAGCTTTGAACAAGGGGGAGATAGTAGCTCGGGCTCATTACATTCCGCATAGCCTCTTCTTTTTGTTGAGACAAAAAGGGGGAGAAAATATAGAACTTTGAAATTATTTATATTTGACTTTTACGAAAAGTCAAGCTGCATACATTGACTTTCTAAAAGTCAAAGCAGAACCCTCATTGATAATACTTGACTTTTCTTAAAAAGTCAAGCGCATACTTTGACTTTTACGAAAAAGTCAACATCATGCATCAACTAGTGAATTCTTTGACTCTCATAAAAGTCAAACATCATACACTTGCATTATCATTTCCTTTTCAAGTTCTAAAACTAATATTTTATAACTCTTGTACAAACTTTGTTTCTTTTATAAAAATAAAATTTATATTTTGTCCTCAACAAAAGGGAGATTGTTAATACAAATATCGTCATTAAGCGTTATTTATATTTTTGATCTTTGCCTAAGTTTTGTTAACGACAAAAGTAAATTTAATTTATAAAAGCTTAAAAGCTTGTCAAGTTTAATAGATATTAAAACAAGCTTTCTCAAACAATATATTCATCATTCAAGCATTTACATTTGTGATTAGTGACATCTTGATATGACTCTAATCATTATGTATGATAGTAGTTTTTAGAATGTGTTAGGTTCTTAAAACCAAACACTACTTAAGCATTTGCATATTTCTAAAAATAGAAATACAACATATGACATCATGTATTACATCATGGAAATCATTGGAAGATTTCATTAGATATTTTGTGTTTATTTGTACTCTTCATATCTTGCACAATCTCACTTAGATAGAGTTGACCTTGGCAAGATTTGATATCTTAATTTGTCGGACCCGTGGTACCAAAATGGTACAGGCGGAACCCTTTAAGGGTCCGCCGTCCGTGGGACGCTCTGTCCATTTGGCTATAAATAGCAATGCCAAGCCAAGTAGTTTTCATCCTTTTCTAACATACTCTCATACATATCTTCTCTCAACCTTTCTAACTCGGTTTCATATCATATTAGTGATCTCTTTTGTAGCAAAGAAGATCAAGTCATATTCAAGCTTCAACGAGAAGTTGGAAGTCTTGTTTGTTTAGTGTTGTATGATCTAGTGTTGATCCATACTTCATTGTTGTATCAAACCATCATAATCTTGTGAGTGTGAGTGGTTAGTATTTAGTCCTCAAAATACATTGTGTGTGGGAGTAGTTGTACCCTTGGAAAGAACTCGACATCTAGCTTAGTGTCGGAAATAGTGTAAGCGAAGTGTAAAGGTTTTCTCTGCCGGTGAAAGGAGCTTGTTGACTAGTGAAGTTAAACTCTTGAGTGTGAGACTCGGGGAGTGGAGTAGGGCAAGGAAAAAGAGTCCTTGTAGGCCGAACCACTATAAACAACTTGTTGTGGTTTGATCATCTCTTTCCTTATTTACTTATTACACATTGCTTGCATATTTCATTAACATACTCAAGATCAATATCAATTGATCTTTCAATAAGTTTCAAAACAAAGTTTTAATTGGTAAACTATTCAACCCCCTTCTAGTTTTCTACAATTGGTACGAGCCTCGTTGCTCAAGAATTTCTAAAATAACTTGTATTTTATAAACTTGAAGCGATCCATGGATTACGAAAACTTTAAAGAAGGGCAATCTATGCAAAGACCACCACTCTTTGAAACCAATGGATTTATCTATTGGAAAACCGTTTGAAACATATGTAAAATCAAAAGATATAGATCTTTGGTTTATTATTGTTAAAGGAGATTTTAGTTCTACAACAAAGGATATTTCCGTTGATGAACAAAAGAAATTAGTTGCTAAAAATAATGAAGCTAAAATGATGCTTTATAATGCTTTACCTAGAAAAGAATATGAAAGAATTTTTATGTGTGAAACCGCCAAAGATATTTGGGAATCTTTAATTGTTACACATCAAGGTAATTCACAAGTCAAGGATAACAAAATTGATCTTCTTGTTCAACAATATGAACAATTTGTTATCCCCGAAGATGAAACCATTGATTGTGGCTTTGCTCGTTTAACACTATCATTACATCACTTAAAGCACTTGATGAAACTTTTCGTAGTAAGAACTTTGTCGGAAATTTCTTAGAGCACTCCATCCCAAATGGAGAGCTAAAGTGACCGCTATTGAAGAATCAAAAGATCTCTCAATAATGTCACTAGGCAGCTAATTGGCAACCTCAAAGTTCACGAAATGGTAATGGAAAAGATTAGGAGATCATCAAAGGAAGAAAGGAGAAGATCAAATCCGTTGCTCTAAAAGCAAAAGCGAATCAGCGATGATGATGAATCTTGTTCGGTAGTGAAGATGAGGAGTATGCCATGGGCGTTAGAGATTTCAAGAAGTTCTTTAGAAGAATAGGAAAGTTTGTAAGACAACCTCGAGATGAAAAGAAGCCATTCGAAAGATCGGGGTGATAAGAAGAGTAAGGGTGAAAGAAAGTGTTTTAGATGTGGTGATGCAAGTCATCTCATAGGAGAATGTCCCAAGCCACTAAAAGCAAAACTCAGCGAGCTTTTGTAAGTGGTGCTTGGAGTGATAGTGAAGCGATGAAGAATCAAGCAAGGAAGAGATCGCTCTAATGGCACATGAGTCAAATGAGGTACTTTCCGACTCTTCTTATTCTTCTATAGATGATGACACCTTGCAAAAACAATATAATCAATTGTGTGAGCTAAGTCTAAAAATTATAACTAAAAATAAATTTCTAAAAACCAAAAAGGAATTTTTGGAAAATGAGGTATATGAGTTGAAAGAAAAAGCAAAACGACTTGAAAAAGGAAAAGAAAATGACAATGATTGTAAATCATGTCAAGAGCTTAATCTTGAAATAGAAAAACTAAAGCTCACACAAGAAGTTCTAATAGAAAATAATTCTAAGTTTAAAAGGTTTAACAAAAACATCGCTCTTGCCGATGAAATAGTTAAAATCCATAAAACACCAGGAGACATGAATGGGCTAGGTTTTAATGAAGTATTAATTCCAAAGAGTCAAAACAAAAGCGGCGAAGAGGAAGAACATTACATCAAAATTGCTGCGATGCAGACACGGACGAGACGGAACCAAAATAAGGGTTACATCCGTTGTGCAAAATGGTACCCATGGTACTTCAAAGTGAAACAGAATGTTCGCAATTCGGACCGTCTTGAATTTGTTAAAATAACAAAGAAAACCAATGATAATGTTAAACTAAAACCGGCTATTACATCGAGTAGGACTTGTTAAAAATGAATTTAGATCAAAACTACTCAACAACGATATAAAACTTCTTTGCCAAACGCCCTTTCCTAAAAGCAACCACAACGTTCAACCTAACTACCAACACAACGGTTGGAATCAAAGTTTTCTAGACCATATCAAACTCCAGATTACATGCCATGGAACTCTTACCCATCATTTCCATACATGAATCAAATAAATGGTATGTTTAACCCAAACGGACCCATGAGATATTGGGGACCAAATGCTTGAGTTATTTGCTTCTTAGGTATGCTTGAAAGTTGGATTGGAACCGATGAATGGATAAAAGATAGTGGATGCTTACGACACATGACGGGCAACAAAGTCTCTTCTCATCATACCAAGAGTATGACGGAGGTAATGTCACTTCGATAGCAATCTCAAAAGCAAAATCATTGGCAAAGTACGATTGCTCATAACTCCTAACTATTGAAAATGTTGCTCATGTGGATAGGTTAGGATTTAATCTACTTAGTATTAGCCAACTATGTGATAAAAGTATAAAATACTATTTGATGAAAATGGTAGTAAAATACTAAAGATGGTATCACCATAGCTAAAGGAGTTAGGAAAAATAACATATCGTCATGAAAATAGATAAAACATATAATGACAAACTTTGCTTAACAACATTAGATGATAGCTCATCTCTTTGGCATAGGCAGCTTAGGCCACGCTAATATGAGACTTATACAAAACTTATCTTCAAAAGAGTTGGTTAGGAATTTACCAAAACTAAAATATGACCAACACTTTTGCGACGCGTGCAAAATTGGTAAACAAACACATAGTAGTCACAAATCTAAAAATATGGTGTCCACATCTAAATGTCTAGAATTATTACATATGGACTTATTTGGACCATCCGCTATAAGAAGCTATGGAGGCAACTTATACACTTTGGTCATAGTAGATGATTACTCAAGGTTTACTTGGGCGTTGTTTTTGAAAACCAAAAATGAAGCTTTTGATAAATTTGAAATACTTAGCAAGAAAATTCAAAATCTTCTAGGTGTCAAAATTGTGTCGATCGAACGGATCATGGTCGTGAATTTGACAACGAAACTCAATTTGGAAACTTTTGTGATACAAATGGTATAACACATAACTTTTCCGCTCACGACACCTCAATCAAATGGAGTAGTAGAGCGTAAAAATAGAACAATTCAAGAAATGAGTAGAACAATGCTTAATGAACAAAACATACCTCAAAAGTTTTGGTGTAGCAGTTGACACTTCTACATATATTTTAAATAGAGTCTTAATACGTCCTTTCTTAAACAAAACACCATATGAACTTTATAAAGGTAAAAAGCCAACGTTAGGATATTTTAGAGTCTTTGGTTGTAAATGCTTTATTCTTAATACTAAGGATTATCTCACCAAGTTTGACCCAAAGTCCTATGAAGGTGTATTTCTTGGTTACTCTCAAACTAGTAAAGCTTACATTGTCCTAAATAAAGAAACAATGATAGTCGAGGAATCGTTAAACATAACATTTGACGAAAGTCCACCTCCCTCTAAGACATCACCTTTGGTAGATGATGACTTAGTTGAAAGTCAAATAATAGAAAGTCAAATTAATGATAACAAGGAGATGAACCATTAAATAAGCAAATTATAAACATCAAAGAATCTAAAAGTCATCCTTTGGAAAAGTCATAGGACAACTTAATCAAAGAACCTTAAGATCACAAGCCCAAAATCAAAGTAATTATTTTGTTTTGTATCCACCATTGAACCGAAAAACATAAATGAAGCAATAAAAGATGAATCATGGGTAATTGCCATGCAAGAAGAGTTAAACCAATTCGTTAGAAATGATGTTTGGAAATTAGTTCCAAAACCTAAAGATCAAACCATAATTGGAGCGAAATGGGTTTTCGAAATAAAATGGATGAAAATGGTATAGTATCTAGAAACTAAGCTAGGCTTGTTGCACAAGGCTATAATCAACAAGAAGGTATTGATTATGATGAAACTTATGCTCCAGTAGCTAGACTAGAATCTATTAGAATATTACTTGCCTATGCATGTGCTTATGACTTTAAATTATTTCAAATAGATGTTAAAAGTGCTTTTCTTAATGGGTTTATTAACGAAGAAGTGTATGTTGCTCAACCTCCCGGTTTTACCGACTTTGAGAAACCACATCATGTCTTCAAACTCAAGAAAGCATTATACGGCCTTAAACAAGCACCTAAAGCTTGGTACGACCGTCTTAAGACTTTTCTTATTGATAACAAATATACTATGAGATTAGTAGATAATACTCTTTTACCAAGAAAAGGAATCACAAATTATTATTGTTCGGATATCGTTGATGACATTATATTCGGATCAACTTGTCAAGAACTATGTGATGATTTCTCTAAAATCATGCATGACGAGTTTGAAATGAGTATGATGGGTGAGTTGAACTTCTTTCTAGGACTTCAAATTAAACAACTAGAAGATGGTATTTTCTTTAACCAATCTAAATATATAAAAGACATGCTTAAGAAATTTGGTCTTGAAGATTCCAAACCAACTAAAACACCCATGTCCTCGGACACTAAACTCACCAAGGACGAAGAAGGTGAATCCGTAGATAACACTAAATATAGAGGAATGATTGGTAGCCTACTCTATCTTACGGCTAGTAGACCCGACATTATGTTTAGTGTTTGTCTATGTGCTCGCTTTCAAGAAAACCCAAAGGCATCACACTTAGAAGCATTAAAAGGATTTTAGATATATTAAGGGAACAACGTGTTTAGGATTATGGTATCCCAAAGGAGCGGGTATAGAAACCATAGTGTATGCCGACTCGGATCATGCCGGTGATTATGTCGATAGAAAAAGTACAAGTGGTATTTGCACTTTTGTTGGACATTGTCTCACCTCATGGTTTGCAAAAAGCAAGCGGCTTTAGCCATCTCTACTCATCGAAAGCGAGTGCGTCTCGGTAGGAAAAGCATGTCAACAAGCTCTTTGGATGAAGCAAGCTCTCGAGACTACGGAATTCATCTCAACGACATTGTGATACTGCGACAACAAAGGAGCCATCGATCTCAACAAGAATCCGTTCAACATGCTCGTACAAAGCACATTGAAATCCGTCATCACTTTCTTCGCGACAATGTTCAAAAGGAAACATTTCAATCGAAAGTATCCTCCAAGACAACATTGCCGACATCTTAACTAAACCTCTTAAGCGAGAACCTTTTAATCTTCTTAGACTTGGCTTAGGGTTAATGGAACCAAACATGTAGGATAAACATAGCCTAAAACAGTAGAATAGTCAAACCAAAACAATTTTGCCTTGTATGCGCTTTGTAGTACGGCACAAACGACAACACGGACGGAACCAAATATTTGGTGCCGTCGGTCCGTGGTGTATCTCTGAACAAAGCGCTATATACATAACATCCTCTTCCTCACAACCCACTTTACCAAAACGTGTAAAACTTAAACCAAGCTCATTATTGACACCTTCCCACTCACTAATCACTGAAGATAACATCATTGTAAGTATCCTAACTCCATTTCATCTCTTAATTCTGAGTCTAGGATTCTTATTTATGCACAAAACTATCACAAATCATTACATGGGGTTTTATGTATGCTTTTATACCAAATATGAATTCAATTGGCAAATTGCATAACTAGTCATTAAAATTAGGTACTACATTATCATATTGCATAAACAAATCATGTTTCCCACTAATTGATAGATAATGAATATAAGGCCTTATTCAAACAACCAAACACCCCATGTCAAAAGTTTTGAAAAGCTTCTCACTTGTAGGAAAACATTTTCATTGCTAATACAAATAGAAACGTTAAAATTTTCATCACTTGCATGCTCTTGAATACTAAAGGTATTGCATAACTAATATGCACTCCGGGTATATTCAAATGTAGCCACATTGAATTAGGAGCATTTGGGTTATCTCATGGTATTTGCCAAACACCCCACTAAAACCATTTTGTGCATAAAATGAGTCGAGATAACCGCAACTCCAAATTGTTTTCATATAGGCACACACTAGAACCAAAAGCGTTAAAATTTATTTTCATTTTAACATATTAATTCTTGTCCTTAGGAATAACTATGGTAGCCGCAAGATTCTATGATCACAAAGATACCCTTAACTACATTCCCAAACACCACAAAACCAAAGGACTTACCAAGGAACAAGTAGAAATATTTAAGAGTCTAGAATCAAGGTATTTCCATGAGGTAGAACCATTCACTCATCCTTCCTTGAAAATACCAATCTTCGTGAAGAACTAGCCGCCATTCAATTCGATTGTCTTCTTGACATCGATGAACCAATTGTCCTAGGTTTGTGTTAGAATTCTATGCTAGTGTGACCACTTTAGTGATGAAGGCGATGATAAATTTTGTCTTAGGTTTAGAATCAACCAAAACGACTACACAATCACCTTAAGCAACTTTGCTCAAGTGTTAGGAATTCCCAACCGAGGAACTTGTGTCTACGGATAAGTGGTCACTCATGGCTCTTGATACAATCAATGACCGCTCTCTTCCCTACATAACCCGTTTGGCCGATAAGGATGTCATCCGTGAACACCTTTTAACCCAAAAGTGATACAACCCGAGTTACCCGAAGGGAAAAGAGGTAAACCGAGATCCATATGGAATGGAGCTAAATGAACTTAAGCCGAATTTAAGAAATGGGAGGAACTACTTAGAGCCAACGTCATTAGCACCATAGGAAATAGGGATCACATAAACGCTTGCCTATGTCACATGCTCTACAACTTATCCACCGACAACCATTCAACTTAGCCTACTACATAGCTAGGAGAATGATTGATATTCCAACTCAAGGATCGGTTGCTCTTCCATACGGGATGCTTCTCACCCGTCTATAGAAACTTCGCACCAATTCGACCAACCCCAAAAGGGATGCACCTCCACTATGAACTCATCCTCACATCTTTGTACCTTTGAGTGATGCTCGAGTTGCTAAGACAAAAGGCAAAGAGCAAAACCTCCAACTCCATCATATTCATCATCAAATAGCTCAGGATGGTCTTCCAAGCTCTCATCTTCCACCTCATGAGTATTACGCATCTCTTCCGAGATTGAGAATGAATCGTGCAGAATTCAAGCAAACTAAGGGAATGTTCAAGTGCCTTGGTAGGATGATGAACAAGATTTACAAGAAGTTGGACAAATAAGGGTACTTTAAGGAGTGTTTGGAACAATGCATTATCGTTAATGTTTGATACTATTTAGTTGTTTTTATTATGTAGGATGATAATATAACTTGAAACAATAGTGTATGCTAACAATCTCATGCAGGGGGATAGCACAAGTATGCTATCAAATTTTACCCATTTTCACTATATTGTGAAAATCAATAAGCCTTGCTCAAAATCTATGCTCCACTGTGTTTGTACATGTGTTATTTACTTTTCCTAACTAGAAATGTTAAGTATAACAGCTTTTGAGAAAAATTTCAGGTTTCGGAAATGTCCCCGACACCTAAAAACATACTCTGTCCATATTTTTGCACTCCACGGATCAGACGACACCATAATTTTGGTACCGTCCTTTATGTAGTTTGGTACCGCCGTGCACATGCAGGCGAACCAGACGGCACCCTTTTAGGGTACCGTCCGTGTATGGTTTTGGTGCCGTGGATCCTCCGTAATTTTTCAATTTCGACTCTTCGTGATTCCAAATTATAATCCATCACTTATAAATCAATCTTAACTAGTGTATACTCTTATTAGAACTAGTATAATTCACTTAGGTATATTAGAAATCCATTTCCACCAAAATTCAAAATTTGAAAAATCCACCCAAGGAGCCCTTTGGCATAAAGGAAGGAACCAAATTTTGGTACCTTCAAATCCGTGGATAACACGAATGTTAGGAAATTCCACTCACTAGAACACATTTATTGCAAATCTTTTCTTCTTCACTCCATCTCTCTTGTATGGATTGACTTGGGTGATATGACTAGCATTCAACCCACTTCCAAATCATTAGGAACCTCCTCTCTTCAATGGTTTAACATCAAATCAAACACATTTCTCCACAAAATTTCACTTCTATAAATTGAGAGGTTTTACCATGATCATCCTCACACCTTCTTCATTCTTACTATTATCTAGCAAAGTAAAACCCAAGTCAAAAATGACAAAATCCTCTCCAAAACCTTGCAAGAAGACCGCTAGAATTAGCGTTAGGCCGTGTTGCTTCGTTAACATTAGCTCCTCATCCGAGTCTTCTCCACTCACAATCTCTTCTCCCATCCGAGATGATACAAGCCTCACCATGGCTACACCAAATCAATCACACATTGTGATCACCACTCCACCACCTACAAAAACACCAACTTCACCTCCTCCCAAGACCCATCCAAACATCCAAAACACCCTCACCACCTTCACCACCAAGGTCTCCAACTCTCATTCCTATGGAGCTATTTTCAACACCACCAACATCACCAAATCCTTTCCTAGAGGACTTGGAAGACTTGCCTCCTAGGCCAAGTCATCCACCACCATTGCCATCCTTTGGCACAATTGAGCGAATCGCTCATAAATCACCTCGGTCATCCTTTGACCCAAACGCCCCATTAGGGCCAAGACCTCTCCTTTTCCACCCCATTCACAAGGACATTCATGGTCCTTTATATGGAGATCATCCACTTCCCCCATCAATGTCTCCTCATCTTGAGGACATTGAGGAGTGTATGTGGGATGCAAATCCCACTAGAGAGGAGATTCAAGCGAAACTCCACAACCTCCACCAATTCAAAGGCATGGTGGATTCTCACTTAAGTGAGACAATGCAAATGCAAAATGCTTTGCTTGCATCCATCATGACCACTCCAAACATCCCCAACACCACCAACACATCCACCATTCCACCACCACAACCTCCCCAAACATTCTACCCTCCAAGGCATGGTTGCTCAACTTGTGAGCAAACGGCCAAACCGTGGAACGGACCCGGGTTATGGTCCATGACTTCCAAGAAGAAATGAGGTTCATCCTCAACCACATCCTTGAGCGTCTCAACGCTCTTTCCCATCCACCATCACTTTAGGATGGTTTTAGAATAGTCTTTCTTATTTTTACTTTCTTAGGATAATTTTTATTTCTTGTACTTAAAACACATCATTGTGTTCTCTTTTCATGATCTTTACTCATGAAAAATTTTAACTAATGAATGTTGTTTATTATATTATTGGTGTCATTACATAGTGTTTGGAAATGCTTATGAATGATCATTATTACTAACAATTTTTTTTTGTAGCTTTATTTTCACAATCCATGTATCTTCCCATTAAAGCACCCAATTTACGGGGAGCTTTGAACAAGGGGAGATAGTAGCTGAGCTCATTACATTCCGCATAGCCTCTTCTTTTGTTGAGACAAAAGAGGAGAAAATATAGAACTTTGAAATTATTTATATTTGACTTTTACGAAAAAGTCAAGCGCATACATTTGACTTTATAAAAGTCAAACAGAACCCTCATTGATAATACTTGACTTTTCTTAAAAAGTCAAAGCGCATACTTTGACTTTCGAAAAAGTCAACATCATGCATCAACTAGTGAATTCTTTGACTCTCATAAAAAGTCAAACATCATACACTTGCATTATCATTTCCTTTTCAAGTTCTATAACTAATATTTTTATAACTCTTGTACAAACTTTGTTTCTTTTATAAAAATAAAATTTATATTTTGTCCTCAACAAAAGGGAGATTGTTAATACAAATATCGTCATTAAACGTTATTTATATTTTGATCTTTGCCTAAGTTTTGTTAACGACAAAAGTAAATTTAATTTATAAAAGCTTAAAGCTTGTCAAGTTTAATAGATATTAAAACAAGCTTTCTCAAACAATATATTCATCATTCAAGATTTACATTTGTGATTAGTGACATCTTGATATGACTCTAATCATTATATATGATAGTAGTTTTAGAATGTGTTAGGTTCTTAAAACCAAACACTACTTAAGCATTTGCATATTTCTAAAAATAGAAATACAACATATGACATCATGTATTACATCATGGAAATCATTGGAAGATTTTATTAGATATTTTGTGAAGATTTGTACTCTTCATATCTTGCACAATCTCACTTAGATAGAGTTGACCTTGGCAAGATTTGATATCTTGGTACGTCGGACCGGCGGTACCAAAATGGTACACAGGCGGAACCCTTTTAAGGGTCCGTCCGTGGACGCTCCCTGTCCATTTGGCTATAAATAGCAATGCCAAGCCAAGTAGTTTTTCATCATTTTCTAACATACTCTCATACATATCTTCTCTAACCTTTCTAACTCGGTTTCATATCATATTAGTGATCTCTTTTGTAGCAAAGAAGATCAAGTCATATTCAAGCTTCAACGAGAAGTTGGAAGTCTTGTTTGTTTAGTGTTGTATGATCTAGTGTTGATCCATACTTCATTGTTGTATCAAACCATCATAATCTTGTGAGTGTGAGTGGTTAGTATTTTAGTCCTCAAAATACATTGTGTGTGGGAGTAGTTGTACCCTTGGAAAGAACTCGACATCTAGCTTAGTGTCGGAAATAGTGTAGCGAAGTGTAAAGGTTTTCTCCGCGGTGAAAGGAGCTTGTTGACTAGTGAAGTTAAACTCTCGAGTGTGAGACTCGGGGGAGTGGAGTAGGGCAAGGAAAAAGAGTCCTTGTAGGCGAACCACTATAAACAACTTGTTGTGGTTTGATCATCTCTTTCCTTATTTACTTATTACACATTGCTTGCATATTTCATTAACATACTCAAGATCAATATCAATTGATCTTTCAATAAGTTCAAAACAAAGTTTTAATTGGTAAACTATTCAACCCCCTTCTAGTTTTCTACAATTGGTACGAGCCTCGTTGCTCAAGAATTTCTAAAATAACTTGTATTTTATAAACTTGAAACGATCCATGGATTCGAAAACTTTAAAGAAGGGCAATCTATGCAAAGACCACCACTCTTTGAAACCAATGGATTTATCTATTGGAAAAACCGCTTTGAAACATATGTAAAATCAAAAGATATAGATCTTTGGTTTATTATTGTTAAAGGAGATTTTAGTTCTACAACAAAGGATATTTCCGTTGATGAACAAAAGAAATTAGTTGCTAAAAATAATGAAGCTAAAATGATGCTTTATAATGCTTTACCTAGAAAAGAATATGAAAGAATTTTATGTGTGAAACCGCCAAAGATATTTGGGAATCTTTAATTGTTACACATCAAGGTAATTCACAAGTCAAGGATAACAAAATTGATCTTCTTGTTCAACAATATGAACAATTTGTTATCCCGAAGATGAAACCATTGATTGTGGCTTTGCTCGTTTAACACTATCATTACATCACTTAAAGCACTTGATGAAACTTTTCATAGTAAGAACTTTGTCGAAATTTCTTAGAGCACTCCATCCCAAATGGAGAGCTAAAGTGACCGCTATTGAAGAATCAAAGATCTCTCAATAATGTCACTAGGCGAGCTAATTGGCAACCTCAAAGTTCACGAAATGGTAATGGAAAAGATTCGGAGATCATCAAAGGAAGAAAGGAGAAGATCAAATCCGTTGCTCTAAAAGCAAAGGCGAGAATCAGCGATGATGATGAATCTTGTTCCGGTAGTGAAGATGAGGAGTATGCCATGGCGTTAGAGATTTCAAGAAGTTCTTTAGAAGAAGAGGAAAGTTTGTAAGACAACCTCGAGATGAAAAGAAGCCATTCCGAAAAGATCGGGATGATAAGAAGAGTAAGGGTGAAAGAAAGTGTTTTAGATGTGGTGATGCAAGTCATCTCATAGGAGAATGTCCCAAGCCACCTAAAGCAAAACTCAACGAGCTTTTGTAAGTGGTGCTTGGAGTGATAGTGAAAGCGATGAAGAATCAAGCAAGGAAGAGATCGCTCTAATGGCACATGAGTCAAATGAGGTACTTTCCGACTCTTCTTATTCTTCTATAGATGATGACACCTTGCAAAAACAATATAATCAATTGTGTGAGCTAAGTCTAAAATTATAACTAAAAATAAATTTCTAAAACCAAAAGGAATTTTGGAAAATGAGGTATATGAGTTGAAAGAAAAAGCAAACGACTTGAAAAGGAAAAGCAAATGACAATGATTGTAAATCATGTCAAGAGCTTAATCTTGAAATAGAAAAACTAAAGCTCACACAAGAAGTTCTAATAGAAAATAATTCTAAGTTTAAAAGGTTTAACAAAAACATCGCTCTTGCCGATGAAATAGTTAAAATCCATAAAACACCGGGAGACATGAATGGGCTAGGTTTTAATGAGTATTAATTCAAAGAGTCAAAACCAAACGGCGAAGAGGACGAACATTCTGTCAAAATTGTTTGCGATGCAACCACGGACGAGACGGAACCAAAATAAGGGTTCATCCGTTGTACAAAAATGGTACTGCTTGGTACTTCAACAGTAATGAATGTTCGCAATTCGGACCGTACTGAATTTGTTAAAATAACAAAGAAAACCAATGATAATGTTAAACTAAAACCAGCTATTACATCAGGAGTAGGACTTGTTAAAAATGAATTTAGATCAAAAACTACTCAACAACGATATAAAACTTCTTTTGCCAAACGCCCCTTTCCTAAAAACAACCACAACGTTCAACCTAACTACCAACACAACGGTTGGAATCAAAGTTTTCCTAGACCATATCAAACTCCAGATTACATGCCATGGAACTCTTACCCATCATTTCCATACATGAATCAAATAAATGGTATGTTTAACCCAAACGGACCCATGAGATATTGGGGACCAAATGCTTGAGTTATTTGCTTCTTAGGTATGCTTGAAAGTTGGATTGGAACCGATGAATGGATAAAAGATAGTGGATGCTCACGACACACGACGGCAACAAAGTCTCTTCTCATCATACCAAGAGTATGACGGAGGTAATGTCACTTCGATAGCAATCTCAAAAGCAAAATCATTGGCAAAGGTACGATTGCTCATAACTCCTAACTATTGAAAATGTTGCTCATGTGGATAGGTTAGGATTTAATCTACTTAGTATTAGCCAACTATGTGATAAAAAGTATAAAGTACTATTTGATGAAAATGGTAGTAAAATACTAAAGATGGTATCACCATAGCTAAAGGAGTTAGGAAAAATAACATATCGTCATGAAAATAGATAAAACATATAATGACAAACTTTGCTTAACAACATTAGATGATAGCTCATCTCTTTGGCATAGACGCTTAGGCCACGCTAATATGAGACTTATACAAAACTTATCTTCAAAAGAGTTGGTTAGAATTTACCAAAACTAAAATATGACCAACACTTTTTTGACGCATGCAAAATTGGTAAACAAACACATAGTAGTCACAAATCTAAAAATATGTTGTCCACATCTAAGTGTCTAGAATTATTACATATGGACTTATTTGGACCATCCGCTATAAGAAGCTATGGAGGCAACTTATACACTTTGGTCATAGTAGATGATTACTCAAGGTTTACTTGGCGTTGTTTTGAAAACCAAAAATGAAGCTTTTGATAAATTTGAAATACTTAGCAAGAAAATTCAAAATCTTCTAGGTGTCAAATTGTGTCGATCCGAACGGATCATGGTCGTGAATTTGACAACGAAACTCAATTTGGAAACTTTGTGATACAAATGGTATAACACATAACTTTTCCGCTCACGTACACCTCAATCAAATGGAGTAGTAGAACGTAAAATAGAACAATTCAAGAAATGAGTAGAACAATGCTTAATGAACAAAACATACCTCAAAAGTTTTGGTGTAACGCTTGACACTTCTACATATATTTTAAATAGAGTCTTAATCGTCCTTTCTTAAACAAAACACCATATGAACTTTATAAGGTAAAAAGCCAACGTTAGGATATTTTAGAGTCTTTGGTTGTAAATGCTTTATTCTTAATACTAAGGATTATCTCACCAAGTTTGACCCAAAGTCCTATGAAGGTGTATTTCTTGGTTACTCTCAAACTAGTAAAGCTTACATTGTCCTAAATAAAGAAACAATGATAGTCGAGGAATCGTTAAACATAACATTTGACGAAGTCCACCTCCTCTAAGACATCACCTTTGGTAGATGATGACTTAGTTGAAAGTCAAATAATAGAAAGTCAAATTAATGATAACAAGGGAGATGAACCATTAAATAAGCAAATTATAAACATCAAAGAATCTAAAAGTCATCCTTTGGAAAAAGTCATAGGACAACTTAATCAAAGAACCTTAAGATCACAAGCCCAAAATCAAAGTAATTATTTTTGTTTTTGTAAGATATAACTTTTCACATACACATCAAACCATAACACAAGGTGGCGAATAAGATGGAATTCTAGAGAGAAAGTTAGAGGTTTAGGGAACTTAGTGAGAGAAAGTGAAAGATATTATTATGAGCTCAACTCTACCTTGGGAGGTAGAGTATTTATAGTCTTACATAAATCGCCACACTTTGGGCGTGGATCGAGGCATACTGATGGGTAAAGACCGTCCGTCCTCCACGGTGTTACTTAACTAAATTACTACTTAACTTAAAAGAACTACGACTACGAGCTTTCTAACGATTACATATACTTGAGGTGACCGACTCTTTAATACCGGAATTTCTAATTCCTAACAATCTCCCTATGGAGGTCACCTCAATAATGTACCAAAATTACATTGAATACAAATAGATATGACATTTAACAATTGATCTTGCATTCTTGATGTAGTCCTTTGCTCTAAGCTCGTAGTCATTGATTCTTCACAATGCATGTTTGGTTATTCCAAGTGGAGGTCTTTCTTGATCCACGTGATGATAAGATTGAGCCATCTTTGGAGATCATTAGCTATCAAAAATCTCGAGACATCCATTGTGGTGTTGTGACTTTGGGACCGACATGCTCACATTCGGATCATGATATCTTCTCATCGAGTGGCGGAAGCATTTGTTGAATCATGATATTGGCGGAAGTAGCGTAAGCATGGAGTGAAAATATCGAGTCATTGATGCACTAATCATGATTTCTTTAGAGATGAATGTTAAGTGAGCATGCGGCTATGGATTGACCGCTTCATTACGATCACCGCAAACGTCGGGCGCACTCGCATACAACAATTAGCAACAAATCGCACGAAAGTGTCTTTGATCACTTTCGATGAATTGAGGTACACGCCCACGGTTCCCGTTGATCGAGATAAATCTTGCTCGTGATCGGTAGGATTCCTAAGAATCTCCTTGCGAGGGGTTTCGGTTGTTCTAGTTGTTCTCAAACCGAACGTCTCAAAGAAGACAACACGGGTGAGTGAACCAAATAATTTTAAGTCCACCGATTGATGAAAAGAGATTTGAAAACAATCAGTATTGCTCAATAGAAATTGTTTTGCAATACAACGAAGGTTTTATTGAAAATCAATTATCAATCATAAAAATACCTTTGGTTTGAAAAATGAGTACACGGTCGATGTGCTAAAGAAAAGAGTTTATAAGCACAAAGACCGGTTTTTCAAAGGTATCCGTCAATCCCTAACTCGAACGGGTTTGATTCAAGAGATTGAATCGCCCCATTGTTCTCGTTCGGTTGTCACATGGTTGATCTATAAAATAGATCTCACATGCCACCTACCAGAGCTTGTTTGATGTTGGCTCGTAAGGCTTTCCATCTTCATTGTGAATATGTAAACACATCACTCGGATGTTCGGCAATACCACAAGGATAATGCGTGGGACTCAAGATATAATCTCTCTTTCCACATTGTGAAAGCAGAGAGTCTTCATTGAAAAGTGTCCTAATGAGATTTATTGATGATCTCGTGGCTCTAGACTCAATTTGTGCATATTTGGATCCCTCTTGGGAGACTAGGAGAGGGTCTCCTACTTCAATATCAACAATCTCTAAGAGAAAGTCGATAGATTATGTCGGTTCCCGTGAGAATGAAACAAGCCCTTTAAGAGGAACTTGAGTGGTTTGGAAAGGTGAAGTGCGGTGCGTCACGGGTCCATGACGTCTTGTCTTCAATACCGATGTTACCATCGGTAGCATATGAAGTGAACCGGTTTCGCCTAAGGTTGAATAAATGGAGGCTATTTGTTTTCACCCTTTCTCATTCAATTCTTTTAATTCTTCAACCCTTCATTGCTTATCGAGACTTCATAGCTAGAACCTTGTTGGGTTTATTCAAGACTAGCTCGTCTTAGTCCGCACTCTTCCCATATCTCACATTTCTCCTTTTATCATCATACCTAAGGACTTCTACACTAACTAGTGGATTGTCCTGGTAGATCCCTCCGGTTACGGCGGTTGATGAGTGTCTAAATACTCATCATTTTGTATAATCTAAGCGCAAAATCATCCGAAAACACTCGAAACACATCAAAATGATCAAATTATCACAAATCGGTGTTTTATGTGTTTTAAATGCAAAAATATCAAAATCGGATGAAAAACGTATCAAATTTGCAAAATTGCGGTTTAGTCCCCAAGTTTCTAAAAGTGTCAAAAATAGTCCACGAGTCAAAATTTCAAAAGAAAAATCATCAAAGGTCCTTTTAAAATCAAAAGTTGTCAAATTTAGTCCTTTGGTGAAAAATATAAAAAGTTTTGAGAAAATTACAAAATGGTCCTTCAAGTTTCAAATTTGGCGTAAATGGCCCTGGAAAATTGGATAATGACAAATTTGGTCCTGTACTTTTATGATTGTCATTTTCACCCTTGTATCAACTTTGAAGTATTGGCGTTATGGTCCTTGTATTTTCGAATTGACAACAATGGTCTAGTATTTATAAGCCCTTTCAAACCTTTTGGACCCTTGACACAATTTGGCCCCTGTCATAATGAGTTTGACCCCCATTTTATTAATACCTTTCGCTTGATCAAACCCCTTGGTTTGACCACCCACTGGCGCCATTTTCTCTCTTCCCACTTTCTTGCTACCTTCACTCACACCACAATCAACCCCTCTCACCATATCACTCTCATTGTCCCCACCTCATCACAAAAACAAGAATCATTTAATGATCCTTCAACCCCCTCACTCAACTCCTCCACCTGTCAAAAAATCAATTCCCGCCAAAAAAATGATCAAATGGCCAATATTCACTCTTTTCATCCAATGGTCCTAATTTATAGTGGGAAATGCTCAGAAAGTCAAGGGGAAGCAAGTTGGTATAAAAGAAAAGAAGAAAGAAGCATAGGAAGGCAGTAGTTAGTTTTGTAATTTTTGCTTAATGTCGTTTTTATCTTAAATTCCTTAATTTAGTATAAAAACTTGTAATATCTTGTTAAATTGTATCAGTTTTAAGTGTTTAAGAGTTTTGAGACTTAATGCAAGCAAGAAATTCAGTTATGTTTACAAATGCAACTTTCTAGTTCAACATCTAATTTGCGGTTTCAAAATTTTATGTTTAATCTTCTAATTAGCTCATGTTGTAGTCAAATAAGCTCATTTAAGCTTTTAGAGCCTTTGGTATGCTTTTGGAATCGGTTTAAGCAATTTAGTAAAAGTCAACAAAAGTCAATGGTGATGATTCTTGGGTCGAAATGGAAAATGGTGATGCTAAGGTTGCTTTGGGTTGTATTAGAGTAGGTTAGAGTAGTATTTGGGTGGTTTAGCTTGTGGCACCAACCTGGATAATGGTAAGTGTTTTCCATTTTCATTTTCAAGTCATATGGCGCTTTTTTTATTTGCACTTGTAATTGTAGTGATAGATAGTTCAAATGTGTTTTATGGTTGTATTATGGTCAAGTAAAACTAGTTTGATCAATGGCATGAACCGGTTTATCGGTTTGCATAGTCTTGAGTGCAAATTTATTCATACTGAGGGTGTTTGGTTTTGCTTGTTCAAGCGCATTAGAGGCTAGCTCTTTGCTTGGTTTTGGTTGTCTCATACTTGGTTAGCTCATTCAAGTCTATATCTGTCTTAACTTTGGTGCAATGACTCAAAGTCAAAATTCCACTTTAAATACCTTAGAAACCCAACGTTGGGATTTTAAGGATTCATATTCTTGTTTGTGTTTAGAATACTTAGATCTAGCTTGCGAGTCTTAATACATCATATAACATCATAATCATCTCATAATTTAGGATCAAACTTCACAAAGTCAACTTTTAAGTTTTGATAAAAAGTCAAGAACTTTGAAAAGTCGGCCAAGCAATCGCAAGGATTTTTCATGGTTTCATTTGAACCATTTTCTATGAAATTTATAGTTTTAGAAAGCCCTCTGCTCTAGTTTCTTGTTGTCATTTTAGCATATTTTTGTGATTTTCTACAAGCTTCAAAAGAGCTTGTCTTTTAGGTCAAAATGCCTGCTCCAAAAAATCGGTTTATGCCGAGTTTTTCTCAAGTCTGCAAGCTTGCATGGGCTTAGTTGAGCTCCTCTTGGTCTGATTTTTGGTCTAAATGTTCTTAGCCAGGTTGTCTTGAAGTTCCAATTGGTATTTTTCGGTTTAGCTTATATTGAAGCTTGTGCATTAGCTCAAACTAGCACCCTCTTAACTGTTTTCTAACTTATAGCTCAAATCTCCAAATCTTTGCATCTTGCTAATCAGAGGTCTAAGCTTGTGGTTTCTTGTTGAATTTTGGTTGTTTTAGCTTAATCTAGTTCACATTAATGATTGGTACCTTTTGGTATTGTTTTAGCTTATCAAAGTGCTTATTTTGAGCACTTTCCACATCGATTGCATATTCCTCCAAGTAACCCTATGTTTTTCTATTTTCCTAGCTTCCTAACTTTATTTTAAGCTTTTCCTGAATTTTTCAGATTTTTCCTAGCTTGTTTACTATTTTCTCAATTTAAATTAGTTTTAATCCTTTTAATTAGCTTTAAATACAAATAATTAAGAAAAGTCTCAAAAAATAATTTTCATTTTTCTTAAGTTTAGATAAATGTAAAAGCTTAAAAGTATTTTTCCTATTTTTCTCCTTTTATTTGGTATTTTAATAATTTAAATTAGTTTTAAATAGTTTTAAATTAATAATAAATATATAAAAGTGTGAAAATATATTTTCTGTTTTAAAATTAGTTTTATCATATTTTAGATTTTCTAAGTCTTAAATTTATTTTTCTAGTCTTATTTCATATTTTCTTTCATTTTAGGTAATTATTAAATAGTTTAAAATAGTTTTTAATTAATAATAATTACATAAATAGTTGTAAAAATAATTTTTCTTTTCTAATAATTTTCTTTTATCATTAGGATTGTAAAATGTATTTTTCATATTTTTAGGATCTATATTGTATAAGTTTCACTTTTTATTTAGTGCGTTTACGTAATTTTTATTTAAACGTAAGTTTTAGTTTTAGGTTTTAAACGTTCATCACTTTAAATATAGTGATAGCGTTTATTTAATAGATTTTAACTTTTAATTTTCTTAATTTGTATTTAAGGCGCTTTTATTTATTTCCTTTTCAAGAGTGTATTATCCAAATTCTATTCCTTTGTCGATCGCTATCATTAGTGATCATTCTATCGTCGATCAAGTGTTTAACACACCATTGAGTCTCCGTGGGACTTAACGACCGGAATTCACTATATTCCCTGATCTTCATTGTATTTGTGTATTCGAAGTGTTTTAAGTCTTTAGACTGATTTGTTTAGCGGATCAAAATTTTAGGCCATTGCCGGGAGGTCATAAGCGTGTTTAAGCATTTCGGACCGTACTTGCACATATACCATCGTTTGTAAAAGTTTTTGTAAAGTTTTCAAAATCCAAAGTTCATTAACACTTTTCCTAAAGTGTTAAAACGCAAAAATATTTTCACTCTTTGTTTTTATCAAAATGTTTTCAAAAATATCAAAATATTCCTCTTTACCCTCTTACCTTTTGATTCTTCATTTCTTACCCTCGATAACCTTTGATTCTTTCTATGTCTTATCCTCACCCTCTTGGTTGTCAATGGTGTGGTGGTCCTTATAATGGTGGCAATTGCCCCGGTTGAAGCGTGGTGGAATCGGGAAGCGGTGCGTCTATAACCGGGATCCCTATTCCTACCATAATACAACCGATTTATTCCATCACTACCACATCGTGAGACTCGGCAGCTTTTCTTGTTGTAGTCTTGTGGTGGTTCACATTCCGATTCGATTGTCAATCAGAAACACGCTTGTCTATGAGCGGGTTCACGATAACAATTATGACTACAACATACCACTCACAACCACATCGGTTGTCTTGTTGTGAGTATTGTGGAGGTCCTCACTCTAGCTCGGATTGTCAAGCGAGGAACCCAATTCCTTGTAACAATTACGACTCTTCGTATAATGACCAACCTCCACAATACCAAATGATTCAAGCGACTCCTCATGAAACTACGACGGATCTTCTCATCAAGACTCGGAGTTATTAAGAACTTAGGAGGAGAGTCGGCTATGCCTCCCAAGCTAATCCAAATGAGAAATCCATGGAAGTTTTGTTAGTCAAGAGCGAGTCGCTAAGATAAATTCCCAAATTGCTTTTGAAAAGTCTATTAGGGAATTAATTGCAAAAGAAAAGCGACCGAGATCTAGCTCTCGATTTCGTTTTATTCTCGATGATAGTGATGATGAAGATACACTGAAGATTCATCAAATTCATCGATGGATATTCAGCAGATTGAGATTCATTCTCAAGTAATCGCTATCACACCAAGCTCCCACTCACTCTCCGAACATGGGGACGAGCATCTTGACACCTGTTCACGAAAAGGAATCGGACGAATTCATAAAGTCTAGTGTTGAGGACCTTTTCCCAATCCCGAGAGAGTCACATGGAACTTTTGACCATAAGTGTGATATCCCTTCCTACTTGAGTGTTCAAAAGATCATTTTGAGACTTTCTCCGATTTTAGCGATAATTGTAAATCTTATGGAGACATTGAGAATGTTGAGGCATCACTTTCACATTGTGATGTTGATCCACTTTTGAGGAGTTTCTTGATGAACTCACTCACTTCATTCCACTTTCATCGGAAGTGATGATGATCTCTTTGATTTCAAAGCCAACCTAGGAGAAATTGAAAGTCTCCTTGATAATGATCGCTCACTCACTTCTCACCCTAACGGTCCAATAGAGAATGTTAATCACCTTGTTCTGAAGTATTCAAAACAACTCTCACTAATCCTTTATTTGAATTCGACTCGAATTCACTTTAATTCGAGAATCCACTCTTTGATACCAGTTGAGGATAGTGATGAGTCTATAATGGAACAAGGGTTCACAAATTCACTTCATGTGAATAATTCTCTTCTGAGGAGTTTTCCTTTGAACTCACTCATATCATATCTCCATCGGAGTATGATAACTTCCACTTTGATCTAGACATAAATGATCTTTATGTTCGGAGGAAATGTTCTTAACCATGAGAACTTGTTTGATATCAAAATCCCATCCCTCCGCCCGTAATATGTCTTGATCAAATGAGCTTAAATGTTGAAATTCATGATCCGTAAATCATGAATTCTCCAATGGATGAAGATGAGTTAGTCATGATTTTCATCATGATTTTCTTTCTTTTCTTCACCTATCCGTGGCTTCTCCTGTTCTTCACTCCTTGGGAATGAAGACATTATCTTTGACCCGGCATTTTCATTAATCATTTGTGAGCGGTTCTATCTATATCTCATCGGTGTGGAACTTTCACGTACTTCAATGTTTATACAAACATCTTGAATGAAAGTCCGATGGAGATTATCTCTTCCACTTACTTCCCATGAACAAATTAATTCGGGTCGAGTCAAGCTAGCGACTCGGAAATCAAAAACAATAGCTAAACATGGGTTTTCACCGTGTGTACCACCTAAGTGTGGGGAGATGCCCCACATGTTGTATATAGACCTTAAAAATGAATGAAAATTGTAAATATTCAAAAGAGAATAATTGTTGTGTTTCTACACTTAGCTAGTAATGTTATCTTTTACATTCTAAGTTTCGACATCACATGGTACTTTGAATATTGAGGACAATATTCATTTCTAAGTGTGGAAATTAGCTAATTTTGATCATAAATGTACCCTTTAGTCCCTTTTTCCCCAAAATGGCCAAATTTTAAAATTTTTATTAGTGGAAGTACTATGTACTAAACACAACAAATGGTAATCAGTCCACCATGTCTAACCCACATAAGGATTGGCTAATCCAGAGCAAACGGCTCTTGGTAAAGATATCTCAAATCCGTTTATATGGCTTGCAATTTGCCCAAAATTGTATGGTATTCACTCACCATATCCTAAAAAGTGAAGAGTTGTCTAGCCGCAAGATTATGGCTTGTGGTAAAGGCGATGGAAAAACCATAATTGGTATTCACTCACCAAAGATAATTTCGATAATTTATCTAAGAGTTGGCTAGTCCGGTAAGGTGCGGCTTCGGTAAAGACGAATCAAATCCGTTGAAAGGCGGTGGTTTGCTCAAAATCACATGGTTATCGATGTACCATGGTTCTTACTTGGCTGAAACATTTGGCTACTCGAGTAATGGCTTTTGGTAAAGAGTTTAAAATCCATTATGTTTTCTCAAATCATTGCTAGGGACTAGCAATATCTCGATGTGGGGATTGATGAGTGTCTAAATACTCATCATTTTTGTATAATCTAAACTGCAAAATCATCTGAAAACACCGAAACACATCAAAATGATCAAATTATCACAAATCGGTGTTTTATGTGTTTTAAATGCAAAAATATCAAAATCAGATGAAAAACATATCAAATTTGCAAAAATTGCAGTTTTAGTCCCCCAAGTTTCTAAAAGTGTCAAAAATAGTCCCTGAGTCAAAAATTTCAAAAGAAAAATCATCAAAGGTCCTTTTAAAATCAAAAGTTGTCAAATTTAGTCCTTTGGTGAAAAATATAAAAAGTTTTGAGAAAATTACAAAATGGTCCTTCAAGTTTCAAATTTGGCAGAAATGGCCCCTGGAAAATTGGATAATGACAAATTTGGTCCCTGTACTTTTTATGATTGTCATTTTCAGCCCTTGTATCAACTTTGAAGTATTGGCAGTTATGGTCCTTGTATTTTCAGAATTGACAACAATGGTCCCTAGTATTTATAAGCCCTTTCAAACCTTTTGGACCCTTGACACAATTTGGCCCCTGTCATAATGAGTTTTGACCCCCATTTTATTAATACCGCCTGATCAAACCCCTTGGTTTGACCACCCACAAGCGCCATTTCCTCTCTTCCCACTGCTACCCTCGCTCACTCACACCACAATCAACCCCTCCTCACCATATCACTCATTGTCCCCCACTCATCACAAAACAAGAATCATTTAATGATCCTTCAACCCCTCACTCAACTCCTCCACTTTGTCAAAAATCAATTCCAAAAAATGATCAAATGGCCAATATTCACTCTTTTCATCCAATGGTCCTAATTTATAGTGGAAATGCTCGGAAAGTCAAGGGAAGCAAGTTGGTATAAAAGAAAAGAAGAAAGAAGCATAGGAAGGCAGTAGTTAGTTTTGTAATTTTTGCTTAATGTCGTTTTTATCTTAAATTCCTTAATTTAGTATAAAAACTTGTAATATCTTGTTAAATTGTATCAGTTTTAAGTGTTTAAGAGTTTTGAGACTTAATGCAAGCAAGAAATTCAGTTATGTTTACAAATGCAACTTTCTAGTTCACTGTCTAATTTGCAGTTTCAAAATTTTATGTTTAATCTTCTAATTAGCTCATGTTGTAGTCAAATAAGCTCATTTAAGCTTTTAGAGCCTTTGGTATGCTTTTGGAATCGGTTTAAGCAATTTAGTAAAAGTCAACAAAAGTCAATGGTGATGATTCTTGGGTCGAAATGGAAAATGGTGATGCTAAGGTTGCTTTGGGTTGTATTAGAGTAGGTTAGAGTAGTATTTGGGTGCGGTTTAGCTTCATGGCACCAATCGGGCGATGGTAAGTGTTTTCCCATTTTCATTTTCAAGTCATATGGCGAGTTTTTTATTTGCACTTGTAATTGTAGTGATAGATAGTTCAAATGTGTTTTTATGGTTGTATTATGGTCAAGTAAAACTAGTTTGATCAATGGCATGAACAGTTTATCGGTTGCATAGTCTTGAGTGCAAATTTATTCATCTGAGGGTGTTTGGTTTTGCTTGTTCAAGCGCATTAGAGGCTAGCTCTTTGCTTGGTTTTGGTTGTCTCATACTTGGTTAGCTCATTCAAGTCTATATCTGTCTTAACTTTGGTGCCAATGACTCAAAAGTCAAAATTCCACTTTAAATACCTTAGCACCTTTGTTGGGATTTTAAGGATTCATATTCTTGTTTTGTGTTTAGAATACTTAGATCTAGCTTGCGTGGTCTTAATACATCATATAACATCATAATCATCTCATAATTTAGGATCAAACTTCACAAAAGTCAACTTTTAAGTTTTGATAAAAAGTCAAGAACTTTGAAAAGTCGGTTTGGGCAATGCAAGGATTTTTCATGGTTTCATTTCGAACCATTTTCTATGAAATTTATAGTTTTAGAAAGCCCTCTTGCTCTAGTTTCTTGTTGTCATTTTAGCATATTTTGTGATTTTTCTACAAGCTTCAAAAGAGCTTGTCTTTTAGGTCAAAATGCCTGCTCCAAAAATCGGTTTATCTTGAGTTTTTCTCAAGTCAATGCAAGCTTGCACAGGGGCTTAGTTGAGCTCCTCTTGGTCTGATTTTTGGTCTAAATGTTCTTAGCCAGGTTGTCTTGAAGTTCCAATTGGTATTTTTCGGTTTTAGCTTATATTGAAGCTTGTGCATTAGCTCAAACTAGGCACCTCTTACTGCATTTTCTAGCTTATAGCTCAAATCTCCAAATCTTTGCATCTTGCTAATCAGAGGTCTAAGCTTGTGGTTTCTTGTTGAATTTTGGTTGTTTTAGCTTAATCTAGTTCACATTAACAGTTGGTACCTTTTGGTGTTGTTTTAGCTTATCAAAGTGCTTATTTTGAGCACTTTCCACATCGATTGCATATTCCTCCAAGTAACCCTATGTTTTCTATTTTCCTAGCTTCCTAACTTTATTTTAAGCTTTTCCTGAATTTTCAGATTTTTCCTAGCTTGTTTACTATTTTCTCAATTTAAATTAGTTTTAATCCTTTTAATTAGCTTTAAATACAAATAATTAAGAAAAGTCTCAAAAAATAATTTTTCATTTTCTTAAGTTTAGATAAATGTAAAAGCTTAAAAGTATTTTTCCTATTTTCTCCTTTTATTTGGTATTTTAATAATTTAAATTAGTTTTAAATAGTTTTAAATTAATAATAAATATATAAAAGTGTGAAAATATATTTTCTGTTTTAAAATTAGTTTTATCATATTTTAGATTTTCTAAGTCTTAAATTTATTTTTCTAGTCTTATTTCATATTTTCTTTCATTTTAGGTAATTATTAAATAGTTTAAAATAGTTTTAATTAATAATAATTACATAAATAGTTGTAAAAATAATTTTCTTTTCTAATAATTTTCTTTTATCATTAGGATTGTAAAATGTATTTTCATATTTTAGGATCTATATTGTATAAGTTTCACTTTTTATTTAGTACGTTTACGTAATTTTATTTAAACGTAAGTTTTAGTTTTAGGTTTTAAACGTTCATCACTTTAAATATAGTGATAGCGTTTATTTAATAGATTTTAACTTTTTAATTTTCTTAATTTGTATTTAAGGCGCTTTTATTTATTTCCTTTTTCAGTAGTGTATTATCCAAATTCTATTCAGTAGTGTATTTAAGGCGCTTCTATCATTAGTGATCATTCTATTCCTTGCTTGTTGTTTTAAGTTTTTACGCTGTGAGAGAACTTGACGGTTTTTTGCATCAAATTTTTGGCGCCTTGCTTGGGAAAATTTTAGTTTTTTCTAATATTACACCACCGAAAAGATTATTGGGTCGTTGTAGTATAGTGGTAAGTATTCACTTTGTCACGCGGTGACTAGGTTCGATCCCGGCGGCGCTAAAATTTGATCTGCATAAAAGCAGTCAAGTCAAACAGACTTAAAGCTGCTTTCGAACACAAATGCAATGAAGTCGAGGAGGAATATAGGGAATTCTGGTCGTTAAGTCCCACGGAGGATGAATTGGTGTTTAAAACAACGGATGATAGAATAATCACTAAGGATAGTGATCAATAAGGGTATTGATGGAAAATTACCTAAAGAAAAGATTTACAAATAACGGCGATTTAAATGCAAATTAAGAAAATTAAAAAGTTAAAATCTATTAAATAAACGCTATCACTATTTTTAAAATGATGAACGTTTAAATCCTAAAACGTCGTTTAAATAAAATTACGTGGCGTACAAAATAAAGCGTGAGTTTTAAAGAAATAAAGGCCTACAAATATGAAAATGATATTTTACAATCCTAATAATAAAAGAAAATTATTAGAAAAGAAAATTATTTTACAACTATTTATTTAATTATTATTAATTAAAAACTATTTATTAATTATTTAAAATGCACTAAAATACAAGAAAATACAAAATTAACCTAGAAAAATGAAATTATAACTTAGAAAAGTCTAAAATATGATAAAACTTATTTTAAAACTAAAAATACATTTTTTTGACTTTTTATGTATTTATTACGGATCATGGGAACCAATACCTAACCTTATCATCCTTTTATCACCGTACATTAAAGTAAAGTTGGTCGGTCTATTTGGTATTGTTCATACGCCATAGGATCCAATTGAAAACCATTTGAAAATCAATTCGGATACTTGTGATATATAATCAAAGCATTTTGTACCGAATTGTTTTTGATATTTTAGAACGAGAACTCCCCTCAACATGTGCATCAAGTATTAAAATGTTTTGCACATGGAGGCAAGAGAAAGAATTAACTTCTTTGATTACCATTTTCTATGAGATATCAACATCACTTCCTCAACGGATCAAGTAGAAATAGCATTTCCGGGAAGGATGAGGTTTCCATAAATTCGCTCCCCTCAATATGTGCCTCGAGGTATGAAAAGAGTTTTGCACATACTAGAGGAACACCACATAGGATGAATGATCACGTTTAAAATCAAAGGTTTAAGATAGATGCTCCCCTCAACATGTGCATTCTAAGATTTCTTGAAATCGTTTGTCACATGTGAGAAGGACAACATGTACATTCTTTTATAACCATTTACACGATTATCGGTTTAAATCCAATTTAAATCACACATTCTCCCCGATCACAATTATCAAATCATTTGAGATTTGTGATCTCGTATAGATTTAAATTGATTTTGAAAGCTTTAAGGAGAATTGTGACTTAATTGTGAAAGAGTTTTAAGCGATATGGATCGATTTTAAGACTTTAAACTCCATTTATAAAACATGCATGTATATCTTTTGAAAACAATTTAATGCCAAATAACTTTTAATTTAATTGAAATCATTCTCCCCTCAATCAATGACGAGGTTGTTGATTGAGAGATAGAGATTTTGACAAATAAGTCAGATGATTATCAAAATAGAGATCGAGTTATTTTTCAAAGCATTTAGTTTTAATAGATAGGAGTTTATAGAATCGAGCATAGGATTTGAAAACATGGTAAAACATGGCTCGTTCTTTCTTTAAAACCGGGTTATTGCCTGAAGATGACAATAAACCATTTCTCTTTCTCCCAAAATATTTTTGATTTTTTTGATTTTTTTTTTTTTTTTTTTTTTTTTTTTTTTTAAGAATTCGAGCAACATCTAAAGTCCGTGTCATTCTTTGAATGACAACACAAAGACCGTAGATATTATCGAATCGAGAGAAATATGACAAAATGACAATATTTTTGAAGATTTTGAATTTTCAAATTTTATGGATTTTGAAGGTTTTATATTTTCTATTTGATTTTGAAGATTTTATAATTTTGTATTTTGATTTTCGAATAGATATATACAAGAGATAGATGAAGATAGACCTTTACTCCTCGTCTTCCTCCCGAAGGCGTTTGAGAGTTTCGGTTGAAGGCTTTTCAAACCAAGGCGTGGAAGAATAAACTCAAACGTTCTCTTGGAAGAGCTTTGGTGAAGATGTCCGCTAAGCGATATTCGGACCTCACAAAATATAGTTCCACCACACCTTTTTCCACTTGTTCCCGATGAAATGATGTCGAATGTCGATATGCTTTGCTCTTGAGTGTTGGACGTTGTTGCATGAGAGAGCAATAGCACTTTTATTATCACAAGATGCGAGAGGATTTTGTTGAATTCAAAGCCATAGTCGAGATAATTGAGATCTCATCCATAAGATTTGAGCACAACAAGATGACATGGCTATGTATTCACCTCTGTAGAGGAAATAGAAGTACTCATTTGCTTCTTTGAGGACCGACTTACAAGCTTATCACCCAAGAGCTGAGCACCTCCCGCGTACTTGACGTGTATCTTGACAACTGCATGATCGGCATCTGCATAGGCCGTTAGTGACATACCGGTGTCCTTTGGTACCATAGTCCCATATTGATGGTTCCTTGGAGATACCGAAAGACCCGCTTAAGCGCTTCAAGGTGCTTTTTAGTAGGCTTAGCACGGTATCTAGCACACATGCACACGAGAGAACAAGATGTCCGGTCTACTAGCGGTGAGATACATCGGGGATCCTATCATACTCCTATATTTCGTTTGGTCAATTATGATCCCCGAGAGGTCCTCATCTAGTTTGGTTCGGTCAATCATGGGGGTGTCAACAGGTCACTTGAATCAAATCCAAATTTCTTTAAAATCTCATTGCATATTTAGATTGATTTATGAAAATGCCTCCGGGACTTTGAGAAATTTGTAATCCCAAGAAAAATGACATTTGTCCCATCATTGACATTTGAAACTTTGAACTCATTTCATTTGAAAACGATCACATTCCATTGGGTCGGTCGAGGCAAAAATAATATCATCAACATAAATTTGAACATGAATCAAATGTTTGCGACTTCGGAGAACAATGTAGGATCAATGCTCCTTTGATGAATCCGGTTGATAGAAGAAACTTTGATGATGTATCATACCATGCCCTTGGAGCTTGCTTTAAACCGTAAAGAGCCTTCTTCAAACGATAAGCGTGAGTAGGATGCTCTTGGCTCACGAATCCTTGAGTTGGCCGACGAGACAACTTCCTTAAGATCTCCGTTCGAAATGCCGTCTTTACATCCATCGATATACCACCATGTTCTTACTAGCGGCATTAGCCAAAAGATTACGATTGCCTCGATTCGAGCAAGCTGAGCAAAAGATTCTTCAAAGTCTATACCCTCCTCTTGACGATATCCTTTAGCAACTAATCGAGCCTTGTTCTTCAACACATCACCATGCTCATCAAGTTTTACTTTGAAGATCCATTTAGAGCTATAATCATAGCACGGTCCGGAGCAGTACTAACTCCCATACATCAAGACGATCAAACTCATGAATTTCATCTTGCATAGCATTGAACCAGCTATCTTCATTCATAGCGGTTTAACATCTTTTGGTTCGATCTTAGATAGTACGGAGTTGAAGAAGCACCATAAGGCATCGGTTGCGAGTTGCTTCCGGGTTGATCTGAGGCGAGAGGGATTTCCAATGATGTTGTCTAGTGGATGATCGTGAGTCCATTTTACGAGGTGTTCATGTGGCATTTGTTGAGGCTGAAGTAGGTGAGTCGATGTCTCGAAGAAGGTGGTTCGATGATGATTCGGGAGTAGCAAATATGTTTTCAAATGGAGCATCTTGAGAGTCGCAAAGGATTAACTTCATCATTGATGCGAAACATTTCCATGATGTACATTTGAAGAATGATGATTTGTTGATGAGGCGAAGGATCAAGCAGCGGTGCTTCTTGACTTCGAGATATTGAAACCGATGGATTGACTTCATTCACGGAATATGAGCATCCTCTGTTGTAGGGATCGACACCTCATTAGTAGTAGACTCATACAGTTCATCAAACATTGGATCAAACAGTTTCTTTACATCATCTTGGATGGAGGTACATATGGCGTTTCTAGAGAGGAGTTTGGAACAAGGGATGAACCAATAGGACTGTTTTGAAGTGCGGGTCTGAATGGGTGTCCAGGAGCCATTTGACCGGTCGACTCATCAAGCGTAACGTGAATTGTTTCCATGATATTTCGGGTTCTTTTGTTGTAGATTCGGTATCCCTTTTGTTTGGTGCATATCCTACAAATACTCCAATGTCGACTTTAGCTCTAAGTTTGCCAAGTCTTGACCCTCATTAGTTGGATAGCACAAGGCACCAAACACGAAGGAAAGATAGATTAGGTTTTCTGTTGTGGACAAGTTCATATGGAGTTTTCCATGAATGGTGTGAATCGGGGAACGATTTTGTGTGTAGCATGCGGTGGCAATTGCTTGACCCCGGAGAAACATTGGAACCTTTGAGTAGATCGGCATTGTTCTAGCAGCTTCAACAAGAGTACGATTTCGTCTTTCAACTACACCGTTCGTTGAGGGGTTCGTGGAACACTTCTTTGATGGTCGATTCCAACGCTTTCATAGAATTCACTAAGTTGTTTGTTGACAAACTCGGTTCCATTATACATTCGATAATTACGGCGGTTTTGTTTAGTCTAACCTGCAATTTGTTTGATGAGTTTGATGATGATATCGGGAGTTTCATCCTTTGTCCTTAAGAACTTGACCCGGTGAATCTAGAATAATCATCAACCACAACTAACACATATTTCTTCCCAAAGATATTCGCACCTCATTGGTCCACATAAATCCATATGAATCATATGAAGAACTTACGTGACGAGTTAGTGGGTTTGGGTTTATGGGCATACTTCTTGCTTTTACCCAATTGACATCTTGAACAAAGATGATCCTTTTCATACTTTAGTCTAGGTAAACCTACAACTAAGTCCTTTACGGAAAGATCGTTGATGGTGCGAAGTTCAAGTGATTGAGGCAGCGATGCCATAACCATGACTTTGTCTTTGAAGCTTTTGATAACAAGCAAATTGGTGAAGCTCTCATCATGTCATCGATAGAGATAGTGTAAAGGTTTGAGCCACGAGTTCCTTTCAGCAGTTCCTTACCATTAAGATCTCTAACAAAGCGGTATGTTTTCGAAGGCTACTTCTAGATCGAATCACGAATTGACCAACGAGAATGATTATGACCTAAACCTTCCACATAATACACTCGGAGATGACACTATCACCAACAACATAATCTCCATAACCCATAATAGCACCGAAATGATCATTACCAAATCTAACGATCCGATGAATTTGCTCACGAAGTTCATGAGCGTGACCGGTCTCCGGTCATATGCTTGGAGCGACTGAGTCCGGTACCACGAGCGATTTGAACGATCCGCGGTTGAACACGAACAAGAATGGATAAGCGGATAATTGGGATCCCCATGCAAGAATGGGTTCCATTTGGTTAGTAGCAACAGTTGGACCACCCACATCGTAAATTGAAGCATTCATATCGAGACGGTGAGGTAATGGAATCATAGTGAATAGATGCAATACTAGTGTCTATATTAGCCCTATTTACGGTGTGACCACTTCTTAAGGAATAGTTCTACCAGTGGGCATCCATTTTCTAGTGGGCATTATCGATTAGTCTTATGACCAATGGTATCCAATAAAAGCCTATTTTTTGAATGTTCTTCTGTGGGTTTCCATTGTTTTCTAACTCTTTTTCGCTTTTGCCTATTAGCCTTTTTAGCATGAATTTTAGCATTAACACGATTAACTAGGCAATTAACATCATTAGCGAACATTAACATCACATCCAAGATTAGAAAGCAATTCAAGCAATCATCGAGTACAAGGTTTGCAAATAGTATCGAATTCGAATTAATTACGAGACGCTTATGGCTAATACTAGAATCAACACGATTCGTTTATTCGATTCAAACTTAAGGTTCCTAGATTGTTCTTCTACTTTCTTCCGATTGCACATTCTTAGCTTGAGAGGTCCTATCATTCCTTGTATTGTCTTGAGACTTTGACCTGCTCCCTTTAATGTCACCGATTACTCTGTAGAGGAATGGGAACATTAGTTTGTTTTACTACTCTTTGCACCACTGTTTAGATGTCTTTGGGATCCGAACTACATGCAGTGCACTACGGTTCACTTTCATAAAGCTAGATGTCTTGAGATTAGTACTCTAGAAGGCACATTTGAGTTCTCTTTCTTAGCATTGTGGATCTAGAATCGAACTACTCAATGGTACACTACTTCTCACATTCAAGCCATTGGGAATCGAGTGCATGTCATGTTTGGCCTTAGGCATCGAGCATGGAATCAAAGGTTAACTCTCTCACCTAATGTCTTTGGGCATATTGTGATCAAACATTCTAAGATTTCTTGAGATCGTTTGGCATATGAGCATGCATGTCCAATTGTATTATCATGAGGTTTCTCTAGCTTATCTTCTTCAACAATCTCACGCAGCATTCTAAGCACTCCTTAAGGGATGAGAAATATGTTTGAATGGCAAGTTTGTTGTTCCTTAGGTGAGGGGACATATGTCACGGGTAAAGCATATTTATTACTAGAGTGACCCTTTGATACAACATTTTCCTCATTGAACATTGGCATTTTCCTTTTACGACTCTTGATTCTCAATTTCCTTTTGCAATGAAGTTATTTGTTGGTTGTTTTGTTACTGAGTGACTTTAATTGATTCAAACAACTCATTGAAATGACGTTTAACCTTTTCATTTTCTTCTAGAAAACTTTCGTTTTCCTTTTGTAAAGCATTTACTAGATTTTGAAGATGAAACGTTTGAGAATTTCGAGAATCTAAAGGAGGAGGCATTTGGGAGCTGTCATATTGTTCGTTTGACCCTTTAATTGAGAGATTTGGGCTTTCAATTTTTCGATCGTGTTACATCGAGCATGAATCATTCATCTCGTTTGTTAATTTGAAAACCGCATCAAACTCGGAGCATCGAAGATATCTTGAAATTTGAAGTTTTGACATTTTCTTTGAGATGTTGATATTTTAGTTGTAGATTAAAATACTCAACTTCTAGTTTAGAAAATGTTTAACCAAATTGTCATGATCATCCATTCAATTTTCTCATTTAGTTTAGAATTAGTTTTTCAAGCTCAATGACACGATCATGGGAGACTTTCGAGGCACAGATAGTTCATGAAATTTGGAAGCATTAATAGAGCAATTTGAAGCGATGAAAAACACATCTTGAGCAACACATTCAAGAATAAGATTCTCATTTAGTGTATGCAAGTTCTTTCTCTCAATCTCATTATATTTTAGTGCACGCTCATAATCACTAACTTCAAGAACCATTGCATCAAATTCCTTTTCCATACCCTTAATATCGCCTTCTACCCTTTTTAAGACTCTCAAAGTGGTCTTTTAGAAGTTTAAAGAATGGCATGACCTCGCTTAAATAACATTCTTTCATTTGTTCAAACCTCTTTCACCTTCGTTATACCGGTGGGAGTGATCCTTTTCTTACAAGTTTTCTCAAAATCAACAAATAGTTGGAATATAACGTATTGGATAATTAATGTCTTGCTTTTAGTGGCAATTGTTCTATGTACAAGATGCATAGGTGTATTAGGAGGATACACAGTTTCTCTAGGCATTTTCCGAAGGGAGGGTTTGTTTCTACAATATTTTCACTTTTCGCTTATCTAAATCCATTTTCCGAAGACTTGTTCGGGAGTCAACAAAGTCCGAGGCTTAAACTTGTTCAAGGAAATCCAGTTTTCCTTCTTGTAATCATGAGGAGAGAAGATTATGTTTTCTCTTTGCATTTGGGATCATTTTGCTTCTTATTCATCTTTTCCTAGTGATTTCATTTAATATCTTATCTTCTCGGTGCACTCAACGCAACTAGGTTTACGCCTAGGTTTAAGGACTTCATTACCATCATAAATTACCTTATGAGCATTTCTAGCCTTTTTAATTACCTCGGATTTGGTTCCTCTATAAGGGAACGCTATGCTTATCGCTTAGAACTCTATGCTTAGTGATCATGTGAAGCGATCGAATGGTGTTTCCTTGTAAATACAACTTGTTTTCAAGTTTGTTTTTCAAAGTTTTCGATTAGAAAAATCTCTCAAGAGTTTTGATTCCTTTGCATTAAATTCTTGCTTAAGCATTTTCACATTTTCTTGAAGTTCTTGTTTTGTTTAGTTGTTTTAGAAAGTTTTTCTTGCAAGGAATTTAATTCTTGTTTCAATACTTCTTCTCTAAACTTACTTTTTCTAATTCTTGTACTCACTTGGACATCCATTTCGCTCACAGTGGTCAACTCAAATTTTGCCGTTGTTCATAAATAGCAACACGTTCCTTATAGGCATTTAGTTCGAAATTATGGAATCATTAGGAGCACATGCGGTGTATTCATCAAAGACATAGTCATTGTTGATGCAGAAGATGCATCACTTGGTACAACTTCACTTTCACTTTGTTTCACGTATTGATCGTATGGGACAATATTGATATTACCCATATTTTCAATATTTGATTCAATGGTTTCGAGTTGGTTGTACTTTGTCATGCATCATTGCACATCAACATCATCGTATAGCTTTAATACCTCGAGATGAGTTTGTCCTTGGATGTGCCGACTTGTGGTGAGGAAGAGATCTTGGGAGAAACCATTGGAGAGATGCTAGCCATAAAGATTGTGTGTGCAGATGGGTCCATCATCTACATCAGTCGTAAGCATCACGATCGGCGACTTGAAAGGCATTCGATGATTGTGACCTATCTCTGAACAGTCGCTCATCCACATCGCATCATAGGTCTTTGCATTGCCCTCGGAAGAAAGCGACAATTCCTCTTCATCCAACGCAGCACCATTGTCCGAGCTTGTGCCGGCAACATCTTATCTCCTCAAGTAATCAAGATTCGAGGGCGCTTTGGAGATGTGCGTTCCTTGCAATGTGTCCTTCACCACCACGGTTATAGCATTTGATCGGCTTTGCTTGACCTTGGTTACCATTCCTTCCTCGATTCGATTGCCCACATATCCTCTACCAAAGACCACCCCTTCCACGATCATACTGTCTTTCTGGCTGGTTGCCCCATTATTTTTCCATCTCTTATCAAAGAATGATTGTGAAGATTGAGGCGGTTCGGATCTCATTACAGTGTGGAGTTTGTTGGTGTGAGGTGAGAGTGTCTGTTCTCTTTAACCATGAGTGTTAGTTGAGTGATGAAATGTTCCATGCGACATTTGCATCGGGTTGCTTGAACCTTGGATCGAAATGGGTTTGTGATTATCATGATTCATGGGTGCAACTTGAGAAGCATTATTGAAGTCCCATCATTTGTGAAGAAGGCGGTTGAATCATTTGTAGACCTTGTATCTCCACGACCTTTGAGCGATCAAGAATTCTCTTTTCAAACATGGCATGACTCTCATTTTGAAGGAGGAAGGCATAGAGTTGCTCATAGTTTGTATCCTTCAATCCTTTAGTGAGTTTCGGAGGTGACAAATTTGTGCCATTCGGGATTCATATTGTTTACAAATTTAGAGTTCAAGCGAATGTTGGGCATAGTCATTCGATGTTCCTCATGTCATTCACTAACTTATGAAATCTCACATAGTACTCATAGACACTCTCATCCGGTTTCATCTTGAAGTGCTCAAATTCGTCATAGAGTTGGGATTCTCATCTTCCATAGTTAGTTCGAACGAGAGAAGCATCTTAACATTATCCCAAAGCGCCTTTGCTTGATGTTATGATTGATCGACTTGTAGATGTCTTTAGGAAGACCTTGAAGAACAATGTTTGAAGCCACGATATCGCATCAAATCTCTTTTCTCCTTATCATCAAGCTCATCATACATCTTAGGTCCGTCCATTCCGTAAATAAGAGTACCATCTTCATTAGTATCAAGTATGTCTCTAGTCGTTTCAACTCGATATGGTCCTTCATCAATGGATTTTAGAATATTGACACCATTTTCCTTTCCAAGGCAATACAATCGATTCGTTGAGCCCAAGAATCGTAGTCGATTCTGTCAAGCATGGGTGGGCGAGTATCCCGATCCATTTGCTTGTACATCCTCGGCAGCTGTGGAGATGATGAGGGACGTTGGTGGACATGTTATCGATTATACGGATTTTATAACTCAATGATTAAACCGGAAATAGATTCTTTCACGGATTTTACTAAATCAAGAAAACCGTAAACAATCACTCAAGTCGCTAGATGATAAAGCTCTAAGTCGCTAGAAACAAATCCACTAAGTCGCTACCAATTAATTCGCTAGATGACCAAGTCGCTAGAATCCCAAGTCGCTAATGAGAAAAACAAGTCGCTAAGTAGTAACTCGCTCTGGACCAAGTCGCTAACCAAATTTTGGCGACAATTGCTACACAAGTCGCTAGAAACACAAGTCGCTAAAGAGCAACTCACATCTTGACCAAGTCGCTACCACAAGTCGCTACCGTGAGTGGAGAGTCCACTACTTGTCCTTTAACTCGCTAGCTCTAACTCGCTAGCTTTTAACAACGTAAGTCGCTACAAAATAATGAAGCAAGTCGCTATGAAGAAAGGTTATCCGTGAACTAACTCGCTACCATGAAAACCATATAAACATCACTTTTCAATCCAAAACAACCCAACCAAGATGATTCAAGCTACCAAATGAAAACCTAAACACTTATGATGATTCTAAACACAAAAGTACCAACAAAATTCAAACTTTAACACAAGAAATCAACCAAATGATGCAAAACCACTAAACTTTTCAAACTCAAAACCACCTAAAACCACTATAAATCCAAAGATGTGCAAGATATGATCTAACCATGGCTCTTGATACCAATTGTAAGATATAACTTTTCACATACACATCAAACCATAACACAAGGTGGCGAATAAGATGGAATTCTAGAGAGAAAGTTAGAGGTTTAGGGAACTTAGTGAGAGAAAGTGAAAGATATTATTATGAGCTCCAACTCTCTACCTTGGGAGGTAGAGAGTATTTATAGTCTTACATAAATCGCCACACTTTGGGTGTGGATCGAGCATACAGTGGGTAAAGACCCGTCCGTCCTCCACGGTGTTACTTAACTAAATTACTACTTAACTTAAAAGAACTACGACTACGAGCTTTTAACGATTACATATACTTGAGGTGACCGACTCTTTAATACCGGAATTTCTAATTCCTAACGCTTTGTATCCACCATTGAACCGAAAAACATAAATGAAGCAATAAAAGATGAATCATGGGTAATTGCCATGCAAGAAGAGTTAAACCAATTCGTTAGAAATGATGTTTGGAAATTAGTTCCAAAACCTAAAGATCAAACCATAATTGGAGCGAAATGGGTTTTCAAATAAAATGGATGAAAATGGTATAGTATCTAGAAACAAAGCTAGGCTTGTTGCACAAGGCTATAATCAACAAGAAGGTATTGATTATGATGAAACTTATGCTCCGTAGCTAGACTAGAATCTATTAGAATATTACTTGCCTATGCATGTGCTTATGACTTTAAATTATTTCAAATGGATGTTAAAAGTGCTTTTCTTAATCGGTTTATTAACGAAGAAGTGTATGTTGCTCAACCTCCCGGTTTTACCGACTTTGAGAAACCACATCATGTCTTCAAACTCAAGAAAGCATTATCGGCCTTAAACAAGCACCTAAAGCTTGGTACGACCGTCTTAAGACTTTTCTTATTGATAACAAATATACTATGGGATTAGTAGATAATACTCTTTTACCAAGAAAAAGGAATCACAAATTATTATTGTTCAAATATCGTTGATGACATTATATTCGGATCAACTTGTCAAGAACTATGTGATGATTTCTCTAAAATCATGCATGACGAGTTTGAAATGAGTATGATGGGTGAGTTAAACTTCTTTCTAGGACTTCAAATTAAACAACTAGAAGATGGTATTTTCTTTAACCAATCTAAATATATAAAAGACATGCTTAAGAAATTTGGTGCGGAAGATTCCAAACCAACTAAAACACCCATGTCCTCGGACACTAAACTCACCAAGGACGAAGAAGGTGAATCCGTAGATAACACTAAATATAGAGGAATGATTGGTAGCCTACTCTATCTTACGGCTAGTAGAGTCGACATTATGTTTAGTGTTTGTCTATGTGCTCGCTTTCAAGAAAACCCAAAGGCATCACACTTAGAAGCATTAAAAGGATTTTAGATATATTAAGGGAACAACGTGTTTAGGATTATGGTATCCCAAAGGAACGGTATAGAAACCATAGTGTATGCCGACTCGGATCATGCCGGTGATTATGTCAATAGAAAATGTACAAGTGGTATTTGCACTTTTGTTGGACATTGTCTCACCTCATGGTTTGCAAAGAAGCAAACGGCTTTAGCCATCTCTACTCTCGAAGCCGAGTGCGTCTTAGCCGGAAAAGCATGTCAACAAGCTCTTTGGATGAAGCAAGCTCTCGTGAGACTACGTAATTCATCTCAACGACATTGTGATACTTTGCGACAACAAAGGAGCCATCGATCTCAAGAAGAATCCCGTTCAACATGCTCGCATAAAGCACATTGAAATCCGTCATCACTTTCTTCGCGACAATGTTCAAAAGGAAACATTTCAATCGAGAAAGTATCCTCCAAGACAACATTGCCGACATCTTAACTAAACCTCTTAAACGAGAACCTTTAATCTTCTTAGACTTGGCTTAGGGTTAATGGAACCAAACATGTAGGATAAACATAGCCTAAAACATTAGAATAGTCAAACCAAAACAATTTTGCCTTGTATCTCACATCAGAGCCACGGCACGACCAACGACAACACGGACGGAACCAAATATTTGGTGCCGTCGTCCGTGGTGTCTCTGAAGCAAAAGCGCTATATACATAACATCCTCTTCCTCACAACCCACTTTACCAAAACGTGTAAAACTTAAACCAAGCTCATTATTGACACCTTCCCACTCACTAATCATCGAAGATAACATCATTGTAAGTATCCTAACTCCATTTCATCTCTTAATTACGAGTCTAGGATTCTTATTTATGCACAAAACTATCACAAATCATTACATGGGGTTTTATGTATGCTTTTATACCAAATATGAATTCAATTGGCAAATTGCATAACTAGTCATTAAAATTAGGTACTACATTATCATATTGCATAAACAAATCATGTTTCCCACTAATTGATAGATAATGAATATAAGGCCTTATTCAAACAACCAAACACCCCATGTCAAAAGTTTTGAAAAGCTTCTCACTTGTAGGAAAACATTTTTCATTGCTAATACAAATAGAAACGTTAAAATTTTCATCACTTGCATGCTCTTGAATACTAAAGGTATTGCATAACTAATATGCACTCCCGGGTATATTCAAATGTAGCCACATTGAATTAGGAGCATTTGGGTTATCTCATGGTATTTGCCAAACACCCCACTAAAACCATTTTGTGCATAAAATGAGTCGAGATAACCTTGCAACTCCAAATTGTTTTCATATAGGCACACACTAGAACCAAAAACGTTAAAATTTATTTTCATTTTTAACATATTAATTCTTGTCCTTAGGAATAACTATGGTAGCCGCAAGATTCTATGATCACAAAGATACCCTTAACTACATTCCCAAACACCACAAAACCAAAGGACTTACCAAGGAACAAGTAGAAATATTTAAGAGTCTAGAATCAAGGTATTTCCATGAGGGTAGAACCATTCACTCATCCTTCCTTGAAAATACCAATCTTCGTGAAGAACTAGCCGCCATTCAATTCGATTGTCTTCTTGACATCGATGAACCAATTTGTCCTAGGTTTGTGTTAGAATTCTATGCTAGTGTGACCGGCTTTAGTGATGAAGGCGATGATGAATTTTGTCTTAGGTTTAGAATCAACCAAAACGACTACACCATCACCTTAAGCAACTTTTCTCAAGTGTTAGGAATTCCCAACCGAGGAACTTGTGTCTACACGGATAAGTGGTCACTCATGGCTCTTGATACAATCAATGACCGCTCTCTTCCCTACATAACCCGTTTGGCCGATAAGGATGTCATCCGTGAACACCTTTTAACCCAAAAAGTGATACAACCCGAGTTACCCGAAAGGAAAAGAGGTAAACCGAGATCCATATGGAATGGAGCTAAATGAACTTAAGCCGAATTTAAGAAATGGGAGGAACTAGTTAGAGCCAACGTCATTAGCACCATAGGAAATATGGATCACATAAACGCTGCCTATGTCACATGCTCTACAACTTATCCACCCGACAACCATTCAACTTAGCCTACTACATAGCTAGGAGAATGATTGATATTCCATCTTAAGGATCGGTTGCTCTTCCATACGGATGCTTCTCACCCGTCTCTATAGAAACTTCGCACCAATTCCCCAACCCCAAAAGGGATGCACTCCACTATGAACTCATCCTCACATCTTTGTACCTTTGAGTGATGCTCGAGTTGCTAAGACAAAAGGCAAAGAGCAAAACCTCCAACTCCATCATATTCATCATCAAATAGCTCAGGATGGTCTTCCAAGCTCTCATCTTCCACCTCATGAGTATTACGCATCTCTTCCCGAGATTGAGAATGAATCGCCAGAATTCAAGCAAACTAAGGGAATGTTCAAGTGCCTTGGTAGGATGATGAACAAGATTTACAAGAAGTTGGACAAATAAGGGTACTTTAAGGAGTGTTTGGAACAATGCATTATCGTTAATGTTTGATACTATTTAGTTGTTTTTATTATGTAGGATGATAATATAACTTGAAACAATAGTGTATGCTAACAATCTCATGCGGGGATAGCACAAGTATGCTATCAATTTTACCCATTTTCACTATATTGTGAAAATCAATAAGCCTTGCTCAAAATCTATGCTCCACGTGTTTATACATGTGTTATTTACTTTTCCTAACTAGAAATGTTAAGTATAACAGACTTTTGAGAAAAATTTCGAGTTTCGAAATGTCACGACACCTAAAACATACTCATCCATATTTACGACTCCACGGATCGACGGCACCATAATTTTGGTACCGCCTTTATGTAAGTTTGTACCGCCGTGCACATGCAGGCGGACAGGCAACACCCTTTTAGGGTACCGTCGTGTATGGTTTTGGTGTCGTGGATCCTCCGTAATTTTCTCGAATTTCGACTCTTCGTGATTCCAAATTATAATCCATCACTTATAAATCAATCTTAACTAGTGTATACTCTTATTAGAACTAGTATAATTCACTTAGGTATATAAGAAATCCATTTCCACCAAAATTCAAAAATTTGAAAAATCCACCCAAGGAGCCCTTTGGCATAAAGGAAGGAACCAAATTTTGGTACCTTCAATCCGTGGATAACTCGAATGTTAGGAAATTCCACTCACTAGAACACATTTATTGCAAATCTTTTCTTCTTCACTCCATCTCTCTTGTATGGATTGACTTGGGTGATATGACTAGAATTCAACCCACTTCCAAATCATTAGAACCTCCTCTCTTCAATGGTTTAACATCAAATCAAACACATTTCTCCACAAAATTTCACTTCTATAAATTGAGAGGTTTTACCATGATCATCCTCACACCTTCTTCATTCTTACTATTATCTAGCAAAGTAAAACCCAAGTCAAAAATGACAAAATCCTCTCCAAAACCTTGCAAGAAGACCGCTAGAATTAGCGTTAGGCCGTGTTGCTTCGTTAACATTAGCTCCTCATCCGAGTCTTCTCCACTCACAATCTCTTCTCCCATCCGAGATGATACAAGCCTCACCATGGCTACACCAAATCAATCACACATTGTGATCACCACTCCACCACCTACAAAAACACCAACTTCACCTCCTCCGGCACCCATCCAAACATCCAAAACACCCTCACCACCTTCACCACCAAGGTCTCCAACTCTCATTCCTATGGAGCTATTTTCAACACCACCAACATCACCAAATCCTTTCCTAGAGGACTTGGAAGACTTGCCTCCTAGGCCAAGTCATCCACCACCATTGCCATCCTTTGGCACAATTGAGCGAATCGCTCATAAATCACCTCGGTCATCCTTTGACCCAAACGCCCCATTAGGGCCAAGACCTCTCCTTTTCCACCCCATTCACAAGGACATTCATGGTCCTTTATATGGAGATCATCCACTTCCCCCATCAATGTCTCCTCATCTTGAGGACATTGAGGAGTGTATGTGGGATGCCAATCCCACTAGAGAGGAGATTCAAGCGAAACTCCACAACCTCCACCAATTCAAAGGCATGGTGGATTCTCACTAAGTGAGACAATGCAAATGCAAAATGCTTTGCTTGCATCCATCATGACCACTCCAAACATCCCCAACACCACCAACACATCCACCATTCCACCACCACAACCTCCCAAACATTCTACCCTCCAAGGCATGGTTGCTCAACTTGTGAGCAAGCGGCCAAACTGTGGAACGGACCGGGTTATGGTCCATGACTTCCAAGAAGAAATGAGGTTCATCCTCAACCACATCCTCGAGCGTCTCAACGCTTTTTCCCATCCACCATCACTTTAGGATGGTTTTAAAATAGTCTTTCTTATTTTACTTTCTTAGGATAATTTTTATTTCTTGTACTTAAAACACATCATTGTGTTCTGTTTTCATGATCTTTACTCATGAAAATTTTAACTAATGAATGTTGTTTATTATATTATTGGTGTCATTACATAGTGTTTGGAAATGCTTATGAATGATCATTATTACTAACAATTTTTTTTGTAGCTTTATTTTCACAATCCATGTATCTTCCCATTAAAGCACCCAATTTACGGGAGCTTTGAACAAGGGAGATAGTAGCTCTGCTCATTACATTCCAATAGCCTCTTCTTTTGTTGAGACAAAAAGGGAGAAAATATAGAACTTTGAAATTATTTATATTTGACTTTTCCGAAAAGTCAACCGCATACATTTGACTTTCTAAAAGTCAAACAGAACCCTCATTGATAATACTTGACTTTTCTTAAAAAGTCAAATCGCATACTTGACTTTTCGAAAAGTCAACATCATGCATCAACTAGTGAATTCTTTGACTCTCATAAAAGTCAAACATCATACACTTGCATTATCATTTCCTTTTCAAGTTCTAAAACTAATATTTTTATAACTCTTGTACAAACTTTGTTTCTTTTATAAAAATAAAATTTATATTTTGTCCTCAACAAAAAGGGGGAGATTGTTAATACAAATATCGTCATTAAACGTTATTTATATTTTTGATCTTTGCCTAAGTTTTGTTAACGACAAAAGTAAATTTAATTTATAAAAGCTTAAAGCTTGTCAAGTTTAATAGATATTAAAACAAGCTTTCTCAAACAATATATTCATCATTCAAGCATTTACATTTGTGATTAGTGACATCTTGATATGACTCTAATCATTATGTATGATAGTAGTTTTTAGAATGTGTTAGGTTCTTAAAACCAAACACTACTTAAGCATTTGCATATTTCTAAAAATAGAAATACAACATATGACATCATGTATTACATCATGGAAATCATTGGAAGATTTCATTAGATATTTTGTGAAGATTTGTACTCTTCATATCTTGCACAATCTCACTTAGATAGAGTTGACCTTGGCAAGATTTGATATCTTGGTCGTCGGACCGGCGGTACCAAAATGGTACAGGCGGAACCCTTTAAGGGTCCGCCGTCCGTGGAACTCTCGTCCATTTTGGCTATAAATAGCAATGCCAAGCCAAGTAGTTTTCATCATTTTCTAACATACTCATACATATCTTCTCTCTAACCTTTCTAACTCGGCCATATCATATTAGTGATCTCTTTTGTAGCAAAGAAGATCAAGTCATATTCAAGCTTCAACGAAGTTGGAAGTCTTGTTTGTTTAGTGTTGTATGATCTAGTGTTGATCCATACTTCATTGTTGTATCAAACCATCATAATCTTGTGAGTGTGAGTGGTTAGTATTTTAGTCCTCAAAATACATTGTGTGTGGAGTAGTTGTACCCTTGGAAAGAACTCGACATCTAGCTTAGTGTCGGAAATAGTGTAAGCGAAGTGTAAAGGTTTTCTCCACGGTGAAAGGAGCTTGTTGACTAGTGAAGTTAAACTCGAGTGTGAGACTCGGGGAGTGGAGTAGGCGAGGAAAAAGAGTCCTTGTAGGCGAACCACTATAAACAACTTGTTGTGGTTTGATCATCTCTTTCCTTATTTACTTATTACACATTGCTTGCATATTTCATTAACATACTCAAGATCAATATCAATTGATCTTTCAATAAGTTTCAAAACAAAGTTTTTAATTGGTAAACTATTCAACCCCCCTTCTAGTTTTCTACAACTTCTTTTCCCGATGACCATCACGTAGACCATCAAATTGCCTTTACAGGTTCTTAAAACCCTAAAGGACTATCTATAAATACTTGACCATTTCCTCAAAATGGTCCAAGCTAATCCCAACCAATATTTCCCAGGTCCTTCCTGGGAACTCTACATCCAAGTTGATTATCCCTTCTAGCAATTGACACAAACCAACTGAGTCGACTCGTGAGCGTTACCCTAACTCGTAATTCCGGTCACAATTTAGGGTTCTTACAGAACGTGGAAACCAAACGATCGATCACCCCAAACTTACAATACGTATTATACGTAAACATGACTCCACCCGTGCTATACGATACTAATAGCCACGGTTTTTTCTCTTTTTCCGATTAACAGGAAAAAGTATTCCCACCAGAAAACCAAAAAACACCAACCGTTTTTTAGTTTTCGATACTTGAAAACTATGTTTTCGAGTAATTCGTCGCCGAAAAACCATGTGAAATGATAAGCGTTTCTGTTTCCTGACGTCAAAAATACAAAAACTCAAAAACACACTTTTTCGTCGCCTGAAAAGTCACCTCTACCCAGAAATAAAAGTTCACCACGAAACACTTGTTTCCAGGCAACAAGCCTAGACCCGTTTTTCGTTATAAAACACGAAGAAGAAAAAAAACTATTCCTCACACCAAAAAATCCAAAAAAACAACCAACTTGCTCATCCTCCAAATCACAGAGAAAATTAAATTTTTCGGTTCACTAGGAAACTCAAAAATCATCAAAAGACCCTGCTATCTCAAATATCCATGTTGGCAAAATACAAGCCAACCTGGACCAGGAAAACACATCAAGCGAATCCTAAGGGTACCTAATCTCTTTAACATGAGTCCATCAACGCATTTCTCTGAAATCAGTCATATACACAAATGGACTGAGGGGACTTGATAGCGTATAGGACCTTCAGCCCACTCGAATAAGGCCCATACACTCTAAACTCGACCCCAAACACAAGCCCGACATAGCCGAAGTCGACAAAAGGCGTGGAAAATACTTCCTGAGGCAACACTAAGGCAAAGCCCGCCTGACAAACATGTCCAGCGAGCAATACGCCTGGAAACCTTGCCAAGACCGTTAGGACGAGCACCACGTGCTCTCTTCACTTATTCTCTCGATTGCCACCACGTGGACCATCAGATTGCCTTTACGGGTTCTCACAACCCCAAAGGTCTCCCTGTAAATATTTGACAATTTCCTCGAAATGGTCCAAGCTAATCTTAAGCAACATATCCTAGGTTCGCCCTGGGAACTCCACACCCAAGTCGATTATTCTCTCGGGTAATTGACACAAACCAATGGTGTTGATTCGTGAACGTTACCCCAACTTGTGACTCCGATCACACTTTGGGGTCCTTACCGAACGTGGGAAACCAAACTTTCGATCACCCCAACCCTCAATACGTACTATACGTAAACAGTTATATAAGTGTAATATGCATCATGGAGAAAGGTAAAAAGAAGAAGAAAATTGTATAAAAGTCTACTTTCTCTATAGTGTTCTTGGAATCTTGTCCGCTCAAATGGCTTATCAAATCTTATCTCTTATCTAGTTCTTTGAAGATTGACCATCTCAAATCGGTCTCATAACATGTTAACATGTTGTGAAGGTTGTATGATGAAAATGAGAGAGGATTCTTAAGCGTTGAAAAAAATCCATTAACTTTGAAAGCATTGAACGAGTGGTTGTAAGTTAAAAATCTCATATATTGTTGCAGTGGTGAACCCTCATAAACTAGTAACCCACCGCGAGTGGGTTGCGGGAAGTAGAGTGCAAAAGGATGATTAGAAAGCACTCATGCATAAAAGAAGTTTTCAGAAAGATTTCAGCGCGGAGGATTCAAAAGTTGCGATAAAGTTCATATTGATGTGGTTACCCTAGTCTGAAGCCAATGTTAAGAAGAGAAACTCGCTCCTGATACTCATAAGGTGCCTTCAATCTATACTAATATATAAAGCATTTAGGCCATTCTCTAAATAGAAAGGCTTAAAAATTCAGCCAACACACTTGCCAATTGAGGAAATTTCAATAGCTTGTTTCATACTCACAAATAAATGTTACATCTAGAAAATTAAGTGTATTAAATTCGTAAACTTATAACTGCCCTTTAAATTAATACATCCCATAAACTTGTACAACTCATTTGAAGAGTCATTTATACACCACACAAATATCAAATGAAAAACTTAAATACCAATATTTTCATCCCATCCCACGTAACCTCCACAACACACCATCCAACCACCATCTAGCCACCATCCGATTGCCACCATGAGCAGACCACCATGCACACCATACGACGACCACCACCACGAGCCGAGTACCACCACGAGCCGACCACCACGGTTTTTGAGGTTTTGTATAAATTTATTGTTAAAAAAACCTTATAAATGAAAAACATATCTCGCCATTGAAATTTAGTCGCGAGTCTGCATGGCATTCATTGCGGATACCCTGCTAGTCTCTTTATATGTATAAAGTTGCATTTTCAACACTTGCAACAAAAACTCAAATATCAAACTAAAAGTAAAACATATTAAAATGGGCTATATATGCGAAATAAAATAAGTTGATAGTTAAAAATAATTGTGAATAGTCCAGCTCTAAACACATTGCCAAACTCTCAAAAATGCAGGGGACATTTCTAATCATTGCAAGTATTGAAAGGTTGTATTGTATATACATCATAATCTCTACTAATATAAAGGAAAAATGGTCCACTCTTGAAAGTGAAAACTTAAAATTTGGTCAATGAATGAAAACTTAAAATTTAGTCAATAGGTCAAACGTATAAGGAAATCTCATAAGGAATACTAATATGGAAATAAAAATATTAATAATTCTTTCTAATATTTATTTAATTAACTCATTAAAGAGTTGACAGCCAAATTGCTGTAAGGAAACGATTGCTGGACATTGGGCGTTTGGAAAGTATTCAATGCAAAAGAGATGGAAAGTATTCATTGGTGTAACAACTTTCCTATTGCTGGAACATTGTATATATTCTTCATTACTTATTGAAACAATATTCAGTAATTAACTCTCACTTTGACGTAGTCTATGTTAGGAAAAGATTACTGAAATATTGTTGGACAAAACCTTAGGATTTTAAACACATATCTTAACAGCATATAATGCATATACCAATTTTTTTTGAAATTTCACAAAAATGAAAACTTAATCTTATCTTAGGAAATTAACACATTACGTTTCATTTATGCATGCATATACAGCACACCCCCATTACGTTTCATTTGCATCATTTTATCTTAGTAAAGTATTTTATTTTATCTTAGGAAATTACAAGGTCTTACTTAATCTATGCATGCATATACAGCACACCACATTACGTTTCATTTGCATCATTTCAAACACATGTTGACTTTACTTAATCTATGTATGGCAAAGGTATTTTCCTCATTTAAAATACACAATTTCATTGCCTATATAAACGACTAGGACATCATTTCAAGTCGCATATAGAGAAATGGAATTGAAAAATGAAACAAATATTGATGATAATCTTAAGGTTAAAAATGCTTTGTTAAAAAAAAATTCTTCTAGATGCTGTGACTGTTGATGACATCTAAAATCTCCTTTTATTGTTTTTTTTCCTACAGCTTCACCCCCCCCTCCTAACTTGCTTGAAAAGAGAGGTGGTGGTGGTCATGGAGGTGGTGGTGGTGGTGGTCATGGCAGTGCTCGTGGAGGTGGTTGTAGTTCCAGAAGTAGTAGCATGCTATCTCTCATGGTGGTGGTGCTCATAGTGGTGGTAACGGTGGTCGACGCAATGACTGGAGTCTCCATGCGGCTTCTACTCCTCAAGCGGCTTTTGTCATTATGGGCATAGTTGTTCTATAATGCTTTGCTTAGGATCTTCATGCATGCATATTTTATTTTAGAGACCATCTAAGTTGAGAATTTTGTTAGTTCAAAATATGATGAGATGTAAACGTTGAATTTATTAATTACTTTCATATTATGTAAGGCTTTCTTAATAACAGGTATATTAATTTGTTTATTTGATACCAAGAAGGGTTAACTTCCACTGGGATAGACGGGTTAGCTTCATGAATATAGTTGTTTTTGGTAAATACATGTATTCAATATACATAATCTCAAGGCATGCATTTAATGTTGTTTGATAAACAACTTGTGAAGAAATTTATCTGAACATTATTTTGAAATTCAGAATAATTATTGTAGAGCTATCAAACAATCATTGTATCTCTTCCATATATTATTGTTGAGGCAGAAGATCACATGATAACGGGATTTTATAAGATACCGTTATAATGATATTTTAGTTAAGATTTTGTGAACCAAAATATCACTATAACTACGCCGCTAAAATCCGTTCTTCGCACGAATCTTCGTCTAAGATTATATCATGTGTTTTACGGTTTGTACGATTAACCCACAGGGATTGGTCTCGCAACATCAAACATGTATAAAAACACAATAAATAAAGCATCGAAAACGAAATTGACAAAAAATTGAGTGAAAGTCAAACAAAACCGTCAGCCAGTCGTCACCCCTTACGAAAAGAAGACCGCCTCAGAATCACGACCTAGTAGTATTAATACTCGTTTTCCCCCTCTCGTATTATTTCATAAAAATTCACCTGCAACCATACTGGTACGTTTTTGTTATTTTTTCATCTTTAATTAATATGATATGTGCTTATAACACCCTATAAAAATTTTATGGACACTAACATAATCTTATCTAGTTACATGATCACTAGTCATATGATCAAGTTTTGCTTAGAATAATAAACTACGATCTTGTGATTATGTACCTTAATGTTTGTGTATAATTTCATCATATTTTATTTCTTACATGCCATAATAAAAAACCTTTATTTGTCAAACATTTGCATAAGGTTGAAGATATTTACAATTATATGATTGATATATATTTGTCGAAATTTGAGCCTGTTTGGTTATCTATAAACTTATTATTTAAAGAAATTAAAATTTATGAATTAGGTAGTAATGAAAATGATCATGCTAGATCATAAACTTAGGGGGTGTTTGGCTAAGCTTATTAAAGGTACTTATTAGTTAAAATATGATAAGCCTGACCAGCAGCAACAAAGTGCATATTAATTAGCTTAACGGATTTATGCCTCAACTGTTAAGATATGGCTTTTTGCTAAAGCTATAAGCTTAGCCAAACACCCCCTTTCTTTAACGGTTTGTAAAATTTGACGTTGTCATGTCAGTAAAAAACAAAGTTGTTTACTAAACCATTTTTACTGTCCATATGGTTTATAGATACACAAATTGCCTCAACTGATGCTTTCGAATCTTTTCGAGATTTTAAGGATAAAAGAAATCTGAAAGCTTTAAGACCGTTTCTTTACACAAACATAACACGACCTCTTTGATAAAAAAAAATTTATACATTTTATTTTTATTTTTTATTTTTTTTTTTGTGAATTTTTTCTTGGTACTTGCATAGGGATACTCATAGAAAGTAAGAAAAATTAATTATAATGCGACATCACATTGACATGTTTTTCGCTTACTTTTGTTGGCAGAAATGGCTATACAATCAGGAATGTTTGCGGTACACCAAACCGTAGGTAGTGTATTATGTTGCAAATGTGGCATTCTAATGGCCCCAAATGCTGCCAATATGTGTGTCAAATGTCTACGTTCTGAAGTAGACATAACCGAAGGTCTACAAAAACACGCCATCATCATTCACTGCCCTGAATGCGACAGCTACTTGCAGCCACCACGGACGTGGCTTAAAGCTCAACTAGAATCTAAAGAACTTTTAACTTTTTGCATTAAGAGGCTTAAAAATCTGAGTAAAGTAAGGTTGATTCATGCGGAGTTTATCTGGACTGAACCTCACTCCAAGAGGATTAAGGTCAAACTCTGGATTCAAAAAGAGGTTCTTAACGGTGCGGTTCTTGAACAAGCTTATACGGTTGAGTATGTAGTTCAGGACCAAATGTGTGAGTCGTGTTCACGAGTTCAAGCTAACCCTGATCAGTGGGTGGCTGCTGTGCAGCTAAGACAACACGTTTCTCATAGACGAACTTTCTTTTATTTGGAGCAACTTATACTTAAACACGATGCTGCTATTAAAGCTATCAGAATTAAACAGACGGAGCGAGGGATTGATTTCTTTTTTGGCAACCGTAGTCATGCTGTTAAGTTTGTTGAGTTTGTGCTGAAAGTTGTCCCAATCAAGAGCCGCAGCGACAAGAAGCTTGTGTCCCATGATACTAAAAGCAATAACTACAATTATAAGTATACTTTCTCTGTTGAGATATGTCCGGTTTGTCGCGAGGATCTCGTTTGTCTACCTCCAAAACTTGCTGTTAGTTTAGGAAATCTTGGCCCACTTGTTTTATGCACGAAAATCAGTAACAGTATCGCGTTACTCGACCCATTAACTCTCAGGCACTGTTTTCTTGATGCTGAACAATATTGGAGGTCCTCATTTACATCGATTCTTACCTCTAAGCAGCTTGTGGAGTATGTGGTATTGGATGTTGATCCTATTTCAACTGAGGTTAATATCGGTGGTTCAAGGTACGTGATGGCTGATGTTCAAGTGGCTCGTGTGTCTGATTTTGGGAAGAATGATACCATGTTCTTTGTAAGGACTCATTTGGGACATTTGCTAAATGTTGGTGATTATGCTCTTGGTTATGATTTACATGCTGCAAATAGTAACGATATGGAGCTTGATAAGTATAAAGGTCTTGTGCTTCCTGAAGCTATTTTGGTTAAGAAGAGTTATGAGGAAAAAAGGCAAAAGAAGCGTGGAAAGCCTCGTGCTTGGAAGCTTAAGTCACTTAATATGGAGGTTGATGTGAGTGAAACCAGGGGAAAAGCAGATGAAGAAAAGATGAATAAGGATTATGAACAGTTTATTAGAGATATTGAAGAGAACCCTGAGATGAGATTCAACATTTCATTGTATCGAGATAAAGATTATCAGCCATCAGAAATGGGGTCTATGACTGATGGCGAGGGTGCCCCAGAGGTACCGTTGGAAGAACTGTTTGATGATCTAGAATTAAGCGATGAAGATGGCAACATTGAAGGAATGAGGGAGTAATTAGATTTTAATATTTTCATCACGTCTTTGGTGTTTTATATGATGTTGATTTGCTCCTTGTTTTGAAAATTTGTAAGACTTATGGCCAGTTTTGAAATCATATTTAATTTTGTGTTTGGTTTGTAAAAAATAATTATGTTTACAAGTGCAATCCTTTATTTTCAGTTTGTAACAACCGAGTCTCATACCAATAAATTACAAAGATACTGTTAAATTTTCCAGAAAGATATGTACAGTACACAAATAATTGGTTTTGACTGGTCGGTAAAAGGTAATTCTGCTGTGATCCTATTATTAGAAAATAATCAAATTTGTAGAAGTATGTAAGAAGTTTATTGTTAATCGAGATAGCTGTATGATAATGATTTAAGCTACAAAGACATAGTAATTCTATATTTATCTCAATAATCATTCTTTTGTTTACATGAACTTTAGATGAGAATTCAGCTTCGGATGTTAGTAGCAATTAGGGCTGGTCTTTCTCTTGGGTTAGCCCGCTTCTCTCTAATAGTATAATACGTGTCTTTCATACATCTACTTCCAGCAGAGACATGGATCTGGTCAAAGGTCATTTATAACGTTTGACAAACATGTCAGATATGTACAGGTTCGTTCCACTTCTCTTGAATCACGTTGGATCTTTTAAAAAATCTTTAGAAAGATTAGTGGTTCGAGAGGTGGTAATTTCGACCCATTTCTTATAATGGGTCAATTCAGGTTCTGTAATCATATTTAGCACAGTTAGTAGGCTGTAACTGTATTTAAGACACTAATAACTATAACACCTTGATCTGTACAAAAATTGTTTGTTTTGACCCGTTACCTGATCTCATTTGACCATCTCTACGCGGTTGTTGTGAGATGGTATTCAACTACAGGGTCTTTTGCTTCTTTACATGACTAAAGGACATGCCTTCTGGTTATTGGTGGCATTACTAGTGGGAGCTGTCCATGCTCCAACTAATAGACCGTATAACATAAAAGGATTATATTTGGTTACTTCTTGTATAACGTAAAATTATTTATCTCTACTCTTTTTAAGAGACTAGACGGCTGATGCTGCCTGCTTCTGCTGCTTGAATGTAATAGTTACTTATAATGGCCTCGAGTTTCTGGCATGTTCTGATTAATGAAGGAAGCACATTAGTTCTTGGTCATTTGGCTATTCATGGAATGAACAACTATACGGGTTTGACATATTTGCAACATGTCTTTGACTTTGCTCTTTCCAGTTATTTGTGTTCATTCCACACTCATTTGCCCTTTTCTTGCTAAAGCATACTAGTTTTTATATATTTGCACGTCCAACGATACTTATTTCAGCCTGCAAGTCTAATGAGGGGGACATTAATTTGCTAAAGTTGGGAAACATCTACACGAAGTTAAGTTGAATTTTAGGTGTCCAAACATTTGGCACAACTTAAACAGGACCGAAGCTAGCAGAATAACAGGTGAAGTAGCCATATTGAGCGCCTGGACAGGTGTCATTGCTCATTTGCTCATAACAGATGCTTTGTAGGTACACAGAATTCGGTTCCTTTGCGTGTTCTTGAGTAATTATCAAATAACATATTCTCCTTGCAATTAGTGATAAGAATCTTGAAGTGTTTTCATTATATGTGGACCATGGTTGGTTCTGGATTGTCATTGTTTCGCAAGTTTGGAATACTTTCAAGTGGGGGATAGAAAGAAATGGGAATAACCAATGTCATACCACTTTGCCGATGGAATTTATATCTAACGATGTATACTGTAATAAAGTTGTATCTTATACCGTTAAAATGTTATATGCCATCTTATCCTTTCATTTGCAAAATTCTGAAAAAGATCATAGCGTTCATTCGTTGGTATGCAAGTACCGTGGGAGATTGTACAAGTTCCATGCCATCATATTCAAGTTGGCATGATAACATTGAATCCAAGGCAAAATAAAAACTTTCTCAATAAGACAATTTGCAAATTCTGAAGTCTACTGTATATAGAAACTTATATGTAAGTATGTAACTGAACTTAAGCGCAAGAAGGTCTACTTGTCACTTCCACTTCACTTCTATTAACTTTTATGTTTAAGTTTCTATGCTTTTGTGAGGAATATTGATTGAACAAATGCTTTTGTGGCAGAAGAGTTGATTAAATCTTTTGAAAAAGCTTGAGGTGCATGGTTCAATTTTCATCAACAATAGATTTGTTTTATTACTATATGTGAATCATTCAAGAAGCACATTGCTAATGAACGTGATGTATGCGTAACTATATGTCTAAACTATCCATTTTTTGACGCAAATCTTAGCAGTTTTCTCTTTTCTCATGTCTACCTTTGATGTCGTTACCTTTGAAGGCTAACTTTCGGTGTATGAAAAGGTACATTGGAGTTATTTGATCAAGATGTGAGTCATTAATTCTTTAATGTATTAGCCATATATTCTTAATGTAGAAGCTAAGTTCAATGGATTTAGCCATACATTGAATCATCTAAGAAATTTCAAATAAGAAATTCCATTTTGATCTCTTTGTTTGTTTGACGATCAACTAAATAACACGTGTTAAGGGGAAAAGAAAACAACTCATTTTCCATTTTGCAACAGAAAAAAGTAGTGAGTGAGACTTGTCACTCATATTAGGCAAACCACATATAATATTTTGTTTTATATATTGCATTTTTCTTGATGCATAATAACTAAGATGTATCATATTTGACATGTTATTTGAGTTAGCTTTTGTGGCTGAAATACCAAACTACTTGAACATTCTAACTGGAGAAAGTTAAACTAGAAACTGGAAATTATAATCCAAGAAGAATAATGTGTCGACACTCAATCTAAGGCCACAAAAATTGCATGTGTGATGTATGAAATTCCCCAACAACATGCCATTTGTGCGGTCCAGAATGCGTGATAGTACAAACCTAAGGTTGGAATAAGATTCCAAACTCTTTTGGAGGTAGAGTTCAAAAGTCATACTAACGCTATGTTACGACTTACGACTTTCCACTATGTTAGGACTTTCTAAAAAAAACAAAGTTAGGAATTTTCTTGGTAACCACGTTTTTTACTTTTTAGTCTCTCGAATTGGGTTGAGGTTGGAGCTATTTCTTATATTATAGGCCAAATCTAAAACATATATTTTTATAAAATTATTTGACGAATTAGTTAGACCTGAAACTTATTAATGTAAAATCACATAAAAATACATCAAATTAAAAATTACATATATTTTCAGCTTTTACGTGATAATTCATTATATTTTTTAAGGTATTTAAGTAATTTAAATAAATTAAGTTCTATATGCGCTTTCATGGGGCAGAACATGAGACTTATAACATTTTATAAGTCATAAGTTCCATGTTCTCAATGTGATAAACGAGACTTATTTTATAAAATGATTTATTTTAAAAGCTCAAGCCCTTAGGCCGCCCACAGTGGGTCGGTCGACCTTGTGGGTTGCCTTGGGTTGAGCATCGGTTGCCCCATTGTGGGTGGGTTGTCTTGGTCGGTCGAGGACGAACTAGTTCGTGTAGATGACCCAGTTGGAAACACACATACTTCCAAAAATTGTACTATTTAGCATTAAAAAAAAAAAAAAAAAAAAAAAAAAAACTTGGTCATTTCTTTGTGTAGTAGGTCGTCATCGGGTTGTCATGAGAAAGCTCGATATGGCGGTGGTGACTTAGTGTGCAACCTTATAAGCCACAAGAAGCCTCGTGCCAAACACAACCTTTAAAGTTGACGTTACCGTTTAGCTTAAGAGTTCTTTGCACCTCGATATCTCACATTTTAATAATGATAGTTACAAATAAAAACCTTTTGTATCGATTATTGATGTTACGCGAATAACAAGAACTTGACTTAAAACTAAACTAAAAGCATAAAAAAGGCTGTTAAGATCGAAACCCCACCCGATATCATTTTTATTTTTGTAAGATCGGGATTGTAAGATCGAATCAAGATCCTAAGATCCAAAGGAGTCGACTTGTTTTACATTTCTGTTTAAAATCAAAGATAAATTCATATAATAGCCTCTTGAAGATATCAAAGTTCGAATTTCAAATATTAAAGTAATAGTAAAACACAAAAAAGTAAAACTTCAATCGTTAAATTAACGATTTAGCAGAATATGATTACATAACATGAGTTATAAACGTTTCAAAACATATGAGCATAATACCAAAAGTGTAATTGTATATAATTTGATAAGAAAACAAATTGTGAGTTACTTATCACTTTTATTTTCGGACTTAAGCACAAATTGATAGGCTAAAAGATAGAACAAATTAAAATAGATGTGGGCTTAGGTAAACTCAGATCGACTAGCGATCTTACGAGTTTACGTAGGATCCTACGATCTTACTTACGATCCTATCCCACATACGATCTTATGACGATTTTAGCCAATGAGCACTTAAGATCGTACGATCTTACGAGTTTACTCGCGATCTTGACTAAGAGATTAGTAATATTAAAAGTAATAAATTATGTATACTCACTAGTTTTACTCGTATAAAATTGTAAACATCGTGTACATTTAGGGATGAGCACGAGTCCGAAACCGGACTCGATGGATCCGGAAATCCAATATGAAAAATAAGAACCGAGAACTGAATCGAACATAATTTTCGGTTCCAATTCCACTTTTTCGGATTTACCCTGCTAGGAACCGATTTTTAAGAAATAAAATAAAAAATCTTATGAACAAATGAATTAGGCGAATAAAAACATTTTTTTTCGTTTCCAGTCATTGACGTTTAAACCAATAACGTTTAACAACTAGCATAAACTCGAAAAAAATCATTTTATAGTTTGACACCGACAAATGTTTAACATATCAATGACATATAACAATTCCAAAAATAAAATAAAATAACTTTAAACTTTGTCCAACCAAACAACCAAAACCGTTTATGGTTTTATTGATATGTTAAACAAGAGAATCGAATCGAAACTGAGTTGTGGTTTTATAGATCCAACTAAAATGTGTCACTGACTTGCTCATGGTTATAGAACTAAATGTATTTCATGAAATGTTTTGAGCATGGGAAGTAAATAAAATTATATGTTTTTAGAATTATTGGGTATTTGGTTTTGAAACCGAGAACCGATAGATCTGAATTGAAGCGGCCTAAGAACCGAGGTATCTCAAACTTAAAAACCAGAATCCGGTTTGGTTTGATCGGAGTGGGTATTGTTTATGTTGTTGTTATAAAACGAGGATTACAAGGAATAATAAAACTTATCCAATGAGGTTAAAAAGCGTAACCTACACGCGGCATAACCTACACAAGGTGACTCAACCGCCCTTTTTGCCTGCCTATATATATTCTCCCATTTTCCCCAATAACACAACCCACAATTTAAAAAAAAAAATAATCATCAAACTTTATACGTGCATCAATCGTTTCTTAATCTCATTCGCATTTATTCAATCGGTACGTTGTTTGATTTATTATTAATTATTCGATTGATAATTCGCTTTTTTATTACGTATTATTGTTAGATTGATTTATTAATTAATGGTTTGTATTTCACAGATTTTTCTTTGTTTCGTTATTCGAATTCTTTACTTGTAAGTTATCTCATTCAATTTTTAATTTATTTATTGTGTGTTTTGCATACATGTATTTGTTTTTCATTGCTTAATTGTTTGTTTGTTTGTTGATGTATTAAACCTATACTTCTTAAGTTGTTGTTACAATTTATGCATGTTTAAGCTATACGATATTCATTAAATAAATACTACAGTTTCTGTTTAATTATATGTTTCTTCAAATTTCATGTTTTACCCCCAAATCTTTCTTTAATCAGTCTGTATTCTATTTGGAGTTTTAGTCTTGGTTTATCCAAACTTATTCCACCAAATTTGCGAAATTTATGCATGTTTAAGGTTTAATGTTTGGAGGGTTTAATTTTGTTACATGTCAAATATCTAAATACAACTACTACAATACCAATCCTGCCGGGAGCTTGGTATGGGGAATATGAAATATAAAAAATATCTGACTCATTATAGCCAATCAGTCCGCCAACATATACTATACAATGAGGGTGTTTGTCTAAGCTTATTTGTGGTTGATTTCAGCTTTTATTCATAAAGCCAAAAATTTCCGGCTTATATCGAGACTTATGAGCTTTTATAAACTTATTATGATATAACAAACTTTTATTACAAGTCCCGAAATAAGCCAGAAAATCCTGGCTTATGAAGTAGAAAGCTTAAACAAACCACATGCCCTGTATGTGAAGATGCTACTGATAAATTTATTGTGGGTACTGGGTAGTTATGAAGTACTAGCTTGTTATAGTACCTACAATGATAATAAAATGTTTCTGTGTACTTTATGTTTTGCCTTTTACATATGTTTTCATTAACCCATCCTCTCTATAAATTATTGCAGGGCAATCGAATGTTCTAATGGACTCAGAAGCAGGCAAAAAGAAGTCTAGTAGTAGTAAATCATTATTTTACGAAGCTCCTCTTGGTTACGGAATTGAAGACGTGCGACCAAACGGTGGAATCAAGAAATTCAAATCTGCTGCTTACTCTAACGTAATTTACTTGATCTACACTTTATGCAATTTTTACTTGCTATTTCTTTGTGTTTATCCACTGACCATCATATTTGTTGTTTTTTTGTATGTTACAGTGTGCTCGGAAACCATCCTGAGTTGTTCTGATCTGCGCGCGCATAACACCCTTAGATAGCACATTTAATTTAATCGTTTCTTTCTCTCTCCTTTTCTCGTTCTCGTTTTTCTTATTCTCTCTTCGCAACAACAATTACTATAAAAAGCAAAATGACAATGGAAGTATCTGCCATTGGATTCGAAGGCTACGAAAAGAGGCTCGAAATTACTTTCTTCGAACCTGGCCTCTTCGCTGACCCTGGAGGCAAAGGCCTCCGTTCCTTGACCAAGGAACAACTCGATGAAATACTGACACCGGCTCAGTGCACCATTGTTGATTCTCTATCAAACGATCTATTGGACTCGTATGTCCTTTCGGAATCCAGCCTATTTGTGTACCCTTATAAGATTATCATCAAGACATGCGGCACAACAAAGCTGCTCCTTTCTATCCCACCTGTCCTCGAGTTGTCTTTCCAACTTTCCCTCACTGTTAAATCTGTCAGATACACTCGTGGGAGCTTTATATTTCCTGGAGCACAGCCGTTTCCTCACCGCAGCTTCACCGAAGAAGTAGCGGTCCTCGATAGTTACTTTGGAAAACTTGGTTCGGGTAGCAAAGCCTACGTTATGGGCGGTGAAGACAAGAGTCAACAATGGCATGTCTATTCTGCATCTGCTAAAGCAGCCGAACAACCAGTTTATACTCTCGAGATGTGTATGACAGGTTTGGATAAGAAGAGTGCAGCAGTGTTTTTCAAGACTCCATCAAGCTCTGCAGCTTTGATGACTGAAGTTTCTGGTATAAGAAAGATTTTACCTGAGTCCCAAATTTGCGATTTTGACTTGACCCATGTGGGTACTCTATGAATGCTATTGAAGAGGACGCTATTTCTACCATCCACATAACACCTGAAGATGGATTCAGTTATGCTAGCTTTGAAGCTGCAGGTTACACATTCCGATCATCCATGGATCTGACCCTTTTGCTGGAAAGGGTCTTGGCTTGCTTCCAGCCATCTGAGTTTTCTGTATCGGTCCATGGAACTGACTTGAAGGATCTCAGCAATCTTAATGTTGAAGCATATACTCTGAAAGAATCAAGCTTTGAAGATCTGGCTGAAGGTGGTTCGCTGATGTATTACGGCTTCACTAAGGGAGGTAGCTGCTGTGGCTCTCCCAGGTCAATCCTGAATGGCTGCTGGAATGAGAGTGAAGACGAAGAACTCACCAAGAAATAAGCTTGTCGCAAAATTGTTGCTACCAGACTATCATATTTTCTATTTGCTGCTGTTAATGTCGTTGCTTTTCTGGGGCTTGGTGTTTTCCCTTGCCCGTTTACTGTTCGTGTTTTTATTGTTTACTTTGTTGTGTGAACCTTATTTGCAGCATTAATAAAGTCTGGGTTGATGTTTATAATCTGGTATGCATATTTAGGTTCCCATTTTGCTGTGGTTGGAATTCAATTATATAAAGTAACATTTGTGGCAAACAATGGCACCTCAGCTGTTGAGAAAATTACAGTGGGAGGCTCTGCACTGCGTGTTGGCGCGGTTTTGAACATGCTAAATTGCTAAAATTACTCCCACAGACATAAGATATGCAAACTGGATTGTTAAGCTCTAATTAAACATGATCCAGTATGAAGTTCAAGTGTTCGAGCACATGATGGTTTATGCCTAACTGCAGATAGATGCAATCTTAAAGTTTTGCAAGAAACCGAAACACAAACTTGATAATGCTTAAAAGTTGGGATTGCTCTGCTCAAAATGTCTATATAAGAATGCTTTAGAAACACGAATAAAAAATAGGGTTTAAAGATTCCGATTAGCTGGGATTGTTTCAACTAATATTTGGAAAGCTTTCAAAATACAGTGAGTAGAGCAAATACGACTGCGAAACAGTGAAACACGTACAGCTGTTACATGAAATTGATCTTTTTATACAAGTATAATAATTGGATTAGATTTATAAAAAGATGTCTTATATTTCTGATTTACTAGAAACACGGAATTAGTTTTGTAGTTTTTTTGCCTGATTCAAGGAACAAGCAACAAAATCCTAGCTTTGAATCGATAATATGGGCAATAGAACCGAAACATGGATTACTCTTCACATTCAACACTATCTCTGTGTATTGCAGAATGTAAACCAGTAAATGTATAACCACTAAAAATAGAAACCACAAAAGAGGCCAACAAGTGTAAACTTGTCCTTGTCTTTCTCCAACTCAAAATTGGTCATATTCAAACACCCGAAAAAACCTGGAGAAATTTATGGAGAATGAAATTTAAATGCCATATATAATCCTGTCTCTACCTCATACATTTTCAACAAAACAAGCCCTGTTTGTATCGACACATTTTGAATCACACCAATCTCTAAAAAAAAAATCATGAACAACAGCCAAAGCGCAAGTTACCAAGCCGGCCAAGCCAAGGGCCAAGCCGAGGTGACTAACTAATCTATCTACATTCATATTCATGTTTGTTTATTCGCTTTAACTTTTTGCCATTTTCATATCCATGGTCTGTTTACGCTTGTTGACTGCCTTAGCAGGTCGAGATCACGTGCACAATAGATGAGTGTGGTTCAATGCCCATCATCTTTACATACATTTAATAAAAGACCCTTTGAAATTTTAACACTTTATTGAATATGCCATAAGAAAGCATCGTATTTATATATTTTGAGACCGAAACAGAAGATGAAGAGAAAAAAATTCTATAAGTATGTTTATAACATTTGGTATTTATTTTGTTATATGCAGGAGAAGGGCAACCAGTTGATGGATAAAGCTGGCCAAGCTGCTCACTCTGCCCAGGATTCAGCCCAACAGGTCCATTTTAGTTTCAAAATATCCATCTATGATTTATCTGATACAAATATTATATATCTTTTAATACTTTTTCCATACCCAAACAAATATCATCTAAGTTGCTATTAAACATCCACAGTCAAAATATAACAATGCAGGCTGGACAGCAGATGAAGGCAGGTGCACAAGGAGCTGTTGATGCAGCCAAGGATGCCACCGGTATGAACAAATGAACCTCGAGGGACCATTTCATCAGCCATCATAACAATCTATTCAATTAATTTTCATTTTTTTTTTGTATTCATTTTGTTTTTATCATTCCCTCGAACAAAAAAAGGAGAGTTCCTATGTACTTGAGGTCTTACATTTGTTCTAATAAAATTTAAAAAGCGTATGAGGTGGTCATTTAGCACTTGTTCTACTATTTTATATATACATCTGTATGTCGATCATTAAAAGTTATGCCCGTCCCACGTCATGGACAAGTCTCTGTGTACATAGAAAGTGACACGGCATCTGTGCTCCATTCTGGTGGATTGACGGATGGCTTAAAAAGGACATATCGATAAGCAAACCGCAACTAAAATGTGCAAGTGTTCTTGTATTTTTCCATGTCGATTTTCAGGTTTGTGAGCATATGGACAAGACAATAAGACAACAAAAAAGTTTCAACACTTGATATGGCAATATCTTAATCATCTTGTGATCATTATATCAAAACAAAACATGATACATGTTTTTCTTGCAATAACATAAGATTCAGGTCAAGGTAGGTTTTGTCTCATTCATCAAAATGGTCCGATGTTGTGTTCAAATGCTTTATGATATCCTTAATCGAATCATTCTAGCAAAGTACTCGGTTATTTTTGTAATACAGGTTTTGTAACTATCCTTAATCTCTTTAAGCCCAACTTGGCCGGTTTTGAACTGAAACATTACCTGTTTCAACGTATTAACCTGCCCATTTTGGCAATTCATGGTTAAATGATAAGTGAGTTTTTATGGTCATCTCGTTATCTATCGAGAAGAAAATAGTGGTTGATCACATACTCGAAATCCTTATTATTTTACCTAAATCGGCATAATTTTTTTATAATTATTTTTGATTCAAAAGACCCGTTGGCAGTTGTCTAGTGCAGAATAAAAATCAAACAAAGCAACTGAAAAATAAAAACCTTATAAGAACGTAAGATTGTAAGATTATGGAAACAAGTGTTCGAAAGAAGAAAAAAAGAGTGAAGCGATTTGAACCTTTGCCTTTCATGAGTTACTGCTTTTCTGCTTGAAACTAACTACAATAACATGCAAATATTATATTTATAAATTTCTAATTATAATTACAGCATAACAAGCCTGGAGTGTCTAGATGACAGTTGTTCTCAAAAGAAAGCCATGACTTGGTTGATTATAATTTTCGTAAACTCTCAAACTTGGCCAGGTTACTACTATGTTTAAATCGAACCGTCCATACTGCTAAGTGCTAACATTAGTGTCTTACCAATCAGGAAATCAGATACTAAGAAAGTTAAAGAACCAACTTGCATATGTTTGACTACTTTAGTACATCAACATCTAAGGTTTCAAATTTTCAATGGAAATTTGGAAAAAGCAATTTTCCATCTTTTTTGACACAAAATCATGAGGATTAACATCTTTGGATCCCATCCAAAGGACCACATGATTGTAGCAAATTAGATTACACAATTGGACCCTATAAACCACAAAAGGAGACCAAAAGATGTGTTTCTTTATAAAAGAAACATAGAAAAATAAGAAGCATGTGAACTTTCTTCTAGTGGAGTTGGGGCCTTTCCATAAAGAATGCTTAAAATCCATCTTTCTAATTTGGTAACTATTTCTGTTATAGTAGATAAAATGTAAGATACAAATTGTTATGAGCTGTTGGTAGGGTATATGGGTGCATACCCATCTGGTTCTATAGATTTGGCTGAGGGAGAAACATTTTCTTCTTTTATGTCATGTGTTCCTACTTTACAAATATATGTCTTTTATCTTATAAAAGTAACTTGATATTTGTGATCCGATGCTTAGGTGAGTAACATGGTAGGTTTAATAGATCTTGAGCTATTTTTTTAACTATGGTTTCCGACTTTTTAGCCGAATACACCGTCACACAGACTCAAACCAGTTAAAGCCTCTCATCTTCAGGAGGTTAGCGTGATCACTTCAAAGTTGTTTGCACCTATGACAGGAATTAAACTTGAGACCTCAGACAATTTAAAATGACATTCATGATCCCTTTTGCAACTATGTATGTGCAACTTTAAGAGAAGCTCAAGATATACAAGATCGCAAAGACACTAGGGGCAGGATGGGCATCTACCCTTAGAAAAAAAAATTATAGGGTACCTTTTTAAAATATACGGTTATTTGCCCCTTAGCAACAATATCTGTAGTTCATTGTTTTTTAAAAAGATTAAAATTGTAACTTATTTTTAGGGGTGTTGGTGTTGTTGCTGAAAAAGATTAAAATCAGTTAATTTATGAAAAATAATCTTTATAATCTTTTAAAAGCTGGTTTTGTGAACTTATTTTTTCAAAATAATTAACAATTTTGGTTTGCCAAACAAAGATTAGTTTTTGAACAAAGTTTATTTTCCAAAATAGTAATAATTTTAAGCCTTCATAATCTTCCAAAATCTCTCGCGTCAAACATGCCTTTACTGACGAAAAATTCACACTTGCCCTAGATGGTTTGTTGTATGTTTAAACGAGAGGGCATGATGAAAGACTAACCACTTCACCTCTAACAAAAATGGTCCCAACCATGATCCATGAACCATCTTAATCTTATATTTTGAAAAGGAAGAGACAATTTTGCCCACCTATTCTTGCCACTTGATGAAGGCAAGTCCTTGGGGGACACTTTTGTCATCTTTTTATTTTCTTGTTTTCTTCCTTATGTTTGGTCAATTTAATTTTGTTTTAGAGAACACCCTTTATTTTCTTTAAATCATTCTTTCTGATAATGTTGAAAATCATATCCATAAAAGGTAATACATATTATTAGTTCAATAGTTCATAGATGAATTCTCGGAAGTTCAATGGACATATGTTCAAATGTTAAACAGAAACAGTCTTGAAACGAGACCATTAACCCAATGATTAATGTCGAAAGAACATTTTTTTAGTTGAATGACTCGAATGGGACGTTCTCTGTTAAAATTGTTTTACACGATAATCATTACACATATGGTTAGCGTTACATCATTTCATAACATGATATATGAAATCAAATGCGTTAGAATTAAGTACAATTTACGATGGATCATGGATGAGCCAAAGCACATGATTAGCTTGTACACGTCTATGAAGAGAGCAAATAAAACGCATCGTTTGAATCTAATCATGAAGAGTACCAAAAATTTAAATAGTTGCATCGAATCCGACTTTCCACCAATAGAAAGAGACGTTTCGAATAATAATGCCTTTGTATAGTCTTTGTTGAGAGAAGTTGTTTGGTAAAGTATGTTAAAAACATCAGATTCAAGTCATTCCTTATTAAGCAACCACATTCTCTCAATGATATCACTCTACACCTAACATGATCATACTTATCATTGAAATCGTTAGTATTGTTCAGTTAATCTAACTATAAACTTATGATATAGTTCATGACAATGTGTAATTAGTATGTTACGGTCATCACGAGTCGCTTTGTTAGTCTTGAATCTGATAGAACTTGAATCTTTTGAGAATAATGTGACTTTCGGTGTAGCAACTAAAGAAAGAATGTTTTTTTTTTTGGTATGGTTACATGTCTGTATATACGATCTTGAAAGACTCTATAAAGGCATTAAAGCACTTCTTACAACATTGTACTCCTACATGCTTTTTATTTTCTTTTTGTAAAATAACATATATGTATAACGCATGCTATTTTTATATATGTTCACATCAACATGGTTTTCAATATCTCAGAGTATGTTCATGCATGCTTATAACAATAATAATCCATGTGGGTGACTATATTACTTGCATCGACAACCTACACTTTATTTTCTTTTACTTAAAAAACACATGGTAACTTACTTTTTGGAAAGCACTATGATCAAATAGGTACATTACTAGATGTGACAATTTCAAGTTATTTACCGAAATCTAGGTTGCTTTGGGTTAACCAGATCTCAATGGTGGCTCAAGGGTAAAGCAATTAAAGCTACTGCTTTAGGCCTCCAAATATTCAAGGCTCCTAACTTTTTAATGTCCTTTATGTATATATAGTCCGTCATATTTTTTTCTCGGATATCATCGTAGGTCTTGATATATTAAAGCCATCGATTACTAAATTAAAACTACTTAGAGATATTTGATTAGTTTTTGTTTGGTTTTTCATATCCATAAGATTAACTCCGTATTTGAGTTATAGAAACAGGAACTGGAACAATCTTTTTACTATTACGAAAATGATGGATTAAGCTCATTTAATGCAACAAATTCTAATGACTTTTTGCTAATACCGTAAACATGTTAAACGTTTGAAGATCAATTATGAATAATTAACCAACAAGGATAAGCTATTTTTCAACGAACGAACATGAACACCAATGCCCATTCGCTTAAGTGTTCATATAAGATCGTTCTTTCGTTAAACCTAAACTATCTTCAATCAACTCTTAGTGTTTTTAGTTTGATAGTTGCATGTTCTATTAGTCCAATGAATCGAATAGCTAATATTAAGTTAAAAAAAAGTAATTACCAAAAAGGCCTAATCGCTCAAGTGTTCATATTTGTTCGTTCTTTCGTTAACCCTAAACTATCTTCAATGAACTCTTAGTGTTTTTAGTTTGATAGTTGGATGTTCTATAAATCCAATTAATCGAATAGCTAATATTAAGGTTTTTAAAAAAAAAAAAAGAAAGTAATTATTGAAAAGGCCTAATTTTAATATTTCGCTTGAGGCCTCGAGAAAACTTTAGCCGCCCCTGCCAGATCTCCAATAGGTTATCCGCTATGAATACTAGTTTGCGTCATTATTCACTTTACTTTTAATACTGAAACGTTGATTTCATTAAACGAGACAGCTAGCACGAAGCTAGCTAGTAAACAAAGAGAACACATGCATGTTATACAATCGTATAAGACGGCAATGAATCATTTTGCCAATCAATCCAATTTGGATTCAATTTCTTGTTCGTGTGAAGCATTATTGGAAAAAAAGAAATGTCTTAATGCATCATTATTTACTAGATAGATTGCAGTAAGAGACTGAAAGTTCAAGAGCACTTGGCATCGTTACCAATAACATGCCATTTGATCATTTTAAACCAATAACACGCCAAACATTTTACCATGCAACAAGCCAACCACAATCAAAAGGGAATTGAGTTGGTAGAGTGGCCTCAAGGCAACGGAGAAAGAGGACAAACTTTTGCTATTTTTTTAATTTTTTTTAGTGTATTGTGAGTGAGAGGTATTTTTAGTGAGGTATTTTGTGGACCCAATAACATGTTATTGTTGTGTTATGAGAGAGTGTGTTTGAGTTATTGGTGATTTATTGGGAGGTGTATGATATGACGATGAGCTGACATACCAATAACGTGTTACTGTTATCCACGATACTTTGTGCTCTAACAAACTCTAAAGACTAGAAATATAAAAAAGATTTAGTTAGCGATGTAAAAATTAAAATAAAATAGACCGGGAATAATTCGGTGGTAATGATGTGAGAATCATCCGTCACACTCTTGTAGACTAGAAACAGACTACTTTTGACTGTCAGCCTACGTGGCATTTACAAACCAATTACCTTTTTTGAAAATAAAAACTTTTTTTTTCTTCCTCTCTTAAATCCCTTATTTTTAAGGGTTAATTCCATATTTATTCAACTGAAACATGATAATGCCATAATTACTCAAAACATGTTTTAAATGCATTATAAATCATGCATTCAAAAGTTGTATTTTGGGTATATATATAACATTTTCATGTTTAAATTGGGTAAATATGAAATTATCCTTATTTTTAACGTCTTACGTTAGTTTTAGAAAGATAGAAAATTTTTATTTGGCTCATATGGCATAGAATTGTTGATTTACGTAGTATTATTTTTTTTATTATTATTATTTTTTTCAATTACAACTTTTAACTATATACCTCAATATTCATACCACAAGTCGACTCTATTTTCATCTATATCCCGCGACTATATATTTTAAACATGACTTGAATCCTTGTTTAAGAGCTTCACAAGCTGACTCTATTTTCATCTAGGTATGTTTGTCATTAATGGTATGGTATATATCATAATCAGAATGAAAGTTGTTAACATGATATATAAGTTGTATTTTTTTTTTCAATAAAAATATTTGATAAAGTTAACTATTAAATGTAATTATAAGATGTAAAATGATATAAAATGGCATATCTATAATTATAAACAAAATTTTGAAGGTATATCAGTGATTTAAAGTTTTAACAGCTATAGGATGTTTAAAAAAACTTTATAAATCAGCTTTTCATTCAAAAGCTATTTGTTTGAAATAAAATATTGAAGTTAATGTATCCAAACGAACCTACTTATTTTAAAAGAGATTATTTTTATAACAAAAAGCTAAAAACTCTAAAAAAAACCCTACCAATTTAATAGGCCTTATATGCCACGACTACGCAGGACTTGAACCCTGGTTTAGAAGCTTCACAAACCGACTCTACTTTCATCTATATTCCATGACTACACGAGGGGCAAAAACTTGTCTGGTGCATTTTACATACGCTAAAACTAAAAGAAACCAAAAGAAGAATAATGAGTGCCATTAAATTACCTTTTCATTTCATGATTTATGTTTTTAAAAATACATGAGAAGTGACATTTGAGTCTATTTCTTCATTTCCTAAATATAAAAAAAAAGAAAAGATGAAGCAATATCCATAAAAACACAATAATAATTGCAAATGCATACCAAATATAACTTTGAAAATCAGAGTTACTACTGTTGGAAGGTACAGTATTAATCGTGCAACATAAATGAACAAACCACAAAGCATTCAGTTTCAGAGAGCACTATGTGTTTGGTTCCAAAACTAGCTTGTACAATCAACCATCCTGTAATTTTGGATGATTATGCTTTGTTTCTTTTACCCATAGCCTCACCTGCCCCCACTTAATCACAAGCATCCCCCTTTTATCCATTGTATTTGTCACACACAAAGGGTATTTTAGACATTTTGTAAATGACCGATTTGATGTTTTTATTAAGGGAAATATGAAGGTTTATACTTAGCCTAAAGAAAATGAATTCTTATATGTAAAAATGATATTTATTTCTATTTTATCCGTTAATGCAATCTTGTAACTTCAAGAGAGTTATTAGTGGATGACACACGTGATAAGGTAATACCGTAATATGATAAATTTGTAGAATGAAAGAAAAATGATATAATTATGCTCGCATTCTATATGTGATCAACAAGTTTGATGGTTAAAAAATAGTTAATGTGGTCAATGATAATCAAATTGTATTTGATCTAGCGATATGTGAGTGAGTTTGATGTTTTAAGTCTTAATTGAGATATTTGTGATGTTTATGTCAGATGGTTGGTTGTTTATGTGTGTGAATATTGTCTGATTAATAAAAATGATAATATATAAAATTTTGTCGTTAAGAAATGTTAGTATTAGCATACACATTAGTCAAATTGATAAAGGTCTTAGTGTTAAGAGTACGAAAGTTCAGTTGTTTTTTGCCTTGCATGACAAGCTTATGTCTATAAAACAACCGACTTCTTTTGTGTTTTCTTTAGTTTCTAGCTCATGTCTATCCTATTTAGACCCCTTACCAACCTCTCATCTCTATAAAAGGAGGTCACGGATGATAGTTAAAAAATCAAGTGTATAACTTCGAAGGTTGTTTGAATTAATTTCTTTTTGTTCTTGGAAAAGTCAAGGCACTAAAAAACATTTGATTTTAAACAAAAAGTTACTTGGAAGGTATTTTTTGTACAAGGTACTTTGTTTAATTCAGTGTTGTGAGGTTTATATCACAAGGTTCTCAGAATAAACAAAGGGGCGTATAAAAGATAGTCTAAGACTTATCGAGGTTGCAAGGTTTCTTAAGTTACAAGAAATTTGATTTGCAAAAATAAAGTACGACAAGCATTACTTTAAAAAGCGCATGATAATTTCTTGATTCAAGGGTTGTTGACTTGTTGGAGAGTTTGATTTCCAAGGTTCAATCGACATTTGAGTAAGAAAGAGTTCATTTTTGAAGGGTTTCTTGGTTTGGTTGATTTCTAAGAAGGTTTATTCTTATGGATATATCGATAAAGCAAGGGGTTTTACACACTAGTAAGTTTGTTAGATTTTGGTTTTTATGTAAGGAAATTCACAAAAGGGATTTTTTGTTGTGCAAGATAAGGGATGGGTCAAGTTCTGTGTTGGATAAATGTCAGATATGTTCCGAATTTAAGACGAAAGTTCATATCATTGGACACTCTTGAAAAAGAGGGTTATACCTTGAGGATGCAGTCGTGTAGGATCAATGTTATAAAGGGTTCTGTAGAAAACTAGAAAGGGGGTTGAATAGTTTACCAATTAAAAACTTTGTTTTGAAACTTATTGAAAGATCAATTGATATTGATCTTGAGTATGTTAATGAAATATGCAAGCAATGTGTAATAAGTAAATAAGGAAAGAGATGATCAAACCACAACAAGTTGTTTATAGTGGTTCGCCTACAAGGACTCTTTTTCCTTGCCTACTCCACTCCCGAGTCTCACACTCGAGAGTTTAACTTCACTAGTCAACAAGCTCCTTTCACCGTGGAGAAAACCTTTACACTTCGCTTACACTATTTAGACACTAAGCTAGATGTCGAGTTCTTTCCAAGGTACAACTACTCCCACACACAATGTATTTTGAGGACTAAAATACTAACCACTCACACTCACAAGATTATGATGGTTTGATACAACAATGAAGTATGGATCAACACTAGATCATACAACACTAAACAAACAAGACTTCCAACTTCTCGTTGAAGCTTGAATATGACTTGATCTTCTTTGCTACAAAGAGATCACTAATATGATATAAGCGAGTTAGAAAGGTTAGAGAAGATATGTATGAGAGTATGTTAGAAAAGGATGATGAACTACTTGGCTTGGCATTGCTATTTATAGCCAAAATGGACGAGGCGTCACGGACGACGGACCCTTAAAGGGTTCCGCCGTGTACCATTTTAGTACCGTGTCTCGGCGACCAAGATATCAAATCTTGCCAAAGTCAACTCTATCTAAGTGAGATTGTGCAAGATATGAAAGTACAAATCTTCACAAAATATCTAATGGAATCTTCCAATGATTTCCATGATGTAATACATGATGTCATATGTTGTATTTCTATTTTTAGAAATATGCAAATGCTTAAGTAGTGTTTGGTTTAAGAACCTAACACATTCTAAAACTACTATCATACATAATGATTAGAGTCATATCAAGATGTCACTAATCACAAATGTAAATGCTTGAATGATGAATATATTGTTTGAGAAAGCTTGTTTTAATATCTATTAAACTTGACAAGCTTTAAGCTTTTATAAATTAAATTTACTTTTGTCGTTAACAAAACTTAGGCAAAGATCAAAAATATAAATAACGTTTAATGACGATATTTGTATTAACAATCTCCCCCTTTTTGTTGAGGACAAAATATAAATTTTATTTTATAAAAGAAACAAAGTTTGTACAAGAGTTATAAAAATATTAGTTTTAGAACTTGAAAAGGAAATGATAATGCAAGTGTATGAAGTTTGACTTTTATGAAAGTCAAAGAATTCACTAGTTGATGCATGATGTTGACTTTTTGAGAAAGTCAATTTATGCAGTTTGACTTTAAGAAAAGTCAAGTATTATCAATGAGGGTTCATGTTTGACTTTTAGAAAGTCAAATGTATGCGGTTTGACTTTTCGGAAAAGTCAAATATAAATAATTTCAAAGTTCTATATATTCTCCCCTTTTGTCTCAACAAAAAAGAAGAGGCTATCTTGGAATGTAATGAGCGAGCTACTATCTCCCCTTGTTCAAAGCTCCCCAAATTGGGTGCTTTAATGGGAAGATACATGGATTGTGAAAATAAAGCTACAAAAAAATTGTTAGTAATAATGATCATTCACAAGCATTTCCAAACACTATGTAATGACACCAATAATATAATAAACAACATTCATTAGTTAAAATGTTTTCATGAGTAAAGATCATGAAAAGAGAACACAATGATGTGTTTTAGTACAAGAAATAAAAATTATCCTAAGAAAGTAAAAATAAGAAGGACTATTCTAAAACCATCCTAAAGTGATGGTGGATGGGAAAAAGCGTTGAGGCGCTCGAGGATGTGGTTGAGGATGAACATCATTTCTTCTTGGATGTCATGGACCATAACCCGGTCCGTTCCACGATTTGGCCCGTTTGCTCACAAGTTGAGCAACCATGCCTTGGAGGGTAGAATGTTTGGGAGGTTGTGGTGGTGGAATGGTGGATGTGTTGGTGGTGTTGGGGATGTTTGGAGTGGTCATGATGGATGCAAGCAAAGCATTTTGCATTTGCATTGTCTCACTTAAGTGAGAATCCACCATGCCTTTGAATTGGTGGAGGTTGTGGAGTTCCGCTGAATCTCCTCTCAGTGGGATTGGCATCCCATACATTCCTCAATGTCCTCAAGATGAGGGACATTGATGGGGAAGTGGATGGTCCCCATACAAAGGACCATGAATGTCTTTGTGAATGGGGTGGAAGAGAAGAGGTTTAGGCCCTAATGGGCGTTTGGGTCGAGGATGACCGAGGGTGACTCATGAGCAATCCGCTCAATTGTGCCAAATGATGGCAATGGTGGTGGATGATTTGGCCTAGGAGGCAAGTCATCCAAGTCCTCTAGGAAAGGATTTGGTGAAGTTGGTGGAGTTGAAAATAACTCCATAGGAGCGAGTTGGAGACCTTGGTGGTGAAGGTGGTGAGGGTGTTTTGGATGTTTGGATGGGTCTGGGAGGAGGTGAAGTTGGTGTTTTGTAGGTGGTGGAGTGGTGATCACAATGTGTGATTGATTTGGTGTAGCAGGTAAGGCTTGTATCATCTCGGATGGGAGATGAGATTGTTAGTGGAGAAGACTCGGATGAGGAGCTCATGTTCACGAAGCAACAAGGCCTAACGCTAATTCTAGCGGTCTTCTTGCAAGGTTTTGGAGAGGATTTTGTCATTTTTGACTTGGGTTTTACTTTGCTAGATAATAGTAAGAATGAAGAAGGTGTGAGGATGATCATGGTAAAACCTCTCAATTTATAGAAGTGAAAAATTGTGGAGAAATGTGTTTGATTTGATGTTCAACCATTGAAGAGGAGGTTCTAATGATTTGGAAGTGGGTTGAATGCTAGTCATATCACCCAAGTCAATCCATATAAGAGATGGAGTGAAGAAGAAAAGATTTGCAATAAATGTGTTCTAGTGAGTGGAATTTCCTAACATTGATTACCCGGTTTGAAGGTACCAAAATTTGGTTCCTTCCTTTATGCCAAAGGGCTCCTTGGGTGGATTTTCAAATTTTTGAATTTTGGTGGAAATGGATTTCTTATATACCTTAGTGAATTATACTAAATCTAATAACATTATAAACTAGGTAAGATTGATTTATAAGTGATGGAAGATAATTTGGAATCACGAAAGAGTCGAAATTCGAGAAAATTACGGAGGATCCACGGCACCAAAAATATACAGACGGTACCCTAAAAGGGTGCCATCCGTCCTTTGTGCAGTGTATGGCGGTACCAAACTACATAAAGGACGGTACCAAAATTATGGTGCCGTCGATCCGTGAAGTCTTGAAATATGGACGAGTAAGTTTTAGGTGTCGGGGACATTTCGAAACACGAAATTTTTCTCAAAAGTGTTATACTAAACATTTCTAGTTAGGAAAAGTAAATAACACATGTATAAACATAGTGGAGCATAGATTTTGAGCAAGGCTTATTGATTTTCACAATATAGTGAAAATGGGTAAAATTTGATAGCATACTTGTGCTATCCCCGCATTAGATTGTTAGCATACACCATTGTTTCAAGTTATATTATCATCCTACATAATAAAAACAACTAAATAGTATCAAACATTGATGATAATGCATTGTTCCAAACACTCCTTAAAGTACCCTTATTTTTCCAACTTCTTGTAAATCTTGTTCATCATCCTACCAAGGCACTTGAACATTCCCTTAGTTTGCTTGAATTCACTGATTCATTCTCAATCTCGGGAAGAGATGCGTAATACTCATGAGGTGGAAGATGAGAGCTTGGAAGACCATCTTGAGCTATTTGATGATGATGATGAAGGAGTTGGAGGTTTAGCTCTCTTGCCTTTAGTCTTAGCAACTCGAGCATCACTCAAAGGTACAAAGATGTGAGGGATGAGTTCATAGTGAAGGTGCATCCCTTTTGGGGTTGGTGGAATTGGTGCGAAGTTTCTATAGAGACGGGTGAGAAGCATCCCGTATGGAAGAGCAACCGATCCTTGAGTTGTTATATCAATCATTCTCCTAGCTATGTAGTAGGCCAAGTTGAATGGTTGTCGGGTGGACAAGTTGTAGAGCATGTGGCAAAGACAAGCGTTTATGTGATCCCTATTTCCTATGGTGCTAATGACGTTTGCTCTAAGTAACTCCTCCCATTTCTTAAATTCGGGCTTAAGTTCATTTAGCTCCATTACATATGGATCTCGGTCTACCTCTTTTCCCTTTCGGGTTACTCGGGTTGTATCAGTTTTTGGGTTAAAAAGGTGTTCACGGATGACATCCTTATCTGCCAAACGGGTTAGATAGGGAGAAGTTCGGTCGTTGATTGCATCAAGAGCGGTGAGTCACCACTTATCCGCGTGTAGACACAAGTTCCTCGGTTGGGAATTCCTAGTACTTTAGCAAATTCGCTTAAGGTGATGGTGTAGTCATTTTGGTTGATTCTAAAGCTAAGACAAAATTCATCATCGTCTTCATCACTAAACCTGGTCACACTAGCATAGAATTCTAACACAAACCTAGGACAAATTGGTTCATCAATGTCAAGAAGACAATCGAATTGAATGGCGGCTAGTTCTTCACGAAGATTGGTATGTTCAAGGAAGGATGGGTGAATGGTTCTACCCTCATGGAAATACCTTGATTCTAGACCCCTAAATATTTCTATTTGTTCCTTGGTAAGTCCTTTGGTTTTGTGGTGTTTGGGAATGTAGTTAAGGGTATCTTTGTGATCATAGAATCTTGCGGCTACCATGGTTATTCAATGATGTTATCTTGATGATTAGTGAGTGGGAAGGTGTCAATAATGAGCTTGGTTTAAGTTTTACGTTTTGGTAAAGTGGGTTGTGAGGAAGAGGATGTTATGTATATAGCGGTTTTGTACAGAGACACCACGGACCGACGACACCAAATATTTGGTTCCGTCCGTGTTGTCGTTTGGTGCCGTGGCTACTGATGAGCGAGATACAAGGCAAAATTGTTTTGGTTTGACTATTCTAATGTTTTAGGCTATGTTTATCTTACATGTTTGGTTCCATTAACCCTAAACCAAGTCTAAGAAGATTAAAAGGTTCTCGTTTAAGAGGTTTAGTTAAGATGTCGGCAATGTTGTCTTGAGGATACTTTCTCGATTGAAATGTTACCTTTTGAACATTGTCGCGAAGAAAGTGATGACGGATTTCAATGTGTTTTGTACGAGCATGTTGAGCAGGATTCTTCTCGAGATCGATGGCTCCTTTGTTGTCATAAAGTATCACAATGTCGTTGAGATGAATTCCGTAGTCTACGAGAGCTTGCTTCATCCAAAGAGCTTGTTGACATGCTTTTCCGGTGAGACGTACTCGGCTTGATGGTAGAGATGGCTAAAGCCGTTTGCTTCTTTGCAAACCATGAGGTGAGACAATGTCCAACAAAGTGCAAATACCACTTGTACTTTTCTATCGACATAATCACCGGCATGATCCGAGTCGGCATACACTATGGTTTCTATACCCGTTCCTTTGGGATACCATAATCCTAAACACGTTGTTCCCTTAATATATCTAAAAATCCTTTTTAATGCTTCTAAGTGTGATGCCTTTGGGTTTTCTTGAAAGCGAGCACATAGACAAACACTAAACATAATGTCGGGTCTACTAGCCATAAGATAGAGTAGGCCAACAATCATTCCTCTATATTTAGTGTTATCTACTGATTCACCTTCTTCGTCCTTGGTGAGTTTAGTGTCCGAGGACATGGGTGTTTTAGTTGGTTTGGAATCTTCAAGACCAAATTTCTTAAGCATGTCTTTTATATATTTAGATTGGTTAAAGAAAATACCATCTTCTAGTTGTTTAATTTGAAGTCCTAGAAAGAAGTTTAACTCACCCATCATACTCATTTCAAACTCGTCATGCATGATTTTAGAGAAATCATCACATAGTTCTTGACAAGTTGATCCGAATATAATGTCATCAACGTATATTTGAACAATAATAATTTGTGATTCCTTTTCTTGGTAAAAGAGTATTATCTACTAATCCCATAGTATATTTGTTATCAATAAGAAAAGTCTTAAGACGGTCGTACCAAGCTTTAGGTGCTTGTTTAAGGCGTATAATGCTTTCTTGAGTTTGAAGACATGATGTGGTTTCTCAAAGTCGGTAAAACCGGGAGGTTGAGCAACATACACTTCTTCCTTAATAAACCCATTAAGAAAAGCACTTTTAACATCCATTTGAAATAATTTAAAGTCATAAGCACATGCATAGGCAAGTAATATTCTAATAGATTCTAGTCTAGCTACGGAGCATAAGTTTCATCATAATCAATACCTTCTTGTTGATTATAGCCTTGTGCAACAAGCCTAGCTTTGTTTCTAGATACTATACCATTTTCATCCATTTTATTTCGAAAAACCCATTTCGTTCCAATTATGGTTTGATCTTTAGGTTTTGGAACTAATTTCCAAACATCATTTCTAACGAATTGGTTTAACTCTTCTTGCATGGCAATTACCCATGATTCATCTTTTATTGCTTCATTTATGTTTTTCGGTTCAATGGTGGATACAAAACAAAAATAATTACTTTGATTTTGGGCTTGTGATCTTAAGGTTCTTTGATTAAGTTGTCCTATGACTTTTTCCAAATGATGACTTTTAGATTCTTTGATGTTTATAATTTGATTATTTAATGGTTCATCTCCCTTGTTATCATTAATTTGACTTTCTATTATTTGACTTTCAACTAAGTCATCATCTACCAAAGGTGATGTCTTAGAGGGAGGTGGACTTTCGTCAAATGTTATGTTTAACGATTCCTCGACTATCATTGTTTCTTTATTTAGAACAATGTAAGCTTTACTAGTTTGAGAGTAACCAAGAAATACACCTTCATAAGACTTTGGGTCAAACTTGGTGAGATAATCCTTAGTATTAAGAATAAAGTATTTACAACCAAAGACTCTAAAATATCCTAATGTTGGCTTTTTACCTTTATAAAGTTCATATGGTGTTTTGTTTAGGAAAGGACGTATTAAGACTCTATTTAAAATATATGTAGAAGTGTCAACGACGTTACACCAAAACTTTTGAGGAATGTTTTGTTCATTAAGCATTGTTCTACTCATTTCTTGAATTGTTCTATTTTTACGTTCTACTACTCCATTTGATTGAGGTGTTCGTGGAGCGGAAAAGTTATGTGTTATACCATTTGTATCACAAAAGTTTCCAAATTGAGTTTCGTTGTCAAATTCACGACCATGATCCGTTCGGATCGACACAATTTTGACACCTAGAAGATTTTGAATTTTCTTGCTAAGTATTTCAAATTTATCAAACGCTTCATTTTGGTTTTCAAAATAACGTCCAAGTAAACCTTGAGTAATCATCTACTATGACCAAAGTGTATAAGTTGCCTCCATAGCTTCTTATAGCGGATGGTCCAAACAAGTCCATATGTAATAATTCTAGACACTTAGATGTAGACACCATATTTTTAGATTTGTGACTACTATGTGTTTGTTTACCAATTTTGCAAGCGTCGCAAAAGTGTTGGTCATATTTTAGTTTTGGTAAATTCCTAACCAACTCTTTTGAAGATAGGTTTTGTATAAGTCTCATATTAGCGTGACCTAGCGTCTATGCCAAAGAGATGAGCTATCATCTAATGTTGTTAAGCAAAGTTTGTCATTATATGTTTTATCTATTTTCATGACGTATATGTTATTTTTCCTAACTCCTTTAGCTATGGTGATACCATCTTTAGTATTTTACTACCATTTTCATCAAATAGCACTTTATACTTTTTATCACATAGTTGGCTAATACTAAGTAGATTAAATCCTAACCTATCCACATGAGCAACATTTTCAATAGTTAGGAGTTATGAGCAATCGTACCTTTGCTGATGATTTTGCTTTTGAGATTGCTACCGAAGTGACATTACCTCCGTCATACTCTTGGTATGATGAGAAGAGACTTTGTTGCCGTCATGTGTCGTGAGCATCCACTATCTTTTATCCATTCATCGGGTTCCAATCCAACTTTAAAGCATACCTAAGAAGCAAATAACTCAAGCATTTGGTCCTCAATATCTCATGGGTCCGTTTGGGTTAAACATACCATTTATTTGATTCATGTATGGAAATGATGGGTAAGAGTTCCATGGCATGTAACTGAGTTTGATATGGTCTAGGAAAACTTTGATTCCAACCGTTGTGTTGGTAGTTAGGTTGAACGTTGTGGTTGCTTTTAGGAAAGGGCGTTTGGCAAAGAAGTTTTATATCGTTGTTGAGTAGTTTTGATCTAAATTCATTTTTAACAAGTCCTACTCGATGTAATAGCTGGTTTTAGTTTAACATTATCATTGGTTTTCTTTGTTACTTTAACAAATTGAGACGGTCCGAATTGCGAACATTACATTCTGTTGAAGTACCATGGTACCATTTTACAACGGACGGAACCCTTATTTTGGTTCCGTCGGTCCGTCTTGCTCGCGACAATTTTGACGAATGTTAGTCCTCTTGGCCGTTTGTTTTGACTCTTTGGAATTAACACTTCATTAAAACCTAGCCCATTCATGTCTCCCGGTGTTTTATGGATTTTAACTATTTCATCGGCAAGAGCGATGTTTTGTTAAACCTTTTAAACTTAGAATTATTTTCTATTTCAAGATTAAGCTCTTGACATGATTTACAATCATCGTCATTTGCTTTTCCTTTTTCAAGTCGTTTTGCTTTTCTTTCAACTCATATACCTCATTTTCCAAAATTCCTTTTGGTTTTAGAAATTTATTTTAGTTATAATTTTAGACTTAGCTCACACAATTGATTATATTGTTTTTGCAAGGTGTCATCATCTATAGAAGAATAAGAAGAGTCGGAAAGTACCTCATTTGACTCATGTGCCATTAGAGCGATCTCTTCCTTGCTTGATTCTTCATCGTCTTCACTATCACTCCAAGCACCACTTACAAAAGCTCGTTGAGTTTTGCTTTTAGGTGGCTTGGGACATTCTCTATGAGATGACTTGCATCACCACATCTAAAACACTTTCTTTCACCCTTACTCTTCTTATCATCCCGATCTTTTTGAATGGCTTCTTTTCTTCTCGAGGTTGTCTTACAAACTTTCCTCTTCTTCTAAAGAACTTCTTGAAATCTCTAACGCCATGGCATACTCCTCATCTTCACTACCGAACAAGATTCATCATCATCGCTGATTCCGCCTTTGCTTTTAGATCAACGGATTTGATCTTCTCCTTTCTTCCTTTGATGATCTCCGAATCTTTCTCCATTACCATTTCGTGAACTTTGAGGTTGCCAATTAGCTCGCTCTAGTGACATTATTGAGAGATCTTTGATTCTTCAATAGCGGTCACTTTAGCTCTCCATTTGGGATGGAGTGCTCTAAGAAATTTCCGACAAAGTTCTTACTACGAAAAGTTTCATCAAGTGCTTTAAGTGATGTAATTATAGTGTTAAAGCGAGCAAAGCCACAATCAATGGTTTCATCTTCGGGGATAACAAATTGTTCATATTGTTGAACAAGAAGATCAATTTTGTTATCCTTGACTTGTGAATTACCTTGATGTGTAACAATTAAAGATTCCCAAATATCTTTGGCGGTTTCACACATAAAAATTCTTTCATATTCTTTTCTAGGTAAAGCATTATAAAGCATCATTTTAGCTTCATTATTTTTAGCAACTAATTTCTTTTGTTCATCAACGGAAATATCCTTTGTTGTAGAACTAAAATCTCCTTTAACAATAATAAACCAAAGATCTATATCTTTTGATTTTACATATGTTTCAAAACGGTTTTCCAATAGATAAATCCATTGGTTTCAAAGAGTGGTGGTCTTTGCATAGATTGCCCTTCTTTAAAGTTTTCGAATCCATGGATTGTTTCAAGTTTATAAAATACAAGTTATTTTAGAAATTCTTGAGCAACGAGGCTCGTACCAATTGTAGAAAACTAGAAGGGGTTGAATAGTTTACCAATTAAAAACTTTGTTTTGAAACTTATTGAAAGATCAATTGATATTGATCTTGAGTATGTTAATGAAATATGCAAGCAATGTGTAATAAGTAAATAAGGAAAGAGATGATCAAACCACAACAAGTTGTTTATAGTGGTTCGCCTACAAGGACTCTTTTTCCTTGCCCTACTCCACTCCCGAGTCTCACACTCGAGAGTTTAACTTCACTAGTCAACAAGCTCCTTTCACAAAGGAGAAAACCTTTACACTTCGCTTACACTATTTCCGACACTAAGCTAGATGTCGAGTTCTTTCCAAGGCTACAACTACTCCCACACACAATGTATTTTGAGGACTAAAATACTAACCACTCACACTCACAAGATTATGATGGTTTGATACAACAATGAAGTATGGATCAACACTAGATCATACAACACTAAACAAACAAGACTTCCAACTTCTCGTTGAAGCTTGAATATGACTTGATCTTCTTTGCTACAAAGAGATCACTAATATGATATGAAACCGAGTTAGAAGGGTTAGAGAGAAGATATGTATGAGAGTATGTTAGAAAGGATGATGAACTACTTGGCTTGGCATTGCTATTTATAGCCAAATGGATGTGGAGGCGTCCACGGACGGCGGACCCTTAAAGGGTTCCACCGTGTACCATTTGGTACTGCCGGTCCGACGACCAAGATATCAAATCTTGCCAAAGTCAACTCTATCTAAGTGATATTGTGCAAGATATGAAGAGTACAAATCTTCACAAAATATCTAATGGAATCTTCCAATGATTTCCATGATGTAATACATGATGTCATATGTCGTATTTCTATTTTTAGAAATATGCAAATGCTTAAGTAGTGTTTGGTTTTAAGAACCTAACACATTCTAAAAACTACTATCATACATAATGATTAGAGTCATATCAAGATGTCACTAATCACAAATGTAAATGCTTGAATGATGAATATATTGTTTGAGAAAGCTTGTTTTAATATCTATTAAACTTGACAAGCTTTAAGCTTTTATAAATTAAATTTACTTTTGTCGTTAACAAAACTTAGGCAAAGATCAAAAATATAAATAACGTTTAATGACGATATTTGTATTAACAGGTTCGTTAGGTACCATCAGGAACATAGAGGAGTAATTGCATATATACCATGGATGGTCAAGCAGTGACCTGGAAGACATTTAAGGGTAAGAAGCAGTTAGGAGAATCTTAGATTGGAAGGAAGATCAAGAAAGTTAAATTTCTTAAAGTCTTGTAATAAGAGGTCTACACAACAATGTACGAAGAGTGTTGGTTGCCATAAATTTAGGTGTGGCAAGGATACAACAGCATAATGGGTTGGTTGAGGAGATAAATAAGACACTCTTGATAAATGTACTTTGTTTTATGATTTAGTCTGGTATGTGCAAGGTTTGTTTGGCAGAGAATGGAGTGTAGGATTATGTTCATGATTGTTTACGTAAGGTATGTATTGGAGGTGACGTTAGCCAACCGTTTGGTTTCCCACGTTCGGTAAGGACCCCAAGGTGTGGCCATATTCACAAGTTATGGTAACATTAATGGTGTGGCTATTGTGTGTGTATGTCAGAATTCACTGTGGGTTTGCTTGGCTCATTCCGCGGGAATGAGCTTAGTATTTATAGAGATGGATCTAAGGCTTTGTGCCTTTCTAGAAAGCCATCCATGTTTGACGATGGTCCACGTGGTGGAGATCCAATGGATGAGACAAGAATGATATGTGGCATATCATCCTTGGTTTAGCCTGATGCATGGGAGGATCCATGCATGATTACATCACTACCTCTAAGCTAATAAGGCAGTGATACGTATCTGCTCGTTGCAATGGTCCTGGGGGAAGCGCCCAGTCTTGTTGTTGCCTGTTTTCATTTGCCAGACCTTTGAGCCTGTCCTGGGAGTTTGTTTCTTAGGTGTGTTAAGACGACTTATGGCCATGATGGGCATGTTTAGAGCATATGGGCCTTAAGTCAAATGGCTGAAGGTCCTATTCACTATGAAGTCCCCCCCAATTAATTAGCGTACTTGACTATCTAGGGAAATGTGTTGATGGACTTATGTTATGATGATGAGTCATTATGATACTTTTGTCTCTTTTAAAGAGTGTTGTGATTTTCTGCAGGCTATGATTTGTTGAGAGCATACCATGTATTTTTGCATGCTGTTAATACAAATAAGCCATAAAACGTTTATTTATATTTTACGATCTTCTAATGTTTTATCGATAACAAACGTAAAATCATTTTAATGAAACAAATAAAATACGTAAATGGTTTGAGCCAATAGTTTACTAACACACTTACATTTTCATATAAAACACTAAACAAGTAATGTTGTTTACATCTTATAGAAATGCATATGTATAACAACTAGTGTTTACATAATATGGAAATGTACATATATATACTTTGTATATATATTGTAATGGGTAAAAACCTAAGTCCATGACCCATGACCCATGACCCCATGACCCATGATCCATTGACTAGATACAATGAATGTTGTTGGGTAAAACCCAAAGTCCATGACCCATACCCATGGAGCTTGATCCATAACCCATAACCCATTGCATGACATCATGTATGAAGTCATGTTGGGTATTATCCATGATCCATGACCCAAGACCCATGACCCAATGTCTAGAAACATTGCATCTTATTGGGTATCCATAAAACATCACCCATAACCCATGGTTCATAACCCATAACCCGGTTTGCAACCCAAAATCCGGACTTAAGCTGACCCAGCAGCCGGATCCCTAGGATTGCACTAGCCGGATCTCTCTGGGGAGGGATCCGTGGAACACTAGACAATTTTGTCTATAAATAGTGAGCCATTTCTCGCTTGCTCACTACCCCTTTTACACATACTCTATCTTAGTATTGTAAGATCTCTAACCTCAGATCCAAATGATCATTCTATGTAGTTTTATGCTTGTGTGATTCTCTAGGTTCCTCTTAAAGGCGAGATCACCACCTCTTGAAGACGTGCAAGCTCAAGGTCATGAGTTGCTAAGCTTCGTCATCATCAAGACCACTTAAGTGTTTCTTGTTGATAGTTCTTTTCTCCCTCCATAGAAGTGTTGTGTTGAAGGCATTAGTGAAAGGTACCGAAGGGTCGTGTCGAAGGCATTAGTGAAAGGTGCCGAAGGGTCGTGTCGAAGGAATTAGTGAAAGGTGTCGAAGGGTCGTATCAAAGGCATTAGTGAAAGGTGCCAAAGGTGTACATTCGATATGGTGCATCGATGTACAAGATAGTTAGTTCTGGTTAAAGGATATTGATATCCTTATGATGTTGTAATAAAGAGTGTGTCTCCTTTGAGGTAGTCGTGTAGTGGTGTAGTGTTGGGTAGTAGTTCCTCCTTTGTAATGAAACTCGGTATCTAGCCTTGTACCGGATAAAGTGTAGGCGACGTTGTGATAGGTGTGGTTCTACCTTGTGGAAGAACTCGGTGTCTATCCTTGTACCGGATAAAGAGTAGGCAACGTTGTAATGGCTTCTCCGCCACATTAAGGAGCTTGTGTTGTGTAGTGCTTATGAACTCTCGAGTGGGTAAATCAGGGAGTGGAGTAGGGCAAGGAAGGTGTCCTTGTAGCCGAACCACTATAAATATTCGTGTCGTGGTTTTGTGTTCCTTTACTCTTTATCTTTGCATTACTTACTTACATGCTTATCTATCATCATCCAACACACACATTAAATAGATTGACATAAGTCAATCTGAATAGTTGAAAACGAAGTTTTAATCGGTAAAACTATTCAACCCCTTTCTAGTTTTCCACAATTGGTACCAGAGCTTTGTTACCAAGTTTCATAGAGTATATTGTACTTTAAAAATTTGATACGATCCGTGTATGTTTGAAAACTACAAATCAAACATGCTTATCTATCATCAGACCCGACCCGATAGGGTTTTACTCGACCCGTTGGCACATCCAAATCAAACAACAACTCTTCCAATCTCTTATACCACACGAAATCATTTTCAAAAACATGTATTACTTTTATTTTTCACTCTAGACTTTTTATTAAATCGTTTTGAATATGTTTATAGCAACGAAAACATTAACTAAACCGATTACTAATCGGTTTATAACACATAAAACAAACGAGTAAATAATATATGTCGTGGGTGTCGGCTTACCAATAGAACGACGAGAAAGAAAGAGAGAGACGAGAGAGAGAGTGACGAAGATGAAGGCGGTGGTGGTAAAGATGGTGATGGCTGAGGTGGCTCACGGACACAACAACACTCAACACCTATGTGTGACCATCACTCTAACCCTAACAAAACGTACAAACCCTTAATACTCGTTAACATTAGAAACCCTAATATCCGAACTTTATAAACCCAGATCTAGAACGCGTGTGGTTGTTCTATGGCGCGTACAACGCGTAGAAAGAACCACAAGGATGAGATCTATCGTTTAAGGTGGGCGGTGAGATAAGTGGTGGTGGCGGGAAAAGATGGCGGCTGCCGGAACCCTAGGAGGGTGGTGGCCGGATTGTAGAGAGAGAGAGAGAGGAGAGTTAAGAGAGAGAAAGTGTAGGTGTAAAATGAGAGGTGTGAGAAGGGTTGGGGTATTTATACCCCTGGAGGGACCAAAGGTGTAATTTGGCCAAAGAGGGAGGGCGGCAGGTGAAACTATTAAAGGCACCAGTTTTGTAACTTTCTCAATCTTTTGAAGTAGTAAATTCGGGACTAGTTTAGACTAGCAAACGATGGATTCATGACCCAGGAATTACCACCAACGTGTTTAGAATAATATTTTCGATAAAAATGATTATAAATACGTCTCGTATCTCAAATTAGAGGGAAATATCACTCTAATCGTCGTTTCTCCATTTAAGGCGCATCGGGAGAATTACGGGTTGTCACACTTCAACACTTAGATATTTTTTTCGAAGTAAAATTGTGTGCGTCGTATGCAAGAGTATGGACATATGGCGCATGTCTTGACTGGAATATCAACTTCTTCCCTTTTGCTCGTTTTACGATCTTTTTAGCGATAATTACTCAAACGCTCAAAATAAATAATATAATATACTCCATCCGTCCCATAATTATTGTCTATTGTTGACTTTTGAAATTTTATTTTGCAACTTTGAACTTAACTATTATTTTATGTGTTACAAAATTTGATGCAAAATATATGAATGGATTGGATTTTAAACATATTTTCATCAAGTATTATATAACAAAAACAAAAATATTTAAGGTCAAAGTTGAAGAATAAATACTTAAAAAGTTAACACTGGACAATAATTATGGGACGAAGGGAGTAACTTTATAGCAAAACAACATCATTTCTTATATAAATGATATAATAAAGAGCAATATTCATGGGATAATAATGCTAGAAATATGTTCTTATTTGAAATTATCAGTTACATATAGATTTACAGGTTTTTGTGGGTTTTGACTACACTTTGGGTAGATCGATCACTGTCATGAGTAGGTCAATCGTAAGGTACGGGTTTTTGATACAAGAATGTGCAGTGAGCTAGGAAACTATGTTGAAGCACATGGGGGCTTTGTCACAACTGTAGCGGAGTACGCGACACTTACAGAGGACGCAAAAGAGGCTATTTAGTTAAAGTGTCTCATAATTGAGGCAAGATTCGAGCTAAAGATGGTAGCAGGTATTGCTACAGGTGCCTTGTCAAAGGCGGTTCCCGATCCGAGGTTCCAACACATGTTAAAGTTGTGTATCGGTATTGACTAATGGTGATACTAAAGTAGAAATTGTTATTAATAGTAGGCACATTAGTCAAATTTATATGGGTCTTAATGTTACTTTGGTTCTTGTTTTAGGGCCCGTTTGGTTTGTTGCTAGGAATGACAATGGGTATCGGATTTGGAATGAGGTGGAATGACAATTGGTATGAAAAGTGTATCATTACGATTGTTTATGTTCGGTTGATAAAATATGGTATGAAAAAGTGTATAGATATTTGAATTTTGTAGTGGAAAAAAGAAGGGCCCATGGGAATGGATTTCATAGAGACCAAATTGGTGTGTAATGAATCTATGACTATGATATACCCATTTCATTACCGGGCCCACAAAACAAAACAAAACAAACACGGACTATGAGTTTGAAAGTCATAGTCTCATTCCCATTCAACCAAACCAAACGGGCCCTTAGTCAAAATAAAAGTATGAAAATTTAGTGGTTCTTTTGCCTTGCATGGCAAGCTTACGTCCATAAAACAACCGACTTCTCTTGGAGTCATGGGAGGTGAAGTTTGTTTATTTAGTCATGTAGTTCTTTACATAAATTTTAGAGTAAGCCGCAAAATACATCAATGTGGTTTCTCAAGTTTCGCACTAAAAATCTTTGTCAAAAACGTTAAACAATTATCATCCATTCATTAGTAAAATTTAGACGCATTATGTCTCTAGAAACTAACGATGTACGTTTTTCTACGTTATCTACTAAAAGTCAAATACCCATCTTGTTAAAATCACTCATGGACATCTCCAATCTGACTACCACAAATCCAACCACAATGTTCGTTAGGAGAGGTAGAGGTGGCGGTAATGTTGGAGTTGGTGGATTAGGTGGCGGACGGTGGTGGTGGAGGTAGCGGATGATGGTGGTCACAATTCAGCCTCCACAAATCCAACATATGGTGGTGGTCGCAGATCTGTTCACCATTGATTTAAAGGAAAATTCGAAAAATGGTGGTAGTATAGCTGTGTAGGTGACATATGGTGGTGAAGGCGATGAAAAAATATATGTTGATAGGTTTAATTATCGTGTGGTGGTTGAGAGTGATTTTATAGTGACTTTATTAAGAGGGGTTTTTGACTTTTAGGAGATAACATAAATTAAAAAAAAAAAGAAAAAAAAAATACATTGTTAGTCAATGTGTCTAACTTTTACTAAGGGTGGTGGCAACCATGCCAACCTATTTTTTTCATGCCTAATCACTCACCAATAATATCCCTCCATCTCACCTCATACCAATCTCATACCTAACAATAGATTTTTAGTGGCAACCATGCCTAACTCATACATTTTTTTTTAATTATATTAAACAATTTAATAAAAACATAACATTTTATTAATACTTAAAAGAAAATTACATAAACTTAATACTTAAAAGTACGGGGAGAAGTCATTTGCGGTTGAAAATATTATGGTTGAAAGTACGGGGGAGAAGTCATTTGCGGATAATATTGAGGATGACTCATTTGGGGAATGTATGGACCGGGTTGTAATTGAATTTGTAGACGAACGGAACGAGAACCTCGTCCACGGCCTTTGGATGATGAACCACCTTTTCTTGGATCCATGAGATTGTTTTTTAATAGAGTAAAGAGATGAGATTTAAATTGTGTTAGAAAATTGGATTGATGTTGGTAATTTATAGAGGGGAGTAATTTTTTATTTTATTTTTATTTTTAATTTAAGCCAAACGGCTATATTATTTAAGTCTCCAACGGATAGTTTTTTTGTCCAACATTCGAAATATAATTCATACCAAATCGGGGATGTTTGCCGATTTGGTGTTCCCATCCTTCATGCCGATTCAAACCGAACACGAAGCAACACTCAAACCGCTCGGTATGGATCATGCCGAAGACCATACCGAGTCCACTGCCAGTACCCTAAGTGAGAGATGTTGATGCCTAAATATTTTTGACATGGATTTTTGATGAGAAAAACGACTAACCACGAAAAAGTATTTTGCATTTTACCCTGGGGGCGTTTGGTTGGGGCAATTTGGAGGATATTGGGGGCATTTGCATTTTAATTCCCTTCAAATGTCTCGTTTGGTAACTTAAATGTAGGCATTTGAAGTAATTTACAATTCTCGAAATCAAAATGGAGAGAATCAAAATCTCCAAAAAGTGAGAAATTTTAATTTCTTTGGAAAAAAATTATAAATTTTTTTCTTATTGTTTTTTATAAACTTTTAAATAAAATATTTATGATTTTTTTTATAAAATTTTTTATAAACTTTTTTATAAATTTTTATAAACTTTTTTTTTATAATTTTTATAAATTTCTTATAAATTTTTTTATAAATTTTATAAACTTTTTTATAAATTTTTATAAACTTTTTCATAATTTATTTATAACCTTTTTTATAAATTTTTATAAAATTTTTTATAAATTTTTATAAACTTTTTTATAATTTTTTTATAAACTTTTAAGTAGAATATTTATGAAATTTATATTGAAAAAATAAAAAATATTTATAAATTTCACAACCAAACATGCGAAAGTATTTTAAATTCCGGAATTTTAAATTCTCAAGAATTTAAATTTTCTAAAATTTAAAATTCCGGAATTTCAAATTACCCCAACCAAACGCCCTGTATTAAATGTCCTCCGTTAGTTTAATCCATTATCTTTGAAAAATATGCTAGCTTAATATTGCACATTTTATTTTCTGTTGTTAACTTTTTCTTTTTTGAACATACTGTTGTTAACTTTTTCAACCTCAGAATTTCTATGTTTGTGGACAAGTCCGATTTTCCATTTCAAGTTAACTTTAATGCTGGTCATAGTACTGACTAGGGTGACTTTGGCAAATATATCAATAGCAGTAAGTTGTAGCGGTCAATAATAGCTGTATTTTTTTTTTAATAAAAACGTATGGTAATGTAGCTGTATTTGTAATTATAATATGTAAAACAACTCTTAAATGACAACGCTTTTAAAAGCTACTTCATAGAGCCTCGGAAAATAAACATTCCAAAAATAGATAAAGTTTATTGCAAAACGAGCATTAAAAATAACAACGTTCAACGCTCACCACTCACCGCTCATAAATGGTCCTAAAAACTCTGCGCAAAACACGCCCTACATCTATTACTGTTATTTCAGCGCCGCATCATCTTTTTATAATATACTAGCCTATAAACCCGTGATAAATCACGGGCGACTTATAAAAATTTAGAAAATATAACCTTAAAAAGTATAAAACAAAAAAGCCAACTAACATTAACTCTCAAACAATATTGTTCATTTCCATAATAAAAAATATATATATAAAGAGAACATTGAATATATGTTAAAAATAACACAGAAGAATAAACTAAGAATCTCCAAACCGGATAATGTTAAAATTAAGTTCATATAAGATAGGTAAAACTAACAAAGAAGAATAAAGCATTTTAACTACAAGGCGGATCAAATCTTTATGTAGCACTTCATAGTAAACAACATTCAAAGTACTGTTTGAAACTTTACCATCCTTGTCGTATATCAAAACCTTTAATCCTTTCCGAATTTTGATTATAGACCTGCAATTTGTTTTTAGGTATCCATGACGCCTTGTTCATGCGCAATAAGAGTGTAAGCCTTAAAACATGAAGAACGTTCAAACCTGAAAATTCAAAACCAAATAAGACTAAAATGCGATGATATAACAGTGAAATAATATAAAAATAGTATAATGATAAAACAATCATGTCTAATATGTTAGGTAAAGGGAAAAAATCATTGTAACCAGCTTGATATTTTTATGTTACTAAGTTTCCAAGATTCAGATAGAAAATACAATTACATTCAACAATAATAAATCGTGAAAAACAATTGTTTGACAGAGAATATATAGGAAAAGTATATAATAGGCCAACTCGACCCGTTTTCAAGTTACCCTATTGTTAAATTAACAAAAATATATATTTAAATATTATATGTTATGCCATTAGCCCAAACTTATAGTAACAACATTACCAAATGATTGCCGGGCCATTGACTCCCTCATTAGTCATGAATTGTGTAAAACGACACATCCACCCATGATCTTACATTTATTGTCATCAATCTAATCAGACACCAAAAACTAACTCAAATAGGTTAGGTACAATCTAAAGAAACTTACCAAAACAAATTTGTAGATAATGGTCGTTCACCTTAGCTACCTTGTCATCAAATAAAGGACTTGTATACTTTCACCCCACTGAATCTCTTTTTTAACATCACCTCTGATAAACACACCATTTAAACAATTATAAGTTCAAATTTGCAACTGATAGGCGGTTATTATATCGTGTTCTACAACATACTGACTCTGGCTAATATGAGATCTTCATTTAAGAATACAACCAACATGAATTTTGTTGAAGTGTTAACCCATTAAAGTATTATGAATACAATGAGGAAATAGTTGCTAAAAGTATAAGTTAACATGGCTGAAATTTAATCTAATTTTAATCGGATCACTAACAACCATTAAGAGTTTTCACCATCATCACTACTCGTAAACAATATATATAAGCCTCAAACATGCTCAACGAATGTATATCACATAGTTAGAGAAATACAACCATAAACATAGCTAACATTCATACTTTTTGAGTCTTGATTCTAACCTTGTTAATGTTCCAAACTGAGTCAATGAGCATAAAATCAATTTGAGAGACGCAAGACTTATTGATTACGACTTATGTAATTGTGAAATATGCAAAATGACAATTTAAGTGTGCTATAAATTAGCCAAATATGTATAAATATCGAGTTAAAGGTTCTTTTACATTTATAAGAAACTTGACTAAGAAGTTGTTATTCACTTGTAAAAAAATCTGACACCTAGGAGGCAGTAGCAAAACGTCCCACCTGGCGATTGAGCAACATCCACCTCAAAAGCTGACACCATTACTTAATAATAGAGCCCCTAACTTTTTTGAGCTGTTTATTCACCATGATTAGAAAGGTAAACTTCTAGGTGTTTGTAATTTTTATATTTTTTTAGAACTCATGCTAACAGAATACAACTTATGCCACTCTCAAGTGTAAACTTGTGATTTTGATGCCACCAAGATTATTCAATTTCAAAAATAAGCAATCTAAAATTGTGTATTGATAATAGCTTCAAGCATTTTTTTTGGTCAACAAACAAACACAATGAGCAAATTAGCTCTTTATATAGGCAAACCCAGATAAGAAAACACCCTTTAGTCTCAAAAGACAATGATGCATTGAAAAGTTCAAAGTTTTGTAACCATGAATCTTGAAAAAAAATTGTCTTTTTTTCCTTGTTATACTCTACAAACCATGCCCATATAATTAATTCAATAAACTTTGTACGAAAAATAATTTTGGATAAACAATTTCCAACAATATATATGAAACAAACCCTTTATTTTGGTCGAACATGTTCCACTGATGTATCCAATTTATATAAATAGTTAATCAAAAATTGCAAAGTAGACATACCTTGGATTAATTGAGACGAAAGAATATTGATTTTGGAGATTGAAGAGAAGCAGATGTTCGATTTTTTTAGAGAAGAAGAAGTTAAACATTTCAGAAAAACCAGTGTAAATATTAATGGCATACACATGGAATTAGTGAGGTGGCTTAAATGACTTGGCATTAGTGAGGTGGCAAGGTTGTCCACATGGATTAAATGACATGTCAAGTTTTTTAAAAAACCTTTGTTTATTTATTATATATATAGATTTCAGGAAAACCAATGTAAATATTAATGACATACACATGGAATTAGTGAGGTGGCTTAAATGACTTGGCATTAGTGAGGTGGCAAGGTTGTCCACATGGATTAAATGACATGTCAAGTTATCAAAAAAACCTTTGTTTATTATATATATAGATATCACCAAATCCAAATCTTTTAATTTTAAAACAGAATTACTAATTAAAATTTCAATAATTTAAACCATTCCATTTAAAAAAATAAAATTAAACCGGGTATGTTTGGCAAAACTAGATGTAGTATGAAACAGAATCAGAACTCAGAAATTGATAAATTAATACGAAATTTCAATGATATCTTTTTCAATAAAACTGTTTGGTAAATTAATTGTTAAATATAATTATAAGATGTAAAATGACATAAAAAGACAAATCTATAATTGTAAATAAATGTTTGGAGAGTATATCAGTAATTTAAAGTTTTAACAGCTCCAAGACATTTAAAAAGCTTCATGAATCAGCTTTTCATTTTGGAGCTATTTGTTTAAAATAAAAGCTTGTAGTTAATGCATCCAAACGAATCTACTTAGTCTATAGGAGATTATTTTATAACAAAAAGCTAACAGCTCTTCCAAAAAGCCCTTACCAAACAGGCCCTGAGTAAACTAAAACAACAAGATATCAACATAAAAGCAAAAATAAAGTAAAATTACAATTTGTTGTGTATTTGCTCGACGTGCATTGTGTTCCATCAAATCGGCACGAAGGTGTATATGAGTTTGGTCGTCAACTAATTCTCTAATAACTTGTGACATTTGTTCGTTAGTTCATATGAGATCATCCTAACGATATTGTTCATTTGGAAGAAAGACAAAGGATATTGACTTCTTTTTTTATCTTTTGTAATCATATTATGTAATATGATTTATGCGTATATCATATTCATTATTTTTCTAAAAGACATTAGCCGTGTGAGTTTCTTTTATTACAACCCATATATTTTTTAATTATTTTTAGAATATCACACACTTCTTTTTCTTCTTCGCAAACTTTCACTTTATTTATTAACAAAATTAATGCCGTTTTGTTTTAAAACTTCATATTAATACTACTAAATTCATCTTTATCCGAGAAGCATGTTGACATGAAATAACTGGAATCCATTTGGACAATGGAGGAAATTGAGAAACGTGTTCCTGGACGATGAGAAAGAATGTTGTTAAAAGTGTGAATATAAATGAAACATTATTGGAGTATTTGCAAGTAAATTAACATATTAACAATATTTTTTTTCATGAATGTAGCGAAGGACGGAGCTTTATTAGGGCAGGGATGGGGCTGGCTCTCCAAAATTTCTTATCGTTAATGTATTTGATAAGTGTGTTAGTGCTAAAAAGTTTCGTTTTGACAATATGGCCCTTGAAAACTGATATTTCATCACCCCTTAATAATTTGGTTCAAGCTCCGTCAATGAATGTAGCCAACTCCTACATTTTGTTACTTCGGTGAACATATTCCTAAAACCAACAACAAAAATCCAGCACACGCGTGGTGTTACTTCGGTATATGGCTTGACCATAATAAGTGTATAATTTTAGGGGATTTTCTTGATCTTATTTTCACTATATATTTTCCTATTTTACTGAAATTAATGTTAGTACTAATTACTGATTTAAAAGTGATTATTCTTTTAGGCGTTTTTACTAGGGGTAGAATGGGTGCTTTAACTTTACAAAAGACCATTCTTCCCAAGATAAGCGTGTGAAAAAAGTGATTTCTATGAGTGGAGCAATGAATCATTTTTCAATAAAGCAAACATTATAAAAAAGAAGATACTAAACCTTCACTTTACTCATTCATTCAAACTATTTGGCGGTTGTTTTATACCATTCATACGTTGTATTCAGGTATACAAACTTACTAGTACCTTTTATGCACAATGTAATCGAACTCGAATAATCCAATATCTTGATCACAATCACTCGTTTTTCGTCACACCTCAACAAAAAATCACTCATCTCAACTCTCAAGCTCTTATTCGTCTTGAGATCGCCGCATTCTTATAGTTTTCCTCATAAACAAATAACATACGTGGGAGTATTAAATAGCCAAACACAGGGAATGTTTGATTCCTAATTGTCCATACATTGTACACCTTGAAAATGAAAAATTTCATATAAAAATCCACCGAGAAACAACCAAGTCTAGAAAACATGACATGTAACACACACATTTAAATATTTTCATGTTTTGTCATGTGGGCACACAAGTAATTCAATCTATTCAAGCAAAAAGCTAACTTCTTTGTACCATATGATATAATAAACCCCATAATTTTCATCACTATACTATTTATAAGCACATTATATTTAAATAATTTAACCAAAAGTTACATTCTTGGAGTGATATGATATAATAAGTCCCATAATTTCCATATTCCATATATTTTATATGCAATATCACAAATGCATAAGTTAAGCAAGGAGAACCATCAACAATCATTTCTCTCCCCTCTATAATTTTACTACCTTTATTTGTTAGTAGTTGCTTTATTTTAGTTGTTTAAAGTTTACTCAAATATGTCAGACAACAAATGACAAAAGTAATATTATTTACATATTTACCCCTGACCCAGTGACAGGCATGCTACTTCTCTTTATACTACAAAAAAACAACACAAAAGAACTCACTCTGCTTTTTCTTGGGTCTATCATATTATTATGTTATATGGTATAGTGTCATTTTGGTTCAATATATTAGTAACACTTAAAACTCTGCGGTTTGCATATTTTGTATTGAAATTATGAGATTACAAGGAAAGAGTAGTGATATATGTTTTTGATATGTTTTCTGGTGTTTTTGAGCTGTACTAATGGCTTGCTTTCACCTAAAGGTGTAAATTTTGAAGGTAAGTTTGAATATATATTTTTTGATGGAATAATGTTGTTAGAAGGTTAAGAATGAGGTTTTGACATATTGTTATTTGTTTTTCTAGTGCAAGCTTTAATGGGTATTAAAGCTTCATTGGTGGATCCTCATGGTGTTCTTGAAAATTGGGATGCTGATTCTGTTGATCCTTGTAGTTGGACTATGGTTACTTGTAATTCTGAGAGTTTAGTGAGTGGATTGTAAGTGTTTTTTATATTTATTTATGAATTTTTACATACTAGCCTATGGTGTTTTAGTGCTGTGTTTGTGAGTGATTAGATATGTGAGTTTTTTTCCCTTGGTTTGATATGAATTATATGATCATGCTCAGGGGAACACCTAGCCAGAATTTATCAGGCACATTGTCACCAAGTATTGGGAACTTAACCAATCTTCAAATTGTGTAAGTGTTGATCAAATCATTTAAATGTTAAAATGACTAAAGGGGTACTTTTAATGGTATTTAATGAGTGGTTTTTGGTTGCAGATTGTTACAGAATAATCACATTACAGGTCCAATCCCAGCAGAAATTGGTAAATTGAAGAAGCTTAAAACAATTGATCTTTCTGATAACAAGTTTACCAATGAGATTCCATCTTCTTTAGGCTACTTAACAAGTCTCCAATACATGTAAGCTTGTTTTTAAAATATGTCAATGTGATTATCTGAATTCACGTTACTAAATTGAGTTATTGGCTAATTTCGACTTTTGCAGGAGGCTTAACAATAACAGTCTTTCTGGACCAATACCACAATTAGTAGCCAACATGACCCAACTTGCATTTGTGTAAGAATTCAATAATCTTTATTTCTAACTCTTGATTAACATGAGCATCAATATACATCACAGATACAAGCATCCATAGATAGTATATACACTGTAAATCTGTGATACAGTAGAGTTTAAACATTGCACAATGATAACACACGCAGGAGTTTAGGACATTAGGTAGACCTAACCTAAACGGGACATTAAAGTACCATTTTACTATGATAATACTGACGTCTTTTGGTCATGTACATCCCTTAAGTTCAAAGTTCTGTTAGGATCAAGTGCAGTTTCACATGATACGGAGCAATATTTTGGTCATGTAGGACACACTAGATATAGCTACTATGTGTTGAGAGACACGTCAATCTTGGATGCCATTAAGTTTGGTAATATTAAGGTCATGTAGGGCTCCCTAGGTAGATCTGCACGAGCTTATGTGTCACGATAGGAGAAGCAACTTCTTTTTTAAGTACAATTTGTTGTGGTGTCGTGTAGGGCAACTATCTAGATAATCATTCTTGTTGCACCTACTTTCGTAAAGAGAATCAGAATGACTTGATCCAAACGCTAGAAACTGTGAGACTGATAATCAGATAATCAAAATGAATTGATCCTAAGTACAGACTTTGGATTCATTGCAGGGACTTATCATTCAATAACTTAAGTGGGCCAGTTCCCAGGTTTCCATCTAAGACCTTCAGGTAAGCTCTCCAACCTTCCCCATCTTCTACGCGTGCGTGCCCATGAATGTAAATCTACGGCTTGTATATGAATCTCTATCTTTCAATTGCAGCATTGTTGGGAACCCTCTCATATGCCAAACAGGGTCTGAGCAACAATGCTATGGAATGACGCTTATGCCCATGTCGATGACTTTAAACACTACCCAAGGTAATGATAGTATGCACCTTTTCTTATTCTAGCATAATATTAATTAATAATTCTAAGAATTTACAAGAATCTCCAATTTCATTACCTATAACCTTTTTGAAGGTGCTACTATTTCGCCAAAATCAAAAGGTCATAAAGTTGCACTTGCCATTAGTACAAGCCTTGGATGCATATCTTTACTCATCTTTGGACTCGCGCTAATTTGGTGGAGACGAAGATATAATCAAGAACCCTTCTTTGATGTCAAAGGTTGGTTTCTTTTTTACCAATAAATCCTGGTTGGTTTCTTTTTTTACCAATAAATCCAAGGACTTTGTTTTAAATGGTACTAATAATCTAATATTATTGCGATTCTTAATTGAAACAATGCAGATAGGCATCATGAGGAAGTTTCACTAGGAAATCTCAGGAAGTTCCAATTTAGGGAACTTCAAATTGCAACACACAACTTTAGTAACAAGAACATATTAGGTAAAGGTGGTTATGGGCATGTCTATAAAGGGCAACTTCAAGATGGGACTTATGTAGCTGTGAAGCGCCTTAAAGATGGTAGTGCCGCAGGTGGTGAGAAACAGTTCCAAACAGAAGTTGAGATGATTAGCCTTGCAGTACACAGACACCTACTTAGATTGTATGGGTTTTGTATGACTCCAACCGAGAAGCTATTGGTGTACCCTTTCATGTCCAATGGCAGTGTTGCTTCTCGTCTCAAAGGTACAAACTGCATTATTGAGCTTTCTAAATGCATTCATAAGGTACTGAGTGACCTAAAGGTGGCAAAATGGGAAGGTTTGGTGGGAGGGTAATGGGTCAAAACGGCTAATATTGATGATACAGGTGCAAGCATGTACAGTCACGTTGTGCTGACCCAACAACACTTTTTAAAAATCTTATAAATTCGATGTATACAATAAGATTATGAAACTATATTGTTAAATTAATAATCTATGTCAGTGGTTTCAAGCAATTGAAAATTCCTTGAGTGAGTATTTTCCCAAGAACGAGTGTAACTACGAAATTCCCGATTTCGCACCATCAAAAGTAAAAATATAAATGTAAAAAATTAAAAAGGGAAAAGCTGAAAATACAAAGAAATGAAATTTGGCCTGACCATGAGCCAAAACAGTTTATGTTCAGCCAGGTCCGTTGACTAGTTATGGCCTTTAACTAATCACGGATCAAAAGTTACGCACGTGTAAATTTCAAACTTTTTTCCTACCATGTTCACAAATGCCCAAGGCTCTTAGCTAACTCATCAATTCGTTTCACCATCGCTTCTACAGAAAAACCTGTGTTGGATTGGGGCATAAGGAAGAGAATCGCATTAGGGGCAGCAAGGGGATTATTATATCTTCATGAGCAATGTGACCCAAAAGTTATTCACAGAGATGTAAAAGCAGCGAATATATTACTCGATGATTGTTGTGAAGCAGTTGTTGGTGACTTTGGTTTAGCTAAGCTTCTAGACCATCAAGATTCTCATGTAACCACTGCAGTTCGTGGCACTGTTGGCCATATAGCACCAGAATATCTCTCCACTGGCCAATCATCGGATAAAACAGATGTTTTTGGCTTCGGGATCCTTCTCCTTGAACTGATCACCGGACAACGAGCTCTAGAATTCGGCAAAGCTGCTAACCAAAAGGGAGCAATGCTTGATTGGGTAAGCCTAATAAAAAATTAAACTTTTTTAATATCCTTAATAGAATTTTTTGTTTAATTATTATTTTTATTATTCTTCAGGTGAAAAAGATTCATCAAGAAAAAAAACTGGATATTTTAGTTGACAAAGACTTGCAGAATTATGATAGAATCGAATTAGAGGAAATTGTTAAGGTGGCATTGTTGTGCACACAATATCTTCCAGGCCATAGGCCCAAGATGTCGGAAGTTGTACGAATGCTAGAAGGTGATGGACTAGCAGAGAGATGGGAAGCTTCACGCGGAGTTGAGTCAAGTTCAAAGTTCCGTACATCAGAGTTGTCTTCATCAGAGCGATATTCTGACCTCACTGACGATTACTCATTGCTAGGACAAGCAATAGAACTCTCAGGTCCTCGATGAGTTGTCCTTTGAATATAAAATTACGAGGCAAAGAGGGAAAACAAGATTATTTTTGGTGAGAATGGTTCATGATGTTATAGGTTTGTAAAGGTTTAAATTTTCAAAGTGTAGTTAATTTTGTATGAGTTATATAAAAGTAGTTTTTCTATAAATTGTCATAATGCACATATATAAGGATGTGAACGAGTATGTAAAAGAGAATTTTGGCTCGGGTTGTTTAACAATCACTCTGCTCTCTAGCTCGACTAGAGCTTCTAGAAATTCTGTATAATCGTGTTTCTTTATCTGATATTGAACTAAACTTTTAGATTAAATTGCATGCTTGCAAGCTCGAGCTTGATATACTTGTTTCTTACCTTAAACTCAAGATCGAATAAATTTGTTTATGATCATGCAAAAGAGGCTGAAATGTAAGGAATGTTATTCACAGGTCCGATTGAACTAAATAAGAAACAGCACATAGGCGAATGTTTACAGGCGCCCCTTGGCTGGTGGTTTGTAGCCATGATCAGACTCCGACAACTTGACCATAAATCTTCACAACTCAACATTAAATTTATCATTAAATTTCTACCTTGATCTCCAAGTTTTAACAATGTGCCACTCAATTGTAACCTACCATACTTAACAACGTGCCACTTAGTAATCAAATTCATTCTTCAAGCGCATCAATAAGATTAAACTCTATCTTAAAGAAACCGTATTAATCAACAAGTTAGTATTGCTTCTTACTCGCCACATAATGGCTTTGCGCTCAGTGACGATCTTCAAGATCTCCGGTGATCTTCCAGTTTGAACCTGAAGGATAAGTCTTTACCCTTTAAACATCTTCCAGTTTATAGCTCATTTATGATCATGGCAGGCGGTGGATTTTAGTGGCCCTGTGTCATAGCTAACACGTAGGCTCCATTGGAAACAGAAAACTAGAATATATGTTCAGAATTGTTAAGTTTTGCCTTCTCTAATTTCGTTCACAGCCTACATTCCATTTTTTAATTTTATTTTGCAATCAAAGCTACAATATTTGCAAATGAACTAGCTCGGCTGAGGTTGAGTTAAACTGCCTTGTTGAGTTGTTGGATTTGAAAAATACCCTCAACTATTTTACATGTTTTTGCTTGATCATTAGCAAACGCTTTCTTTACTAGCTAGTTGTCTAGTTTAATAAGGTGATATGGGCATGAGTAAAAATATTTGGTTTCAAATAAATTAAAAGGCCTTCAAAATATTCCCATGCATGTAGGTGATATTAATATATAAGTGGACGTGGATAGATAACGAGGCCCAATAGCCGCATTTATAGATGGTGTTCACCCATCTGGCCCTGAATAATCACTAAAAAGTAATTACAGATTACTATATATATATTATAAGTCGTTTAAAACGACGTCGTACCGCTAACAGTAACCGCGGCCCATTTCGGTTAGCCCATGCACCGGCCTGTTTTCTTTGTACAAACCCTGGCCCATTTTTTGTTTCTATCATATTCCAAACGTCTTAAAACACGTGTACAAGACTCGGATATCACACTCACCGCCTCTCTCTGTTGATCCATAAACCCAGAAATCACCCTCACCCTCATCTCATCTCATCGTCGACAAGATCCGGTTAAGATATAACGGTTACTCTCCGTGCGCTATAGTATTTATATATAATGAATGTCGAGCGGTTGGTTCTTCTCTCGAGGTTGGTGCCACACGGTTTATGTTGGTCTTTCGTGTCTTCTCGTTTCTTCTATGCATGTAGCTTGATTGTGCGACTTGATCGGTATAATTTTGTTTTAATTTTATTTTACGAAAAATTAGGGTTTTAGGTAGATTGGGCCTTTTGAGTGTTTGTCGGTTCTTAGTGACAACGTTAGGGTTTTAATGAAATTGGGCCTTTGTTAATTTATTTTGTTAATAATGAGTGTTGCAGTGAGATTTAAAGGTTGTTAGTGTTGATATATATGCGGTGTTGATATTTTTTGGTCTTTTGGTTTAGGTTATAGAGTGGTGCGGATTTCTGTCTTGCTTATGGTTGTGTTAGGGCCTGTTGGAAATGTGACCTTAAGGAGAACTTGGGTTTTAGTTTGTGGTGTTTGTCTGGTGGAAAGTATCTAGAATTGAGATTATCCACATCTTGGCGGGGCAAGTTACTAACTTTGCAGCCATGGCGGCTTAGTCCACTTTCTCGATTGTTTATAAATCTGAGCCTTTGATAATGCTATTGAGATTGTTATTGTGTCTTCTGCTAAAAAATAAGATTGGTGATCTAGGGTTGCTTATACTTTGTGAGATACATGTTAGATATACGTGGAGTGTGGTAGATTAAACGTAGCTTGCCATTCAAATGAGGCTATGATGATTGATTCACGATAAACGTAGATAATTGAGATTGTCCGCATCTTGGCAGGGCAAGTTACTAACTTTGCAGCCATGGCGGCTAAATCCGCTTTCTCAATTGTTTATAGATCTGAGCCTTTGACTATAGCGAGTTGGACATTGAAACCGTTATATTTGGGTTAATAGATGAGATCAGTGTGTGCGTGATTTCTGGGTTTCTGGATCAAGAGATAGAGGCGGTGAATGTGATTTCCGAGTCCTGCACACGTGTTTTAACGCGTGGCATATCCTCGGTGTATAACAAAACGTTTTTTTTGGGCTTGGGTGAACCAAAGTCAGAACCGCCCGACATTTTTGGCCCAAGAACCGATAAAAATATAACGGTTACTATGTCCCGTGCGCTATAGTTTTTATATATAATATATAATTGGCGATGATGATCATTTTACGCATTCATGCTTTTAGGATCGCCGTCTATTGATGGCCGTATCTTGGCATGGCAACCGCGTCTATAACGTGGTTGCAGCCATGTCGGTTGTTTCTTGACGGTCCCTTGCTTGAAAATCTGAGCCTTGGTTTTCATTATAGCTACTATTGTTAGCAACATTTTTCCATTTGTGCCACAACATACTGAACTCAGGCTTTATTATTATATGTCCCATTTACCGGAACATATAATAATATCGCATTCCTGTGTGATGCAATCGGAAGACTAAGATAAGTAACGGTATAACTAATTTGTTTTATCCTTTATACCAATTTCATTTATGTGTTTGCGTTTTGGCGGTCTCTCATCTCTTTTTTTATCTGATATGCAGGGCCACCACATAAGTATCGATCATTTAGGCGTTACAGTGCATATGTACCAGTTGTCAAGCTCACTTTTAGTATGAGGAGAGGCTGAGTACTTCTACCCGTCGAACAAAGTGGGCCAAGAACAGGCCCTTATCTGGGTTGGAGGGGGGTATTGCATACAAGGTATTGCATCCATGGTTTCAAAAAGACGATGAACTTGAACACGAAATATCTTTAAATGAAGGAAAAACAAAAGGTAACCGCATTTTCGGTTTAAGTTTCTAATTTTAAGTTTAGCTTTACTATTTATGAAAGTCGCTTAGTTCAAAAAGTAGGACGGTGATGAAATTTTTGCACAATTTGCTTTTAGCTTTGTGTAGATGTAGTGGTAACGCTTGATTTATGTTATTTGCATAAATTGTAGGTGGCATATTTTAGTGCGCTTTGTCACAAGAAATATTTAGCTTTTATTTTGGTGGAGCAATTGCGACTTTCTTCTTTGCAAGTTGTAAATCTCGGTAATGTTATTATTAAAATAATGTTTAAGCGGGCGGCTTATATTTCAGTTGTAGTTGCAAGTATGAAGAAATAGATCTATCAAGCCAAAACGCGATAAGCAACATAATCACGGCATCAGCGATTCGCAGCGGTAACAATTAGCACGAATGTCTCGCTATCTATGATGCTGTAGCACCTAACTATTAGGTGCAACTTTGCGGGCATGAGCAAGTAGGCTCGGACCATGCACTTTTTGTAAGCAAACAAACATAATGCATGTACCAACCTTTGTGCTATAATCTAATTATCACCAAGTAGGCTCAGACCATGGTAACGATTTGGTTTAACATTTTTTGTCTTGAATTATACCATTTCGGTAGTCAGTCATTGGACTAATATTGCGTTTATATTTATCTAACATGGGATGAATGCTACCCTTTTATATTTATCTATCAAATAATCGGGTTTGACATGCAAAAACCCCCGCTGCAACGCAGCGGGTTCCACCTACTTGTTGTAGAAAAAGAGCATATTAGAATGTACGTTCTATGGAAAGCTATAAACTTGATTTTTAGAAACTTGGCGGACTCAGGACTTTAAGTCATTATATGCATAATTTTTTTTTGCGAGCATAAAGGAATCAAAACGAACTAAAATTTTCGATTTCACTAAAATTAGCAAACAAATTAAGAAGACGTATATTTCTTTTGACATATTAGTGGATTAACTAAACAAGACATGCAATATGTGACATAAATTTTCGAGACCAAATTCATTTCGGAAAAATTAAGATTTTTAACGAAAATTTACACTGAGCGACAAACATCCATCAGGTTCCGTAAATCCCCGAGAACTCCCCTAGCTCCACCCTAATTTAGAAACATTTTCTATTACAACCAGAATGAGAAAAGAAGCAAGAATTATGAAATCATCATTGGCATGTTAACATAAATTTCCAGTTGCTAACAAACTCTACTTGGTTGCTCATTTTATGCCGGGTAAATTACAAGGATTGTCCTTGTTGTTTGCGTTGACTTGCATGTATAATCCATTGATTTTTTTAGCATATAGTCCCCAACTCTGAAACCCTTAACACCCAAAGTCTTTTGACCAAACAGGCGTTAATTTTGACCGTTATATCATCTCATGGGACTTGCGCATGAGAGTAGAAAAGTCTTTCTACGTATTATTTTGGTGCCTAATAGGCCCACACAATTTACCGGTCACCTATTTCTCCTCATTTTTTCAAACACATTGACCCCTCCACCCACTATTATTGGGACCCACTTCAATATATCTATCTTCTTTTTTTCTTATTTTTTCCCACACACGTCACACAAACAACGATTGAAAGGCCTAAATATGTGCCTAATTTTATATCTAAAGTGATGTGAAAGTGTTTCATTGATTTGTCACAAAATAGGTCCATATACTATCATCAACATAATGATGTCACATAAGATTAAACATATAATTAGGCACTCGAATTAGACATGTCAATCAATGCTCATTAATAAAACATATACCTAAACATCATTTTCTACACATCTCTAGTCACTATGTCGTAATAAGCACCACCTCCTCCTCTAAACTGTTGCAACAACCAATATATTCCCTAAACCAAATCCGTCAAAATACACAAAATATATTGGGTTGACTTTAATCAACCATATTTTTTCCTTCCTCTTCAGATTGTTTCGTCGTTGACAACAAAAAGTTGACCACCAAATTGCCTCTCCCTCATAAAGGCAAAGCAAGCCCACACGTAAAAAAACTAGTATAGAGATGCCACCTTACGAAATGCTTTGTGGTAGAAAATGTAGAACTCCGGTGTGTTGGGATGAAGTTGGAAAAAGAGAGTTGGCTAGTACGGATGTAATACTAGCAACAACCGAGAAAATAGAGACGATTCGAGAAAGACTTAAGGCGGCTCAAGATAGATGGAAAAGCTATGCCGATAATCGAAGAAGACCAATTGAATTTGAAGTAGGAGATTTCGTCATGCTTAAGGTTTCTCCGTGGAAGGGTGTTTTTAGATTCAAACATAACGGAAAGTTAGGTCCAAGATTTATTGGACCCTTCAAAATCTTAGATCGTGTTGGGGAAGTGGCTTACGTATTGGAACTCCCCGAAGAGATGAGAGAGATCCATAATACCTTTTATGTATCTTATTTAAGGAAACGCTTATTAGCGGATGAATCTAGTATGGTCACGTTGGATGATATAGAGATAGAACCGAATTTGACGTCACAAGAAGAATGGGAGGCAATACTTGGAAGAAAGACAAGACAAGACAACTTAGAAATATAGAAATTCCTTTGGTAAAAGTACAATGGAGACATCGAAAGGGTACAAGTATTAGATGGGAACCAGAAGAAAGAATGAGGACTAAGTATCCTCAACTTTTTCAAGCATAGATTTCGAGGACGAAATCAAATTTTAGGAGGGGTGAATTGTTACACCCGTATCCCGACAAGGTATTATTATATATAAGTATTAGCCCTTTATCTTATATTGAAATTGTAAAGTTATTTATAAGTTATAATTAGGTAATGTGGTAGAAACTTAAGTGGCCAATGCTTAAAACCAGGAAATAGGGGGACTAAACTTGCCAATAGAGCAAAGTGGATTTAATAAAAATAAAATAAGTGTGCTGGAAGAATTATCCAGAAATTTAGAGAAGTTGGGAGAGGAAGTACGTGAAGTGAAGAAGGAGAAGAAGAAGAGCAAAAAACTATCAATTGTGTCCAATTTGACCTTGTGGTGGTGATTACTAAAGCTAATAGACTCTTAATTTCATTCCCCTAAATCAAGAAGCTTAAGGGAGCTTGTGACTCTATCCTTGTAGAAAAAGTTATAAAAAAATGGAGAAAACCGCGATGCAGTATACAATTATGTTACCAAATACATGTCAATCTCCGTGCAAATAAACAACAAAGAAAAGAAGAAGAAAAAAAAACGACTTTCAACATTTATTTCAGATTGCTTGTTCAGATGCCTCCCGTTCAAACTGCGGGGGTGTATTAGATGACTAAGTTAGTGGACCAAGCGTATTGATGGGCTTGAGTCCATTAGGTTTAGGGTTTTGGTTACTTATTCAATTACTTATATGTTTATTATAAATACCCATGTAATCTTCTTATGTAATCCCACAAAACACGATTAATAATATCTCTATTTACTATTTTACGTGGGGTATCGGAGCTCTAGGTCTGATCTTCAAACGTCGTAGGTCACCTTGAGCCGACACCTCTAAACTGAGTCATCAAACCCTAGTCGTCGCCTTATCCCTAATCTTAAAAAGAAAAATCAAAAAACGCAGCCTACTGTTTCAACCATAACTCTTAAACCGTAAGGAGTCAAATGACGTCGTCAGCGCCATTGGCTTCATTATTAAAATCCGAAGAAAATCAAACCGGAATCGCCACCTCCACAGGTCAGACGGGCCGTCACGTGCTGTTATAAGTTTTGACAGCATAAAAAAAGCAAAGGAGTTCACTCTTTTTTAGATTATGTATCCACCCGCTACAACTGGATGCTATCAAAGTCTTAATTCTTTATCAAGATAACTATCTTTAGGTTTGTGTTTACTTTGGTTTTTATTAAATAATTATTATTTGTTTTAGATTTCAGCTTTTGCGATTTTGCCGCTCGAATTATGAAAGAGTATTAGACTATTTATGGTGGCCCATGTCCGAGTGTAAGCTTAGGAACTATTAGGTTTATTTATGTATCCTTTTATATATATCATATTAATAAAACATATCATCGGCTGAAAGTTCTAGCGTTAACACTTTTATCATTCTTAGAATATGGAAAAAGTATGTTGCATATGTGAAATGGTATATGGCATAATATTTGAAATATAATAGATTTGGGAAACTTTCGACGAAAATACAGGTGATCATGAACAAAAGGATTCTTGTGCCAACAATACATGTTTCGTGGGCCATATAATGCACAAATTCACACCAGTTTTGCACTCATCATTCGTTTCTTTTCTTATGTGATTACTTGCATACATACACATGATTCATATAAAAATTACAAATATACCCATGATTGAACTAATAACCAGATAAGGAGGGCTTTGGAAAAACATATGTTTGATTCAATCTCAACCTTAGCTGATGGTCACTGAACAGATTCTCATTGTCTGAGGCTATAGATCTTTGAGAAAGTGTATGTGGTCACTAAAAAATGGATGCACGATGTAAGTGTTTCTTCGTCAATTTAAACCTTTTGAAAAAAATAAACCGTGTGAATATACAATACTTGTTGAGTTAGGTTGTACTAAAATAAATACTTTTTAAAAATGTTGTTAAACTTAATCTTTCCTCTAAAGAATGATTGCATAAAGTGACTTTGATTATGATACACACATCCTTCATACAATTATTATTATACTCGATTTTCATTAAGAGCATGCTAAAATCTAATTCGCATGCTATGTCAAAAATGAAAATATTTCTTAAAAGAAATTGCAAATACGGACGTATACCATCCTTTGTTTACCGAGTTCTACTTAAACCATATCCGATAACGGTTTTGTCCATTTTGTTGCGCGACATTATTGTATAGAGCGCCCCACGTTTTAAACCAACCACGTTGCGACACTTGTTTTATATATATATATATATATATATATATATATATATATATATATATATATATATATATATATATATATATATATATATATATATATATATATATATATATATATATATATATATAGGGGACCTTTATTTTGAGAACCACATTAAATGCGATAATCATGAGAACCCCTTATGTACCCTTAGTAATTCATATTGTACAACATAAAACCTTTTTATTTAATACAAAAGGGTATAATAGTAAGAGTCATGTTTATATTATTTTTTATTTTTTAAAATAAATAAATCCTACTTTTAAGAAACATTTAATTTTTTTTTGATTTTTTCTGAACATGCATGTTTTAAAACTAATTTAGTGCATATGTGTTTTTATGAATTAATTTTATTATTTTGGTTTTTGAAATAGTTTTTTCGACATACATGTTTTTTATAGTGAAGTGCATACATATTTTCTATATAAGTAAGTTTATATGAAACCAAGAACATACATGTTAAATATAAAATCCAATATCGATTTATATACACTTAAATACAAATTTCTAAGAAGCAGAAATACATGAATCTAATCGATCTATACACGTGTGTACAAATAATATTTACGCAAAGCAGATATGTGCACTCCTTGTTATCAACATTTTTAGAAGTCGACATATATGCACTTTCGTAGTTGTCATAGTTCGAAGTTGGACATATGTACCCTCCTTTCAATGTTTGAAACATACATGCACGCCTTCCAATTACATTTATGTACTTCCGGTATGTGCATGTCTTCCAAAACATACATGCGCCTTCAATAACATATATGTACTTCCAAGATGTGTGAACGCCTTCAAAGAAGGTCACGCCTAGAAAAATAATAGACAAGATTAAATACTTTTAAAATAAAAGTCAAGATAATATAACACACATGGACACGCTTAAACTAACAAACACAAATAAACATGAGAATTGTTTTTAATGTATGCAAAACATATATAATCAAATCACAAAATCATATATCTTTTATAATTCATACACAAAACATATATGTTTTATAATTTATACACAAAACATATATGTTTTATACGTAAACATATATGTTTTATACGTAAACATATATGTGCAAGTTAAACTATAAATCAGCATGTATTAGAAAAATACACTTCAAACTACTTAGATCAAAAACATTGTAGTAACACAAAGAAAAGATTGTACATACCGACACGATGAGACTAAACCTTATAACTGATTTCATAAAATTGCAACATAGTAACACAAGTGCTTTCTGCAATGACACTGTCTATCAGTTCCAAAGACTAAAACACTCATGATAAAGCTTACATCCCACATTGGATGAAAATAGAAGTGTGCGATATTTAACAATTAAGACATCATCACGTCGAAAAGCATACTAGATTCAAGTGTCTTGGGCATAACAAGGATCTGCTGAAAAGAAGTACCTACAAACTATTCCACGACATGAATGGCGACAATCCTTTAGCTTCCGATATAGTTAATATGTTTGATACAAGATGAACAACAAAGATAATAATTTAAAATGCCTTGTATCGATTATCACGCTTGATTAACAAATATCAACGCCAATACCTAAAGTAATAAACATCCAAACACAAATGACAATAAAGCGTACTTACAAACTAAAGCATCGGAAAAGCTACCGAGATTGCCAATGCTATTAATCGGTTCCAAAAGTCATGAATGAAGTTCTTCTTCTGATTACATTGCCCTTCTTGGATGCACCACTACGTGGTACGTCCAACGATCTTGATAAGGTTTTAAAGGTACCATTTGAGGGTCGTTTAAGTCCTTATTTGATCACTTTGTATCCGTTATTGCTTAATATCGTTCCTTTTCACTTTTAGGTCTCGTGAAGGCAAAATCTTTGGAATGACACTTATTTGGATGAAAAGCGCGAATATATGAAGAAAATGGCCAAAGTCGAAATCGAGACACTCACGATCATTTGAATGTAGAAAGCGCGGCGTCGGGAGCTATTTGCGGCGCCGTCGGAGAATTATTGTGACGGGTCGAACTCAAAACTCGTGTTTTCAAGAGGCGGCGTCTAGTTGTGAAAGAGTAGGCCGTCGCTACTCGGGCGGCCTAGATGCGATCCGACGACGTCGAGGTGAAGAGGACGGCGTCACGGACATAAGGTGGCGCGTCGCAAGGTTAACGTGGCCAAGACGAAACCCCAATGGCGGCGACACACGGCGTCACTAAACATAAGGTGGCGCGTCGCAATTGTAATCTTATATATAGAATCCGAATTTTCGGTCTTTATGTGGAGAGTCTTTGGAGTAAAACCTAAACCGAACCTAAGGTGTCTTGTACGATATTTTAGGGTTTTAACCCTATCTTACACCAAGATAAGTCTTTGCTTCATTAATTCAATTATGTCTTTGATTATTTGTGTATGCTTGCATGTTCTCCATGTCCAAGCTAATTTATTTGTGTGTTTGCTTAGGAAGTATGAAACTTAATTATTAAATATTGATTGGTTGTTTCTTATCTTAGTTGATTAATGATCTAGTAATGCGATAGGTCATTCGTTGTGTACTTAATGCTTGATTCATCTTTGTGAACCCTAGAGTATGATTACACGAGTGATTGTAGTCTAAACCATCCGAAGGCGCCTTAGAGTAGGAGTCTATAATCTCTAAGTGGATTTGTAGACAAGACCCTTTGGTAAGTTCAAAGAGTTAGGGAGAAAGCATACCCTACAACTTTAGAAACACAACGCAACTAGGAATAAGGCGTGACACTCAACCATCAATAGGAGATAATTAAGGAGTAATACAAACTAAGTAAACACATCTTTAAACTATCATACGAGCACACATTAATTAGACATAGACTCCACAACCTTAGTTTAGATAATTAGATAATAGTAGAGTAATCGGTAGAAATACCAACCCCAAATCCAATACCGAGATTCGTACCTTTCCATTTTCATAAAATATAAAAGATAAAAATAATCTTCCTCAACCTTAACCTTAGCGTAGTAACTCCCTACTAGCATTCCTATTCCCAGAGAAGCGATATCAATACCCGTGGCTTACCCTAATTACTACACTACAACGATTAGGTTCACCGCCTGGGGTGTTATAAAACTTGCTCGAAGAAAGGAAGTTCCTTTGACCCCGACGGCGCATGTAGCGTTATCAAGTTTTTGGCGCGTTCTTGGGGAATAGAATAGCTAGTTAGTAGTCCACCTCGTTTAGGTTTCTTTGCTTGATTCTATCAAGTAAACTTTTTTTCTCATTTTAGATTTCTCTTAGTCTATCCCCTTCTTCGTAACCTTTGTTCAGAACCCCATCACTCTTCATCATGGAGAATGATAACCAACCACCACTTAATAACCCAACACAAAAATTTCAATGTCACTCAAAACCCAACCTAATAACCAACACAAGTCGAAGCCGATATGTGAGTAGAAACACCGACCTTGGGTTTGCGAAAATATTTGATAGTACAATTAGGGAAGCTGTTGAGAAAGTAGTCAGCGCTGCTATAGTTGGCTCAATGATTAGCAATAATTCGGAAAATGGCATGATAAACAACAACGTGGATGTGGAAAATAGTGCTTACTTCAATCTTTACCCCACTAAGGAAGAAGTTGCGTACCATCAATACATAATCAATAATCCACGATCACCCATCATTAGGATATGCCCAAAGATTAGGAGAGGAAATCACGGAACCTAAAATCCCTTGTATGATCGGGTATAGGAGTGTCGACCACGCTTACATAGATCTGAATCCCCCATTAACGTAATGTCATCTGCTGTCTACAATGACATTATGAATGAGCGACTCAATATTAGGAGAGACCCTAAGTATCCGGGAGGAATTTGCAACTTTGTGGGAAGAGTCAGGGCGTGCATGTCTTTATAGGAAATTTCACCTACCTAGTTGATTTTATGGTTCTAGAAGATGTAGGATCGTCATTGACTATAGTTTATCCCAAGTAGTGCTAGGGAAACCGTTTGTTGAAACATCTAGAATGAGCCATAACAAGCATGATGGAGCAGTTGGGTTCAAGGAAGGAACCGATGAGATCACCTATAGGATGCCTTGGAAAACAAGCGAGTATGGCCACTTGTCCATTTATGATCGAGACAACATCAAAGCTTTTGAGGACAAAAGCAAGGAAGGCGTTGAAAAGGTTATAAATTCATGTGGGAAAGAAGGAGGCATTATTATAAGGATTGCTTGACTTTAGGGCCTAGGTATAGAGTCGATGAAGATTTTGTCAACATGATAGAATTCTCATTGAGGATGCGTGAGGCAACGTAGGAGCACGACTACGAGTCTAGCTACAAGACTCTTAAATAAAGAAAAGCGCTTCGTGGGAGGCAACCCATGCTTAATTGTTTGCTTGTTAGTGTCATATATCTTTTATTAATTGTTTATCCTCATGTTTAAATTTGTAAAAATGCTTTATTTTGTTTTTAACCGTCTTAATTACATATAAAGGTATTTTACATAAGGGATAAGTGTAGGGAGGATTACACGTTTTCAAAAGAAACGTAAACATGAGAATAACAATTAACTAAAAGATATATATGTTTGTTTGTTCGAGTCAAATGCTTGTATCGAGTCATAATGAATGTTTTGCGAAATTTTCCGATTCTAAAGATGTAAATTTTCCGAAATTTTCCGGAAAATCGAGACCGGTTTTGTCAAGATAACTTTGACTGTCGAGATTGCAACTGACGGCGTCGGAAGGAGTAAAACATCGATTACTTTTTCGTTTTCGAGCTACTTATAAATTTTGGAATTTTCCGGTCTTAATTTTCTTAGAAATTGTAAACATCCATTCCACAAGCATTATATCCTAGTTTAAATCGAGTCTTATATATATTATTACCGCCGATTTTACGTGAAGGTTTCGTTTGTTTTCTTCAAGTGTGCGAGTTTAGTTTGTCAAGAAGAAGTTACATAAGATTGGAAGGAGCTTTTCACAATAATTCTTCTTGAAAGAATTTAACCACCACTTTACACGGATCCTACCGAGCTAATCGAGGACTATTAGTTTCTTTCGTTTTAATTACCTTCCATTATCATAACTTTGATACTTTGGGAACATTGGGGACATGATGTTCGGTTTAAGTGTAGGAGGAAAATAAAGCGGAACTTTGAAACTATGCTTATCCTTGATTATTTGCTTTGTCAATTGCATTTCGTAATAAACCATGAGAAAATGTCGGTTAGGGTAATTTTGGCACCAAATTTAAAATTTTCATGACATATAGGAGTGGGCCATTAGTCTTAACAAAAGCGTCTCACGGATAGGAAGTTATATGACTAGCACAAAACCCTTACCACCCAAATTCCACCCAAAATGTGAGGATCGCCCTTAGATTAGTAGGAATTAAAAGCATTCATCTTTAATGCTTAGAGTGTGAACCGGTAGTATATTAGATTCTAGAACTTGTTTTGTGATGCATTCCGAGATCGCAAGTGAGGCTATACTTGTGTAGTTAGGAATAACTAAATGATAAGAGGCATTAGGATAAACCCTTGTTTGATACCGTAATATAATTACTTCTTCCACATCGGTTGAGTAATTCCCCACACCCTTTGCGTTGTACTCATTTTAGTACACGATACCCTAGTTAACCCCTCGAGCCTATCCTTTTCGCGGTTCTCGTGATATTTCGGTTTTCGGAATATCAATGAAAACATTGTTTACACCCCACCCCGAATATACACCCAATCGCCTTAGCCTACCCCTTATGCACTCACTTTTAGTGCAATTATTTGTTATCACCCTAAACCCTTAGTTCAATTATCTAGTTGCTTGCATAAGTTGCTAAGTCGAGTCATATCCTTTGTATCTGATTTTGGGATGATTGGGATTCATGGGAAAAGTTAAAGTTTATGAAATGACGGGAAGGGCGTTAAATTCAAATTCCCTTTGTTTACGTAATAATGTACCCCAAGTGTTTTGATCTTTTCAAATCGGGTCAAATTAGTGTTAGAGTAATAAAAACTCAAGTGTAGGGATATGCTTATAAATCCTAGTATTTTGATGTTATCTTAGAGGATGGTAGAGTAAAGTGTATGAAAAAAAAAAAAAAAAAAAAATCGAAAAAAAATAGAAAAGAGAAAGAAAAAAATAGAGTGAAAAAAAAAAAAAAAAAAACAACATACGGGCTATCATCCCACATCTATCCTTTAAATTTATGTTTGTTTATTTCGGTTATCTAGAGTTTAGAGTGTCGAGTCTTGGCTTAGCAACGCCATTCTTCATATGCAGTTAACATAAAGATTTTTGACTTACCACCACTAAATAGCCTATCCCACCAAACCCTTATTTCCCTACCGTAAGCCTAACATTACAACCCTTTAAAAGACCTCTTTGATAGTCTTTCCTAGGTGCTTACGCCAAAGCGATGGAGGTTTGATTTAGTCTCAAGCCTATGGTAATCTATGTACTAGGACCGGTTAATGAGTGTTTATCTTCCATTTCCTATATTGTTATATTTCATTTATACACCGAGAGAGATGTGAGTATCCAAACACCCCATGTGAGGTGCTAGTATGTAATTTCCGTGCTTGTTATGACTTTTTGAGGGCTTATATGTGTTGTGGACCGTTTTGAATTAATGTTGAATGACCCCAACTTATAAATTAATTGGCTAAAAGCACATTTGCTTGAGGACAAGCAAATAACAAGTGTAGGGATATTTGATAAGGTTTTAAAAGGTACCATTTTGAGGGTCGTTTAAGTCCTTATTTGATCACTTTTGTATCCGTTATTGCTTAATATCGTTCCTTTTCACTTTTAGGTCTCGTGAAGGCAAAATCTTGGAATGACACTTATTTGGACGGAAAGGCGAATATATGAAGAAAATGGCCAAAGTCGAAATCGAGACACTCACGATCGCTTGAATGTAGAAGGCGGCGGCGTCGGGAGCTATTTGCGGCGCCGTCGGAGAATTATTGTGACGGTCGAACTCAAAACTCGTGTTTTCAAGAGGCGGCGTCTAGTTGTGAAAGAGTAGGCGTCGCTACTCGAGACGGCCTAGATGCGATCCGACGACGTCGAAGGTGAAGAGGACGGCGTCACGGACATAAGGTGGCGCCGTCGCAAGGTTAACGTGGCCAAGGCGAAACCCTAATGGCGGCGACACACGGCGTCACTAAACATAAGGTGGCGTCGTCGTAATTGTAATCTTATATATAGAATCAATTTTCGGTCTTTATGTGGAGAGTCTTTGGGTAAAACCTAAACCGAACCTAAGGTGTCTTGTACAGATTTTAGGGTTTTAACCTATCTTACACCAAGATAAGTCTTTGCTTCATTAATTCAATTATGTCTTTGATTATTTGTGTGTATGCTTGCATGTTCTCCATGTCCGCTAATTTATTTGTGTGTTTGCTTAGGAAGTATGAAACTTAATTATTAAATATTGATTGGTTGTTTCTTATCTTAGTTGATTAATGATCTAGTAATGCGATAGGTCATTCGTTGTGTACTTAATGCTTGATTCATCTTTGTGAACCCTAGAGTATGATTACGAGTGATTGTAGTCTAAACCATCCGAAGAGCGCCTTAGGTAGGAGTCTATAATCTCTAAGTGGATTTGTAGACAAGACCCTTTGGTAAGTTCAAAGAGTTAGGGAGAAACGCATACCTACAACTTTAGAAACACCTTGACTAGGAATAAGACGTGACACTCAACCATCAATAGGAGATAATTAAGGAGTAATACAAACTAAGTAAACACATCTTTAAACTATCATACGAGCACACATTAATTAGACATAGACTCCCACAACCTTAGTTTAGATAATTAGATAATAGTAGAGTAATCGGTAGAAATACCAACCCCAAATCCAATACCGAGATTCGTACCTTTCCATTTTCATAAAATATAAAAGATAAAAATAATCTTCCTCAACCTTAACCTTAGCGTAGTAACTCCCTACTAGCATTCCTATTCCCCAGAGAAGCGATATCAATACCCGTGGCTTACCCTAATTACTACACTACAACGATTAGGTTCAACGCCTAGGGTGTTATAAAACTTGCTCGAAGAAAAGGAAGTTCCTTTGACCCCGAACGACGCGTGTAGCGTTATCAAATACCATTACTCGCCAAACCACCATTCCCCGCACTCGCCCCCTTACCTTCAACAAAAAAGCAACTTACCATTCTGTGAAAACTAAAATAAGTGAGAAACAATAAACAAACAAAACATACCAATGATATATCTATTGCGAACATAAATAATTTTATATGATATGTGGCTTTGACATTCTTAATAGATCTCCATGACAATACTCAATTTCTTGTTAAAACAAATAAACGTAAACATTAAACAAACCTTTGATGCCTTTAATAGCGGACCCCCAATTTAATATGATAATCGACAAGACAATTCGAATTGCAGATCCATGTCAACAAAATCTCAATTCTTAAATATGATTGCAATCAAAACACTTTTTGCACAACAAACGATATCCTTATGAACCTAAACAGTTAAAACATCAAATGGAGATATCCTTATGAACCTAAACAGTTAAAACATCAAACACGTTATTTTCATTACCATTAACCTATTAAATGATGTATCATATAGTAAAAAGACAAATTATACTCACTTTTCTTCAAGCAATTTTGGAAGAACTGTAACCCTGTAGTATTGAACGGGTGACCAGGTGATATGTGTCTAAATACACATATATTTGTATTATATAAACCCACAAAAACAACCAAAACACACAAATGACTCTCAAAATGATACAAATTCATAAAATGTGTTTTATGTGATTCGAGTACAAAAGATTGAAAACAAGTAAAAATGATCAATTTCACAACAATTGTCGTTTTAGGTCCACAGAGTTACACAAAATTGTCAAAACTAGTCCCTAAATGTTTTAAATGAATGAAAAGTCAACTTAAGTCCTTGGGAAATCAAAATGTTCACAAAACATCCACGGATAAAAGTTTACACAAAATGGCAATTTTACCCTCAAGTTACAAAATTGGCAAAATGGTCCCTGGTATTCTAAACTTGGAATTTTACAAATAATACCTTGTACTATGCATGATTGAAAATTTGGAACATTTTGATAAACTTTTGGGAAATTACACTTTTAGTCCCTCAAAATCAAAAATGACAATTAAGGTCCTTTTAACTTTTAGAATGAAATTTTATGCAAAAGGGTCCTTGTTTTATCAATGATTGTCAAGTATGGTCCTTGTGAGAAGTTTGGAAAATGGCATTTCGGTCCTTTGAGTTTGGATAAATTGCAAAATTGGTCCTTGTTGTTACTTCTAAACCAAGCGGACACTTTATAATATCAAAAGCCCAATCAAGTCCAAGCAATGGCCCAAACCCTTAGCCCAATCCCACTTGACCTTTGACCTTGCACTTGAGCGGTCACAATTGATTGTGAACCCCACCGCAACCCTTTGACCCCCTTTGATTATTAACATCGCTCGGTCAATGAAGTCAAACAAGAGGAATACCGCCAACACTGTTCACCTCTCTTCAACCTCAGTAACATCAAAACCGGTCCCGGTTTTCACCCTTTTTCAACTCACTCCCATACTATGTTCCTCCACTCCTACAAACACCAAAACCCATTAATTGTCTCAACGAATCCATTTAATGATAAAAGCGCTCTGACTATTTTGGCGCCAAAATGGACAAATGGCAGTTATGATGAATCATGAAGATCCAACGGTTGGAAAATGGTGGGATCAACTCAGAAACAAGTGGGAAGATGATTGGATATAAAAGGAAGCAAGATAGAGAGGAAATAAGCACTTTGGCCTTAAGCCTTAGTCACGTAGTTATAGTTTTTATTGCTTTCTTAGTTAAAACGTCTTTTAAATCTTTCAAATGTTGTAATTTACTTTAAATTAGTGTAATGAACCTTTAAATTCAGTTTAATTTCAGTTTAATGTCAGTTTCTAATTTTGCTTAATTTCCTTTAATTTTCAAGTCATCTTAATTTCAAGTTAAATAGTTGCTTGATGGATTCTATAAGCCATATAAGCTGATGACAAAGCTTTAAAGCTTTTAGAAACTTAAAAACAGCTATAGTCTTTAAAATTCAGAAAAATCAAGAAAATCAATGAAAAAATCAAAAATAGTGAGTTGAGAAGGAAGAAGGTGAAGCAGGGTTGAAATTTGATTGTAAGGGATATTAGGAGCTTAATGGGAAGCTATTGGGTGTAACCTTGTCCTTTGAATCTTAATTCTCAGTTTGAGCCATCTTGTAAGCAAATTTCTCAATTTTTGCATATTACTGTTTTACTGTTTTGTTTGCTTTGATTCTCATATTTTCTTGTTTATTTGATGCTAGTTAATGATTTTATAGCTTAATATTAGGTGTTTATGTTTTGGAACTCATTGTGGCTTGGAATCACATTGTATCGCCAATATGCTTGATTTTGAAATCCTAGACCTATGCTTTGTGACTATTAGTTTAGGGTGAAAAAGGTTTGGTTTGACACACTAAAACCTCTGGATTTGATAAATCTTGATTACGGTCGAGATGTTATGAAAAGTCCAATTTAATCTCTTTTAAAATTTGTTTGGATGTGTTGATACATGAGCATCCGGTCTTGTTGTGTTGTTAGTTGTTGTTGTTTCAAATCACTTAAGTGTATAATAGCTCGATGTAGTTATATAAACCAGTCCTTATTTTACAAAAAGTCAAAATGATCTTTATTCTTAATCTACTACTTAACTGTTATAAATTTAGAATGTATAATCATACATATTGTCTTTAAAGTTGTTTATCTAGCATAAATCAATCTCATATTAGCTTAATACATCATATTAGATTATCTAGGATCATTAGAAGTTCATTTTAGTCAACTCTGCATGTTCTTGTGAAAAGTCAAATTTTCAAATAGTCGTTTTTGAATAAAATGTATAATTTTGTGTAGGATTCATTATTAAGTTTTAGTTTTAATCCTTTTGGGATGTTTAAATTCAGCTGCTCATCTTAAATAGAAAAATATTAGTTTACTATTTCGACTTTTTAAGTGCTTATTTTCAGTCTTTCTTTAGATACTTGTTCAAAAACCATGCCCTGTGCACAGGATCACTTGTCTAGTTCATGAGCTTGCAAAAGCTTGTGGATTTGGCCTAAGCTTGTGCACTTTACTGTTTATGTAGCTTTTCTAGCCTATTGTTCATAATCACCCATGTTTTTACATTTTTAGCTTATTTGATTAGCTTAATCAAACCCACCTTTTTGTCCCATCTTACTCCCTCCACTGAAGCAAACAGTGGAGGTGGAGTGGTTTCACAATGCTCTTAACAAGCTCCTTAGTAAACTTGAGCTTGTGATTCTTGGCTTTGTGAGAAGCTAAGCTGTCCAACTCATGGTCTCAGGAAGAGTTGAGCTTGTTGAGGCTTATTTGATAGGTTCAAATGAGGTTTGTGTTTGCCGCTCACAACATACCCCGAGCAATTCGGTGGTATTACACCATTTCCACAAGCCTCTCACAAGCTCATTAGTGATCACTAGCCTGTGTGGTTTGGCTTTTTAGGAAGCCTAGCAACCCATCTTTTTGATCATGTGCTTAAATTCCATATTGTAGCTTATTAACTAGGGCTGCTATGAACTTTTTGATTGTCCCATATCTGAGTATGTAGGCCAACTCAGTGCATTAATAGCATTTTCATAAGCTTCTATTAAGCTAATCTGTGGACCTCACATGTTGATTTTTAGCTTTTTGGAAACCCAACCAACCCATCTTGCTATCTCAATTCTCATTTTGGCATTTCAAGCTTATTCTATCAGCTTAAATGGCCATTACAAATAATGTGAGGGTGTTTGGTTACTGTATCTGTTAGAGCTTATGAGCTTATAACAAGCTTATAGGGTATTGCCAGTGCACATACTTGTACATACTTGTCCATATAGCTTGTACACATATATTTTTCCCTTTTATTTCCTGTGGGGAGCTTATTACAGGCTTTAGAGGCCTCAATTCCATCCAAGTCAAGCCAAAAGCTTGATTGTCTAAACCATAAGCTCACACCAATTCTGTCCAATTTTCTTGTTTATAATGCCCCATTGGACTTGTTTTTACCTTATTTTATCTTTTGATTTGTTTAAAGCTCTTTCGAGCTTACATTGAGCTTGAGCTCCAATGATCGAGCCAAAAGCTTAACTGTTGAGCTCATAAGCTCATGCTTTGCTTATTCTTAGTTTATATAGTTTTATTTTATTAAATATGTATAATATTAGTAGTAAATAAGTCCGAAAATGAGAAAAGCTAAAAGATCCACTTTTCAAGCTAAAGTAATAGCTTCCATTTGGAGCTTTGCCCATTAGCTTATTTTTGCACATAAGCTACCATTTTATATTTTCTTAGATTCCCAGATTTATTTTAGAATTTTGTAAAAGTTTGATTTTTCTTTATTCATTTAGTATTTTTAATAAATCGGTTATAGTTTTTAGTAATTAATAATAGTAAATAATTAATAATAAATAGAATAATTATGTAAAAATACATTTCGGTTTCTAAATTCATTTTATGATATTTTAGATTTTCAAATTCTTTATTTCATTTATTTAAGTTAATTTTAGATTTTCTTATTATTTAATTCATTATTAATACATTTAATTCATTTTTTTATTTATATTAATTAATTTAATAGTGTGAAAATTTATTTTTATTTTCTAATAATTTTCTTATCTTTTTAGGATTCTAAAAATATAATTTTCACATTTGTGGGAGTTGTATTGGACTGAATTCACGTTTTTATTTTGCAAGTTTACGTAAAATTTAGTAAACGTAAATTTTTAGATTTTAATCGTTAAACAATTGTAAAAAATAGAATTAAAATGACTTCAAAATTTTTATAGTTTTAATTTCTTAGTATAATTAATTATTATCCTTTTCTTATTTTATTTTTGTTACATTTATGTAATTATTATGTATACATATATGTTTTACTTTTTAGTTTTCTTAACTTTTGTATATACTTGTATATTATAGTTAAATATTTTAATTTTGTTTAATTTGCATTTAAGTCGCTAAGACTTGTAAATCTCTATTATAGTTATAGTCGTTTTGTTTTTAAACGTTTACGTTTTAGTAACGTCGTTTGTATATCTTTACGTTTTTAGGTTTCGATTATGCGTTTTAACGACATAGGCGTGATGAGCTATTACTATTCACATTAAGTGTTAGTCAATCGATTCTGTCTTTGTACATTCTTGATCTTATCATTTTATCACGATCGTTGTATTGAGGATATCACACCTCACGGGACATAAGCGATCCAAGGATATTTTAATCTTTGGTAAACTTGCATTTCTCTCCGGTGTCGCCCTTTTATCATCTATTACGGTTGACCGTTCGCATAGCGGTTGATAAGTGTGACGGAGAAATAAAAGAGGTGGTTCGGAGAGATCATATTTAGCGCGCGCTTGCCTTGGAGGTGTCTTCGCGAACGTACTTGTGTTTTATATCTATTCCTTGTATATATTATATATAATATATTATATTTCAAAACAATATAAAACACAAAACATTTTTCCTTTGCACACAATTTGCCCAGTTTGATAAGTCCCTCGATTACAACATTTGGTTGTTGGTCACATTTCTGATTCTTGAGCTCTGTCGGACCAGATTCCCTTCGAGGGCGGTTGTTAGGAATTTCTTTTGTACATATATATATAAACTTCAAAATACAAAATATTTTCCATTTCATTAGGAATTGGAAAATTTCTTAGTGAAGTCGGTCACCCCAAATGTTATCTAGCTTAAGTTAGCTCGTAGACTTGTCGTTAGTTACGTTATTTATCGGTTTATTAGTTAGTTATTAGTTTAGTTTAGCGTAGTGCAACACCGTGGAGGAAGGTCGGGTCTACCCACCTTGTCCACGATCCACGAGCCGATAGGAGGTCAGTATTTGTAGTATAAATACCCCTTCCATCCATGGAAGGGTGGTGCTTCTCATAATCTAATATTCAACTTTTGTGTAAACCTCTAGCAAGAACACCCTCTCTCTTTACTTTCTCTCTAAAATGGTAAACATGTATTTTGATCTCCCAAGACCACCGAATCATCAACACAATAAAATAACGATCCTACAATTGGTACGAGCCATGGTTATGGTGTTGTGTTGATTTTGTGGTTTTGTTACATGTTTTAAAGCTGGTTTGTGTACTTTTGTGGTCGGATTATTATTTTCCGTTTATTTTGGTAAATCGGCTTTTAACGATTATTGTTCTCTTGGTTGAATACATCATACATTTGGTTATTTTGTTGTGGTCATAATCTTTGTGGTCAAATGGTCATAATCTTTGTGGTCGAATGGTTATTTTTTCATAGAGTTTTCGGCAAACAAGTTCATTCATTGCGCTTCGAGTGGTCTAAGCGGGTAAACCAAGAAGTCTTTATCTTTGTTTTACGGGTTTGTTTTAAACATGGTCGAAGTTGGTCGGAAATCTTGCTAGCGACTTATGGTTTTCTTCATAGCGAGTTGGTCGTGTCCGATTGGTGTACCTTCTTTATAGCGAGTTATGGTGATATCTAGCGAGTTGTAATGAAAAAGACCTAGCTACTTGTTATTGAACAAGGTAGCGAGTTGAGATTAAAAGATATAGCGACTTGTGACTGAAAGTGCTAGCGACCTAACAAAAAAAAAAAAAAATAGCGACTTGGTAACGGTTTGACTTTTGAGTCAAACCGAAAGGCTTAGCGACTTGCTTAGCGACTTGCTTAGCGAGTTGGCTTAGCGAGTTGCTTAGCGAGTTGCTTAGCGAGTTGCTTAGCGACTTGACTTAAGACTTTGGCTTAGCAACTTGACAGAAACAGAAATGAAGAAGAAGAATGACAAAGTACTAGACCTTGACCACTTGACCACAACACAAATACCATGAAAACTAAACACCAAGACTCACGACTTCTGTCCATCAAACATCATCAGTCCATGAGTACCAAACCAAATTCAAAATGAAAAACCATCAACACTAATCTCAGATTCTATTCGTGCTTACATGAAAACCATCAAGACCACCATGGGTCTATACACACGAATGTATCATCATCACAGATCCAAGACAACATATCAAGACAAATACACATCTACATCTTAATCAAGACTCTTAATGAAATGGATTAATTAAATCTCAGATTGTGGGGGGTTTCTTCATGATTTATCAAAACCACAAGGTTAAATCCTCGACTCATCATCACAGATTCGTGACCAAGCATACAAAAATGATCTCAGCTTTGACTCTTTTGTGTTAGGTTCATCAAACACATAGACCTTAAAAGATCTATACACAAAGATCGTGTGCCTCATGGATCTAAAGAAAAAATTGTTGTTAATATCCGAACATATAAAGAAAAACAAATTAACATAAGTGTTAATTGTCGTCTTTGGTTCGTTTATCTCATGTCAAAGCGATTGAAACTTACCAAATTTCTTGGGTTGTCCTCATAAACCGAACTCATGTGATGCCATCCCTGTGGTCACCTCAAGCCAACCCTGTGGCGAGATCATCGTGATTTGATGATGCGTGTCTTAATCTTGTTTAATAACTGATTCGGTTTGTGAAGTTGATTAGGGTTTCGAATCTTTAGATATCCATGGCTTTATATGTGGTGTTCGGATTATAAGTTGATTAGAAGGAGGCGTTCAGAAATGGTGATTAGGGTTGGAGGGTTTGTATATTGATGATCTAATTTGATAGAAGTATTATGAGTGTGAAGCAGATCTATGAAGGTGGGGGCGGACAAATATTAAGTGAGATTAGGGTTTGACAATGTGTGAAGTGTGGCCTTTTATAACCCCGAAATATTAGGGTTATCTCTTGTTTATACCGATTAGTATACGGAATGGATCGGGTTTTGTTGAGTTGGACGTGGCCTCTTCTCTAGCATGTGAACGTTTGGGCTGCTTTGAGTTTATTGGATCTATTTGTTTATAAGTGTGGCCTGTTAGTATATGTGATCTTACTTTGTACCTATCCTACTCAAACCTATCATCCGGATTTGGTCTTTAAACTTTTGGATACAGATTTTTGTAGTATCTCAATTTAAGCATGGGCATTTAAATGTTTTTGGTTGGTTACACTTGATGAATTTTTGGGACACAAATTATTAAAGCTTAATCTCACGAGGAATATTTATTCACGGCTTGAGTAATTTGTTGATTGTTAGTGTATTCAAGGTTCTTAACCGGTATTATTGATTTGGTATTGAAGTGACGGTTCAAACGTTTTAATTGGACTTGGGCTTGTAATCTTGGATAATGGACATGATGGACTTCTCAAAATAGGATCACAAATATGATATTTAAGTTGTTGATTTGAGTTGTAGTGCATGGTGTTATGGGGTTTTGACACTTTGGGATATACATATTCACGAAGAATATTATGTCTCGGCTTGAAGTATTTATTAGAAAATGTTGACTACGGGATTGTTTATACGATATTTCTTATTTGGATTTGAAGTGAGGTTTTCCGGACGTGTTTACTTATTTTTGTCTTCTTTCCTTCTACTCTTCCGAAGATGACTTGTTTAGGCGTTTATAGAGGGTGATTAAGACTTGGCTATTTAGTTGCGTTTGTGATTCTTTCTCACTTAACCCACAACGTAGTTATCACTTGATGTCTCACTCGGTTGAGAATGTCAAGAGGTTTTGTACATCGGTACACCGTTTCTTTTCACAAGGATTAGTACGAGTTTAAGTAACAAATGGGAATTTCACTTCATGATCAAGTTTGGTATATCAGGCTTACTTCTCCATGTGGTCACTACAATAGCCATGATTGCGTGAATGATGTGTTTACCAAAGTAGTGATTGGATGGTTGATGATGGTGTTGATGTTGGATAATAAACCGTTGATGAACTGTGCATGTTCCCTAAAAGCAGATATTCACGAAACCAAAGTTGTCATAACATATTCAAGTGACATTGTTTACGGTTTTGTCTTGATTTTGTAAAATCCCGCGAAAGAACCTATTTCTCGGTTTAAATCATAGACTTGTAAAATCCGTGACAATGGAAACATCCGATATTAGTAAAGTACATTTCGGATCTATCTTACGGTTTATTCTTGGTTTTGTAAAATCCATGAAAGAAACTATTTCTCGGTTTAAACCATAGAGTTGTAAAATCCGTAATGATGGAACCGTCTGGAGAAAGGAAAGTGTATTTCGGGATCACATTTGATCTTTGGGGCTACGGTTTACTTGAAGAAGGATAAAGGGTGTACTTCATGAATTGGATGTGTGTTTGGATATTCGTCATGGCGGTTTGGTTACTTCAAAGTTTTACGGGGTTATGCTCATTAAACCATGGTGGGATAAAACCATTATCAAAGTTCGATTAAATGTCAAAGAAGGCTAGATTTGAGCGATTCTGAAAATGTGACAATGGCGTTAATTCAATATTATTTATTTGAGGTTGAAGTGAATTATCACGGCGAGTGTACTTAGTATCCGAAGGTATCGGGGATGGATGGATGAAGATTCTTCTTGATCCTTGTTCGAGCTTATTATCAAAAACGAAGACTTGGAAATCTAGTTATTGTTGGGTGACTTTTACCTCTTCTTTTACCACTTGGGGGAATTGGGCTCTTATCACCTCAAAATAACTATCACTTAAAGGAGTTACGTTGTAGTGCTCAGTGTCACATTCAATTGTGGATTCTCAAGAGGTAATGTACGTCTATTACTTGATGGTTGGTTGGTTGAGGAGTATAGAGTACTTAGAGATTCAAATGGGCATGAAGTCTCGCACCGCTCTTTGTTACATATGTGCAAGTATAAGTCACGAGTTCGGGTTAGTTTACTTGGTCAAATTCATCATATTGGGTTTTCTCCATCACCGTCACGACAAAGGGCCTCTTGAATGATAATGGGGTTGATTACATGTTTTGCTAAAAGAGAGTGAAATGAGAGAGATTATGGCGCCATTCACTTGATTCAGCCTCGTACTCTAAAGAAAAGAAAAGTGTACGTCTCAAGGCGCTTTATCTTACAAAGAAGAAATCTTCTTATGACGTATGAACACAACGGTTCATGCCTGCGTTCTAAAAGAAAAGAAAAGTGTACGTTTGAGGCGCTTTATCTTGAAGAGAAATCTTCTAATTAATGACCATTCTCATCAACATGCTTCATGCTTTTTCCATGCGCTTGATCATAAAGTGAACCGGGCTACCACCGATTGTTTCTCATTCCATTTGCTCGATTATAATGAAGATGGCTACATCTCGTCTTGCGATTTTTGGGAGAGAAGTGTGAATAGAACATTCGGATGATTTTCACTTGTTTAATCAAGAATGGCATCTCGTATGCAATTCTTGAGGGGAGAAGAAAGTGTGATAATTTTGCATGGTTGATTGATATATGAGAATAAATGGTCAAACGGCTCAAACTCATGTAAGAACCGAGCTTCTCTTGATGGATCATCTTTACATGGTGTTTCTTCAAGAGCCGTTGGTTGACATCTTCACCGGATTGATGAGTTTATCGACAAAGTGCTTCCGGTTAATGCTTCACGTATACATCAACATGATGATTCGAACAATCTCTCTTTCTTGTTTGATGTGATTGGTAGTTTGGTGTTACCATCTTGTGTGTTCGTTCTGACCGATTCTTGATTTCCTTGATGAACATCTTTCGTTCTTGTTTGATTGGGAGGATTTTAGTTAAGGGATTTGCAAGATGTAAGTTAATTGGGATGCTTTTGGTGGGATGCTTTTGGTGTGAGTTGAAGATGTTAACTATCTATTCCCAACCGGACAATCTTGAAGAAGGTCGAGTCTGATCATTCTACATTATACGCTACATGTTAGAAGACTAAAGGCGAGTTGCATTTAACGATCTAAAGACTTCTTCTTAATGGGCATTTTTTCAAGCAGTTGTGGTTTGGAAGAGCACTAATGGGAGTGTGTTATAAGTCGATTCAATCCCAATTAGACTTGCTCGATTCGTTAGCGTGACTCCTCAAGACGTTGTTATTGACTATTTCGTTTTGGACGTTTGACTCAAGTTGATTACTTGAGTTAATCATTTATCACTTATTTGAGATTGAAGTTGACTTTCACAAAGGCGTGTTCTTATTCGATAACTTGCTCGGGCTTAAGAATTTGAGTTGAAGACTTGGTTTATCTAGTTACCGGATCGAGGTGGATGGTTGAAGACACAGTTAACTATCACAATTAGGAGTTACTTTGTTTTACTCAAGGTCACACGATATGACGGTGTGGATAATCGCAAGAGGTGTTAATGTCTCATACTTTGTTTGGGTAGTGAGTACTTAGAGATTTGCTTGAAGCATAAATTCTCTACACCGTTCTTCAATCATTTGGTGCAAGCTTAAGATACAAATGTGGGAAGTTGACTTGATTTCAAGTATGGTATAACGGGTTTTCTTCAAAGTGGTCACTTCAAATTGTCTGAAGGGTTGATATAAATAGTCGAGAGAGTCTTGACAGAAGTTGATTCTCACAAGAGCTCAAGAGTTCTTCTCAAATTTCTAGTATACGGGCTTATTATGTGTTGTCGATTACGAATCATCAAAACCGAAACGGGAAGGAGACTCACATCTAAACACAAAGCGAGTAAACTTGATGAACTTAATTCTTCTAAGTGATTGAAGATATACCGGAAGACAAATGTTATTACCGCAGAGAAACTCAAGGTTTGACTCATGACGAGTAAACTTGATGAACTTAACTCTTCTAAGTGATTGAAGATATCCGGTAAAACAAATGTCATGACCGCAGAGAAACTCAAGGTTTTACTCATTAAGGCGTTAAGTGTTACTATTCCAACTACGTGGGAAGTGATGTTAGAAAAAGTTTACAAGATAAAGAGGTACACTAGTATGTGGTGATTTCGATGGTATCGCAATGATCGGGAGAGAGATCGTGTACATTGGGGATGCTCATTGTTTCACTTGAGTGCTTAATCGTTGATTGTAGATATAATCACTTATTCCGTGTTGACATCCCAGAGATTGTCACCCGCAGAGATAATCGATGACTTGGCCCGCTTCTTCAATGTTATCGATTATTCATTCCTTGTGTATTGGTATACTTGGATACTTGAGCTTCATACACATTCATCGAGGACGAAAGATGTGAACATAGGGAGGTGTTCTACATTACCCTCTTGATGTGTATTCGGAGAGTTCTTGGATATTGGTGTACTTGGTTCTTGAGCTTCATACACGCTCATCGTGGAAGAAAAATGTGAACATGGGAAGGTGTTCTTCATTCCCTCATGAAGTGTATTTGGGAGAGTTCTAGAGCATTATACAAAGAGGTCGACGCAACAATTCAACTACTTGGGGAATTGCTCTCTTGACACCTTTGGAATGGATCGCTTAGGACTTGATGGGAAAAGAAATTTGAGAAGATTATTTATATGGGATGATACATTCTTTGTTCTTGTTGATGATATAACCTCGAGCGAAGAATCACGGTGATTATTCTTGAAAGGAGCGGTGGATTTATGATAGTGGTGTGCTTATCTGTGCACTGGCTAAGGCAAGCTTGAAATAGAGCTTGAATCTGCTCGCCTATAGGATTTTCGGTTTGGGGGAAGTCGCCAAAGTCTCACTTTGGATGGTTCTATTTCTTTCAATTCAAGAGCCTCGAAGCTTTGGTGGTGGATGTTTAGAGATGATGACATCTATCTTCTACAACGGGCTTTCGATATCTTTATCTCATATTCGTATCATCATCCTCTTAAATTATATCATCTACTCTATCCTTGTATATATTTATCGAAAAACAAAATACAAAAATATAAAACCAGAAACCAAATACAAAAATAGAAAACCAACAAAAGAAAATAGAAAAATATAAAACCTTCAAAACCCATAAAAATCGAAAATTTAAAATACCAAAATATGTTTTCTCAAGACATGTCTTCCGTATCGATAACATCTACGGTCTTAGAAATGTCATTCAATAATGGCACGGACCATAGATGAAGTTCGAGCAGAGGTGTAAATATTTTTCTAAACATGTCTCAAAATATGGCTTACGATTATTTGCATCAGTAACCCGCTTCAAATAATGGCTTGCGTTACTTGATCAGAATCGTGCTTAAACTATGGCTTGCTATTATTTAAGATAGCAACCCGTTTTTCAAAGAAGGAAAGTGCTACGCTAAACAATTTTTTCAAATATTTCGTGCACTTATCCTAAAAACAAATGAGGAAAGTATGTCGAAGGACTACTGTTCCTACACAAATGTTTTTCCGTCTATAAATTCTTCAGAAAAATATTTGTTGTTTTCTAAAATGGTAGTAAATGAGTTGCTTTAAAATCAATCAGGATCAGAGTTTTAGTATTAATTCGCAAAAACTCAATCGATGACTTCAGCACTTTTAAAACTTTTCAAGAAAAAGAGTCATTGATTGAGGGGGAGAATGTTTTCAAATCTATATCATCTAACGAGCTTTCTTAATTATCCTACGTGCTTAATTAAAAATGATATTTGCACGTGTCGAAGGACTAGGATTTTAGGATATGATTGTTAGGTTTAGATGATTAGAGTTTGATTAACACATAAACCCCATGCCTTATATGATCCGATTGTTATGTTGAATTGACTTTTATTAGTCGATTGATGTTTGGGTGATGTCGACCACCATATATTTGTATGTGTGTTCACTAACGATGCAGTATATTGGTATAGAAGAATGTTCCCGATCCGGATCCCACAATTAAAGATGATTGGATGCCGAAGGAAAGGGTAACTATTTCTTAGGTTGACAAATGAAGAAACGGAGCTTAATTGGACTTCTATGGAGAGTTGGCATAAATGCAACGTAAGAGGTCTCTCCGCATCATCAGATGGTTTTCTTCTAAGTGATTGAAGAAACGGAGCTTAATTTGACCTCGGTTGGCATTCAAAATGCAACATAAGAAGAAGTCTCACCGCATATGCGAGCGGTTTTCTTCCAAGCCCTACAAAGAACAACGAAGTTTCTCAACCACCTAACATATCTTTATGCGGGGATAATCGTGATGATACCATTTTCTAAAAACTTTGAAAAATATTGTTTTGAAAATGGAAAATATTGTTTTGAAAATATATTGGACTAAATTTTGAAAATCACGGACTTCATTTTATCAAAACTTGAGTCACTCGGTTATCGACTACGGTCATGGATTGAGGGAGAGTGATTTAATATAAAATATTTTCAAACGATATTTCTTCACAAAGTTCCGCTTTGTACAATATAAGTGGTGATCTAAAGATTTAATGTTATGTCATGGTATGATTTTTCTTTTGAATCAAGGTCTTTCAAAATGAAATTTTTCATTCTTGTTTGATTGTGAAATTGTTTTATTTTACTAAAAGATCTCTTAAAACTATCATACCGACACTAACAATCTTTAATGTCTAGAGTTGGTCCTTATCCGTCATTTTTCAAAGTTAAATCAAGCCACGCCTTTCCCCAAAATGTTTTAAATGATTTAAATCAATTGGGATCACAAATCTCAAAAGGTTTGAAATTTTGATCGGGTAGAGATCGTGTTTTAAATCTCAAATCTGCTTTTAAATGGAATTGGTTTTAGTCCTTTAAAGGCACTCCGCCTCCATGTGTCAAACGATTTCATACATAATGCACATGTTGAGGAGGAGGATTTATCCAAAACCAGATGAGTATTTAATCAAGGCCACATTTTCTCCCATGTTTTCTAAACCTAATTAAATCACTTGGGATCCAAAACCTCAAAGGGTTTGATATTTTGATCGGGAGAATTTGTGATTTAATAATGAAATTTGATAAAAGTTGATCGCTTTGATTCGGTTATGCTGTTTGCTCTCTCATATGCGCTAAACGCTTTCGAATCTCAAGCACATATTGAGGGAGCAAAACCATCGAGGTACAAAAGTTTTTAAAAGAGATTATAAAGTACCTTGATTGTGTTTTCAAATGGTTTTCCTAATGGATTTTGTGATTGTGGATGTGCTTCAAAAGAACTCTTGCCTCTATGTGATAAAATGTTTTAAAATATACTATGCACATATTGAGGGGGAGAATTTTACCAAGAAAATCAAATGGCTTTTTCGTATGAAAATTGTGATCAAAGAAAATATTTCAAAGTCCTCTTGCCTCCATGTGCCAAACAATTTCTAAATCACACGCACATGTTGAGGGAGGTTTTCTAAATGATCAAAACTATTAAGGTACAAAATGCTTTGATCTCGTATCACAAGTACCTTGATTGTTTTTCCAAATGATTTTCAATTGGTTTTAAGTAAGAATGAACTGTACCAAAAGACCGACCAATTTACTTTATGCATGGTGTTATAAGGATGGTTAGGTTAGGTATTAGTTCACGATCCATGAACCGGAGGGATCTACCGAGGACAATCCACTAGATAGTGTAGAGTCTTTAGGTATGATGAAAAAAAGGAGAAAAGTGAGATATGGGAAGAGTGCGGATCGAGACCGAGCTAGTCTTGGAATTAACCCAACAAGGTTCTAGTAATGAAGTCTCGGTAAGCAATCAAGGGTTGAAGAATGAAAAGAAACTGAATGTGAAAAAGGGTGAAAAGAAATAGCCCTCCATCAATTCAACCTTAGGGCGAACGGGTTCAATACATATGCTCTTGGTGTTTACCAAGGTAACGCCGGTATTGAAGACAAGACATCATGGACCCAAGTGATGCACTGCACTACAACTTCCCAAGCTACTCAAGTTCCTCTTAAAAGGGCTTGTTTCATTCTCACGGGAACCGACATTATCTATCGACTTTCTCTTAGAGATTGTTGATATTGAAGAAGGAGACCCTCTCCTAGTCTCCGACACAGAACCAAATGTGCACTATTGAGTCTAGAGCCAAGAGATCATCCACAATATCTCGTTAGGACACAAAATTAATGAAGACTTCATTGTTTCACACAATGTGGAAAGTAAGTATATATTAAGAGTCCCACGATTATCCTTGTGGTATTGCCGAACATCCGAGTGATATGAAAATATTCACGATGAAGATGGAAATCCTTCTAGAGCCAACATCAAACAAGCTCTTGGTGGGTGACATGTGAGATCTTGCAAAAGAACAAGCTTGTGACAACCGGATAGAAACAATGGGTGATTCAATCTTGAATCAACCTTGGTCCAGAATGGTATTGACGAATACTTTTGGAAAAACCGTTCGATGTGCAAATCTTCTTTTCTAGCACGTCGAATGTGTACTTATATTTTCAAAATTCAAAAGTATCTCCGATTGAAAAATACTTTTAGAAAACCGCTCGATGCGCGAATCTCTTCTTTTCACTAGCACGTCGAATGTGTACTCATTCTCTTATACAAAAGTATTTTGATTGAAAATTGATCTTTCTCATAAAACCTTCATCGATTGCAAAAACTCTTCTTCAAGCAATACGCGATTGTTTTCAAATCAATTTTCATCAATCGCTGAATCTCAATTACCGGGTTCACTCACTCCGTGTTGTCTTCTTTGAGACGTTCGGTTTGAGAACACTAGAAACATTGCGAAACCACGTCAAGGAGATTATTAGAATCCTACCGATCACAGCGATTTATATCGATCAACGGGAACCGTGGGCGTGTACCTCAATTCAAATGAAAGTGATCAAAGACACTTTCGTGTGTTTTATTGCTAACTGTTGTTTGCGGTACATTTGACGGTTGCAACCGATCGAATTGAAGAGTCAATCCAATGCCGCATGCTCACAAAGATCCACACTTATTTGAAGAATTCATGACGGTGCATATCTACATAACCCGGCTCGATATTTCATACTATGCTTATGCTTCACTACGCAAATATCATGAACCAAAGAAGGCTTCCGCTACTCGATGGAAATATGTCATGATTTAAAAGTGTGAGCATGTCGGTCCAAAAGTCACAACTTCACATGATGGCAACACAATAAAGGGTGATCCAGATTTCGTGGTTGATGATCTCAAAGAAAGCTCAAGATCATCAAGATGTGGATCGGTTCAAAGACCTCCACCGAAAGTACAAATCAATGCGGACTTTGAAGTTGCACTACAAATGCACAAAGATTATGGAAATGAAGAATTCAAGTCTCACGAGCTCAAGAACAATGTCAAGAATAGAATGCTAGGATTCAAATGTAAAACATGGGGTGACCTCCTTAGGGGAGATTGTTAGAATTGGAAAATTTCTTAGTGAAGAGTCGGTCACCCCAAATGTTATCTAGCTTAAGTTAGCTCGTAGACTTGTCGTTAGTTACGTTATTTATCGCTTTATTAGTTAGTTATTAGTTTAGTTTAGCGTAGTGCAACACCGTGGAGGAAGGTCGGTCTTTACCTTTGTATCCCCGATCCACAGCCGATAGGAGGTCGAGTATTTGTAGTATAAATACCCTTCCATCCATGGAAGGGTGGTGCTTCTCATAATCTAATATTCAACTTTGTGTAAACCTCTAGCAAGAACACCTCTCTCTTTACTTTCTCTCTCTAAATGGTAAACATGTATTTTGATCTCCCAAGACCACCCGAATCATCAACACAATAAAATAACGATCCTACAATTTCTTTTTATAAAATCAAAAATCAAAAAGATTCTTCTCGTCTTTTCTAAGTTTCTTTCTAAGATTCTTAGACTCATCTTAGTGATGATTATTCATAATTCTGTGAGTGGCAATCCCACTCCAATTTCTCACCCATTCTTTGAGTGGCAATCCCACTCCTTTTCCCCATGAACCATTTAATTCGGGGTCAAGTCAAGCTAGTGACTTGGTTATCAAAAACAAGCCACACTATATGGGTTTTCACCCATATTTCTGTCTTTTTCCCCTTTCTACCATCTGCGTGTGGGGGTAATAACCCACCTGTTGTATATATAAAAACTTTGAAAATTGTAAATACAAAAAAAATAAAATAATTGTTGTGTTTCTACACTTAGCTAGTAATGTTATCTTTTCGTTCTAAGTTTACGCATAACAATGAGACTTTGAATATTGAGGACAATATTCATTTCTAAGTGTGGGGAAATTGCAATTTGATCATAAATGTACCCTTTAGTCCCTTTTTCCCCAAAATGGCCAAAATTTAAAATTTTTTAGTGGAAGTACTATGTACTAAACACAACAAATGGTAATCATCCACCATGTCTAACCCACAAAAGGATTGGCTAATCCAGAGCAAACGGCTCTTGGTAAAGATTTCTCAACCGCTTATATGGCTTGCAATTTGCCAAAATTGTATGGTTCTCAACTCACCATATCCTAAAAAGTGAAGAGTTGGCTAGCCCGCAAGATTATGGCTTGTGGTAAAGGCGTGGAAAATCCATAATTGGTATTCACTCACCAAAGATAATTCGATAATTTATCTAAGAGTTGGCTAGTCCGTAAGGGTACGGCTCGTAAAGACGAATCAAATCCGTTTATGACTATGATTTGCTCAAAATCATTTGGTTATCGATGTACCAAGGTTCTTACTTGAACCGAAACATTTGGCTACTCCGTAGTGATGGCTTTTGGTAAAGAGTTTTCAAATCCATTAAAATCTCAAATCATTGCTAGGGACTAGCAATATCTCAAGATAATGGGATTTGATATGTGTCTAAATACACATATATTTGTATTATATAAACCCACAAAACAACCAAAACACACAAATGACTCTCAAAATGATACAAATTCATAAAATGTGTTTTATGTGATTCGTGTACAAAAGATTGAAAACAAGTAAAAAATGATCAATTTCACAACAATTGTCGTTTTCATCCTGGAGTTACACAAAATTGTCAAAACTAGTCCCTAAATGTTTTAAATGAATGAAAAGTCAACTTAAGTCCTTGGGAAATCAAAATGTTCACAAAACATCCTCGATAAAAGTTTACACAAAATGGCAATTTTACCCTCAAGTTACAAATTGGCAAAATGGTCCCTGGTATTCTAAACTTGGAATTTTACAAATAATACCCTTGTACTATGCATGATTGAAAATTTGGAACATTTTGATAAACTTTTGGGAAATTACACTTTAGTCCCTCAAAATCCAAAATGACAATTAAGGTCCTTTTAACCTTTAGAATGAAATTTTATGCAAAAGGGTCCTTGTTTTATCAATGATTGTCAAGTATGGTCCTTGTGAGAAGTTTGGAAAATGGCATTTTCGGTCCTTTGAGTTTGGATAAATTGCAAAATTGGTCCTTGTTGTTACTTCTAAACCAAACGGACACTTTATAATATCAAAAGCCCAATCCAAGTCCAAACAGCAGCTGGCCCAAACCCTTAGCCCAATCCCACTTGACCTTTGACCCTTGCACCTTGAGCCAGGTCACAATTGATTGTGAACCCCAGCCACAACCCTTTTGACCCCCCTTTGATTATTAACACTGCTCGGTCAACAGAAGTCAAACAAGAGGAATACCGCCAACACTGTTCACCTTCTCTTCAACCCCTGTAACATCAAAACCAGTCCTGGTTTTCACCCTTTTTTCAACTCACTCCCCATACTATGTTCCCTCCACCTCCTCTAAACACCAAAACCCATTAATTGTCTCAACCAAATCCATTTAATGATAAAAACTGCTCTTGACTATTTTGGCGCCAAAATGGACAAATGGCAGTTATGATGAATCATGAAGATCCAACAGTTGGAAAATGGTGGGATCAACTCAGAAACAAGTGGGAAGATGATTGGATATAAAAGGAAGCAAGATAGAGAGGAAATAAGCACTTTGGCCTTAAGCCTTAGTCACGTAGTTATAGTTTTTATTGCTTTCTTAGTTAAAACGTCTTTTAAATCTTTCAAATGTTGTAATTTACTTTAAATTAGTGTAATGAACCTTTAAATTCGCTTTAATTTCAGCTTAATGTCGGGTTTAATTTTGCTTAATTTCCTTTAATTTTCAAGTCATCTTAATTTCAAGTTAAATAGTTGCTTGATGGATTCTATAAGCCATATAAGTCGATGACAAAGCTTTAAAGCTTTTAGAAACTTAAAAACAGCTATAGTCTTTAAAATTCAGAAAAATCAAGAAAATCAATGAAAAAATCAAAAATAGTGAGTTGAGAAGGAAGAAGGTGAAGCGGGGTTGAAATTTGATTGTAAGGGATATTAGGAGCTTAATGGGAAGCTATTGGGTGTAACCTTGTCCTTTGAATCTTAATTCTCAGTTTGAGCCATCTTGTAAGCAAATTTCTCAATTTTTGCATATTACTGTTTTACTGTTTTGTTTGCTTTGATTCTCATATTTTCTTGTTTATTTGATGCTAGTTAATGATTTTATAGCTTAATATTAGGTGTTTATGTTTTGGAACTCATTGTGGCTTGGAATCACATTGTGACTGCCAATACGCTTGATTTTGGAAATCCTAGACCTATGCTTTTGTGACTATTAGTTTAGGCTGAAAAAGGTTTGGTTTGACACACTAAACCTCTGGATTTGATAAATCTTGATTACACAATGATGTTATGAAAAGTCCAATTTAATCTCTTTTATATCGTTTGGATGTGTTGATACATGAGCAATTCAGTCTTGTTGTGTTGTTAGTTGTTGTTGTTTCAAATCACTTAAGTGTATAATAGCTCAAAGTAGTTATATAAACCAAATCCTTATTTTACAAAAAGTCAAAATGATCTTTATTCTTAATCTACTACTTAATCATTATAAATTTAGAATGTATAATCATACATATTGTCTTTAAAGTTGTTTATCTAGCATAAATCAATCTCATATTAGCTTAATACATCATATTAGATTATCTAGGATCATTAGAAGTTCATTTTAGTCAACTCGATGTTCTTGTGAAAAGTCAAATTTTCAAATAGTCGTTTTGAATAAAATGTATAATTTTGTGTAGGATTCATTATTAAGTTTTAGTTTTAATCCTTTTGGGATGTTTAAATTCAGCTGCTCATCTTAAATAGAAAAATATTAGTTTACTATTTCTCAGCTTTTTAAGTGCTTATTTTCAGTCTTTCTTTAGATACTTGTTCAAAAACCATGCCCTGTGCACAGGATCACTTGTCTAGTTCATGAGCTTGCAAAAGCTTGTGGATTTGGCCTAAGCTTGTGCACTTTACTGTTTATGTAGCTTTTCTAGCCTATTGTTCATAATCACCCATGTTTTTACATTTTAGCTTATTTGATTAGCTTAATCAAACCCACCTTTTGTCCCATCTTACTCCCTCCATCCAAGCAAAGCGGTGGAGGTGGTTTCACATGCTCTTAACAAGCTCCTTAGTAAACTTGAGCTTGTGATTCTTGGCTTTGTGAGAAGCTGTCGCCCAACTCATGGTCTCGGGAAGAGTTGAGCTTGTTGAGGCTTATTTGATAGGTTCAAATGAGGTTTGTGTTTGCCCACTCACAACATACCCACCGAGCAATTCAAAGTGGTATTACACCATTTCCACAAGCCTCTCACAAGCTCATTAGTGATCACTAGCTCGTGTGGTTTGGCTTTTAGGAAGCCTAGCAACCCATCTTTTGATCATGTGCTTAAATTCCATATTGTAGCTTATTAACTAGGTCATGCTTTATGAACTTTTGATTGTCCCATATCCGAGTATGTAGGCCAACTCAATTGCATTAATAGCATTTTCATAAGCTTCTATTAAGCTAATCTGTGGACCTCACATGTTGATTTTAGCTTTTTGGAAACCCAACCAACCCATCTTGCTATCTCAATTCTCATTTTGGCATTTCAAGCTTATTCTATCGACTTAAATGGCCATTACAAATAAGTAGCAGTGGGTGTTTGGTTCTGTATCTGTTAGAGCTTATGAGCTTATAAAAGCTTATAGGGTATTGCCAATGTACATACTTGTACATACTTGTCCATATAGCTTGTACACATATTTTTCCCTTTTATTTCCTGTGGGAGCTTATTACGTGCTTTAGAGGCCTCAATTCCATCCAAGTCAAGCCAAAGCTTGATTGTCTAAACCATAAGCTCACACCAATTTCGCCCAATTTTCTTGTTTATAATGCCCCATTGGACTTGTTTTTACCTTATTTTATCTTTTGATTGCTTAAAGCTCTTTCGTTTACATTGAAGTTGAGCTCAAACCAGTCAAGCCAAAAGCTTAACTGTTGGGCTCATAAGCTCATGCTTTGCTTATTTCTTAGTTTATATAGTTTTATTTTTATTAAATATGTATAATATTAGTAGTAAATAAGTCCAGAAAACAGAAAAGCTAAAAAGATCCACTTTTCAAGCTAAAGTAATAGCTTCCATTTGGAGCTTTTGCCCATTAGCTTATTTTTGCACATAAGCTACCATTTTTATATTTTTCTTAGATTCCCAGATTTATTTTAGAATTTTGTAAAAAGTTTCAGATTTTTCTTTATTCATTTAGTATTTTTAATAAATCAGTTATAGTTTTTAGTAATTAATAATAGTAAATAATTAATAATAAATAGAATAATTATGTAAAAAATACATTTTCAGTTTCTAAATTCATTTTATGATATTTTAGATTTTTCAAATTCTTTATTTCATTTATTTAAGTTAATTTTAGATTTTCTTATTATTTAATTCATTATTAATACATTTAATTCATTTTTTTATTTATATTAATTAATTTAATAGTGTGAAAATTTATTTTATTTTCTAATAATTTTCTTATCTTTTAGGATTCTAAAAATATAATTTTCACATTTGTGGGAGTTGTATTGGACCTAATTCACGTTTTATTTTGCAAGTTTACGTAAAATTTAGTAAACGTAAATTTTTAGATTTTAATCGTTAAACAATTGTAAAAAATAGAATTAAAATGACTTCAAAATTTTTATAGTTTTAATTTCTTAGTATAATTAATTATTATCCTTTTCTTATTTTATTTTTGTTACATTTATGTAATTATTATGTATACATATATGTTTTAGTTTTTAGTTTTCTTAACTTTTGTATATACTTGTATATTATAGTTAAATATTTTAATTTTGTTTAATTTGCATTTAAGTCGCTAAGACTTGTAAATCTCTATTATAGTTATAGTCGTTTTGTTTTTAAACGTTTACGTTTTAGTAACGACGCTTGTATATCTTTTACGCTTTTTAGGTTTCGATTAACGCTTTAACGACATAGTGTGATGTAGCTATTACTATTCACATTAGTGTTAGTCAATCGATTCTGCCTTTGTACATTCTTGATCTTATCATTTTATCACATCGTTGTATTCGTGATATCACACCTCACCGTGACATAAACGATCCAAGGATATTTTAATCTTGGTAAACTTGCATTTTCTCCCGGCCGCCGCCTTTTATCATTTGTTACGGTTGACCGTTCAAGCGGTTGATAAGTGTGACGGAGAAATAAAAGAGGGTGGTTCGGGAGAGATCACCAGGCCTTTATTAAATCGTTCCATTAGGTATCCAGGTACTGTGTCAACTATCCGTACATCATTTTCTAAAGTTTTAATGAAAAACTCTTCATCGTATAGCAAGGATAAAGAAAACAATGGAGCGGCGTTTTTTTTGGGAGAGAAAGTAGGATTGATTAGGTTAAATAAAATTGAAGAAGAAAGAGGGAGGATATGAGATCTGGATAAAAGAATGCCTATTTAATTGGGTCAGTTTTTGAAAATCATTGATATGAAATTCCTTAAATGCCCTTTTGCTATTTAATAAATAATATTCAGTTTTATTTTATTACAATAATGCCACACATCATCTTAGCCATTGATCTTCTCATCTAAGGGTCTAAAAAGAGTTCTCGCACTTAACAGGGTTCTCAAAATAAAGATACACTATATATATATATATATATATATATATATATATATATATATATATATATATATATATATATATATATATATATATATATATATATATATATATATATATATATATATATATATATATATATATATATATATATAGAGGATAAAGATCAATAAAAGACAAATATCCGTAAAAGATTAAAAAAAAAAAAAAAAAAAAAGTTCTGAAAATTTCTCAAAAAATTCCACAAGATCGGGTATGATGGTGCATGAAAATGTTGTGAAAAACTTTTTCTAAAAGTGGATATTTTTCCGAAAAAAATTATGAAAAGATACATTCAAGATTAAATCGCTTTTTGTGCATCAAAATTGGTTTTTGCACCCAACTTCTTTTGATTTTTTCATCAAAATAACATTGCGCATCTAACTAAAACAAGTTGAAAATTTTGTGCATCAAAATTTTTTTTGCATCGAATTTGTTTTTTGCATTAATAAAAACGTATCAAAACTCAAAATTATAAAAAATGTTTTCACAAAAGTTTTATGCACCAACATACTCGATCTCGTTGATTTTTTTGGAATTTTGGATAATTTTTAAAAAATAAAATCTTTTATTCTTTTTACGGATATTTGTCTTTTATTTTAATCTCACTTATATATATATATATATATATATATATATATATATATACACACTAGTTACTTAAGCCCGCCCAAGGCGGACACGACTTGTCATTTATTGCTTTTTTAATTCAAAGTGTGTAAATCATGTTTAGTACACTTGGCTAAATCGACTTGTGATTTCTTGTTTGTTTAATTCCAAGTGTAAGTTAGTTTAGTATTTTTATGTTTACATAGAGTTATATATATATATATATATATATATATATATATATATATATATATATATATATATATATATATATATATTAAGAAAGCTTGTTTTGCTATTTTAATTGTGATATGATTTTTATTATTTTAGTGTTAAATTGTTTGTATATGAACATTATATACTAAATAGAGATTTATTTAATAATATGTTATTAGCGGGCATGTCTTGTGATTTCTTGTTTGTTTAATTCCAAATGTAATTTAGTTTATTATTATTTATGTTTACATAGAGTTAAATATATATATATATATATATTGACAAACAGTTGTTTTGCTATTTTAATTCTGTTATGTTTTTTATTATTACAATGTTATCTTGTTTGTACATAAACATTATATCCTAAATAGTGATTTTTTTGTTAATATGTTATTGTTATTATATTTTTATTTGATTATTCTTATTATTATTATTAACACCTAACTACTACTCGTACTTATATTTATTTAATTAACATAAAGCGTATCAAAGAAGCTGTGAGTATCAAAGAGTCATCTTGGATCACCAACTGTTCATCTTCTCCAAGAATCTATTCGATTTTCTTGCTAATATACAATGTGAGTTAGTTTATGAACTTCGATGTTGGTTACTTGTTGTTATTTTAATTAGAGTAAAAATGAGTATTTTTTAGTATCCGATTATTATTTTGAATCTTTAGTGTGCATGTTTAAGTTAAAAATAATGTATTTGTTTGTTGGCATATGTATTTTGATATACATATATTTGTTTGTTATTGCATGCTGTTATTGTTGCAAGTTTGTAAAACCCCCTTTTGCTCTGTTTGATCTATGTTTTGATTGTTAATAATGATAATTTTTATTTTGCAATCAAAGTTTAGTGTATATAGGTTAAAAATGCCTACTCCATTTGTTTGTTATTGCATGCTGTTATTGTTGCTAATTTGTAAAACCCCCTTTTGTTCTGTTTCATGTATATGTGGATTCTTAATAATGATAATTTTTATTTTTCAATCAAAGTTTAGTGTTTATAGGTTCAAAAATGCCTACTCCAATGCCTATTTGTGATCAATTAGCGAGAGTTGCTGGTTCTAGGTGGCCAAAAGATATGATGCTTGTATTTTTTGCAAATGAAATTGAAACGACCAAGTGCGCAGAGGCGGAGTTTAGAAGGAGAGCGAGAGAGATTGAAGCACGGGTTCGCAGATTTGGACAGCTGGTGACGGAGTTGGAGATGTTTTTCTGGGAGGGATCTTTGAAGTGCGTTTCACATCTTTTGAAGGTCCAAAAAGAAGATCTGCTGGAAGCTACTAAACTCCTCACGAATGCTATTAAGATGCAGGAGCGCCTTGAAGAATTGTTTGTTATGGTGGAGATGGTGAAGGCGTTGGAGTATTAGTGGTGTATGCTTTGTTGCTATGATCGTTTATGTGTTTTGGTTTGTTATCTCTATGGCTTAGATGCGGGGTCTAACAATCTTTTGCTTAATTATGTTAATATATTTTAGATGTTTATTAATGTGTTGTCAATTTTATGTTATTTTTAGTTTATGGTATGATCTTGTTTAGGATTGTTAGTCTTTGTTATTGTTTAATTTGATGCAGATGTATGTTTTATGTTATTTTAAGTTTATGTTATGTTTTTTTAGGATTGTTAGTTGTTTATCTGTTTTGACGTTGTGTTGTTTAATTGGTTACTTAAGATGTTCCATCCAATATAGGTGTATGTTGAATGCATATATTATGTAAATAAAATGTTGTGGCATGACATTGTGTTGAATCCAGGTATTATGTAAACAATTTGTTGTGGCAAATCTGTTTTTGGGAGCACCCAATCATTAGTAATATTATTAAATTATGTTGTATCAACAATAGATTAGCTAAAATTGTCTGGGAAAATCTGTGTTTAGGTTCTTTGCATTATTTGTTCTATTCTTAAATCATGTTGAATCAATAACATATTAGCAAATAAGTAATCATTAACGAAAGTATCAACTTGTTTAAAGATAAATACATAGTTTCAATAATATATAAACAAAAACTGGAAAGATAGTAAAGGTTGTGTCTTCCAAAAAGGGATTACAAATATGTAAATGTATGTGCGATATATAGCTAGATTGCGATTGTATATTAATGACATGAAATATAGCTACTCGTTGGTTGACATCGTCGATAACTTTTGTCGATAACACATTAGTTTAATGCGATCATCTTGTGTTCTTCAAAGTGACAATCTTTTCCAAATTGATACCGTTTCTTCCATGACCAAAGATTGTATTTGAAATGGCTTTGTCTATTTTAAAAGCACTTGTAAATTGATAGCATATACGGCATTCATGTGGACAATCTACGCTTTTCAGACTTGTGCATGTCCAAGGCATCCCAGTTGGTGAGTTGATTATCCGTTGGTTACATAAGATTTTGCATATTTTAGAATGTTGTAATACTTATATGTAATGTTTGTTTTGCGATATTATTAGTAACATATTACCGGTTTGTAGTAGTAGCCAATATCTGGATGGAAGGTGTGTAAACAACTCTGTCTTCATTTATGTGAGATGCGTGATGGTACCATGTGCATATGTCTTTGATTCATCGCGTCGCAAAAATAAATTTGGTCTTAGTTAGTTATTTTCTTTATAGTTTTTCTCCCAATATTTGATGTTTTGTTACAAGTTTAAGTTATTTATAAAATCAAAAACTTACCATGTCTGTCGCGATACATAAGTGGTCTTGGTGGTCTTTTTAACAAAGTTGTTCGTATATCTTCCCTGCTCAATCCTAGTCCATCATATCCTCCTATTACAACAACTAATAAGGTATATTTGCCTAGGTTTTTGAACACAAGCTTTTGACCACACTCTATTCCTGCTGTTACTACAAAGTTGTCCCAACCGCATCCTGTGAATGTATTCATTCTAATGACTCTATCCTCCCACGGTTTTATTCTCTTGTGGCGAACTTGGAATGTCAGACCATCGTAATGGAGTGTGAATGTGTTTTTCCAAATATCTTGTAAGAAGTCCCCTGGCAATAACTGCAAGTAGCTTTAGGAATTTGTCAATTTAGATACTGTATGAAATTGATAAGTTAAATATAGATTGTGTTTTTTACCGTGAATCCTGGTGTATATGTTGACAAACATCCGATCATTCTTGGTCCTATAGTACGCTGTCATACCGGACACTCGATCCATTTATGTCATATACCGTAACATAAAAGTCTTTCTCCTTGCCTTATAAAATGGATTTTCTTTGTGTTGCGAGGCACATTGGATGCAACAAAGGAAATCCATTCTTTGTCCGATAACACCCATTTGCCATCTATGTTTGTGATCTCTGCTTTGTAACGGTACCGTCATGGCCGCTCAAGTACAACATGTTGTTTGGAGTCTTAAAGTACTCTGTAAATACGTCGGTAGGATCTGCTTTGGTAATTTTAAAGTAAGTAATATGCAATTAATCCGCATTCATAAATGCATTGTTTCAATGGCTTGTAGATAACGTAAAATTTGATGGTTTAGTTTTACCTGCATTTTCCGGTGTCATGAATGTATTCAAAAGAAATTGTTGTGCCATCCTGTTTCCACATTAATAAATCATGAAAGTTAATATAAGTTTATGGTTGCTAATAGTAATTGCTTATGGTTAAGGATGTGTTGACTTCAGGAGATTAGTTTGTTGATTTACAATGGCAAATATTCTGTAAAGGAAGGTTAACCTATGAAAAGCAATTCCTAAGTTTTAATCCAATATTACAATATGAATATGAATTTTGTGAGAATGATTGTTGTGATAATATGTTAGTGGATTATGCTTTTTACACTCAAACACAATAACAGATCATACTTATTATATGAAAATTTAATATAAACTTTAATAATCATGATAGGGTTTATTTAAGTTTTATCATACATCATTGTTATTAATATCGTGATTCATAATCAATGGGACAAAATATGTTATACATGATTCTAAGTTGATTTTAATCCTATCATCGATGATCTATACATACACTATTAGGTTGCAAATCGAATATATAGATAAATAATATAAAAGTATGGTTAATTTACATATAAAAAGTGTTTTTGTGATTACCTTTATATCTTTGAAGGATTTCGTTATTGATTAACTTGATTTGGTAGAAGCAAATTTTGTTAGATGGTTATGTAGGGGATGATGAGTTGTGAGTTTTAAAGGGTTTAGATGAATGTGTAGGTATTTGTATATAATATATATTCGTTTTTTTTAAATTTAAATTAAAAAAAAAAATTGCCTATAAATAAATCTTTTCCTTTTGTATAAAATTTTGTACATTATTATATTTGTTATATGGTTTGAATAATTGATTTAGATTTAGTTAAAAATTTGAATTAAAATAAAGTTTTTGACCTCAATATATTGTTATTTTGGTTGTGCTTTTGTATATATATATATATATAACAATTCATGAATGATTTTATTTGATTGAATTATATATGTTTGACCGTATTGTAAATGTAAATTCTTAAATAAGTATATCACGTTTTGTTATTTTGTTATAAGTAGTTAATCAAAACTTTTTAATTGTTGAAGTTTATGATTTTTTTTACGTCAATTTCTTATATGTTATGTTAAAATATTGTTTTTTTAAGTTGTAACATTTGTTTTTATTGTATTATTTTATACATGATATGAGTTAGAATTGCATGTTAAAGTATATATATTGTTGTATAAGTAAAATAGGTAATCATTACCTATATTTTTATATAGATTAATTTATTGTTAGTACTTGTTAATTGATAATTTATTTTGTTATACTATTATTTTAGTAGTATACTGAATATAACATAAAAAACACTTGTTTATCTCCGATCATGAGCATCAAATATCTGGTACTCAATCGTTTTTCTTTCCCCCTTTTTAGATTTTAGTTTTTATTGTTTTTAATCGAATGCCTGATATTATATCTTCTTTTTTTTTTCCTTAGTGATTGAGATTATGTTTAATATTATTGATTCTTGATGATAACTGTTTTGGTTAGTTCAGATATTGTTTTTATAACAATTTAGGGTTAATTTTAAGATTGTATATTTGCATGTGTCGTTTATTTTTAGTTTGTGAAACCCTAATTTGGTAATTTTATCGATTAAGATATTCTTATGTATTATTTTATTAGTTATTTATTATATTGTGATTTAAATTGTTGTATTCTATATTGTTCTTTGTTTATTGTTGTATCTAAATTTATTGTTTTGTTAGTTTAATAGTTTATGATCCTTTAGATTATTCATGTGTTTTATAAATCGCTTGTTATATGAATGTGAATGCCTCTCAAATCCATCATGTATTAAAGAATATGTTAAATACAAACATACTTAACATTCTTTGATTATCAAGACCTTTTAGTGATTACGACCATTAAGTATATACCAGTGTAAACATACCTCCAATACTTTCATACAACAAGTCTTATAAGGTTTTTTTTTACTTTGTGAAGATAATAGTGTGATTTGTGTTAGTTTAATAGTTTATGATCTTTTAAATTAGTAATGTTTGAGCTAAATCAGTTGTTAAATGAATGTGTTTCATTAAGTAGTGTTGTGCATTGTAGTTAGTAATGCTTTGTAACATATTGTGAATTAGTTTACCCGATCATAATTGATTTGTAAAGGATGTTATTTAGTTGTTAAATTGGGAATTTAGTTGGATTTTGTAATGTGTGTTTGTTGGTTTAGTGTTGGCGTTGAGTTTTTATTGTTGATGTAGCTCAATATGGATTTGTCATTAATGGTGGTGTGTTGTGTTTTGTATTTCCGTTACTTATAAGTTGATGTGGTGTGTGGCGTAAAATGATTGGACGCAGTTTGTTATTGAAGTCGATAGTAATACATATCGGAAGAAGTTGGTATATTTGTTGTGTTTAAACAGTTTTCAAATTTGACAAATAAAATCTTTTTTGTTATTATGATGTTGTAATCGTGTTTATTAAAAATGTTATGTTTTATTTTATTTCAGGATCTTCCAGTTTGGTTCAAGAAGGTTTATATTAATGGCAAAACATGGGTTTATTTGACTAACAACAGATGTAAGAAATTTAAGGTGTTGTTAAAGGAAGAAAAGGACAATGGAAATTTGATAAAGAAACTTGGGAACACTTCATTAAGCTAAGTGTATATGAAGATATTACATTGTTACACTTTTTAAACGAAAGTACGGATACATATTATGTAACAGGGTATGATGCAAATGGTATTGAATCGGGTGGTTATGGAACATTGAATGTATCAGGAAGACTTGCAAGGTGCACTGCTATAGTAGGTCATAATATAGAGGAATGTCCGGTATGTTGAATATAGCATATGTTATTTAACTAAATTAGAATGTTTGGTTCATAAGTATATGATTCGATGGTGTTCAAGAATTTATTTTTGTGTTTTTTCGTAGGTTCTACCATTCAATTTTCTTCCTTATGTAGGTAATAATGTTTTCATGATTAAAGTGAATGGTTTTGAAGTTCAAGTGATGCATGGGCTTCAACCTTTTCCTTGACATAACATAAATTATGGACATGCATTTTTCGGATTGGATTGGGATGATGTTGTTCTTTTTGGAGGCTTTGTTCCTGGAAGAAGGATTGTATTGACTAACATTCTAAATAATAGGTTGAGTCTTATGAGTTTTATGGGTGATGGTCGCGAATTGACTACAGAAAAAGTTCCTCACACAGTATTGCATTTTGAACAACCAAAGCACATTTTTGATAACGGTAAGTATGCATAAGTTCATGAGTTTTGTTTGAAAATAATGTTTTTGAAGTGGGCTTACACGTTTCTTCAATTTTGTTGGTAGATCCTCGTATGTTCCAAATATGTAATTGGCGTGGTCATGAGTTGGAACACAATGATGAGAATAGAACATTTTACACGAAGCTTTATTGCTATGTGTTTGAGCAACACCGTCTTGTAAGTTTTCTTGAAACATTCCTTCTTTTATCAATTTCTTTTTGAAATGATTTCTTAATTAAGACGGTATTAGCTAATAATGTTATATCGGATTAATGTAGACAATACCTGAGGGATTTGTGAAAGCGCACAATCTATCCAATTATCTTCATGCATTGCTTCGACACAAGACATTTGCATTCAGGATGTTTCTGCACCAAGATATCCACTCAGAAAGGCCATATCGGACAACTCATATTTCTTTTAAAGGTAATTGGAGGCAACTTTCTCGAGATTGGAATTTGCATCAGAATCGGACATTAAGGTTTAAGTATGTGGCGGATGTTCCAGATGAGCAGGAGTTTATATTTTTTGGTGAAGAGCCAATATATATGCCTGTCTTTGATGTTTGTTGAAGTATGATTGTTTAATGGATTATTATGCTCTGGAGGTTTTGTTTGGAACGATAATTTTATGTTGTCGATGGTTAATTGCTAGAAGTATGATATGGGTTATGGTACAATTAAATGTACTTATAATGGTCGATAAACGTTTGTAGTTTTTATGTATTGTGTATGAAAATATAATCACTATGGTTTGTATTTTTTTGTGTTTGTTTGGTATTGTAAATTTTAATCTTCATTTGCAATTTTTTTTTTGGTATATTTTTATAGCTTATTTTTTTGTATAAACTTTTTTATATTAATGTTTAGTTTATGATATATCTTTTTATGTTATATACATTTTGATTGACAAAAATGTTTGATTTTGATACAAACTTTTTTATCTTTTAATGATATATACATTTTGATTTGACAAATATGTTTGATTTAGAGGTTTTTGGTATTATTTGTTATTTATGAGGGTCAAAGTATATAATGTGTTTTAGTTGAGGGGTTTTATTGAATTTGTTGATAAATTTCTGCATGTTGATTGACATAAAGACGGCTTCTACAGTCACTTTATTTAAGTCTACTTCTAAACTCTGCAATATTCATTGCTACTATCACTATTGATAAATCAAAACAAAAAATTTGATTAATTGCACAATTTAATCATAGGTCATCTTTAATCAGGTATTTTTTTGTCTTTGCATTTGTTACTGTCATTCATAGTTGATCTGTTAGATTTTATTTTGAATGCAGTTATTAATGTTATTTAGTAAATGTGATTATGATTGTGTTCATATATAGGGTTTTAATACTTGATTGATAATCAAATACTTCGTGATATATGAAATATTATTTTGCCCTGTTTTTGACCAAATATTGTTTCCATAATAATAATAATAGATCTAAGTGAAAGTTTGTTTTGTTTACAGGAAAATGACAACACAATTCTTGGTTGATTATAATCATGGGGAACATTTGGGTACTTTGGTATGTATTTTATTTTCATTAATTGGTATATATGTGTGTTTGATATTTGATTTTTATTTATTGTTTCTATTTGTTTATGCAGATGCTTCCTGACTACTTTCACATAAACTATTATAATAATAAAAATTATGTTCATCTGATTAACAACAACATGATGAAAAGAAAAGTTTATATGAATCGTGTAAGTGGTAGTGACGAATGGTATTTTTCTGGGGATTCATGGAATAATTTCATAGCCTTGAGTGGTTATTTGAATATAAGAATGATACATTTCATTAAGGAGGGTGTCGACACATTCTATGTTACGGCTTATGAGGAAGATGGAACAGAGTTCGGTGGTTATGGTATTATTCACACATGTAACAGAAAAGTTAAATGTGTTGGTGAAGTTGGAAATGATACTAATCTATCTCCTGTAATACTCTGTTTTGTAGTTTTCCTCTGTTTTGTTTTAATTTTAGTTATAGTTTATAATTTCATATATACTTATATATATATATATTTTATTCAAGTGGTTTCGCTAGAGTTTCGCAAGATGTTGATAGAAATGAGTTTGTGACACGTTTTCGACATTGAAATACTCGTTGAGGCAAGGCAAGGTATTATTCTCGGAACAGATGATACCATTGATTTCAATTCAATGTGCATTGGAATACTGATTGCGCGTCATGCGAATCGATGGTTGGCGAACGCGTTGTGCTTACTAAGACAAATAGGAATGATATTCGGATTTCTTTAATGAGGTTTGATGATGATGGATTCCAACTTATTCATGAAGCAAACTTCCCACTCGGCTTGCCTTTTGCAAGGTCATGATGAAAATGAAACAGTGATAAATTATAATGGGTATTGCAATGAAATAAGTATGTGTTTCAAATCGACCGCTCAAATAGTTATGTGTTATTCTTTATTTGACTTGTATTTCTTGTTTTTAAGATGAGAGGTTGCTTCATGGTTGTAATTGGATAGACCATGCTGGACATTTAACTGAAGAATCTACATTTTACCAACGACTTTATCCGTTTGTGCTTGATTATGGTAGATTGGTAAGGATATTTTCTTTATTGAAATTCAAAATCTTGTATGTTTGACATATATTTATTACTCTATAAGTTTGAAGATATCTTCTTTGTATATTTTAAAAAAACATGTTGCTCATTATTGCAGACTATACCGGCTCGTTTTGTGGATGCTAATCAACTTCAAGGTTTTCAACATGCAATTTTAAGAAGGATGGATACAGAAAGGCGTGTAGTTTTGAAATTTGAATTTCATCCAGAAAGTCCATGGAGAAATGATCACATGACATTGAGGACTAATTGGAAGATTCTTGCTGGAGAATTTAACTTTCCAATGAACAAAATGATTCGGTTTCAGCTTGTTGGAACCACACTTGATCCTGCTTTTGAAGTCGAGTTGTTCAATGGTCCTATTCCGTTGGTTCCTATATTTGATGTTTGCTGAGATGATGTGAGGTTCGTTCTTGATGTTGTGATGTGTTTAAGAACATGGTAGTTCATAGTTTGTTGTGGTTGATGTTGTTTCTTTTGGCATGTTTATGATGGATATTAGTACTAATGTTATGCGTAGGGTAATAGCGTAGGAATTAAAGAATGTATTTCGTAACTCTTTTTTTTTACTATGTAAAATGACGATATGGTTATGCATTAGGTTTCATGGTATGTGAAATGTTATTATGTTTTATGTGTAGATATGTTGTTTATATATTTATGTCGTTGTGATTTGTAACTTCTTAAATCATTAATTTAGAAGCCACCAAATTAGTTGTTCCAGTATAGATTTTATTCACTTTGTTGAGACTCATGTAGTCTCAACAAACACAATTAAAATGACAATATATATCTCTCCAATGTTGCCTAGAACAATGGTTCCAAAATGACTTGCAAACAGAACTTTCAAACAAACACAATTAAAATGACAATATATCTCTCTCCAATGTTGCCTAGAACAATGGTTCCAAAATGACTTGCCAACAAAACTTTCAAACTAAAACACAATATTCAGTATAAATAAATAATCCAAACAAAAACAATTTTAAAAATATACAAAACACTATATTTACATTCCAACTAAAAACTATCTACTAAAGTGTTTCGTATAATTTTTTTTGTGAGTTGTTTTAACCATCCAAATCTTGTATTCCAGTTTTTAATTATTCATCCGCATCACGTGCTATATTTTCACACTTCTTGATTGATTATCACTTGTTGAAAGACAAAATAATCAATGACTTATAAACAAAGTATAGATCATATAATCAAAAACATACCTTCCGAATATCATAAACTTTTACAATTATTGTTTATTAATGAAATAAAATCAAAACATTTAAACAATATACAATAACGTATAAAACAATCATATATAAATTAATCATCAACAACATACCTTATGAATATCGTATACAAAATAAAAATATGGATCATATATATATATATATATATATATATATATATATATATATATATATATATATTAATCAAAAATAACTTTAGCATCTCCTAAACGCCTTTGTACGATAACAATATAAACAATATGGATCATATATATAATAATAAAAAGCATAACTTCTGAACCTCCTAAACTTTTACCATGATTATTTACTAATGGAATAGAATTATTACAGATAAACATTATACAATAACTTACAAAAACAATTATATATAAATTAATCAATTAACAATGTGAATCATATATATATATAATAATCAGAAACATACCTTCTAAATCTCTTAAACGTCTTTGTGGCTGCAACATACATTCTGAATATATAAATTAATCAATAAACAATATGGGAACAAATAATCAATGACTTATAAACACAATATAGATCATATAATCAAAACATACCTTCGAATATCATAAACTCTGAATCTCCTAAACGTCTTTGTGGCTACATAACAATAAAAACAATATAAACAATATGGATCATATATATATAAAATAATCAAAAACATTTATACAATAACTTACAAAAACAATCATATATAAATTAATCAATAAACAATATGGATCATATATATATAATAATCGGAAACATACCTTCTAAAACTCCTAAACGTCTTTATGGCTGCAAGATACATTTTGAATATAAAAATTAATCAATAACAATATGGGAAAAAATAATCAATGACTTATAAACACAATATAGATCATATAATAAAAAATAGAGTAAATTGCATTTTTGGTCCCTAAGGTTTAGTCAAATTGCAGGTTCAGTCCCTAAGGTTTCGAAAGTGCAACGGTGGTCCTCATTTTGAAACGTTTGCTGCATGTTTGGTCCCTGATTAACACCAAATGACGAAAATACCCCTGTCTTCTTTTGTTTCTATTTTCTTTTCATATTTCTTACATAAATGGTCCCTGTCTTGTGCTGGCTTTACAAAACTCGTCCCGATTTTTTATTTTATTTTTATTTTTTTTAAATTAACTATTACAATTAGTATTATTTTTTTAATTCAATAATATTCAAAAAATGTTAAAGATATTCCAAAAAAAAATTATTTTTTTTACATAATTTTTTTTTTAAATTCGAATAAAAAATTCCAAAATATATTCGTCTCTTTACGTTTTTTTTTGATATTTACGTTTTCCGCTTTTTTTTCGTCAAATTTTTACGTTTTCGTCCGCTCTTTTACGCTTTCAACATTTTTTTAATGTTTTCGTCCGTTTTTACGTTTTCGTTCTTTTACGCTTTAGTCTCGTTTTACGCCACGCTTGTTTTGCATTATCGGCCTTTTTTGTTTTCGTCTCTTTCTTTACGCTTCGTTTTTTACGTTTCGTCTAACGTAAAAAGAGACGCTTTTTACGTTTCGTCTAACGTAAAGACGTTTTTACGCTTCGTCAAAAACGCCTCTTTTTACGCTTCGTCTAAAAACGCCCTTTTTTTACGCTTCGCCTAAAAGAACGCTCTTTTTTTTTTTACGCTTTTTACGCTTCGCCTAAAAATGTCTCTTTTTAACCTTTTTACGCTTCGCCTAAAGAACGTCTCTTTTTACGTTTCGCCTAAAACGCCTTTACGTTAGACGAAACGTAAAAACGTCTCTTTTTACGTTAGACTAAAACGTAAAAGAAAGAGACGAAAACAAAAAAGGCCGAAAATGCAAAACAACCGACGAAAACGTAAAGAATGATTTAAAACGTAAAAATGGACGAAAACATAAAAAAAGTTGAAAACGTAAAAAGAACGGACGAAAACGTAAAAAATGACGAAAACGTAAAAGACGGTTGAAAACATAAAAAACGTACGAAAACGTACAAACCCGTACAAAAACGTAAAAAACGGACATAGATGTAAAAAGCAGAAGAAAACGTAAATAAACGGTTGAAAACAACGGACGAAAACGTGAAAACGTAAAAAAATGGACGAAAACATAAAAACAGCGGAAAACGTAATAAAACGGTTGAAAATAAAAGAAAATGGACGAATACATAAAAAAACGGACGAAAACGTAAATATCCGAACAAAAACGTAAAGAGACGAATATATTTTGGACTTTTTTCTTCGAATTAAAAAAAAAATTATGTAAAAAAAAGACAGGGACCATTTATGTAAGAAATATGAAAAGAAAATAGATACAAAAGAAGACATGGGTATTTTCGTCATTTGATGTTGATCAGGGACCAAACATGCAGCAAACGTTTCAAAGTGAGGACTATCGTTGCACTTTCGAAACCTTAGGGACTGAACCTGCAATTTGGCTAAACCTTAGGGTCCAAAAATGCAATTTACTCTAAAAAATATACCTTCTGAATATCATAAACTCCGAATCTCTTAAACGTCTAATACAAACAATATAAACAATATGGATTATATATATATAATAATCAAAAACATAACTTCTGATTCTCATAAACTTTTAACATTATTATTTACTAATGGAATAGAATCAATACAAATAAACATTATACAATAACTTACAAAAACAATCATATATAAATTAATCAATAAACAATATGAATCATATATATATAATAATCGAAACATACCTTCTAAATCTCCTAAACGCCTTTGTGATCGCAACATACCTTCCGAATATATAAATTAATAAATAAACAATATGGATCATATATATATATATATATATATATACAATACAATCGAAACACACCTTTAAATATCCTAAACGTTTTTGTGGTCGCAACATACATTCGAAGATCATGCGGAACCTACAAAACATCACAATAATACAAAACAATTCAAACAATATAAATAATATGAATCATAGATATATAATAATCAAAATATAACTTCAAACTCCTAAACGCCTTTGTGGATGCATATATAGCTTAAAGATTAGGATAAAATTTTATAGAATCATACATAGAATCAAATTGTTAACACGCCTAAATATAAGCCTATAATATATCACAATATATATTTTCCTAATATATCCGCATATAATTAAGGAGATAAATATGATCAAAAAAGTAAGAAACATTTATACCATTACAAAAACAGTCGTGTATATATATTTTGATTTGGAATATGTAACCAAAAGATTCATTAGCCTAATTGGTTAATTGAGGCATTTAAACATTATCAAACAAATGCAGGTTCGAACCTCACCAATGTACATTTTTTGTATTAAAATCTAACATGCATAACAGATTAACACATGCCAACGTGGCATTACGTGGCAATGACTGGACAAAACGTGGCATTGACGTGGCATTACGTGGCATTTCGGGTATTTAATGACATCATGTACATTTTGTTATATATATGTTATAGATATATAATCGAAGTTTGACTCCATCACGCAAGTTTTTGAAATTTGGCGCGCTCGGTCCGTCATTTTACGTGCCCCTTTTACACAACCGATGCATTTACTCTTTTACACCAAACTCACCAATCTCTACCCGATCCATTTAATTTTTTTCCACAAATTATACTTCTTCTTCTTCATTTCAAAACCTATCTTATATCTTTCCATTATCCATTTAAAATCTAACTTTCATACACAATTTTGTATGCACTTGCAATTCGGAAAAGTTTTATACCGAAACTATTTTGTTTTTCCTATCTATTTTTGTTTTGTTGACCTACTATATTCGAAACTTTTGGTTTTATCTTGTGGTGCGTTTTTTCACGTGAGGTGCGCGAGGTTTGTGCTATAGGGTTGGTTTTGTGTGCTAATTGTTATTTTAAGCGCCAAATTGTTTTGGTCCTCACGTTTCGTGCTTTTTGTTGGTCCCCGTTAGTTAACTAAGAAATGACTCAAGAGGAAGCACATTTAGAGATATACATGTTTGTTGGTTTGTTTATTAAATTTGCCATGCAAAGATGATCTGGTGTGCACCAAATACACGTGGCATTGTTGTATTGGTTTGTTAATTAAATCATTGCGCGCAAAGGTATCATTCGGCGCACAAAAATGTTGTCTTGTGCGCTAATACACGTGTCTATTTTTTTCTTTTTTCGTTTAGGCTCAACAGAATAAAGTGGCCGAGAGGTTTGGAGCGCCCTACAAAGCCTAAGACTATGTTTATTGGGAGGGTTGACAACCCAACCCATTAAAAATACATACAAATATAATACTTTTATAATTTTGTATACAATTTTCATTGTAATCTAGATCACTTGGCAACCTAAGATTCTCAACTCACAATCTGACTTTGTGGCTTTTTTTTCCTTTTTCTTTTTTAATTTTTAATATTTAATATAGATTGGTTGGGTTGTTGATAAATGATGAAAAAAATATAGATTTGTTGTATGTATTAGTTTTGTAGGTGGAAAAAAAAATAATATTTTATCAAGAAATTGAATTGTAACATATTGTTGATAAAGGTAGTCTAAGTGCGGCGAATACTCCATTTGTTACGCTAAAATCCATTTAAATAATACAAACAATTATGACACGCAATCAAAAGTGATAAAAATGAAAATACGATCCAATTAATACGGTTATTTGTGATAATACCCTACTAAATACCGCTAGACCTGTAATTTTCACTATTTCTTATGCATAAATGTTGTAAACCTATTAAAAACCGTATAACAAAGAAGGTGGGAGTTTAGCAAAAAGCTTTTATGTTGTTGAGGGGAAATACAATTTCCCTGATTTTATCGCTAACTGTCTGAAATCTTCCAAAAATGACCACAAGTTCTTGGTTTCTTCACAAGTTATCCTGTCTAAGTCTCTTATAGTGTAGAAAGTTGAGATCCTCCTTTGGGGGAAACATAGTCAATTTTCAGTAACAAATTTGAAACACCATAAATATACCCATAATCGAACATTTTTCATTGCACTCAAAGTCCAAAATCCAATCAATTAAAACCACGACCATGCCCGGTGCACTCAAGTGGAATTCTCCAATACCATACCTATTTGGTGGCATGTTTCTAGTGTTCAGCCTGATATCATGTGCATTGATCATCTTAGCATGCTCTTACAAGAAAGCATATTCAGGTGATCATAATCGTGGTGACGACGAGAAGCCATCTTCATGCGTGTGCAAAGAACATCTATCATTGGAATTGGAGCCGGAGATTGTCATCGTCATGCCCGGAGACACCAATCCCACTTACCTTGCGAACCCTCTCCCAACAATGTCTCATCTACAACAAGTTTAAGTGAGTGCGGGTGCAATCATAATAGCACTCATGCACCGGATCCATCTGAACTCTGCAGTTAAGTTGAAGCTAGTGTGTGTATACATGGGTGAGGATTGGATTTCTTTTGTTACGGGATGCTAGTCGGTATATAGATGGAGTGTACTACTACATGGTAGAAGAACAATATTTATCAACGTCCAAAATCTGTTGGTAAACACAAATTACGAGTGTGTTAAACTAAACCTTGCATGTACAAATACGTACAATACTCATTTAAACTAATTAAGAGTTAAGTTGTATTGGAAATATTATACGTACTCCTTGTTTGACAAAATCTAAACTTGTAATGCTCCTCTTGTTGATCATTGCATAACAAATTAAAACTTTGATTATGCATGAGATGATGAGACACACCTTCTTTATAATACTTGATCACTCTCAATATGTGAAATGTTTCGATCTACTAAGTGTCAAATCATTAATCCTATTTTTTATGTTGGGATGAAAATACTATTGATGTGCTAAATCTAGTCTTAATATTTATAAGGAAACCAACTCAATCAAAAAGCTAACACTTATGGGCAGTGTACCCGGTCGCTTATAGCCTAGACTTGGTAACCAGGGACGGAGCTAAGGGGGTGCCCGCGGGTGCACGTGCACCCCATAAAATTTTTCGATATGGTGTTAATTTTTGAAAAAATTATCGATTTTTTAAAAATGTATCTTAAATGCACCCGGTGATACTATGTTGAGGAAGAGGGTGATACTATCTCTAACCGTGGAACAGCTTCTGGTCTTATAAAGTAATTCAAAACACTTGATTTTGTGTTTTTATTGTACTTGTTGTTGCATATAATGGGGCTTACTAATACATTGTCACGACATCTTCAGAAGAGCGGTCAAAGGATCTTAGAGGCCGTTTCATTGGTAAAATGAACCAAAAGAGCATTGCAAGAGTATAGGGCAACGAGTTTTGCTTCACTTTTGAATAGGGCTGAGCAATCCCGACCGACAACCGACGACCGACCGACGCCCGACTCCGACCGACAACGACCGACACAAACCGACCTTAACTCGGGTCGGGACTCGGGATGTGTTTTCGGCCTTGTCGGGACTCAGGTCGGGTCGGGAGTCGGGATTGTTTCGGGATAACACAAAGAATACCATACAAAGCGGGTTTTTTCGGGACTCGGGTCGGGATTCGGGATTACCCGAACTAGAATCAGGTCGGGATTCGGTTAGAATTTTCAACTTTGTCGGTTTCGGGATGGGTCGGTTTCGGCCCGATGCTCAGCCCTACTTTTGAAGAATGTAACTTCATTTTGTGGTAAACATGATATTGAGATTGTAAATATGGTTGACTTTCATTCAAGAGGCCGAAAGGATAGAATTACAAATCAACATCATTTCGAGGTTGATATATTCAACACTGTTATGGATATGCAAATTCAAGAGTTTGGAGATCGTTTTAGTGAGGGAAGCACCGATTTACTTGATTATATGGCGGTGTTGAGCCCGCATGATTCATTTTCAGAATTTAGTATATCAAAGTTAGTGAAACTTAGTGAGATGTATCTGCATGATTTTACTTATATGGAAAGGTTAAGTCTTCCTACAGAACTTGGAGTCTATAATCAGATCATGTGTAACGATAAAGATTTCGCTAACTTGGATAGTATTGCCAAACTTGCTGAGAATATGGTGGATAAGAAAAGCATACATCTTATCCTTTAGTTTATCGGTTGTTGAAGTTAGCTTTAGTCTTCGTGATGTCATATCGCTACGGTTGAAAGATGTTTTTCTAAAATGAAGCTCATTAAACCGATTGCGAATCGGATGGGTGATGATTATTTTAACGCCGCTTTAACGTGTGCCATAGAGAAAGAAGAACTTATTAATGTTAAAAATGAGGGTGTACGTAAGCGTTTTTTTGCTATGGGAGATCGTAAAATCACTAATTAGAAGGTAATATGTTCATTTATTTATCGTTTTTATGAAATATTCGTTTTAATCCACTTTTTAACTCTATTATATTATGGTTTAAAAATTTGCAAGATCCAAATATATTTATTCCATTCTGGCCCGTCCCTGTTGGTAACCACGGGGTCGTTCGGGAGGAGCGAAAAACTTATATGATGAACTAGTGGAAATGACAATAACCTAATACACTTAAAGGGGGAAGGGGGGTCAATCAGAGAGATTGACACGATTAAAATGATTAAAAGTAAATAACAAAACGGTGAAATAAATGGCAAGTGTGAAATCAGATAAGGAAATGGGTTATAGCCGACTTAATTCCCCAGTTGTCTACATGATTCGCTTATAAGTGCAATAATCTAATGAATACCCTTGTTGGTGATTTCTAACGCAATCTACATTAGATGGTATGAATATCGATAAGTTAACATGATGGTCACGGGGTGCTAACTATCTGAATCACGCTTTAAGTGCTTCAACTAATCTATGCGATTTATCTTGGCAAAACTAAGGGTCGTAGTTTTTACCTAATACACTCGATGGTCATCTATATGAGATTACTAGCATTTAGTTACACGTTTGTTACTTTATCTGCCTATGTTCTGTGTTTTACAGAAAATAGACCGGGCGTGAAACACATGGTATTGATACTTTATCTGCCTATGTTTTGTGGTAGAGATAAGAATATAGGGTTTAGTTTATTAAATACCCACGTCTTTCTCAAACGTCCCGATACAGACGCAGACTAAATTTCGCTTCATAAATAGTCATGTACTTTTAATTTCGCTTAATATAGTATACATGAGTGACTCACACCAGAAACCTGTTACTAAACTCTGAAATGTTATTTTTTAGCAAAAATGGTCCCTTGTTGTCTGCTTTTTTTTGCAAAATCGGTCCTTTGCATTTTTTCAAAATAAGTCCTTGTACATTTTTTTTGCACCGTTAGTCCTTCCGTTAATAATTTTTGCACCGTTAGTCCTATTTTTTCAAATAATAGTTTTATTAGTTACTCTTCATTAATAATAGTTTTCGCCCTTTTTACGTTTTTGTCGCTTTCTTTCGCTTTTTATCCGCTTCCCACATTTTTTACGTTTTCGTCCGCTTTTTATCCGCTTCCCACGCTTTTTACGTTTTGTCCGCTTTGTCTGCTTTTTATGCATTTTCGACACTTTTTTACATTTTATCCGCTTTCATTCGCTTTTTATCCGCTTTTGCCTAATTTTTACGTTTTGTACGCTTTCATTCCACGCTTTTATATGTTTCGCCTGCTTTTTATGTTATTTGTCCTGCTTTTTATCCGTCATCCGCTTTTTACGCTTTTTAAAATTTACGTTTTTAAAAAAACTTTACGCTTTTTAAAAAACTTTACGCTTTTTTTAAACTTGAAGTGTTTTTTAAAACTTTGTTAAAATTTAAGTTTTTTAAAAAAAACTTTCGCTCGCTTTTTAAAAATTTACGTTTTTAAAATAAAACTTTTAAAAACTTAAAAAAAAAACTTTACGTTAAAAAAAAAAAAAAAAAAAAAAAAAACTTTCTTTAAAATTTACGTTTTTTTTTAACTTTTTAAAATTTACGCTTTTTTTTAAAGAAAAACTTTCGCTCGCTTTTTAAAAAATTTACTTTTTTTAAAAAAACTTTACGTTAAAAAAACTTTCTTTAAAATTTACGCTTTTTAAAAATTTACGATTTAGTCCCTATTTTGGATGGCGTTAGTTAAGTCCGTTAAGTATTTTATATTTGTTAGTCCTTCGTTAAAATTTTTGCACCGTTAGTCCTTATATTTTAAAATATAGTTTTCCCGTTAGTCCTCCGTTAATAATAGTTATCGCCATTTTTTACATTTTGTCCGCTTTATCCGTTTCGTTTGTTTTATCCGCTTTCTCCCTTCTTTTCGCTTTTCGTCCGCTTTTATCCGCTTTTGTCGCTTTTTATCCGTTTTCGACCGCTTTTTACGCTTTTATCCGCTGCGACGCTTTTTACGCGCCCATTTTTATGTTTTTGTCTGCTTTTATCCGCCGTTCGCTTTTTATCCGCTTTCCCCATTTTTACGTTTTGTCGCTTTTTCCTTTTACGCCGTTTTTATCCTTTTTAACGTTTTGTCTGCTTTTTTTTTTCGCTCGCTTTTTATCCCTTTACGTTTTTATCCTTTTTTTCCTTTTAGCGTTCGTTTTTATCTCGTTTTTTCGTTTTCTCGGTTTTATCCGTTTTCGTTCGTTTTATTCACAAAAATATTCAAAAAAATTAGAATTTTTTCACAATGTTAATACAAATATCGTCATTAAACGTTATTTATATTTTTGATCTTTGCCTAAGTTTTGTTAACGACAAAAGTAAATTTAATTTATAAAAGCTTAAAGCTTGTCAAGTTTATTAGATATTAAAACAAGCTTTCTCAAACAATATATTCATCATTCAAGCATTTACATTTATGATTAGTAACATCTTGATATGACTCTAATCATTATGTATGATAGTAGTTTGTAGAATGTGTTAGGTTCTTAAAACCAAACACTACTTAAGCATTTGCATATTTCTATTAATAGTAATACAACATATTGACATCATGTATTACATCATGGAGATCATTGGAAGATTCCATTAGATATTTTGTGAAGATTTGTACTCTTCATATCTTGCACAATCTTACTTAGATAGAGTTGACTTTAGGCAAGATTTGATATCTTGACTGCCGATCGGCGGTACCAATTTGGTACACGGCGGAACCCTTTAAGGGTCCGCGGTCCGTGGACGCCTCGTCCAAATTGGCTATAAATAGCAATGCCAAGCCAAGTAGTTTCTCATCCCTTTCTAACATACTCTCATACATATCTTCTCTCTAACCTTTCTAACTCGGTTTCATATCATATTAGTGATCTCTTTGTAGCAAAGAAGATCAAGTCATATTCAAGCTTCAACGAGAAGTTGGAAGTCTTGTTTGTTTAGTGTTGTATGATCTAGTGTTGATCTATACTTCATTGTTGTATCAAACCATCATAATCTTGTGAGTGTGAGTGGTTAGTATTTTAGTCCTCAAAATACATTGTGTGTGGGAGTAGTTGTACCCTTGGAAAGAACTCGACATCTAGCTTAGTGTCGGAAAAGTGTAAGTTAAGTGTAAAGGTTTTCTCCACGGTGAAAGGAGCTTGTTGACTAGTGAAGTTAAACTCGAGTGTGAGACTCGGGAGTGGAGTAGGCAAGGAAAAAGAGTCCTTGTAGGTCGAACCACTATAAACAACTTGTTGTGGTTTGATCATTTCTTTCCTTATTTACTTATTACATATTGCTTGCATATTTCATTAACATACTTAAGATCAATATCAATTGATCTTTCAATAAGTTTCAAAACAAAGTTTTAATCGGTAAACTATTCAACCCCTTCTAGTTTTCTACAATTGGTACCGAGCCTCGTTGCTCAAGAATTTCTAAAATAACTTGTATTTTATAAACTTGAAACGATCCATGGATTTCGAAAACTTTAAAGAAGGGCAATCTATGCAAAGACCACCACTCTTTGAAACCAATGGATTTATCTATTGGAAAACCGCTTTGAAACATATGTAAAATCAAAAGATATAGATCTTTGGTTTATTATTGTTAAAGGAGATTTTAGTTCTACAACAAAGGATATTTCCGTTGATGAACAAAAGAAATTAGTTGCTAAAAATAATGAAGCTAAAATGATGCTTTATAATGCTTTACCTAGAAAAGAATATGAAAGAATTTTATGTGTGAAACCGCCAAAGATATTTGGGAATCTTTAATTGTTACACATCAAGGTAATTCACAAGTCAAGGATAACAAAATTGATCTTCTTGTTCAACAATATGAACAATTTGTTATCCCCAAGATGAAACCATTGATTGTGGCTTTGCTCGCTTTAACACTATCATTACATCACTTAAAGCACTTGATGAATCTTTTCGTAGTAAGAACTTTGTCGAAATTTCTTAGAGCACTCCATCCCAAATGGAGAGCTAAAGTGACCGCTATTGAAGAATCAAAAGATCTCTCAATAATGTCACTAGACGAGCTAATTGGCAACCTCAAAGTTCACGAAATGGTAATGGAGAAAGATTCGGAGATCATCAAAGGAAGAAAGGAGAAGATCAAACCGCTGTTTTAAAGCAAAGGCGGAATCAAGCGATGATGGTGAATCTTGTTCCGATAGTGAAGATGAGGAGTATGCCATGGCCGTTAGAGATTTCAAGAAGTTCTTTAGAAGAAGAGGAAAGTTTGTAAGACAACCTCGAGAAGAAAAGAAGCCATTCAAAAGATCGGGATGATAAGAAGATTAAAGGTGAAAGAAAGTGTTTTAGATGTGGTGATGCAAGTCATCTCATAGAGAATGTCCCAAGCCACCTAAGAGCAAAACTCAACGAGCTTTTGTAAGTGGTGCTTGGAGTGATAGTGAAGACGATGAAGAATCAAGCAAGGAAGAGATCGCTCTAATGGCACATGAGTCAAATGAGGTACTTTCCGACTCTTCTTATTCTTCCATAGATGATGACACCTTGCAAAACAATATAATCAATTGTGTGAGCTAAGTCTAAAAATCATAACTAAAATAAATTTCTAAAACTAAAAGGAGTTTTTGGAAAATGAGGTATATGAGTTAAAAGAAAAGCAAAACGACTTGAAAAGGAAAAGCAAATGACAATGATTGTAAATCATGTCAAGAGCTTAATCTTGAAATAGAAAACTAAAGCTCACACAAGAAGTTTTAATAGAAAATAATTCTAAGTTTAAAAGGTTTAACAAAAACATCGCTATTGCCGATGAAATAGTTAAAATCCATAAAACACCGTGAGACATGAATGGGCTAGGGTTTAATGAAGTATTAATTCCTAAGAGTCAAAACAAAACGGCCGAAAAGGACGAACATTCATCAAAATCGTGTCAGACAAGACGGACCGACGGAACCAAAAAAGGGTTCCGTCCACAGCAAAATGGTACCGCTGGTACTTCAAACAGTAATGTAATGTTCGCAATACGGACCGCATCGAATTTGTTAAAGTAACAAAGAAAACCAATGATAATGTTAAACTAAAACCAGCCATTATATCGAGTAGGACTTATTAAAATGAATTTAGATCAAAACTACTCAACAACGACATAAAACTTCTTTTGCCAAACGCCTTTCCTAAGAGCAACCACAACGTTCAACCTAACTACCAACACAACGGTTGGAATCAAAACTTTCCTAGACCATATCAAACTCCAGATTACATGCCATGGAACCCTTATCCATCATTTCCATACATGAATCAAATAAATGGTATGTTTAACCCAAACGGACCCATGAGATATTGGGGACCAAATGTTTGAGTTATTCGCTTCTTAGGTATGTTTGAAAGTTGGATTGGAACCTGATGAATGGATAAAAGATAGTGGATGCTCACGACACATGACGGGCAACAAAGTCTCTTCTCATCATACCAAGAGTATGACGGAGGTAATGTCACTTTCGGTAGCAATCTCAAAAGCAAAATCATTGGCAAAGGTACGATTGCTCATAACTCTCTAACTATTGAAAATGTTGCTCATGTGGATAGGTTAGGATTTAATCTACTTAGTATTAGCCAACTATGCGATAAAAAGTATAAAGTACTATTTGATGAAAATGGTAGTAAAATACTAAAAGATGGTATCACCATAGCTAAAGGAGTTAGGAAAATAACATATACGTCATGAAAATAGATAAAACATATAATGACAAACTTTGCCTAACAACATTAGACGATAGCTCATCTCTTTGGCATAGACGCTAGGTCACGCTAATATGAGACTTATACAAAACCTATCTTCAAAAGAGTTAGTTAGAATTTGCCAAAACTAAAATATGACCAACACTTTTGCGACGCTTGCAAAATTGGTAAACAAACACATAGTAGTCACAAATCTAAAAATATGGTATCTACATCTAAGTGTCTAGAATTATTACATATGGACTTGTTTGGACCATCCGCTATAAGAAGCTATGGAGGCAACTTATACACTTTGGTCATAGTAGATGATTACTCAAGGTTTACTTGGACGTTATTTTGAAAACCAAAATGAAGCTTTTGATAAATTTGAAATACTTAGCAAGAAAATTCAAAATCTTCTAGGTGTCAAATTGTGTCGATCCGAACGGATCATGGTCGTGAATTTGACAACGAAACTCAATTTGGAAACTTTTGTGATACAAATGGTATAACACATAACTTTTCCGCTCCACGAACACCTCAATCAAATGGAGTAGTAGAACGTAAAAATAGAACAATTCAAGAAATGAGTAGAACAATGCTTAATGAACAAAACATTCCTCAAAAGTTTTGGTGTAACGCTGACACTTCTACATATATTTTAAATAGAGTCCTAATACGTCCTTTCCTAAACAAAACACCATATGAACTTTATAAAGGTAAAAGCCAACATTAGGATATTTTAAAGTCTTTGGTTGTAAATGTTTTATTCTTAACACTAAGGATTATCTCACCAAGTTTGACCCAAAGTCTTATGAAGGTGTATTTCTTGGTTACTCTCAAACTAGTAAAGCTTACATTGTCCTAAATAAAGAAACAATGATAGTCGAGGAATCGTTGAACATAACATTTGATTTAAAGTCCACCTCCTCTAAGACATCACCTTTGGTAGATGATGACTTAGTTGAAAGTCAAATAATTGAAAGTCAAATTAATAATAACAAGGAAGATGAACCATTAAATAAGGAAATTGTCAACATAAAAGAATCTAAAAGTCATCCATTAGAAAAGGTCATAGGAAAACTTAATCAAAGAACCTTAAGATCACAAGCTCAAAATCAAAGTAATCATTTTTGTTTTGTATCCACCATTGAACCAAAACCATAAATGAAGCAATAAAAGATGAATCATGGGTAATGGCCATGCAAGAAGAATTAAACCAATTCGTTAGAAATGATGTTTGGAAACTAGTTCCAAAACCCAAAGATCAAACTATAATTGGAACAAAATGGGTCTTTCAAACAAAATGGACGAAAATGGTATAGTATCTAGAAACAAAGCTAGGCTTGTTGCACAAGGTTATAATCAACAAGAAGGAATTGACTATGATGAAACTTATGCACCGGTAGCTAGACTTGAATCTATTAGAATATTACTTGCTTATGCATGTGCTTATGATTTTAAATTATTTCAAATGGATGTTAAAAGTGCTTTTCTTAATGGGTTTATTAACGAAGAAGTGTATGTTGCTCAACCTCCCGGTTTTACCGACTTTGAGAAACCACATCATGTCTTCAAACTCAAGAAAGCATTATACGGCCTTAAACAAGCACCTAAAGCTTGGTACGACTGCCTTAAGACTTTTCTTATTGATAACAAATATACTATGGGATTAGTAGATAATACTCTTTTACTAAGAAAAGGAATCGCAAATTATTATTGTTCAAATATACGTTGATGACATTATATTCGGATCAACTTGTCAAGAACTATGTAATGATTTCTAAAATCATGCATGACGAGTTTGAAATGAGTATGATGGGTGAGTTAAACTTCTTTCTAGGACTTCAAATTAAACAACTAGAAGATGGTATTTTCTTTAACCAATCTAAATATATAAAAGACATGCTTAAGAAATTTGGTCTTGAAGATTCCAAACCAACTAAAACACCCATGTCTTCGGACACTAAACTCACCAAGGACGAAGAAGGTGAATCCGTAGATAACACTAAATATAGAGGAATGATTGGTAGCCTACTCTATCTTACGGCTAGTAGACCCGACATTATGTTTAGTGTTTGTCTATGTGCTCGCTTTCAAGAAAACCCAAAGGCATCACACTTAGAAGCATTAAAAGGATTTTAGATATATTAAGGGAACAACGTGTTTAGGATTATGGTATCCCAAAGGAACGGGTATAGAAACCATAGTGTATGCCGACTCGGATCATGCCGGTGATTATGTCGATAGAAAAGTACAAGTGGTATTTGCACTTTTGTTGGACATTGTCTCACCTCATGGTTTGCAAAGAAGCAAACGGCTTTAGCCATCTCTACCATCAAGCCGAATACGCCTCACCGAAAAGCATGTCAACAAGCTCTTTGGATGAAGCAAGCTCGAGACTACGGAATTCATCTCAACGATATTGTGATACTTTATGACAACAAAGGAGCCATCGATCTCAAGAAGAATCCTGCTCAACATGCTCGCACAAAGCACATTGAAATCATCATCACTTTCTTCGCGACAATGTTCAAAAGGAAACATCTCAATCGAGAAAGTATCCTCCAAGACAACATTGCCGACATCTTTACTAAACCTCTTAAACGAGAACCTTTAATCTTCTTAGACTTGGTTTAGGGTTAATGGAACCAAACATGTAGGATAAACATAGTCTAAAACATTAGAATAGTCAAACCAAAACAATTTTGTCTTGTATTCGCCATCAGAGCTACGGCACCAAACGACAACACGGACGGAACCAAAATTTGGTGCCGCCTCGTCCGTGGTGTCTCATGTACAAAACAAATTTTATACATAACATCTTCTTCCTCACAACCCACTTTACCAAAACGTAAAACTTAAACCAAGCTCATTATTGTCATCTTCCCACTCACTAATCATCAAGATAACATCATTGTAAGTATCCTAACTACATTTCATCTCTTAATTCGAGTCTAGGATTCTTATTTATGCACAAAACTATCACAAATCATTACATGGGGTTTTATGTATGCTTTTATACCAAATATGAATTCAATTGGCAAATTGCATAACTAGTCATTCAAATTAGGTACTACATTATCATATTGCATAAACAAATCATGTTTCCCACTAATTGATAGATAATAAATATAAGGCCTTATTCAAACAACCAAACACCCCATGTCAAAAGTTTTGAAAAGCTTCTCACTTGTAGGAAAACATTTTTCATTGCTAATACAAATAGAAACGTTAGAATTTTCATCACTTGCATGCTCTTGAATACTAAAGGTATTGCATAACTAATATGCACTCCCGGGTATATTCAAATGTAGCCACATTGAATTAGGAGCATTTGGGTTATCTCATGGTATTTGCCAAACACTCCACTAAAACCATTTTGTGCATAAAATGAGTCGAGATAACCGCAACTCCAAATTGTTTTCATATAGGCACACACTAGAATTAAAAACGTTAAAATTTATTTACATTATTTTTTAACATGTTAATTCTTGTCCTTAGGAATAATCATGGTAGCCGCAAGATTCTATGATCACAAAGACACCCTTAACTACATTCCCAAACACCACAAAACCAAAGGACTCACCAAGGAACAAGTAGAAATATTTAGGGGTCTAGAATCAAGGTATTTCCACGAGGGTAGAACCATTCACTCATCCTTCCTTGAGCATACCAATCTTCGTGAAGAACTAGCCGCCATTCAATTCGATTGTCTTCTTGACATTGATGAACCAATTTGTCCTAGGTTCGTATTAGAATTCTATGCTAGTGTGACCGGTTTTAGTGATGAAGATGATGAGTTTTGTCTTAGCTTTAGAATCAACCAAAATGACTACACCATCACTTTAAGTGAATTTGCTAGAGTACTAGGAATTCCCAACCGAGGAACTTGTGTCTACACGGATAAGTGGTCACCACCGCCTTGATGCAATCAATGACCGCCTCTTCCCTACATAACCCGCTTAGCCGATAAGGATGTCATCCGTGAACACCTTTTAACCCAAAAGGTGATACAACCCGAGTTACCCGAAGGGAAAAGAGGTAGACCGAGATCCATATGGAATGGAGCTCAATGAACTTAAGCACGAATTTAAGAAATGGGAGGAGTTACTTAGAGCAAACGTCATTAGCACCATAGGGAATAGGGATCACATAAACGCTTGTCTTTGCCACATGCTTTACAACTTGTCCACCCGACAACCATTCAACTTAGCCTACTACATAGCTAGGAGAATGATTGATATTCCAACTCAAGGATCCGTTGCTCTTCCATACGGGATGCTTCTCACCCGTCTCTATAGAAACTTCGCCCAATTCCACCAACCCCAAAAGGGATGCACCTTCACTATGATCTCATCCCTCACATCTTTGTACCTTTGAGTGATGCTCGAGTTGCTAAGACTAAAGGCAAGAGAACTAAACCTCCAACTCCTTCATCATCATCATCAAATAGCTCCGAGGATGGTCTTCCAAGCTCTCGCCTTCCACCTCAAGAGTATTACACATCTCTTCCCGAGATTGAGAATGAATCGCAGAATTCAAACAAACTAAGGGAATGTTCAAGTGCCTTGGTAGGATGATGAACAAGATTTACAAGAAGTTGGACAAATAAGGGTACTTTAAGGAGTGTTTGGAACAATGCTTTATCATTAATGTTTGATACTATTTAGTTGTTTTTATTATGTAGGATGATAATATAACTTAAAACAATGGTGTATGCTAACAATCTCATGCGGGGATAGCACAAGTATGCTATCAATTTTACCCATTTTCACTATATTGTGAAAATCAATAAGCCTTGCTCAAAATCTATGCTCCTCTATGTTTAGATATGTGTTATTTACTTTTCCTAACTAGAAATGTTTAGTATAACAGCTTTTAAGAAAAATTTCGTGTTTCGAAATTTGCCCGACACCTAAAACGAACTCGTCCAATTTTCAAGACTCGACGGATCCGACGGCACCAAAATTTTGGTACCGCCCTTTATATCGCTTTGGTACCGCCATACCAGACAAGTGACCAGACGGCACCCTTTTAGGGTACCGTCCGTGTGTTATTTTGGTGCCGTGGATTCTCCTGTAATTTTTTCAATTTCGACTCTTTCGTAATTCCAAATTATCTTCCATCACTTATAAATCAATCTTAACTAGTTTATACTGTTATTAGAACTAGTATTATTCACTAAGGTATATAAGAAATCCATTTCCACCAAAATTCAAAATTTGAAAAATCCACCCAAGGAGCCCTTTTGCATAAAGGAAGGAACCAAATTTTGGTACCTTCAAACCGTGGGTAATCCGAATATTAGGAAATTCCACTCACTAGAACACATTTATTGCATATCTTTTCTTCTTCACTCCATCTTCTTTGTATGGATTGACTTGGGTGATATGACTAGCATTCAACCCACTTCCAAATCATTAGGAACCTCATCTCTTCAATGGTTCAACATCAAATCAAACCTTTTCTCAACAATTTCTTACCTCTATAAATTGAAAGGCTTTACCATGATCATCCTCACACCTTCTTCATTCTCACTACTATCTAGCAAATCAAAACCCAAGTTAAAATGACTAAATCATCACCAAAACCTTGCAAGAAAACCGCTAGAATGAGCGTAAGGCCTTGTTGTTTTGTTAATCTTAGCTCATCATCCGAATCTTCACCACTCACAATCTCATCTCCCATTAGAGATGATACACACCTTACCTTAGCTACACCCACTTCATCACACATTGTGATCACCACTCCACCACCATCAAAAACACCTACTTCACCTCCACCGCACCCATCCAAACATCCAAAACACCCTCACCACCTTCACCAAGGTCTCCCACTCACTCCCATGGAGTTATTTTCAACTCCACCAACATCACCAAATCCTTTCCTAGAGGACTTGGAAGACTTGCCTCCCAGGCCAAGTCATCCACCACCATTGCCATCCTTTGGCACCATTGAGCGAATCGCTCATGAATCACCTCGGTCATCCATTGACCCAAACGCCCATTAGGGCCAAGACCTCTCCTTTTCCACCCCATTCACAAGGACATTCATGGTCCTTTATACGGGATCATCCACTTCCATCATCAATGTCCCTCATATTGAGGACATTCCGAGAGCATGTGGGATGACAATCCCACTAGAGAGGAGATTCAAGCCGAACTCCACAACCTCCACCAATTCAAAGGCATGGTGGATTCTCACTTAAGTGAGACAATGCAAATGCAAAGTGCTTTGCTTGCATCCATCATGACCACTCCAAACATCCCCAACACCACCAACACATCCACCATTCCACCACCACAACCTCCGCAAACTTTCTAGCCTCCGAGGCATGGTTGCGCAACTTGTGAGCAACGGGTCAAACCGTGGAACGGACCCGGATTATGGTCCATGACTTCCACGAAGAAATGAGGTTCATCCTCAACCACATTCTTGAGCGTCTCAACGCTCTTTCCCATCCACCATCACTTTAGGATGGTTTTTAGAATAGTCTTTTATTTGTTTTTTTTTTAGGATAATTTTTATTTTCTTGTACTAGAAACACATCATTGTGTTCTCTTTTCATGATCTTTACTCATGAAAAATTTTAACTAATGAATGTTGTTTATTATGTTGTTGGTGTCATTACATAGTGTTTGGAAATGCTTGTGAATGATCATTATTACTAACAATTTTTTTTGTAGCTTTATTTTCACAATCCATGTATCTTCCCATTAAAGCACCCAATTTAGGGGGAGCTTTGAACAAGGGGAGATAATAGCTCGGCTCATTACATTCAAGATAGCCTCTTCTTTTGTTGAGACAAAAGGGGAGAAAATATAGAACTTGAAATTATTTATATTTGACTTTTCCGAAAAGTCAACCGCATACAATTGACTTTCTAAAAGTCAAACAGAACCCTCATTGATAATACTTGACTTTTCTTAAAAGTCAAATCGCATACTTTGACTTTCTCGAAAAAGTCAACATCATGCATCAACTAGTGAATTCTTTGACTTTCATAAAAGTCAAAATTCATACACTTATATTATCATTTCCTTTTCAAAGTTCTAAAACTAATATTTTTATAACTCTTGTACAAACTTTGTTTCTTTTATAAAATAAAATTTATATTTTGTCCTCAACAAAAGGGAGATTGTTAATACAAATATCGTCATTAAACGTTATTTATATTTTGATCTTTGCCTAAGTTTTGTTAACGACAAAAGTAAATTTAATTTATAAAAGCTTAAAGCTTGTCAAGTTTATTAGATATTAAAACAAGCTTTCTCAAACAATATATTCATCATTCAAGCATTTACATTTATGATTAGTAACATCTTGATATGACTCTAATCATTATGTATGATAGTAGTTTGTAGAATGTGTTAGGTTCTTAAAACCAAACACTACTTAAGCATTTGCATATTTCTATTAATAGTAATACAACATATTGACATCATGTATTACATCATGGAGATCATTGGAAGATTCCATTAGATATTTTGTGAAGATTTGTACTCTTCATATCTTGCACAATCTTACTTAGATAGAGTTGACTTTAGGCAAGATTTGATATCTTGATCTGCCGATCAAGCGGTACCAATTTGGTACACGGCGGAACCCTTTAAGGGGTCCGCGGTCCGTGGACGCCCCGTCCAAATTGGCTATAAATAGCAATGCCAAGCCAAGTAGTTTCTCATCCCTTTCTAACATACTCTCATACATATCTTCTCTAACCTTTCTAACTCGGTTTCATATCATATTAGTGATCTCTTTGTAGCAAAGAAGATCAAGTCATATTCAAGCTTCAACGAGAAGTTGGAAGTCTTGTTTGTTTAGTGTTGTATGATCTAGTGTTGATCTATACTTCATTGTTGTATCAAACCATCATAATCTTGTGAGTGTGAGTGGTTAGTATTTTAGTCCTCAAAATACATTGTGTGTGGGAGTAGTTGTACCCTTGGAAAGAACTCGACATCTAGCTTAGTGTCGGAAATAGTGTGTTTAAGTGTAAAGGTTTTCTCCACGGTGAAAGGAGCTTGTTGACTAGTGAAGTTAAACTCGAGTGTGAGACTCGGGAGTGGAGTAGGCAAGGAAAAAGAGTCCTTGTAGGTCGAACCACTATAAACAACTTGTTGTGGTTTGATCATTTCTTTCCTTATTTACTTATTACATATTGCTTGCATATTTCATTAACATACTTAAGATCAATATCAATTGATCTTTCAATAAGTTTCAAAACAAAGTTTTTAATCGGTAAACTATTCAACCCCCTTCTAGTTTTCTACAGCGTTTAGTTTTTAAGTCGGGTGGTTTAGATTTGGAATCGGTGTAAAAGTTGAATTTGACATATGTTTTGAAACGCCCCAATTTTTTTTAAATAGTCATAGCCGCTACGCCGTAGAGTCTACTTAGCTTGTATGCCATACAGCCTCTACGCCGTTGAAGGTACGGTTAACAAAACCAAAAATCAATGCACTTTTTAATTTTTCCAAAACAAGACATATATGACCCAAAATCTATTTAAACTTCAAACATACATTCTATACATCACAAATACTTTGTTCAAGTACTGAATTCACTTATATAGATTCGGAAATACTAATTTACCAAAACAAGGGTGATATTTCAAACACTCCTTTTTACCCATTTTGCATTCTTTGAACATAACACTTTCATTCATATTCAACTTCCAGAAATGTTTGACTCTAAAACATACGAGAACCCAAAAAAAACATTAGTTTACAAAGACTCGGGGGTTTAACTTATTATGTAGCATGGTTATTTATTATTGTTTGCCTACACTCAAGCGGAAAGTACTTCCATTCATTGCTTCAATCCTTAAGGCCTTTTCGCATTGTCCTTACTTTGTCTACATGAACCTACAAAATATTCAACTAAAGCGTAAGCTTTCGCTTAATAAGTAATTGAAAATAACATGTTCCATATATATGATTAAGTTATATTGAATCCTACACTTTCATAGCGGGCTAATATGACTAAACCAAACCATCACATGAATAAGGAGTACTTAATCATATCGTCAATCAAGTCAAATTAAAACTATCACATGCCATAGCTAGTTTGACAACTAGGCTAATGACTTACTAAAGCTAGTCATGACTTAATCACTAATCCTAGCATTTGATCCAAGCTTGCTAAGCCATACCTTCTATACAATTTTCACATTCATTACAAGATTCACTAATATGATAAAACATATGCCAAAACCAAGTTATAACAAAGTTACTTACCTCAAATAAGCGACTAATTTATCAGGAAGTGTCAACACCAAAACTCTTGATTCCTAAACAAGAATCACTAATAACATTTAGCATTTCTCCAATGCATAAAAAGAGGTAAAATCCTACTCATTTATATGCCAAACAACGTTTTAAACATGCATATGATCATCCACCAAAATCATATAAAAAACCCCCAATTCATCAATTTAATCACAAACTATTAAAGGAACTTAATCCTCTAACATTATTGCTTCATCACTTTAGCTCAACCCCCCCCCCCCTTTTTTTTTTCAAATCCTCAAATTGCCATCTATGAACCCTAACTTAAATTATGCAATTTTATTTGAATTAAGGGTTCTTGCCTTAAGGGAATGATAGCTAAGGGCTTAGTTCTTGAAATGGATCATCAATTTACACTCAAATGATTTCTTGAAATTTTCTTGATCTTTCTCTCCCTTGTTAAGCCACGACTCACATATAGAACTAGACAAATGAGAATGTTTTGGATGGTTAGTTGAGGATTTATCTTATAAAAATCATGTATAAGTTTGCTGATGTGGCACTTTTGGTCTCTCAAATTTTTTTCTTAAGACTTTGGCCACTTAGAGCATTGACAAAGGCAACGCCTCAACGGCATTAAAACGCAAATAACGGCGTTATTTCGGCGTTAGCCATTGGAACCACGGTGTTATTTGGGCGTTATAACCTCCACGTTATGCGCACAACGCGTTATTTTATTTTATTTATTTTTTATGCCCCTAAATGAGGGGTTGTTTTTGTAAATTGTTGGGAATGTTATTGATGTTATTGGGATGTTATTGTTGTGGGTGTTTTTTGGGGATGTTAAGGTAGTATGTTAAAGCTGATATGGCGCTGACGTGGACGGTGTTATTGATGTTATTGTGTTATTGTTGGGAATGCTCTTATAACTTTCTATGTCAAGCAACATACTGTGACTTTTAATTTGACTTTCAACTCAAGTTCCATTAACTAACCAATCATAATATGTATTTAAACATATAAATAACATAGTTAAATCAATATAAATGTATTTTTATAATAACTCCACGGGTTTCTGGGTGTACCATATTTAGGAGAGAAAAGTTATATTTATTAAATGAATGTTATAACAAAATTAAAACTAAAAGTATTATTTAAAAATAAAATAGAAAAATAATGTGACGGAAAAGAAAGATGAGTTCAAAGATTTGATGTAAACTAAGGCTTTTAGTGAGATTTTGAAGGCCTACAGGTGGAGGTGTAAGTTCATGTTCGAAAACCCATAGACACAAACTGATCTCTTTTACTTTAAGTCCATTCCCCATGTCTCAAAGTCCCATTCTAAACGGACATTTAGAATGGAAAAATTGTACAATTGTAACTTTTCATATTTGTATCCTTTTCCATAAAAGTTTTTTATGTTAACCACTCACGGGTGGCCTAGTGGCAAAGGAGTTTGTGACCATCACACTAAAATGTGAGATATCTCAAATTCAATTTCTGCTAGGTACAAACAACTTTGAAGTGGTCATGCCAACCTCCTGAAAAAAGGAGAGCTTTACCTGGTTTGAGTCTGTGTGACGGTGAGTACAAACCCTTTGGATTAGTCGGCAAAAAAGTCAAAAACCATGGTTACCTAAAAAGAAAAACGTTTGTTATGTTTATACACCAAGTTATTCGTTGAAAATCCTAATCATTAATTAAGTATGTTCTTTAATTATTGATGGTTGTAGATCGGTTAATCTGGTTTCAAGAAAGTTGGTAGAATTCTTAAAATTACCAATGGACACAACAACAACAACAAACCCAATCCCGCCTAGGCGGTGGTATGGGGAGGTAAATGTAGATCGATCTACCCTACACCGTGGTAAACCCGAGTGTAGAGGCTGCTCCAACGAGACCTCCGGCAAGTGCATGCGTGCTAGTAGCGAAAGGATAGATATAGCATACGACAAAACAAAAGGCAAAAGCGAAGTAAAGAAAGCAAGCAAACAAGCAAAACATGGCATACATGAAAAGAACAACGACACGGAAAAGGAACCACGACAAGCACACCGAAAAAGCCAAAAGCAAAGCGCAACGGATATAGAACCAAAAGCCGTGCACACCAAAAGCGCACCAACAAAGGGAAACACAAATCAAAGCAAGGAAGCACACGAGGCATAAAGCTAAAGTAGCAACACGTAGCAATCGAAACCGACGCAAGGGCAAGACAAAGGTGCAAAACCTAAGGGGCAACAACATAGCAACGCAAACCACGCAAGGGGCCTAAGACTACGGCAAAGCAAAAGAGAGTCCACAAAACAAAAACACGCAAGGAGGCAAAGGGATACCTAAAAGCCAAGCACTTAGCACTACTACCCGCAAAATGACAAGCACCTAGCACCACTACCCGCAAATCTCGATTCTATCCTCCACCCTTCCTATTCGAGATCATGTCCTCGGTCAAACTAAGCTCCGTCATGTCAAGCTTAAGTCTATCCTCCCACCGATATTGGGTCCGCCTCCTTCTCACGCCATCTACATCAAGCGCTCGACCCTTCTAATCGGCGCCGACGTGGCCCTCCTAACATGTCCGAACCACCTCAACCTTCCTTCTCTCATTTTCAAACAATATTCCCTACCTCAAGTTTAGCTCAAAACTCCGTCGGGATCATGTCAAGCAAGGTTTTACCACAGTCCATCTTAGCATCCTCGCTCGCCACCTCTACCTCGTTAGCATGCGCCTTTAATATGGGCTAACATTCGAGTCAGCACAAGATAGCCGGTCTAATCGCCACCTTATATAATTTTCCTTTAACTTAAATGGGATGTTCTGCCGCAAAGGACTCTCAAGCCGCCTCCATCTCGCCCACCCCGCCTAATCCGGTGGGTTACGTCCTCATCTATCCTCCCCGATTTATGTATTACCGATCCTGTATCTAAAGGACTCCTTGGGTGTCGGGATCCGTCACCTATATGAATATCAATTTGTTCGTGGTGACCTGGCTCAATCCTCCCAAAGTCATATCTCAGGTATTCAGTGTTCTCCCCGCCACCAAGGCCATTGTCTTCCAGAGCCTCCCTCCAGTGCTCAAGTCTTGTGTTTAACCCTTCCGCCGATTCTGCCACTAACACAATGTCATCAGCAAAGATCATGTTCCACGGGATGTCCTCTTGTATTCCTCTAGTTAACTCATCTAGAATCAAGGCGAAGAGGTAGGGGCTAATGGCGGATCCCTGGTGGAGCCCAACTTCCACAGGGAAAAACTCTGAGGTCCCCACTGAGGACCGTACACGAGTCTTAGCACCCTCGTACATATCCCTAATGATTCTCACGTATCTATTTGGGGTTCCTCTGTCGATAAGAGTTCTCCAGATCAGCTCGCGCGGTATGCTATCATAAGCCTTTTCAAGATCAATGAACGCCATATGCAAGTCCTTTTGTCTTTCTCTATACTTCTCCATGAGACCTCTTAAAAGGTGAATAGCCTCAATCGAGGACCTTCCTGGCATAAAACCAAATTGGTTTTCTGACACCCTTGTCTCCCTTCTCAACCTTCTCTCAATAACTCTCTCCCAAAGTTTCATGGTGTGACTGAGAAGCTTAATGCCCCTATAATTGCTGCACACTTGAACATCTCCCTTATTCTTGTAGATGGGGATGACTTCACTGAGTCTCCATTCTTCTGGCATCCTATCCCCATAGAAGATCTTGTTGAAGAGGCATGTCAACCAATCTAACCCCCTATCTCCCAGACACCTCCAAGCTTCTATGGGGATTTGGTCCGGCCCTACCGTTTTGTTTCTTCCCATATTCTGTAGTGCGATCTTCACTTCTGGTTGACTAATCCTTGAATAGTGGCACTCTGTTCGTTGGCTAAGGTTCTCTTGTTCGCTACTGTCTTCATTTCTTCCTACATTGAAAAGAGAGGAGAAGTACTTCCCATCTCTTCCCGATGTCCTCTACGCTCATAATGGTCTCGTCCTCCTTCATCTTTGATATACTTAACGCATCCTAAGTCCCTCTTCTTCTCTCGTGCTTTAGCGATCCCGAAAATGTCGTTGGCCCTCTTTGGAGTCCAGCTTATACAAATCCTCATACGCCTTGTCCTTTGCTGGCTAACGCTTTTTCGCTTCTCTTTAGCAACTTTATACCTCTCCTGCTGCAGTAATGTCCGCTGGCTACCCTCTCAAGACAAAAGAAGCTCTCTCGAACCTAGATTGTTTCTCGGCGACTTTTGATTGCACTTCCTCACAGAACCACCAAGATTCTCTCATGGCGTTTGGGACCTCGATGTTCCTCTAGCCACCCCAAGAGAATCCTTTGCTGCATCTTTGATAATGCCTGCAAGAGTGCCCCACAACTTGTCCGCGTCTCTATCAGCCAAATCATCCGACTGAGTAGCAAGTCCCTCTGAGACTTTCACTCTAAACGATTCTGCCGCCTCACCGTTCAAATTCTTCCAGAGAATCCTCGGTAACCCGGTCACCAATCTCCTTGGTTGATGCCTCTCGAAAAGCATGTCAGCTGCTACCAATTTGTGTTGAGATGAGCAAGTCTCTCCTGGGAAAACCCTACAGTCCCTGCATTTAGAAAGATCACTTCTTCGCACCAACAGATAGTCAATCTGGGTGTTGTGACCCCCGCTCCGGAAAGTGATTAAGTGAACATCGCTCTTCTTGAAGAAAGAGTTCGCTACTACCAAGTCGTGGGCGGTAGCAAACTCTAAAATCGATCATCCTTCGTCATTCCTAACTCCGAAGCCGAACCCTCCGTGAATCTCCTCGTAGCCATCTGCGTCCGCACCAATATGGCCGTTCAAGTCACTCCCTATAAACAAACGTTGATCCAACGGGCACTCCCTCACGAGCTCGTCTAGATCGTCCCAAAAACTCTTCTTCTCTGCTTCACTCTGGTCCACCTGTGGTGCTTATGCGCTGATAACGTTGACGGTCTCCCCATTGATAACCAAAGTAATCGCCATGATCCTATCGCTACTCCGGGTCACTTGCACTACATTATCCTTGAGCCCCGCCAAAATAACACCAACTCCGTTTCTCGCCGACCTAGAGCCGAGTACGAGCTTGAAGCCGTTTACCTCCCTCGTGCTTGATCCTTCCATTTAGTCTCCCGAAGCACGCAATGTCAACCTTATGTCTCCTCAACACATCCGCAAGCTCAAAGAGCTTACGGTGAGAGACCCAACGCCCGCCTACCCACCCTAATCCTATGGGAAGACGAACCGCGGACCCCTACCCGGTTTATCCAATTGAAGGTTACCAAGTTTGTGGGGTTCCGGTAACCATTGAGAAATTTTATAAGGTAGAAGTACATTGTAATTACGGATGATATTGATGAGTGTCACATTTTGTTTTAAAAACTATGATGATGTGAAGTTACGGGCAAGTATAATCTTCAACAAAATCTCTACATTTTCTCATTGAAAGGAAGGAGAATTGCTATGGTTGCACCCTAAGTAAAACCACAATTACCAAAACCCAAGGTTATGGTTGAAGAAAGGATTTTGAAAGTTGAAGTTGTTGAAGAGCACATTGAGAAAATCCAAGAACTCCAAATTTGTGAGCAACATGATAACAAAGTTTCAACTTTAATGTTGGAAACAACAAAGGAAGTTGGTTAAAAATGTGGGTTCTAGAAATAATAAAGATTTAAAGGTTTTAACCTCGAGTTAAACATAAATGTTCAAATCAAGACCCAAATCTTTTTCTAAAGGTGGTAAGTGAGAAATTAAAGGTTCCATTTAAGGAGATTTGAATACATTTGAAGTTTACGAAGCCTCATCAACTCAAGCTATCTATCACAAGAACTCAAGGACAAGTTCTTTTTAAGAGAGGGAGAATGATGAGGGGGCAATAAAGATATATTTTGCGTTTTTTGTCAATCACGGGAAATGTGAAAAAGTGTGAAGAAACGTGAAAAAGTGAAGGAAAAGAGTTCTCGATTTAATGTGGAACGTAAAGCCACTGAAGACAAGCTTCGTCGTGAGAAGATGCTAAAGGTAGATGAATCCCTTGATGGTGAGAACTCGAGGGCGAGTTCTTTTCAAGTGAGGGGAATGATGAGGACGAGATAGAGGAATTTGCCGAGAAATATATGGAGCAACACGATTACAACAAGCAAGACAAGAGGCCTGAGTCCAAAATGCCTTGCCCCTCCTTTTCCTGTGGTGCCGCATTTTGAGTGGTTAAAATGTTTTGCCCCTCCTTTTCTTGCGGCACTAGATTTTACCAATACGCTTGAAACCGGATTTTTTTAAAGTTTTGTTTTGGAAAAGCGATGGGGTATGTTTAGGATTTTATAATGTTATTAGTTTTTTTTCCTCCAATCCAACTTTACTTATAATATACGACTTGTTTTTATTGCTTATTATTATTATTATTGGATTTTTAATAAACTTGCGTTTTAGAGTTTATCTTTTATTAGGGTTCTATTCTCTTGAGGTTTTATCATTATAATCAATACTTGGATTAGGGTTAACAAAATTCATTTACGTGTCCTGCATCATCATGAGTCATACCAATATCTTAGTTAATTACAAAAAAATGTTTTTTCTTTGAGAATTCCAAATTTTAATGTGTCTCAAACACCAATAATAAAGTCACATAAATAAAATAGAAACACATTAACTATGAACATAAGAAAATCAAAATGAAAAGAATAAACCTTTATTATATTCTCATTTTTACCATTCATTAGTACATTTTAGTGTAACAAATGCTTGTACTTCATGCAAACGCATGTGGTACATTATTTCCCACTATATATATCTCACCTAGTCATTTTAGGCACACTAAACACACATTTACGACCTCATCGCAGCACACAACCGTGATGTCATCGTCGTCAACAAAAAAATCAACGTTTTGGAGATTCGACTCACCGTTGATTTATTATTCACAGGAATAGCTGCAATGCTTGCTGTGATAGTTGTTGCTTTGGTTATTTTAGCGTGTTCTCAAAGAAATAGGCGTTTCGGTCCAACAAATGATTTCGATGTTGAAAATGGAAAGATTGAAAAGATTCAAGATACCGGAAGCCCGAAAATTGTCGTGATTATGGCTGGAGATAATGTTCCAACGTACATGGCCACTCCGGTTGTTTTAAACTGATGTCATTTTAATTTCTTCGTGTAATACGAGAATTTTGTCTTGTTTATGTTCGGGAATTATAGGTGATTATATGAGTTTTTAATTAGAGAGTTGTTTCTTAAAGAGCAATTTCTGGGAGTTAGTTTGTTTTTTCTTTTTTGAATTTCATGATTTACTTTGTTATTAATGTGAATTGAATGTGTATACGCGGTGATTCGAGAATGTGTTGATGGTTGTTAGCATTAATGACAGTGATACGCGGCTTTTTGACGCAGGTTTCGATGATATTAAGGTGAGAGTACGTGTCGATATTGCAGTAAGATTTGCATTCACGCAACCTTTTTAATCACGATTCATATACATCATCTAAGCTGAAAATAGTTACGAAGTACTTAATTTTTCACTTAGTAACTCTTTTTTATTTAAATTAAATTAAGTTTAGTCAAGACTTTTTCTCTCTATATATCATGATTTTTTTAATTTACACGCATTCTTTTCCATCATACATGATTCAGCATAAGAAAGATGAGAGTCACCTCAAAACGTTCCCCATAAGCCGTTCAACAAGATTACCGGTATATAATATAACTAAAAGGTTGTTTACTAAGTGGTTTTGAGGTATTACTAAATTAATCATTTAATTAAAAGAGAGAGAGTTTTTATGGATCTCTCTATTAAGATAAAACAAATGTTTGCGTTCACTTATTAAGTGGAAAAGAAACACCCCCTAAAACTTATTAAGTGGAAAAGAAACACCCCTAAAACGAATGAGTGTTTTTTAAATTAAATTGTTTGTAGTGATATCCAAGTCAGCAAAATCGCGAATCGGTAGTGAGGCGGTCGACCCACAGTAGCTTGTAATCGGTTTAAGCGGGATTAATCGGTGATTAATCGGATTTGCATTTTAGCAAGTATTGGGTATTCTTGGTAGTTTTGGGTATTCTCGAAAAGATTTTCCTTAAAAACATCTTGTAATAGATATAAAAAGCGACTATAAGTGATTACATTTGTTCAGGGTTGCAAAAATAGCGAATCGGTGATTAATTGTACTACCATTTTTGGCAAATTTTAGGTATTTACGGCAAGTGTTGGTATTTTCGACAAGATTTTCCTTGAAAAATATCTTGTAATAGATATAAACAACGATTATAATTGATTATAACTAATTTAGGGCGAGTTTAGGGTATTTCCGGTAAGATTTCCATGTTTTCGGCAAGTTTGACCATCGCTAACCGCCAATTGACCATGATTGACCGATTTGTTTGAACGATTTACACAAATCGGAAGGTCGAGGTTCAAAGCACCTAATCGGTGATTATTCGGCCTTGTAGACCTATTTTTGCAACACCGTGATATCTGTAAAATATTGGAGATTAATATTGATTGAATGCTCTTTTCCAATTACATAAGATAGCATGTCTATTTATAATATAACATAACTTTGTGAATAAGCTAACATAAACTAAACCTTAAATCTAATGGACTTCAAGCCCACAATCGGGTTTGGGCCAATAATCCAATCGTCTAACACTCCCCGCAGTGTGAACGGGAGTCTTCCGGACGGCCAAAATGGAATGAATATTGAAAGCCGCTTATTATTTTCCTCGTCTTCTTTGTTGCTTGTTTTAATGCAGCTAAGTTGTATTCAGCGACAAAGTTGTTTATTGCTTAACGACTTCCTCCCTTTTTTTGTGACTTTTTTTTACGTCATAGCTTGCCTTACCTTTAGGTAGGAGCCGCAATGTTTTTTCAACTAGTTTCTCCGACAACAATAATCCCCAACGGTAAAAACATTTTTTTAATGAAGACAAGTTTAATTGATTGATTTCCTAATATACGTACGGGGTTTATTATGACGGCTAGCGTTTACGGTAAAGGGTTTATGACTTTGGTAAAAAAAAATGCAATAAAGCGAAAATAACTAGGATCCCTTCAGATCACCGGCGAGTAGCCGATAACCGGAGGATAGAAATTTTTTGTTGGTGGATCTTACCTAAGGCTCTTATACAATATAAAATATTAGAGATTAATATTGATGGAATGCTCTTTTCCAATTACATAAGATACCATGTCTATTTATATTAGAACATAACTTTGCGAATAAGCTAACATAAACTAAACCCTAAACTTTATTGACCTCAAGCCCACAATCAAGTTTGGGCCAATTATTCAATCTTCTAACAATATCTAGTTTAACCACTTATTTGAGAAAGAGAGGTTTTTGGAGACCTCCCCAATAAGAGGAAATAAGTGTTTGTTCCCGCTCATTAAGTGGAAAAGAAACACACCCTAAGCGTAATAAGGATGCCCAAAAACCGCATTCACCACCATCACCCCATCTTTCTTTCTCTACAACCAATTTTATCACCAATTTAGTGTAATAAGACAATCAACTTCACCACAAAATTCATTTTTATTTTTATTTCATTTTTTTAAACACTTAAATTATAATTTGAGTAAATTACACCGTTCGTCCCTGTGGTTTATGCCAAATCCCTACCCTCGTCCCTACTTTTTTTTCTTGCTTATTTGATCCTTATGGTTTAAATATTGCACGATGTTCATCCTTATCTCAAACGGTCGTTATATTTCTCCGTTAAACCCACCCATGTGCACTGCACATGGGGGTATATTCGTCTTTTTCTATTTCTTTTCTTGGTCCCACCTTTCTCTGTCACTCATTTCATTTTTTCTTTTTCTCTAGTTTTGCAAAATCAAACCTCGTTAATGGAGTTCTTATATTAATCAAAACCCACTCAAACACATCAACACCAAACATTAAAAAAAAATGAAAATCAACACCAAACTTTATCTCTTCTTCCCACTAATACAAACCCACTCAAATATATCAACACCAAAATCCTCACATAAAAAAGGGTAAAACGCAAATGAAACAAAAAATTTGTTTTCTATTCGATTGAACCACCATAACCACCGCCACTACAACCTTTAACCACCAACCGTCAGTCCAACATACTGCTCAATTAAACCCACAATAAGCTACGCTGATTCTATTTTTATGGTAGAGTGTATTATCGGTTTGTATCAATTGCTTGGGGTTTTTAAGAAGGTTCAAAGTTGCTTCAATTTGGTAAGGATACAAAAGGTCAGTTTCAAACCAAATGGGTTTTTAATTGAGGATTTGATGGGTTTTTAGGATAGAAGTGAGGATGGGTGTAAATAAGAGAATACACTGATGATGGTTTGAAAACCAAGAAGAAGGGAGGATGGTTTGAATCATAACATATCTAACTGCCCGTTGTTGAGACTTTTAGCCTCGTCGCCGCCCGAATCTAGCCGGATCTTATAACTGAACAAATTGAAAGCGGGTATATTTAAAAATCGAACATATCCGAAAGTGAGTTTTCATGGAATCTCGTCGTCACCATCACATATATCATCTTTGTATTTTTATGTGAGCCCCATTTTTGGGTTTTAGTTTATATGTTTGATATCAATTGTTTGGTGTTCGTGTGTGTTTGAATTTGGTATTGATTGTGTTTATGTGTCTTAAATGATGGTGTTTTCTGTCAAGTGTGATTGTGTTTGATTATGGTCATGATGGTGATAGTGTCCGGTGTGAAGTATGAATGTATTTTTTGTGTTTGTTGATTATTATGGGAATAAGGTTGGCAATTACGTTGAAGATGGATCATTTTATCTAAAAGGTAAAATATATATACAAGTTAAAATTAAAAGAAATGGTTGAATATTGTGGTATATGTGGGTGTTACAGGTTTGGTTGTTAATGAGGAAGAAGATAAACATTTTATTAAGAAAGAAAAAGAGAAGAAATAGAAAAGGACGAATATACCCTCATGTGCAGTGCACATGGGTGGGTTTAACGGAGAAATATAACGACCGTTAGAGATAAGGATGGGCAGCGTGCAATATTTAAACCATAAGGATCAAATAAGCAAGAAAAAAAAAGTAGGGACGAGGGTAGGGATTTGACATAAACCACAGGGACGAACGGTGTAATTTACTCTTATAATTTTATCAATAATTAAAAAATATTATATTAATAATTTAAATAAAATCAAAAACAGTACAATAAAGATTTAAATAAAATGAAACTACAAATCAGTGTACATTTGTTCGACACCAAATGTGCTCCACTAATTCGGTTTTAAGGCTTAGATGAGTTTCTTTGTTGACTAAATCACTAATAACTTGTAATGCTCTTTTTGTGTTCGTGTGAGATCATCATCAATGTTGCTCCTCTGGATAAAAGTCGAGAGAGATTTCTATCCATTTGTCTTTTATAATCATATTATGTAATATGATGCATGTGTACATCATGTCCGTTATTTTCTTAAGAGACATCAGTCGTGCGAAAGTTTTTATTAAAACCCTATTTTTCTTTAGCACGTCAAACGCTCAATCCACATCTTTTCTTGCTGCTTCATGCGCTTGCTTATACAGTATTCACTTCGTATCATTCGCACCTGGCTCTGAAATAGACTTGACAAGAATAGACCATTCTGAATATATTTCGTCAATAAAATCATATCCCCATTTATAAGGCACGTCGTTAGCCACAAACGAAATCTTTTGTGCTTTTTCGTCTTTAAGGTCGTTGAAAATAGGTGATTAGCGTATAACGTTGACGTCATTGTCGCCACGAAAACACCAAAGAACGCATGCAAAATTTGTAAGTTTTGTGAGCCAACCGCTTCCAATAAAATGAATGGATGTGACTCGATCACCCCTACAATATTGAGCATGATATGCATTTGAGCAATTAGCCCACGGCTAAACCGTACAATAAATGCTTCTCAACATCACAGAAAACCCATGTTTCTCCTCGTGAAAAGAATAGATTTTTTCGACATTAGTATAAGTATGTCTTCGTAAAAACTCGTCTTCATATAAGTCCATAATAGCCTTACGAAAGCTTGGAGAGCATCACGAAGTTTTGTCACACCCCAATTTACATTTTGCGTGAATGGAATTCACGGGATTGATTGTCATAGCATCACAATCACAAGTTATATTGAACGACCTAAAGTGTCGTTTGGAAAATACATCGTTTGATTTAATAAAATAATCGAGTTACAACATAGGTCCCAAAAGTTTACAAGGTTTATGGAAATATAAATATAATACAAGTCCAAACGATGGTTTTGAAAGAAAGTGCCATAATGTACAATGATGTAAGTTGACGTCGCGACTCAAAAGGTGATTCCTAAACCATGTCATGATGATAATGCCTCGATTACACGAAAATACATTACTAAAAACGGTCAACAATAATGTTGGTGAGAAATCATAGGTTTATGTAAATGTTTTATACGACTACGCAAGTATAGATCGAGCATGACAATCATGTCACGTAAAATGTTAAGGTGCATGACAATTATGTCACGTAAAATGTTACAATTGCTTAAGTGCATGATACCAAGCTCGGACTAATGTACGCCCAACAGAGTGTCTTGCCAAACAACTCTAATAATGTTTATGAATGAAATGCATCCGTATGACAATTGGGATTCACCAACCCGGATGGGGCGCCACCTCGATAGATCTATCCACTCACACACGCTTCTAGGAAATTAACGGCTCATGCATTAAAGTGGGACTTTAAGCGGCAACGTTGTAACTCAAGCAATGTAAATGAATTTAACATACTTGGTATCGTAATAAAAATGTTGTGCAATGTATTCTCCCCCGTAGGTTTGAAATAATGTAAAAACTTGTAAAACGGGGCTATGAAAACTCACTTGGTAAACTGGAATGATGACAAGAGTGAGTACACTGAGGTATAGCGTGATGTTTCAATCTGGACCTATTACGAATGATATGGTATGTAATGAGTTGCAATGTAATGTTATGATATGCATGCATTACGTATGTTATTTATACCATTTGCGAGTTTTGAAAAATATAACTTATCGTCGAAAATACTCTTTTGACGTCTTGACCCTTCAAAAATGACTTTACAAGTATTTACGTCAAAATGTCATCCTACAATGGTTTTATAATGATTTATGGTGAAATTTTCACTTTTCGTCAGAAACAATGTCGTCGGAATTTTTTATAAAAGTAACAAAATGGCTTTGGAAAACTAGTCGTAAAATGGTGTGCGTCGATCGTTAGGAAACGAACTCGACGGTTTTGGAAAGTTTGTATCGAAATCTAGAAGTTTCGATTCGGGAGTTTTCGACATAAAGGTCTCGATCATAAAGATAATAAGGGTTAAAGATGGTGATTTTGTCTAATTGTTGTGTAAAAGTGAGTTTCGCCAAGTTTAAGCATCCGTGAATAATTTATTAAAACTCCGCTATACAAACGGTTGGTCGTTTTGAAAAATATGCTTGGTGATCTTGATTTTACTAGAAGACATTTCGTTCCAAAAGTTCCACATCAAGGTTAAAACACCTCCAACATGGTCGTTTCACCACCGTAACACTTGTATCGTAAAAATAATATAGTTTTTCGAAAATAATAGTTACGGCAATTTTATGAAACGTGCATATCTTTGTCGTTTCAAATCCGTTTTCACGATAATACGTCCTTAGCTTCGTATCAAAGTATACTAATATATTTTTGACAAGTCGAAATAATTTGTAAAGCTTAAGGCTCGTTTTGACTCGAACAAAGTAAAAACATGTTCTTGAAATTTCGAAAATTATATATTTCGTCGTCAAACTTTAAAAATTCATAACTTCTTCGTTATAACTCCGTTTTATCCGTTCAAGCGCCACGGATTCGTTTTAAAGTATATTTTCTAAATATCAAGGCTAAAAAGTCGTGCCTACAGTCGGATTTTCCAGAAAATCAAAACAAGGACAGAACATATTTTATACGTATCGAAAATAGTTTTTCTCGTACTAAACCTATTCTAATCCCTTCAAATCAACTCCAAAGCTAGTCTAATCCTACCATACACCTTCTTAGGGTGTCATGGTTTCCTATACATCATCAAGACCAAAGTATACCAAGGGGATAATTATAGGATGACCTTTATATATATATAACACTAAAAATCATGTAATAATGGTATAAACAACACAAATCATGCATGCTTGCTCCAAAAATGATGAGATACTTATGAAATGAAAAGGAGATATGAAAAATATAAATGATATGCTTACAAGTATTATGATGAGGTGCAAAGAACAAGGTTTAGCCTAAATACTCTAGATTTTTATTTCAAAATCTTAATAAGAGTATTATCTAGATTGTATATAACTTGAACTTGAGAAAGATTTGATGATCCTTGATCTTCTATAGAGTGGCGGTTTTGAGGAGAACCAAGAAGAAGAAAAACACTTTACTACTTGACTTGAAATTATTAGAATGAATGTATGAGTTGAAAATAGATACTTGGAGTATAGATACATGAATTCAAAGAAATTTTTTACCAACTTTTAGATACATCCCCCCCCCCCCATGGCCGGATATGGGGGGATTGTGTCTTCACAATATATTTTTTTTTTCTTTTATATAATGTATATACTTTGTGTAAATATTTGATAAAGTGTAAGTAAATGTGTAGGAAATGTACAAGTAAAGGTAAATGGAAATTTTTAGGTAAAAGTAATTGTTAATAGATCAAAATAGAATGTAATGAGATAATAAAAATTGTAAAAATACATTCCTTGTAAAATTTGAGTGATAAAATAATTATCGAGTAATTTTAAGAAAAACGTCGTAATAATATAATTTTAACGATTTATATACAAAATAAATTTAAAACACTAGGTAAAGTAAAAATATAGTTTTATAAACTAAATGTAAGTATAAAAATACATCGGGATCATTTTTGAAATAACGGATTAAATATTCAAAATAATAACTCACGCGATAACGTTTATAAAATATAAAATTTACGCGGTAAAGGTGAAATGCGATGTCATGAATGAACTAACGTGATGCAAATGATGTTTATGAAATGTAGACTAAACTTAGTCCATATGAAATGTACGTGATGTTATGATCATGAATTCGCCGCTAAACCATAAAGGTTACGCGAATTTGGAATAAGTAAACCAAGTTTACGATAAATGTTGAAATAATGAGGCATAAATTGTTTCAAGAAATGACCGAAAATACGGGTTGTCACATTCGCCCAACAAAAAGGAATTCATCCACGAATTCGGTTCGTGTTAGTCTATCGAATTTTTGAGTTTGTGATGAATAACGAGGAGAGAAAACATGGAGAAGTGTCGTTACGGTTGTCGATGATTTAAAGCGTATAAAACATCGTAATAAAGAAAATATCGGATGAATCTCTTATAAGTAACACTTTGAATTGGAACATGTGAAAATTTTGCTTGCACTAAGATTTATAAATAACTTCTCCCAACATAACGTGATCCCTCCGAATTAGACATAGTTAGCTAGGCTATGCATAATTAAGGAACGATGTCGTGACGTTCGGTTTAGTTGTTATAACTCTCAATGTTTACAAGGATTTAAACCGTGTCGTTAAAATGGTCGATAAAGTAAAAGAAGAAAAAAATTCTCGTAAGTAATAACAAATCGGAAAGAAAATAAAGTACGATAGATAAGAATATTTTACAACGAGTGGTTTATCAAAAGTAGTACATCTTAGGTTATAACGATTCAGATACGATGGAAAACATAAAATTAATACAGCATAGTACATAAAGAAAAGAAAGAAAAAAAAAATAAGACATTAGTTTCGAACTTCTTGGTCTTCGCGTCATTGAAACCTTGTTGAGCTTTGCCTCCTTCTAACATGCATGCATTCCCATGAGCACCTTCAACTTGTTGATCTTGGTTTTGGGGACATTGGCTGATAGTGTCCTTGCTCCCCACATTCAAACATGTCATTATAGTCTTACCTCTACAACCCCTGGCTAGGTGTCCTAATTTTGGCATTGGCGGCACTTGGCGGGCAAAGACCGAGTGATGAAACTTACATCTAGTACATAGTGGGTGTGTTCCAACATATCCTTTTCCTTTGCGTCCTTAGCAAGGTGTTCCACTTTTGACAGATAAAGCATATACCACATGGACCATCATGATGTAACGTGCATTGATGACATCGTGGTAAGTTTCGAGATAAGTTCTTTCCTTTGTTGGTGCAAAGAACATAAACCACAGCGGCTTCTTGTCTTCTATTCATTGTTGGTGATGGTTAGTGCTACGGCTTTGGTTGTTGTTGTTATAACCTCCCGGTCATTTTCCCATTTCCTTTTGTTGTTGTTGGTTTGATTGTTGTCGTTAGTGCGGTTATTATTGTTGTTGATGGTATGATTGTTGTTATTGTTGTGGTGGTTATTGTTGATAATGTTTTCCTTTTCACAACTTGAGCCATGAGTATTTGAGTAATGCGGGTAGATTCTTCAATTGTTTGTGGATCGAAGAAGTTACATCTCCTTGGATATTTTGTGAAAGTCCTCCAATGAAATTTTTCAATAGTTTCTCATTGTCCGAAACCATAGTTGGACAAAGAACGATCAACTCTTGAAACCTTTTGATGTAAGCAAGTCTCGCGATTTCAGACGATTGCGGCCTCGGTAATAGCGACATCGTCGCTCGTTCTTTTTCAATCCTTAATGCCTCTGCTACACTATCCCTTACCAACTTTTGAATAGCCGCTTGAGTCATTTCAGGTGTAGCTTTCTTCGGTGCCATATCTTCTTCAAAACAAGAGGAAATGTGAGACGTAGCAAAATCCGATGTTAATAATAAACGCTCCAAAGAAATGTGATAAGAATGATAAGTTTGAGGTTATTTTTCAAAATGATCGACGGGTTCCAAAAAGATGGGTTATGAGGTGTTGTAAGTGCTTCAAATGTATAATGGTTTAGTGACTTAATGTGTGAATAAAGTGTAACTCGACATGTTAGTGGTGAAACAAAAGAGTGAGAGTGACTTCGCCCTATTTAAAGGTTCATCTCGGCATTCGACGTTATCGGTGATGAGTCGATTGATGTGGAAATTGTGATAGGGACTGACAAGGAATCCTCCACATTAGAGTATGAAGAAAGAATAATGGAATGGGCATTTAAAGGCATCCATGTGACAATCGATATGAAATGAAAGTAAATAACTCGAAAAATGTACGTATAAACCGCATGTAAAGTGAACATGCACTTATGATGAAATGATGAGATGCTATGATAATGTAGTTATAGTCTAGGGTCAATGATGCAACCTAGTTCTCTATAATCGAAGCTCGATGCCAATCTGTCACACCCCAATTTACTGTTTTGCGTGAATGGAATTCACGGGATTGTTGTCATAGCATCACAATCACAGTTATATTGAGCGACCTAAAGTGTCGTTTGGAAAATACATCGTTTGATTTAATAAAATAATCAGAGTTACAACATAGGTCCCAAAAGTTTACAAGGTTTGCGGAAATATAAATATAATACAAGTCCAAACGATGGTTTTGAAAGAAAGTGCCATAATGTACAATGATGTAAGTCGACGTCGCGACTCAAAAGGTGATTCCTAAACCATGTCATGATGATAATGCCTCAGTTACCTGAAAATACATTACTAAAAACGGTCAACAATAATGTTGGTGAGAAATCATAGGTTTATGTAAATGTTTTATACGACTACGCAAGTATAGATCAGGCATGACAATCATGTCACGTAAAAATGTTACAGGCATGACAATTATGTCACGTAAAATGTTACAATTGCTTAAGCGCATGATACCGAAGCTCGATCGATGTACGCCCCACAGAGTGTCTTGCCAAACAACTCTAATAATGTTTATGAATGAAATGCATCCGTATGACAATTGGGATTCACCAACCCGGATGGGCGTCACCTCGATAGATCTATCCACTCACACACGCTTCTAGGAAATTAACGGCTTATGCATTAAAGTGGGGACTTTTAATCGCAACGTTGTAACTCAAGCAATGTAAATGAATTTAACATACTTGGTATCGTAATAAAATGTTGTGCAATGTATTCTCCCGTAGGTTTGAAATAATGTAAAACTTGTAAACGGGCTATGAAAACTCACTTGGTAAAGCGGAATGATGACAAGAGTGAGTACACCGAGGTATAGCGTGATGTTTCAACTGGACCTATTACGAATGATATGGTATGTAATGAGTTGCAATGTAATGTTATGATATGCATGCATTACGTATGTTATTTATACCATTTGCGAGTTTTGAAAAATATAACTTATCGTCGAAAATACTCTTTTGACGTCTTGACCCTTCAAAAATGACTTTACAAGTATTTACGTCAAAATGTCATCCTACAATGGTTTTATAATGATTTATGGTGAAATTTTCACTTTTCGTCGTAAAACAATGTCGTCGAAATTTTTTTATAAAAGTAACAAAAATGGCTTTGGAAAACTAGTCGTAAAATGGTGTGCGTCGATCGTTAGGAAACGAACTCGACGGTTTTGGAAAGTTTGTATCGAAATCTAGAAGTTTCAGTTCAGGAGTTTTCGACATAAAGGTCTCGATCATAAAGATAATAAGGGTTAAAGATGGTGATTTTGTCTAATTGTTGTGTAAAAGTGAGTTTCGGCCAAGTTTAAGCATCCGTAAATAATTTATTAAAACTCCGCTATACAAACGGTTGGTCGTTTTGAAAAATATGCTTGGTGATCTTGATTTTACTAGAAGACATTTCGTTCCAAAAGTTCCACATCAAGGTTAAAACAGCCTTCAACATGGTCGTTTCACCACCGTAACACTTGTATCGTAAAAATAATATAGTTTTTCCGAAAATAATAGTTACGGCAATTTTATGAAAACATGCATATCTTTGTCGTTTCAAATCCGCTTTCACGATAATACGTCCTTAGCTTCGTATCAAAGTATACTAATATATTTTTGACAAGTCGAAATAATTTGTAAAGCTTAAGGCTCGTTTTGACTCGAACAAAGTAAAAACATGTTGCTGAAATTTCGAAAATTATATATTTCGTCGTCAAACTTTAAAAATTCATAACTTCTTCGTTATAACTCCGTTTTATCCGTTCAAGCGCCACGGATTCGCTTTTAAAGTATATTTTCTAAATATCAAGGCCAAAAGTCGTGCCTACAGTCGGATTTTCCAGAAAATCAAAACAAGGACAGAACATATTTTATACTTATCGAAAATAGTTTTTCTCGTACTAAACCTATTCTAATCCCTTCAAATCAACTCCAAAGCTAGTCTAATCCTACCATACACCTTCTTAGGGTGTCATGGTTTCCTATACATCATCAAGACCAAAGTATACCAAGGGATAATTATAGGATGACCTTATATATATATAACACTAAAAATCATGTAATAATGGTATAAACAACACAAATCATGCATGCTTGCTCCAAAAATGATGAGATACTTATGAAATGAAAAGGAGATATGAAAAATATAAATGATATGCTTACAAGTATTATGATGAGGTGCAAAGAACAAGGTTTAGCCTAAATACTCTAGATTTTTATTTCAAAATCTTAATAAGAGTATTATCTAGATTGTATATAACTTGAACTTGAGAAAGATTTGATGATCCCTTGATCTTCTATAGAGTGACCGGTTTTGAGGAGAACCAAGAGAGAAGAAAAACACTTTACTACTTGACTTGAAATTATTAGAATGAATGTATGAGTTGAAAATAGATACTTGGAGTATAGATACATGAATTCAAAGAAATTTTTTACCAACTTTTAGATACATCCCCCCCCCCCCATGGCCGGATATGGGGGGATTGTGTCTTCACAATATATTTTTTTTTTTATATAATGTATATACTTTGTGTAAATATTTGATAAAGTGTAAGTAAATTGTGTAGGAAATGTACAAGTAAAGGTAAATGGAAATTTTAGGTAAAAGTAATTGTTAATAGATCAAAATAGAATGTAATGAGATAATAAAAATTGTAAAAATACATTCCTTGTAAAATTTGAGTGATAAAATAATTATCGAGTAGTTTTTAAGAAAAACGTCGTAATAATATAATTTTAACGATTTATATACAAAATAAATTTAAAACACTAGGTAAAGTAAAAATATAGTTTTTATAAACTAAATGTAAGTATAAAAATACATCGGGATCATTTTTGAAATAACGGATTAAATATTCAAAATAATAACTCACGCGATAACGTTTATAAAATATAAAATTTACGCGGTAAAGGTGAAATGCGATGTCATGAATGAACTAACGTGATGCAAATGATGTTTATGAAATGTAGACTAAACTTAGTCCATATGAAATGTACGTGATGTTATGATCATGAATTCGCCGCTAAACCATAAAGGTTACGCGAATTTGGAATAAGTAAACCAAGTTTACGATAAATGTTGAAATAATGAGGCATAAATTGTTTCGAGAAATGACCTGAAAATACGGGTTGTCACAAGTTTTCTCACCCATATGCATATATTTATCTAGAACATTAGGAACGGTGCCCTATGTCAATTGCAGAGGTACACTTCATCAATGAGGAAATGCCAACTGTTCCCAAAAAATCACTAATTTGTTGAAAATACGGCGAATTATCCGTTCGTATGAATAGTGACCGGCTCATTCCGAACCACTTACGAAATAATTTTTCGTCATACATTTAGTTTTGAGAGAAAGTAGTCTCTAGACGATTATGGGCACCGTAACGATCTCTAAATATCGTGTTTCGTGGGGGGTTTTTAGATTCTAGAATTGGAAACTTGATAATTTATGTAGTATATCGTTGCGTCTTTTAAAAAATCTAAGTTGATACTATTAACTTCTTCTTCTTCATCCGAGGATGTAAAAAAAATTGTTCGGAATCCATTTGTTTTAGATGAGAAGTGTAGAGTGTTTAAAAAAGAATGTGTTTGAAAGTGTGAATAAAAATGAAAAGTATTGGGTATTATAAGGATACAATTAATATAAACTTTAAAAGAATTTTATATACAAAATGCTCAACAAATACGTTTTAAACAATTACCAAAATGTCATTTTTTAAAATCATTTAACAAAAAACGACACTCTAAATATCAATTACTAAAAACTACCATAAGCGCAAATTTTCTTTTCTCCCCCGACCAATTTGCGCTTCATGTGGCCCCAAACTCAAACCCTTTTGGCTCCAACATTTAAAAAGCAAAAAAAAAAAAAAAAAAAAATTGTTGCAAAAAGGAGACGGAACATTGATCTAGCTTTTTGCGCTCCAACATTTAAAAACAAAAAAATTAGATAGTTTTGTTGAAAAAAATAAAATAAATAAAAATAAAACGTTAAACACCAAGTACATTAAACGTTAAACACGGATTACATTAAAAACTTAAAAAAACGTACATTAAACGTTAAACACGAATTAAATAAAACTACTAAAACTACTAAAACTTAAAAAAACGTTAAACACGAATTAAATAAAACTACTAAAACTTAAAAAAAACGAATCATCCGAGTCCCAACCATCAGAACTGGTTGGCGGAGAATAAAACTCCCCATTCATGTATCGACTCTCCATGATGTCGAAGAAGTTGTCTTGGAGGTACTGAGCTTCTCGTGCTTCTTGCTCACGGCGAGCAGCCTCTTCACGTGCTTGCACTTCCATCATCTCCCTAAAGTTTTCTTCATCTTGTTCCGGTTCTTGGGAGGAAGCCTCACTTAACCTACCGGAGTGGTTTTGAAAATCCACATGTGGACTGCTCACAGGTGAACTTGGAACAATTGGGAGGTACGGATGTTTTCAAAACCCACCGGAAAGACATTTTCCGTGGTGTAGAGTAAACATCGGGTTCGTAGAGTTGGAAAGTCGGTTTCCGGCAAGTGATTTGGAAAGTCGGTTTCGGACAACTTTTCTGGTGGGAATTGCCGAGAAAAATCTTTGCGAGACATTTTTGTGTGTGAGTTGTGTGTGTAACTTGTGTGTGTTTGTGTTCTAAACAACTCCAGTAGAGTTGTTTATATAAAAGTAGTTGATTTTAAACCGAATAATTTTTACCGTTCAATAAACATTTATATATACATTGCACACAAATTCTTATACAGATTCTTGTGGATAAAAAGTAGATTTTTTTTTGGATAAAAAGCAGATTTTTCGGATAAGATTCAGTTTTTTGCGCGCCTTGATAAACGAAAAAATAATAAACTTTTTATTAAAAAATATCTTTTTGGATAAAAATCCTTTTAATTAAAAATATTTGTATTAAAAGTAAAAAAAACGGAAGAAATGTAAAAAGATGGTGTGGAGCGTAAAAGGTAGAGAGGGAGAGCAAAAAATTTGCTCTCCGTGACACGCAGACTTTAATGTCCGCAGAATATTCAAATTTGGGAGAGCAAAAAGGGTCGGGAGCGCAAAAATTTTGCTCTCCGTCCCCACTAAACCAAAATTTGAGAGCGCAAAAGATAGGGAGAGCAAAAAAATTGCGCTCCAATGCCACGTGTCGATTTCAGATTCGATCTTAAAGTGCACGTGTAATGATCTAAAGCACGGAGCGCAAAAATAAATGGGAACGCAAATATTTTGCGCGTAAGGTCGATTTTTGCAACACATAATTCAATGGTTTATTTTGGTAACACGGTTCCCTATATGTTTATTTTAGAAATTTCCTCAATACGTTTTTGACCGTGTGGACATGTCACATGTGCACAAAATGACAATAACTTTTTGGAAAAAAAAAGCTGAGTAATTACGAGTCAATTACAATATTTAACTCGGTAAGAAAAATACAACAACATATTATACGAGATATTTGAGGTTATTTAAATTAGGGTAAATAACAAAAAATGATCGAATTTGACATTTATGTGATTGTGTGTAATTATTTTTTTTTATTGTATGTCTTGAACTTTCAAATTTCGATCATTATGTGTATTTTGTGACTATTCTCATATAAATGACCATTTTACCCTTGAAATTTGAAAAATTAAGGGTAAAATGGTCACAAAATACACAAAATAATCGAATTTTGAAAGTTTAGTACACACAATAAGAAAAAAAATAGTTAATACACACAATCATAAAAGGTGTCAAGTTCAATGAATTTTTGTCATTTGCCCTTTAAATTATGATTGTTATTAGCTAGTCTACTTTATTTTTTTAATGGGCTAATAACATATTAAAGCACTATACTTGTCAAGAATAATAGTTTTATGAAGAAACTAAAAAATAACTCTTTTAGACATTAATGTTGACATTTTGTCTTTCTTTAAGTATTATTACCATTTTACCATTCGAAAATATTTCAAAAAAAAAAAAAAAAAAGTCGCAAAAATTTCAAAATTTTGGAAAAAATTTAAAAGAATTTCAAAAAAAATTTGGAAAAAAATTTTGAAAAAAAAGTATTTCAAAAATATTCATAAATTGTAAAATGGTCATAATATGGTCATAATACTTAAAAAGACAAAATGTCAACATTAACGCCTAAAAGAGTTATTCTTTAGTTCACACGTGAACGCTATTCTCGACAAGATAGTGTTTTAAAGGTTATTACCCTTTTTATATCTATCTTTATCTTTATCTTTACTACATAAAATGAAAAAAAGATCAAAGTTGAAAGTGGAAAGTAAAGGTTAAATGTTAAAATGAATTGTTGAAATCTTTACTACATAAAATAGAACAAAAGTCAAAGTTAAAAGTTGAAAGTCAAGGTTAAATGTTAAAATGAATTGTTGAAAGTTGAAACCTTTTGGCGTTTGAAAAGTATTAAAAAACTGAAATTAGCACCTTGTGCCGTTTGGAAAGGATTGCAAGGACTTGAAAGCTTTGGCGTTTGGAAAGTATTGCAGGAAAGTTTGACAATTTTTAAAATAAAAAGGCTGAAAATTTAATGCAGGAAAGTATTGATTATGTGTAGAAATTAAAGTAGAAAAATATTGCTGGAAATACATATCTCTTTGCTTTTTTCTTTACAAACACACACAACACAAAAACACATACTCTACAAACTCTCATCTCCCACCACCAAAACTCTCGCCACCACCAGAGATCTCAACACCACGGGACGTCAAAACCAACGGAGTCACCACCACTGGACGTCACCTCCACCAGACGTCACCACCACCGAGAACCCAATGACCGAAACCAATATCCACCAAAAGAGTTTTTTATGTTTAAAGGTATTTTTTGAGTTTTAATACATCTATGACTACTAATTAAGTTTTGAGTGTTCTTTTTTATAGATCTGTATTTTTTATTTGTAGATCTGAGTTTTAATAAAAATATTACGTTTTTTTGTAAGAGCCGTCACTTTCCGGAAAAAGTCGCAGTCTTGTTGGAAAATACCACTGTCGCCTTTGTCTCGCCCGAAAACTGCAGCCGCTGGAATTTGTGACTTAGATCCATATGATTTTCTTTACATCCATATGATATTCTTTATAGATTTGAGTTCATAAAAATTTTGTGACAATCTTTCATAGGATTTCCTGGAGCTACTGTCGTTGCCACCATCGAGACCCACCGCGTACGAGTCTCACCACCACAGCAACCCAACTACCGGAACCTTTATAGATTTATGTATTTACTTTTACAGTTGTTTTTAGATCTATGTTGCTATCACATTTTTTCAGCTGCCGCTTTCGACGGAATATATCTGCGTTGCCGGAATTTGCATAGTAGCCACTATAAGGTGTTGTTGTTTCTGCCGCGGGAACCTTATCTATAGTCGGACATTGTTTGGTTACTTTTTAATATTTGTTGGTAAATTTTGTTATAAGTTTATGTAAATATTGATATTAACTTTTGTGTAAGTTTTGTTATAAAATTTATGAATTGTTTGTTATAGAGTTTATGTAAAGTTTTTTATTTTTTTTATCTACATCTATTTGTTTAGTTTGGTGTGTATACTTTTTATAAAATTTGTTGGTAATTTTTTTTAGATTACTAGATTTTCAGTTTTTTGTGTTTCGGTTTGGTGAACTATAATGTTTGGACATGTTTTAGGTTTAGTGATTTGGATGGTGTTTGGACTTCACTGGATCCCTGTTATTTGGATCTTTAGTGGTTTCAGGGATTTTATAACTATGATATTATCTCAAACTTGAATGTCAAGGATTTGATAAAAGATCTTATATATTTGGAATTGTAAAGTCTTATCTATAACAAGCCTTGCACAAACCCCAACATACAAAGGAATTCCTAATATTTCAGCTAAATTCAAATTCATTTTCATATTCAACCCATTAGTTATTTTAAATTCAAATTGGCGTGTAGACAAGCTAAAAGTAAGTTGTTAAAATATTGGGAAAGTATAGGCTATTTTTTACTTGTGGTATGCTATGTCATAGTCATGGCACTATAGTAGAAAAAAAGATAGTCAATGAAAAAACATCAAATCAATAAATGGTGATTTGGTGTACGAGTACTCACTAGAACCCCATAAGTTTAAAACACTACTATTTTTTAAGGCAATGAAAATCTTAATTATAACAACACAAAAGAATAAGATACTGCTACACTTTATGAAGTTTTTAACAGCTCAAAACTCGAAAAATGTATTTTTAATAAACATTGTTGGGAGGTGACTTTGGTGACCTCAAAAGTTCATTCCTATTGTGGTCAATTGTTTATAGAAATTTTTTCTTCGACTAAAGTTTATAGATCTTATTAAGAGCTATGTAAAATATTAGGGCAAATGATAAAAAATGATCGAACTAGACACTTTATGTGATTGTGTAGTTAACTATTTTTTTTTATTATTATATCTTGAACTTTCAAATTTCGATCATTATGTGTATTTTGTGACTATTCGCCATAAAATGACCATTTTACCCTTCAAAATTTGAAAAAATTAGGGGTAAAATGGTCACAAAATACACACAATAATCGAATTTTGAAAGTTCAGTACACACAATAAGAAAAAAAATAGTTGGCTACATACAATCATAAAAAGTGTCAAATTCAATGCATTTTTTTGTCATTTGCCCAAAATATTATTAACCATGTAACCAAAATATCACTATAATTATTCGCTGCTAGAAAATTCCGTTGCTATGCACGGGTACTCGTCTATATAAAAAGGATGGTCAAAGTAAGAAAGTGAAAAAACTTAAAATGTAAACAAACTTAAATCTAAACAAATCAAGGAAACTATTGTAATTGTAATGCAAATAAACCAAAAAAACTTGAAAGCGAGGAAAATATGAAATGGTAAATTCGGTAAGTCTGACTTCCTACTCATCTAGGACTTGAAAGTGAGGAAAGTCTGAAATGGTTTTAATAAATTAATGAAATCGGGGTCTATATGGGGTAACATTGTCAGGGCACTAAAAAGAAACTGAACATTAATATGCTCATCCTAATCTAGGCAAACAAGTTTCAAAATTCATTACCAAGTATATGACAATAAATACAAATCATTTCACAATATACATTTAGGCGGTTTAAACTGTGTAATGTTTATAATTTTATAATGCTTTTAATTGGGTTAACTTTCTGAAATCATACCACTAAACAAATCAATGTCAGTTGTGCCAATTCAAAACTTTCGTTGCAACCCAATCGTTTTGTTTGACATGAATTGAATAACAATCTTCTATTATAACTAAAGCAATAATGTGTATTCTAATAAAGGTTGTTGTCATACAAGCAACCACTTAACATGTTCACTATTAGCATTATGGTCTTTATTCGTCTTTAACATCAATTGAGATGAGATTGCATGCGACAATTTTTTTTCTTTGTTTAAACATTTTAAACATTACACGAAACATTTATCACAATATCGCATATCGTTAATTGTTTGCCACGAGGAACCGCTGCCGCTAGCCGCGGGTACTCACCTAGTATTACATAATTGTTTAAAACTTATAAATTTAAAAAGTAATTGTTAGACTAAAACAGTCTTACTTATAAAAGGCAATTCATAATACACACATAAAATTTAGCACACATAAATTAACGCTACTATACAACGTCGTCATTATGCGCGAGTAATCGTCTAGTTTGAATAATTAGATGATAAATAGCTAACTTATAAATTATACTAGGCTTACAATACCGGTTAAATAAATACTTGATAATTGTTATACGTCTCTACAAAAGGGTCGCACAATTTTTTATATGAAAACTATGTTTGTAAGAGAAAAGTTCAAATGTTTACTCTTACTTTGGTGCTTACTAAAGGACAAATCATCACCATCCATCTAGATCTAATGGTGGAGGATTTTTTGGAATCACTCCTAACTTGTATTTCAAGTGTTAGTCATTTACATGTAATAGGTTGCTTAAACTAGGCTTTTAAGTTAGTATTTAAGGCTAGGCTCATGTAGAAAGCCCATGAGCCTATGCCAAAGCCCAATAAAAAAGGAATGGACTAGACATGTTGCCCTAGCTCCCTTCCCCTATAAATAATGTTGTAAACTCCCATTTGGGAGTTGGTTGTTCACTCATAATACTATCCTACGCTTAACCTTTCTCTATTGTTATATCGTGTGTGTTTGTGTGTGTTCAACCGATCACCTTCATCTATATTTCTTACATATTGATCTTTGTGTTATATTATGGTGACATAACAGTGGTATCAATCGCCATCTAGTTGGGTGAAACATATTGTTTTTGAAGTCTTGGTACTATACGCGTGGGTTTAGCGAGTCACACTTTTCATACGCTTAAAGCTTTGATTTTTACACTTGTAAACTCAAGATTCTTGTGGTTTAAGGTTTATATAGTGTTAAAGTTTCAGTTTTTAGCAAAAAGTTTCAAACTTTACTTGTGTAGATTAGTTTTTAAGCTTGGTTTGTTTCGTGTATCATTTGCTACGCGTAAGGTGAAAAGTGTTTTTGGATCATCAAGTTTCAAACTTTCTTGTTGTTTTGGTGATTTTGAAGCTGTTTCATCATTAGAATCAGGTTTACAAAACATTTTTGGGCATAAAAAATCAATTTCGGTGAATTTGGTACTTCCTACGCCTAGTAAAACCCTAGTTTTACGCGTAAGCCTCTACGCCTAACAGTTTCCTACGCCTAAGGTTTTCTTCATTTGATCTTCGAAGCTGTTGGTTTAATCAGTGTTTTCTTGCTTGATAAGCCCGAAACACTTCGACTTGTGGATATCTTTTACACTTGGATAAGTGTAAAGGATTTTGGTAAACCCTAGTTTTACGCCTAAGCTCTAAAGTTTACGAGTAAACACTCTACGCCTAAGTCTAACTTACGCGTAAGGCTCTTACTTATAAACATTAAGTTTACGCATAAGCTTAAGTTTAACCTAAGGTTTAAGCGTAAGAAGTATTTACGCCTAAAGCTCCTGTCTACGCGTAAGAAAGGAAGTTACGCGTAAGATCACAGTCTACACCTAAGCTGGTTTCTATGCCTAAGTGTACTTCATCAACAAACTCAAGTTTCATTCGACTACAAAGATCCATCATCAACACAAGTTTCAAGATGTCTCAACTACCATACTCTAACTACTTTCCTCATGAGTATCCTCAATAACAACAACAACAACAATTTCAACAATATCCTCCACAACAATTTCAACAATATCCTCAACAACAATTTCAACCACCATCTCAAATGTACTTTCCTCACGGAGCAAACCCTCTTCCACCACAGATGCCTCAACCAAACCCTCGTCAACAATTTCAACATTGTAACTACTTCCAATATCAGTTTCCCGCTAAGTATGCTATGAATGTCACAACGCAAAAGGAACCTTCTTGGTTTTCAAAGATGCGTGAAGCTTTAAGCAGCCAACAATCCATTCATGAAGCTAGATCACTTGATAGACCTCCAATGCTCACTCCCGGAAACTACGATCAATGGGTGATAAGGTTTTTTAGGTTTTGTGATCTCAAGAAACCACATGGTAAGTTTTTGAAGAAGGTCATACTTGAAGGTCCTTTTCGATGCCTACTATCACTATACCCGAGATCCGAATGCTACTCCACCAAGAGATGATGTTACCAACGTTGTCAAGATAGATCAACTCACTATCGAACAACTTCTTCACTTAGAAGTCGATGAACTTGCAATGCAATATATCCTTTGGGACTACCCAACCGATACTCGTAGTGTTGATGCTCGTAACATCGCTAAAGCAATGTGGAATCATATTCATCTTCTCATGGAAGGAACTGAACTCAATCAAGAAGACATGGAATCCAAAATTTACTTAGCATATGAAAACTTCATGATTGAACCAAGGGAGTCATTAGAGTCGTACTATCATCGGTTCTCAGATATCATCAATGACCTGGACAAACATAATATCATTATGCCAAGGATTGCAATCAACACAAAGTTCCTCAGCTGTCATCGTCCTGATTGGGAGAAGTATGTTACATTTATCCGTCAAGCTAAGAATCTTCATCAAGCTACTTACGGATTGTTGTATGACTATTTGAAGCACCATCAAAAGGAAGTAGACAAAGACATAATCATCCGTGGAGTTCCTCGCTCTCCATCACTCCCGGATAATCAAACTCTTGCTTTGTATACCAAGCATGTTATCCTCACCGAACTTGCCAACTGCCTTCACAAATCCACCACAACCAATCGTCAGATTACACCATATGATCCATCACAACAACAATCACAAGAAACTCAATTGGTTCCATACAACAACAACAATAATCAAACACTATACAGTGAATCAAATGAGGATGCAGAAGCTTTCGATTCATTGAATCAAGGATTTGTCATGATTGCTAGAGCTTTCGGTAGATTTGCTAACAAATCCAACAATCGCATTCGTACATAAGAAATCAAGCTGTTGTTAACAATGGAAGAGTTGAGGTTCAGAACCTTGGAAATGGTCATCAGATGGGTAGTGGTCAAGGGTTTAATGTTCATGGAAGGAATAACATGGGTGCTCCACAACAACGGGTTCAAATGGTTGATCAGGGAAATGCTCAGACTCGGGTTAATGGTCTCCGATGCTACAAATGCAACGAGAAGGGTCATCTGGCTAATGCATGCCCAAAGCTGAGAACAAGAGGCAGCGCTTATCACAAGGAGGCTTTTCTCTTGGCTCTCAAGGATGAAGCTGGTGGAACACTTACCAACAAGGAACAGCGCTTCATGGCTGATGCCGATTCTGATGATGACATGGAGGACTTGCAAGCTAATGTAGCTGTGATGTTAATGGCAAACATGCAAGAGCTCCGCATGAGTAATACAGGCCCAGTGTATGACACTGATGGCTTGTCTTAGGTACTGGATCCTAATATACTAATACATGATCTGATATCTCCGACTGCATCTGCATCCGACAAGGCACAGAGTGTTCAATATGAGCCTTCTACATCTCATTACGACGATAATCAAATGGATCCCGTAGTCACATTTGACGATCAAGATGACCTTATGGTTAATATTGATAATCAAGTTGACTCCGTGCTAATATTTGAGGATCTAAATAATGAATATGTGGAAACTCAAGTTGAACAAAATGAACCTCTGTCTAATCCAGATTCAGAACTCATGACCTTATGTCAGACCACCCTTTCTAAATTGGAAAAATGCAATGAGATAAATAAGAAACTGCAAGATAAAATTGCACTGTTGACTAAGGATAATGAATGCTATAAGTTTCAACTCAACATTTTTGAAACTAAAGAGAAACGTGAACACAATTTTGAAGTCGCTTTTGCAAAATCATACCAAAATGAAAAGTCTTTAGAAATTCAGATACGTGATCTAGTTCAATCCAAGAATGCATTGCTTTCTCAAATAGAACAACAAAAATTTGATCATAAACAACAAGTTAACGCTCTCACTTCGAAAACTCAAAAAGCCAAGTCTGAGTTGTTAAATTGTCAAAAACAGTTTTCTGAATACAAAAAGCATTCGAGGAGACAAATTGATCGAAATCTTGATGAAATTGTCGATTTACAAAACAAAATCCAAGAGTTTCAAAATGTTTTTTATAAACATGGTGAATCAATCACAACAATTCAAAAGTTTACTTTTAAGCCAAATCCAAATGGATATGGACCAATTCTTGCCGACATAAATCAAGTTTTTCACATAGAGCATTCAAACCAAATCCTCAAGTTTACAAGCGTAACATAGAATTGATGATTCAATTATGAGTGTTGTTGAATATAATCGTGATGAGGAATCGATGTCGATGTCGAGAGTCGATTAAAATGGAAAATGTTAAATATAACAAACCATTTGATTACTCAAAAATTATACCTTTTGTTAAACAACAGGTTAACACTAACACACCTTGGGTTGTCACACCAATTCCTGAGTCCTCTTCTGACTTAGGTCCCCGAAACAATGTTGCACAAATTAATGGTCCTTTACCTTCCTTCAGTGAAGTAAAAACATTACCCGAACAATGCCAAGTTCTTAAATATTTTGATACATTCATGTCTGACATCAAACTTTTGGAACATGAAATTGAAGTTACTTCTAAAATAAAAGTTAAACATTTTCAATAGCCGCATGCGCGAAATCAAAGAGATATTTTTCAGAAAAGACTTTTACCCCATGTCCGAAATTTAAAAATGTGTGCAATATATTGGGAACGGGATCTTCATAAGGAAATTGGACTTATGAAAACAGTTTTCGAGAAAACAGAAACATCGATTTCAAATACTAAATGGAAAAAGAAAATGTTAAGAAGTCATGTTGATCGACTCTTGGAAGATGTTATCTGTGCTGATACCATAAATGTTGTGTTATTACATATTGTTGCATATGCATTTGATTATATTGCTGTTGATTCTGTTGACTCTGTTGAAAATGTTGAGAATATCGATAATGTGCCTCAAATCGAGTCTTTGAAAATTGAAAATGAGTGTTTGTTAAATGAAATTTCAAATGCAAAACGTCGTCTTCAATGGTGTCAAAAAGATTGTCAAAATCAAGAACTTGCTTTGCAAAACAAAATCAACCAGTTGTGTGAAAAATGTTTTGATCCAAAACTTCAACAACTGGATGATGAAAACGTGTCTTTAAAATGTCAAGTTTCAAAATATGAACAAGAAATTGCCAAAGTCAAAACTGAATATGGTGTCATATTTGATTTGCTCAAAAAGACTCGTGCTAAAGCATCACAAGAACTTGATAATCATCTTGCATACACTAAAGATGTCTTAAAAGTTAGTGGAAACATTCGCTCTGAAAATCAAGATTTGTTGCACACTATCGTTGAGTTGAAAGAGAAGTTAGGGAAATATGAACAAGATAAGACTAGTAACACAAATATCCTTGCACCTGGAATCTTTAAAATTGACACTAGAATGCCTAATGACAAACCACAAGATATTAATGTGCTTCCTTCCACTTCTACATGAGTAGTTGCCTCTAATCCTAACGTTAGCACTTCACAGCTTAAGAGCAAAAACAGGAAGAATAGGAAGTTTCAACGTAAGAGAAGAACAATAAAGACCTCTGAAGTAGAAGAACACCTTAGGACTTTGAATAAAACTCATGTTGCACCCACTTTAGACATTGCGTTAGACAAATGTAATAGAAAAAGTGATGTAACGAATGCTGAATCTCTAAGTACTTTGAATGTTTTGTTTGAAGCATCTTATGTTGGTTGTCATAAAAGCATGTTTTCTGGTTGTCATGATAAATGTGTTGCTAAGTCTATCTTATCTCGTAAGTGGAAACATAGAAATCGAACTACCTCTAGGCCCACTAATGCTTCTACGTATGTGCTAGGTAAACTGCCTTCTAGTGTTTTTGCAACTATCATTGATGTACCCATAGAACCCACTTCACCTCCTAGGAAGAAAATATCACCTAGTGCATTCACTAAGACCAAAGCACGAACTAGTTGGACTTGGCAGAGATGGTTACAAAATACACCTGGATTTAAATGGATTCCTAAAATCATTATCATGTGTGTTTCAATCAGAATCGTAACGGAACCCTCTAACTCTTCGGTTCCACCTCTACTTCTATTCCACCGTGTCGTCCATGTGTAATGCAGTGATACATATCATCCTTTAGATTGTTGATAGCGGATGTTCCCACGACACATGACAGCAATCTCAAACTATTATCAAACTTTGTCTCAAAGTTCATCAGACCGCCGTGTTCGGAATGATCACTTCACAACTATCATGGGCTACGGAGATTACATCAATGGGAACATCGAAATTAGCATGGTTTATTATGTGGAAGGTCTCGGTCATAATCTCTTTTCAGTCGGTCAATTTCGTGATGGTGATTTGAAGTTGCTTTTAGGGAGAAAACTTGTTTCATTCGTGATCACAAGGAAACGATCTTATGTCCGGAAACCGCACATCAAGCCTTTACACAATCTCAATGCAAGACATGATTGCTTCATCTCCCATTTGTCTACTTTCTAAGGCAACATCAACAAAATCTTGGCTATGGCACCGGCGACTTTCACACTTGAACTTTCAAATCATAACTAATTTTGCACGATACAAACTAGTTGAAGGTCTTCCAAGGTTTCGGTATTCTAAAGATCATCTATGCTCACCATGAACAAGGAAAAACACTCGTGCTCATTTTTCTTCAAAGATGGAACACAACTCTCAGCATGTGCTTCATCTTCTTCACATGGAATTGTGTGGCCCGATGCGTGTGCAGACGATTAATGGCAAACGCTACATTCTTGTAATTGTTGATGACTACTGAAGATGGACTTGGGTTTATTTTCTTCGAAGTAAAGATCAAGCTCCATAAATGATCATCACCTTTCTCACGAAAATTCAAGTTTAGCTCCGGAATACAGTCAGACAAGTCAGAATAGACAAAGGAACTGAATTTGTAAATCAAACTCTTCGAGAATACTATGAGAAAGTGGGAATTGAGCATCAAACATCAATTGCACGTACACCAGAACAAAATGAAGTTGTCGAAAGACGAAACCGTACGTTAGTAGAAGCTGCAAGAACGATATTGATCAATGCAAAACTTCCGGACTACTTATGGGCAGAAGTTGTGTCAACTGCATGCTACACTCAAAACCGTTCTATGATAACCAAACGCCACAACAAAACACCTTATGAGCTTATCCATAACTGTAAACCGAATCTCAAACACTTTCATGTATTTGGTGCTCTCTGTTACCCAAATAATGATCGTAATGACTTTGGAAAGCTCAAGGCCAAAGCTGACATTGGAGTCTTCGTTGGATACTATGAAAACTCTAAGGTGTTAATACAAATAAGCCGTAAAAACGTTTATTTATATTTTATGATCTTCTAATGTTTTGTCGATAACAAATGTAAAATCATTTTAATGAAACAAATCAAATCTGTAAATGGTTTGAGCCAATAGTTTTCTAACACACTTACGTTTTCACATAAAACACTAAAACAAGTATAAGTGATTTTATGATTTAGAAATACATATGTACAACAACTAGTGTTTACATATTGGACAAATATATACATAACACATATGTACAACAACTAGTGTTTACATATTGGGCAAATATATACATAACTAGTATGTATTATAAATGGGTAAAAACTACAACCCATGGTATTGACCCATACCCATTTAACTAGGTGCATTGCACCAATTAGGTACATTTTATCTAAATAAAATACACATGGATCAACCCATGACCCATAACCAAAATACTCATGGGCAAAGGGGAGCGTCCCAAGGATCCCTAGTATTGCACTGGACGAATCCCTCAAGTGAGGGATCCGTGGGATCCGTGGAACAGTAGACACTTTCTCTCTATAAATAGTGAGCCATTTCTTCATTGTTTTTAACCCCTTCCTTACATACTTTCTCTTTGACTTAAAAACTCTCTAACCACAGATCCAAGTGATCTATGTATGTAGTTTTGTTTTTGTGTGATCCTCTAGGTTCCTCTTAAAGGCGAGATCACCACCTTTGAAGTCAAGCAAGCTCAAGTCCATGAGTTGCCATGCTTCCTCATCATCAAGACTACTGAAGTTCTCTTGTTGATGGTTCTTTTCTTTCTCCTAAGAAGTGTAGTGTTGAAGACATTAGTGAAAGATGTCTCAAGTGTCAAGACGAAGACATTAGTGAAGGGTGTCGATCGTCCGTATTGTAGGCATTGGTGAAGGGTGCCTAGAAGTCAAGTCACAAGACATTAGTGAAGGGTGTCTTGAAGATCGAGTCAAAGGTATTAGTGAAAGGTGCCTAAGGTGTACATTCGATATGGTGTGATTCGATGTACAAGATAGATTAGTATTGGGTCAAAGGATATTGTTATCCTTGTTGATATCATTATAAGGAGTAGATCTCCTTTGGGGTTAGGTGGTTGGTGTAGTGTTGGGTAGTAGTTCCTCCATTGTAATGGAACTCGGTATCTAGCCTAGTACCGGATAAAGGGTAGGCCACGTTGTGATAGAATTGATTCTCCTTGGTGAAAAGGAACCGTATTCAGCCTTGTACCGGATAAAGTGTAGGCAACGCTGTGAAGGTTTCTCCACCATAAGGAGTCGGTGTTGTGTAGTGATTACGAACTCGAGTAGGTGACTCGAGGAGTGGAGTAGGCAAGGAAGGTGTCCTTGTAGCCGAACCACTATAAATACTCGCGCTGTGGTTTTGTGCTTCTTACTCTTAATCTTTTCATTACATATTTATATTTATATATGTTTGTTTATCAACATCCAACACACAACCAAATAGATTGACATAATTCGATCTAAATAATTTAAAATGAGTTTTAATTGGTAAAACTTTTCAACCCCCCCCCCTTCTAGTTTTCTACAAAAGGGACACCTGATTTGGAATCATCGTACAAGGGAGATTATGGAAACGATTCATGCTAATTTTGATGAGCTTACGAAATGGCTTTTAGCAAAACAAGCTTGGAACCCCGCATATAACCGCCTCAACTTCCCCAAACCCCATCATCACCGAACCAAGCTTACAGTGTTACTCGTCGTCAAATGGAAACGTTATTTGCTCCTCCGCTTAGTGATGATATTGATCAACGTGCTCCAGATAGATCAAATGTTTCCGCTGCTCAACCTGATAATATTCCAATTCCTTATACACCTGAAACAACAACAACCGTTGCTAAAGCACCTCCAATTGATTCTACAACAATAGCTGAACAAACCGCTTCTAATGACGCTGATCCAGGTGATGATCTTCTTAATCATGAAGTACCTGCACTAGCGGATTATGATGGAAATGCGTTCTTTAACCCTTTCGCTACTGATTCTAGTTTTCCACAATTGCAATCAGAGCTTCGTTACCAAGTTTCTTAAAGTATATTGTACTTTAAAAACTTGATACGATCCGTGGTTAATTGAAAACTACAAAGAATTTTTTTTTTCATAAAAACAAACACGATGTCTTTTAAAACTCTTTGTTTGGATGTTGATTAGATGACAACATTTTTTTTTACTATTCATGTAAATGCACTAATCTTCTTTGTCATGTTGCTTAGTTAAAGCTCATACCTACCAAGCCATAGGAATCGCTTGGTAACAAGAATACCTTCCCTAAGAAGGTATCTTTAACACTAAGGAGCCGGAATTGTCTACTGACATTTGGTGTGTCATTTGTAAAGACATTCCTAAGTGCATTAAAGGTATGACTTTCTATTTATCTCTAAATGACATTAGCTTGATAAATAAATGTGATTACATAGGTATTTATATGATTATCTTTTGTGCATATTCATGTATTACATGTAGCTTCATTAGGAAGCCTTTCTCACATACGTGTTTTTTTTTCTTTCGTCTAAAGTCGTGGTTTATAAAAGTTGTGTTTTATTTTCATTTAATCCAAAAATCATATCCTTCTAATAATAAAACAAAACACAAATCTCAAAAATTCCTCCTTCCCCATAAAAACCCCTCCGTCGTCCACTCTATCAAATCCTCACTTTTTCAAATCTTCCACTTTCAAAAATTACCTCTCACTCAAAACTTCATCTTCCTCTTCATCTCATCTCATCTCATCTCAAACCAAGAAGGTTCGTCATCAACATGGTTTACATCGCCCTCGTGCTTATCGCCTTAACCCTCATCGCTCTTGTGTTCCCTATGATGAAGTTCTCATATGGAGACATATACTTTGTGTTGTTAATCTACATTGGGGTTATATACCCAATCCTTTGTATCATTCTTAGCATTGAAATGAAATATTACTAATATTCTAGTTTATCTAGGTTATTATAATGTGTTTGTCATTTCTTTTTATTTATATCTTTCGTATTATTTCGTGATACATTAGAAACCTTTAATGCATGCTAAAAGAAAATATAGGGTAATACGTATATCTTGGTATAAAACTATAAGATCCAAAAACCTATGTTTTATCAAAAATCTGTTTTTGTAACTACAGATCCACGGATCCCGGTAGGTATACTAGCCGGATCCCTTATGCAAGGGAACCGTCCTTCTGGACATTAGCTTTCCATGCAAATTAAAAACCATTTTCTTCCTAAAAGAAATGTTGTTAGGAATTAGAAATTCCATAGTGAAGAGTCGGTCACCCCAAATATAATCTAGCATAAGTTAGCTCGTAGACATATCGTTATTTACTGTTTTATTAGTTAGTTATTTAGTTTAGAGCAACACCGTGGAGGAAGGACGGTCTTTACCCATCAGATGCCCGATCCACATCCAAGGAGGACGTTTAGTTTGTAATTATATATACCTCTACCTCCCAAGGTGAGGGTTGGACCTTTCATTCATCTTAATATAACCTTCTAAGTTTTCTTTCAACTTCTCTCTAGAAAGGATCCCACTTTCTCTCTAAACTTTACATAATTCAACCATATATTGTTATGTGATATGTTTGTGAAATCCAATATGTTACAATTGGTATCAAGAGCCATGGTTAGATCATCTCTTACATATCTTTGGATTTCTAGTGGTTTTTAGGTGGTTTTTGAGTTTGAAAAATTTTAGTGGTTTTTGCATCATTTGGTTGATTTATAGTGTTAAAGTTTGGATTTTGATTATACTTTTGTGTTTAAGATCATCATAAGTGTTTAGGTTTTGATTTGGAAGGCTTGAATCATCGTGGTTGGGTTATTTTTGGATTGGAAAGTGGTGCTTTTGAATATGTTCTTCGTAGATACTTGTAGTTATATTTCTTCGTAGAGACTTGTGGTTATGTTCTTCGTAGAGACTTGCTATTATGTTTTTCGTAGAGACTTGTGGTTATGTCCAGATTCAATGTATCTGTAGAGACTTGGCGAGAGACTTGGCGCCTATTTTGGTAGAGACTTCATGAGACTTGTCGAGAGACTTGGCGCCTATTTTCAGAGAGACTTGGCGAGAGACTTGGCGAGAGACTTGTCTTTACAATTTCTAGCAACTTGTCTCTGTTGTTACTAGCGAGTTGCTCTTTAGCGACTTGGCCACTTAGCGAGTTGCTCTTTAGCGACTTGGTTCATAGCGACTTGTGTTTAGCGACTTGGTTCATAGCGACTTATGTGTAGCGACTTGCTTCATAGCGACTTGTGTGTAGCGACTTGGTTCATAGCGAGTTGTCTCTAGCGACTTGAGCATCTAGCGACTTGTAACCAGCGAGTTGCCTTCATAGAGGATTGTTAGAAGCGGTTTGACCATTTCATCGCTCGCTTTGTTGACTTTTCCCGACAAAACTTCAAACGGCTATAACTTTGATCCAGAACTCCGCTTTCAAAGATTCTACCCATCAAAACGACCGTGAGAACGAGGAGAATGGCACCGAATGAACTAAAGGCCTAAATCCTCTCCGAACAGAAGTCATCTTAACACATTCCATTGGTCATTGCTTAACGGTTTGGTCTTGATTTTAGTAAAATCCATGAAAGATTCTATTTCTGCTTAAATCATAGACTTGTAAAATCCGTGCATTCTACCACATCATGTCTTACTCTCATCGACCCAAGAATTTCGTATACTTAAATTGTATGATGTTTGTGGACAACAATGATAATGTTTGCTACATCGAACGGGCATCGATGATGGAATCAATCAATGATGATTTGAGTTCTTCATGCTCGAGTCCAATGAGAAAGATTTGCACTGCTCGTGCTACGTAATGCCATGCAAAAGGAAAGTAGCATTGAACCTTATCAACAACTTCACTCACACCTCATGTTACTCACACCGATAAGAATGGAACGAACATGTATCGCCTCTTCCGTCAGACTTATCCACATTAATGGTGAACTTTGCTGTTAAACCTAGAGCAATTAGAGCTACAACTTGACAAAGAGAAGGTTCAAAAGGATAGTTCAAGTGATGCACTTCAAGTGATCTACAAACACTTCCAATCATTCATTAGAAGGGAATTCACATCAGACTATGATCAATACATGACTGAAATGTCCTTCAAGAGACACACTGGAATGGAAATTAGCGTGTTCACAGAGACACTTATTCATCTCATGGATAATGTGGAGAAGTATATTGAGGAAGTTACTCAGACAAATGAAAAAGTGGATGAGTGTTTGGTGCAGTTGAGAAATAGTTGTGATAAGTTGGGTAATGTATCTGTTGAAAGGTCGGGTGTTGCTGAATGCAGAATGTCAGAGACTACAATTAATGATGTAACCACTCTTCGCTTACTCCTAAAGCACAAGAAGTAGATGTCAAATCGAAATGGGAATGAATGTCGGGCACAATCAAAATATTGTAGTGTTGAGTTGGGTAAAGCTCAGATGTTGGATCGCTTGACACCGAATACAGAGGCTCGTAGATAGATAAGCTTGACACACCAATGTCCAGTTGACTCTTGTTACACATGATGTGGATGCAGATATAGAAATTGAGCGGTGTCATGTAATGAGGTACCCTTTATCGCACAACACAATGCATCCGCTAAAATACTTAAACAAACCGATCATGATGTCGAACATGACTTTGATAAATCTTTCAGAATCGAGGTCGAGTCTCGAGATTAAGTGTTTCAAAACAAAAGATATGGTTGATAAAAGGCTTTTGATGAACTTTCAAACAAATTCTCAAATCTTGAAAAACATTAGGCCTCACTTGAAATTGCGATACAGAGTAAAGAAGAAAGTTTTCAACTTAACAAACCATGTAAAAATCCGGAACTTCCTGAATTCCGTGAATTTTTTGAAATTAACACTTTGAAAGCCCAGCTTCAAGACAAAGACTCAACCATCAACAATTGGAAGAAACATATTTCTGATATGCATGTGAAAAGTAATTTGGTTACAAGTAATTCTGATATTAATGCTATTGATGATATTCAAATGAGAAATGATGAATTAGCGGTTTGTGTGGCCAAATTACTAAAGGAAAATGAGTCTTTGAGAAAGCATCACATAGAACTAAGTGACTCTATCAAAGAAGCTAGAACTACATCAATGGAACAAACAAACTCTTTGATAGCTAAAATTGATGATCTCAAAGCTCAACTTCAGGAAAGAGTTTCGCCATTGTTGCTTTAAAAAATGAGCTCAGAAAAACAACAGGGAATAGTGTGAACACTAAGTTTTCAAAACCATCAAACTTGGGGAAACCGGTTATTAGACAACCGAATGCGCTTAGATCTCGAACGACCAAAATTTTCAAAACACGGTTTGCCTCCCAAGTTGATGCAAAACAAGTTTTGACAAAACCACCACTTCACCTCACTTGCCTAGGAAAGTTGATATGAATGACTTGTATAAGAACTCTTATCTTGAAATGGCTAGAAAGAAGGCACAAAATTGTAAAGACGGAATTTTAGGTGCAAGACCTAGGATGATGAATTCTTCAAGATTTCAAGGCACCGCTAGTAGTTCTAAACCATTACCTAGGTACACTAATCTAAAGACTAGGATTGGCGACATCTAAGAGTAGTTGCATTTCGAGTAAAGCTATTCCCATAGCAGATCACACTAAGAAATCTAGATCTATTTCGAATCCAAACAAGTCGCTTTGCTCAAAGTGTTTGAAATGTATCTTTAATGCTAATCATGATAAATGTTTCACAAAATCCTCAAGAAAGTAAATGCTCATGCAATGGTACAACCTGTTAAGTCTAGGATTCACACTAAGTCATCCACAGTGCATATGAAGCAAATGAAACCAAAAGCCTCACCTAGATGGTTACCAAATGCTAAATCTTTGGAAACTAGGAATAAGGATAAGTCTCTCACTATGCATAAGAAGCCTAACAATCCTAGACCTTGCCATAAGTGGATACCATCCGTAGAATTTTTAAGGATGTCGGACTTAGGTGGATACCTACAGAAAGATGTTTACCAATGGCATTCTCAATGTTGACCGTGAAACCCCAAAGGGTTTGACATCGATGTCACTAACCATAATATATGCAATCAAGTTTGTAATATTAGTGCAGTAGTCCTTACTCGATTGCAGATACTTCGATCCTTCAATACATGGATCGGCTTAAAGTATGGATAACAAAAGGATTGATATCTCATCATTCACGGGTTCAAGTTACTCAACATTGATATTCAATTGGCTATGACGCCTGCTCACATCGATTCAGCCTCGTACTTCAACATTATGACGTCTGCTCACATCGCTCAGCCTCGACTCCAAAGAAAAGAAAAGTGTACGTTTCAAAGGCGCTTTATCTTTGAAAGAAGAGAAATCTTCTTATGACGTATGAACACATCGGCTCATGCCTCGTTCTTAAAGAAAAGAAATGTGTACGCTTCAGTGCGCATTATCTTCGGAAGAAGAGAAATCTTCTTATTATGACCATTCTCATCATCATGCTTCATGCTTTTTCCATGCGCTTTTAATTATCAAGTGAACCGGGCTACCACTGATTGTTTTCTCATTCCACTTGCTCAATTATAATGAAGATGGCGACATCATGTGCTGATTTTGCGGGAGAGAAGTGTGAATAGAACATTTGGATGATTTCACTTATGTAGTCAAGAATGGCATCTCCGTATGCAATTCTTGAGGGGGAGAAGAAGTGTGATAATTCTGCATGGTTGATTGACATCTGAGAATATATGGTCTTACGGCTCCTAACTCATGTAAGAACCGAGCTTCTTCTTATCGGGTCATCGTTACATGGAGTTTCTTCTAAGAGCCGTTAGTTGACATCTTCACAAGCTAATATGAGTTTATTGACAAAGTGCTTCCGGTTAATGCTTCACGTACACATCAACATGATGATTCCGAACAACTTCTCTGTTCTTGTTTGATGTGATTGGTAGTTTGGTGTTACCATCTTATGTGTTCGCTATGGCCCGATTGTCGATTTCCTTAATGAACATCTTTTCGTTCTTGTTTGATTGGGAGGATTTTAGTTAAGGGATTTGCAAGATGTAAGTTGATTGGGATGCTTTTGGTGATGTTCTTGTTTTGGTGAGATGAAGATGTGAACTATCTATTCCCCAACCGAACAATCTTGAAGAAGGTCGAGTCTACAATCGGTTCTACATTCTCTCGCTACATGTTAGAAGACTAAAGACGAGTTGCATTTGATTATTTAAAGACTTCTTCTTAATCCGGCACTTATCAAACAGATTGTCGGTTTAGGGAGAGCACTAATGGGGAGAGTAAATGTCGATTTAATCCCCAATTAGACTTGCTCACATCGCTCTTCAAAGAAGTTGATTCTCACAATGACTTCAAGCGTTCTTCTCAAAAGATTTCTAGTATTTAGGGTTTCGAAGAGTTGCCGATTTTGAAGTGTCAAAACCAAGAAGGGGAAGGAGACACGATTCAAACGCGAGTAAACTTGATGAACTTAATACTTCTAAGTAATTGAAGATATCCCGGAAGACAAATGTTATTACCGCAGAGAAACTCAAGGTTTGACTCATGGCGAGTAAACTTGATGGACTTAATACTTCTAAGTGATTGAAGTTATCCCGGAAAACAAATGTCATGACCAGAGAAACTCAAGGTTTTACTCATCAAGGCGTTTAGTGTTCTTATTCCAACTATGTGGGAGAAGAGATGGAAGAGTTAGTTTCAAGATGAAAGAGGTACACAAGTGTGTGATGATTTTGATGTTATCACAATCATCGTGGGAGAGATTGTGTACATCGGGGATGCTCAAATTGCTTTACTTGAGGGCTTAATCGGTGATTCGTAGATATAATCACTTATTCGGAGTTGAAGATCCGCAGATAGTCCTCCCAGAGATAATCGATGATTCGCCCGCTCTTCAATGTTATCTGTTATTCTCTTTGGGCATTCGAGTACTTGGTTCTTGAGCTTCATACACTTTCTTCGTGGGGAGAAAAGTATACATCGGGTTATTCTTGGCTATTGGACTTAATCGCTACTCGATGGTATAAGTTTCTTTGTCTTCGGCATGTGTATTCGGGTTCGTGAGCTCTAGTCTAAGAGACCGATCGCATCAATTCATCTACTGGGGAAGTGTTCTTTGACAACTCGTTGGGGATGCATTGCTTCGTAATTCAATGGTAATGAAATATGAGAAGAATTATGTATGTGTGGATGATACGTTGTTGTTCTTGTTGATGATATAACCTCGAATCTAAGAATCACGGTGATTAATCTTGAAAGGAGCAATGGATTTATGATAATGGTGTGCTTTGAGCACTGCTAAGGCAAGCTTGAAATAGAGCTTCAAATCGCTCGCCTAAAGGATTTTCGGTTTGGGGAAGTCGCAAAGTCTCACTTTCAAGTGGCTCAATTTCTCTTCGATTCAAGAGTCTTGGAAGCTTTGGTGGTGAATGCTTAAGAGATGATGACTTATCTTCTACAACGAGGTCGCTCGATATTCTTATCTTGGTACTCGTATCATCATCCTCTTAACTATATCATCTATTCTATCCTTGTATATATTTATTCAAAAAGCAAAATACAAAAATATAAAACCAACAAAACAAAATAGAAAATTATAAAATCAACAAAAACCCATAAAAATCAGAAAAATTCAAAAATACCAAAAATATGTTTTCTCATGACATGTCTTCTGGTGTCGATAACATATACGGTCTTAGAAATATCATTCAATAATGGCACGGGACCATAGATGAAGTTCGAGCAGGAGGTGTAAATATTCTTTTTCAAAACATGTCTAAATCATGGCTTGCAGTTACTTCAGACTGTGACCCGCGCTTAAACTATGGCTTGCTATTATTTGAGATAGCAACCCGCTCTTTAAAGGAAGGAAAATGTCGCTAAATCTATTTTCAAAATATTTCGCACTTATCCTAAAACAAAACAAGGAAAGCATGTCGTCAAAAGATCGTTGCTCCTACACAAATGTTTTTCCGTCTAAAATTCTTTAGAAAATATTTGTTGTGTTTTCAAAATGGTGGAAAATGAGTTGCTTAAAATCAATCGATTCGTAGTTTTTATAAAATTTGGAAACTCAATCAATGACTTCAACACTTTTAAAATCTTTTATAAAATGAGTTATTGGTTGAGGGGGAAAATGTTTTCAAATCTATATCTTCTAACGAGCTTTCTTAATTATCCTAATATGCTTAATTAAAAATGATGTTAACCTATGTTGAAGGACTAGGTGCCAAGGATATGATTGCTAGGATTAGATAATTAGAGTTTGATGAACACATTTTTCCCATACATTTAAATGATCTGATTGATATGTTGCATAGACTTTTATTAGTCGACATCGTTTGGGTGATGTCGACCACCATATATCTATATGTGTTCACTAACGTATGCATGTATATTGGTTATAAGAATGTTCCCGATCCGGATCCCATGATTAATATGATTGGATGCCGAAGGAAAGGGTAACGATATCTTGGGTTGACAAATGAAGAAACGGAGCTTAATTGGACTTCAATGGAGAGTTGGCATAAATGCAACGTAAGAGGTCTCACCGCATCGCCAGATGGTTTTTTCTAAGTGATTGAAGAAACGGAGCTTAATTTGACCTCGGTTGGCATTCAAAATGCAACGTAAGAAGAAGTCTCATCGCATCGGCAGACGGTTTTCTTCCAAGACCCACAAAGAACAACGGAAGCTTCTCAACCACCTAATGTATCTTTGTGCATGACAAGTAGTGAATGATACCATTTTTCTAAAACTTTGAATAATATTGTTTTGAAAATGGAAAAATATTGTTTTGAAAATAAATTGACTAAATTTTGAAAATCACGGACTTCATTTTATCAAAACATAAGTCACTCAATCATTGACTTATGTCATGGATTGAGGGGAGTGTGATTTAAAATAAAATATTTTCAAACGATATTTCTTCATAAAAGGTCCGGTTTGTACGAAACAAAGTGGTGATCTAAAGATTTAATGTTATGCCATGGTATGATTTTCTTTAAAACTCAAAGATCCGCAAAATGAAATTTTTCTCGTTCTTGTTTGATTGTGAAATTGTTTTATTTTACTAAAAGATCTTTTAAAACAATCATACCTGATACTAACAATCTTTAATGTCTTAAAATGGTCCTTATCTGTCATTTTTCAAAAATCAAATCTTGCCACGTCTTTCCCCAAAATTTTCTAAATTATTTAAATCTTTTGGGATCACTAATCTCAAATGGTTTGAAATCTTTGATCGGGTGAGAGATCGTGATTTAAATTTCAAATCTGTTTTAATAGAATTGGTTTTAGTCCTTCAAAGGCACTCCCGCCTCCATGTGCCAAACTATTTCAATATACATAATGCACATGTTGAGGGGAGCATTTATCCAAAAACTAGATGAGTTTTAAATCAGCACATTTTCTCCCATGTTTTATAAACCTTATTAAATCACTTGGGTTCCAAAATCTCAAAGGGTTTGATATTTTGATCTGGGAGAATTTGTGATTTAATAATGAAATTTGATAAAAGTTGATCGCTTTGATTCAGGTTGTGCAGTCGCTTCTCTCATATGTGCTAAACGCCGAACCTCGAAGCATATATTGAGGGGAGCATTTTAAAAGAAAAGAAACTATAGAGTGCAAATGCTTTTATGTTTTAATATAAAGTACCTTGATTGAGTTTTAAATGGTTTCTTAATGGCTTGTGTGATCGTAAATGTGCTTCAAAAACTCTTGCCTCTATGTGATAAAATGATTTCAAATATCCCACGCACATATTGAGAGGAGAATTTACCAAGAAAATCAAATGGCTTTTCTATGAAAATTGTGATCATGAAATTATTTCAAAGAACTCTTGCCTCCATGTGCTCAACAATTTCAAATCATATGCACATGTTGAGGGGGAGCATTTCTAAATGATCAAAACTATTAAGGTACAAAATGCTTTGATCTCGTATCACAAGTACCTTGATTGATTTTTCCAAATGATTTTTCAATTGGTTTCATGAAGGAAAGAACTGTACCAAAAGACCGACCATTTTACTTTATGCATGGAGTTATAAGGATGGTGAGGTTAGGTATTAGTTCCCACGATCCGCTGTATCGGAGGGATCTACCCAGGACAATCCACTAGATAGTGTAGAGTCCTTAGGTATATTGAAAAAAAGGAGAAAATGAGAAATGGGAAGAGTGCGGAGTGAGACAGAGCTAGTAATGGAATAAACTCAACAAGGTTCTAGTTATGAAGTCTCGTAATAATCAAGGGGTTGAAGAATGAAAAGAAATGAAATGAGAAAAGGGTGAAAGAAATAGCCTCCAATAATTCAACCTTAGGGCAAGAATCGGGTTCAATACATATGCTCTTGGTTGTTACCAAGGTAACACTGTATCAAGACAAGACGTCATGGACCCAAAGGACGATCAGACCTAACTTCCCAAGCCACTCAAGTTCCTCTTAAAAGGGCTTGTTTCATTCTCACGGGAACCGACATTATCTATCGACTTTCTCTTAGAGATTGTTGATATTGAAGAAGGAGACCTCTCCCTAGTCTCCGACACAGAACCAAATGTGCACTATTGAGTCTAGAGCCAAGAGATCATCCACAATATTTCATTAGGACACAAAATTAATGAAAACTTGCTGTTTCACACAATGTGGAAAGTAAGAATATATTGAGAGTCCCACGATTATCCTTGTGGTTTTGCCGTAACATCCGAGTGGTATGTAAAAGTATTCACGAAGAAGATGGAAATCCTTCTAGAGCCAACATCAAACAAGCTCTTGGTGGGTGACATGAGATCTTCTCGTAAGATCAAGCTTGTGACAACCGGATAGAAACGATGGGGAGATTCAAACTCGAATCAACCTTGGTCCAGAATGGAATTGATGAATACTTTTGAAAAACCGCTCGATGTGCAAACCTTCTTTTCTATAGCACGTCGAATGTGTACTTATGTTTTCAAATTCAAAAGTATCTCGATTGAAAAATACTTTTAGAAAACCGCTCGATGTGCGAATCTCTTCTTTTCACTAGCACGTCGAATGTGTACTCATTCTCTAATACAAAAGTATTTTGTTTGAAAATTGATCTTTCTCATAAAACCTTCGTCAGATTGCAAAACTCTTTCTTCAAGCAATACGCGATTGTTTTTCAAATCATTTTCATCAATCGCTGAATCTCAATTTGTTGGTTCACTCACCGTGTTGTCTTCTTTGAGACGCTCCGGTTTGAGAACGGCTAGAGCAACGAGGAAACCCGTCAAGGAGATTCTTAGGAATCCTACCGATCACAGCAAGATTTGTATCGATCAACAGGAACCGTGGGCCGTAGACTCAATTAAACGAAGTGATCAAAGACACTTCGTGTGTTTTATTGCTAATCGTTGTTTGCGGTACATTTGGACGGTTGCGGTGATCGTAATTGAGCGGTCAATCCAAAGCCGCATGCTCACAAGATCCACGATTAATTGAAGAAATCATGACCGTGCATATCTACATAACCCGGTTTCGATATTTTTATACTATGCTTCGCCACTACCGCTACAAATATCATGAACCAAAGAAAGCTTCCGCTACTCGATGGAAAGATGTCATGATCCGAATGTGTGAGCATGTCGGTCCGAATGTCACAACTTCACATGATGGCAACACAATAAAGGGTGATCCGGAGATTTATCGTGGTCGATGATCTCAATTAAAGCTCAAAGATCATCAAAGATGTGGATCAAGATAAAGGCCTCCACTTAAAGTACAAAGTTATCGGACTTTAAAGAATCATGCAAAGCACAAAGATGCAGATGTTGAAGAATTAATGTCTACGAGCTCAAGACCGAAGATTAAATAGAATGCTAGGATTCAAATGTAAAATATGGGGTGACCTCCTTGGGGAGATTGTTAGGAATTAGAAATTCCATAGTGAAGAGTCGGTCACCCCAAATATAATCTAGCATAAGTTAGCTCGTAGACATATCGTTATTTTGCTTTATTAGTTAGTTATTTAGTTTAGAGCAACACCGTGGAGGAAGGACGGTCTTTACCCATTTGTATGCCCGATCTACAATCCAAGGAGGACGTTTAGTTTGTAATTATATATACCCTCTACCTCCCAAGGTAGAGGTTGGACCTTTCATTCATCTTAATCTAACCTTCTAAGTTTTCTTTCAACTTCTCTCTAGAAAGGATCCCACTTTCTCTCTAAACTTTACATAATTCGAACCATATATTGTTATGTGATATGTTTGTGAAATCCAATATGTTACAAATGTTCTACTTAAAAGGTCAAACATTAAGTGAGTATAATGTCATTGTTAATAAACATCTTGTAAAAACGTTAGGTAATCATTGTTTTACCCGTAATACGTCACATCCTATTAACTCCTCTTTCCTATAGGTTTCGCTATGTCGCATGAATATGAGTTTGATTTTTCACTCATTAGCGTCTACACTCCTAACATCTCTCTTGAGCCCAACACACCTGGCAATCATGTCCATGGGTTCAATAATCTCGAAACCCGTCACTTCCACGAAGGACATATTGTCAATACCCCTCTACAATTCGAAGAAGGTATCAATACTTCCTTCCGAGCCATAGGACTAGAATGTCTTCTCGAAATTAACGAGAAAATATGTCCAAGGTTTGTATTGGAGTTCTTCCGTCAAGTTGAACTCGTTCGTAACGAGGATCGCTCTCTATCTCTTTGGTTTTTGATCAAAAATCAAAAATTTGTTTTAACCCTTGGGCAATTTGCTCACATCCTCCGGATTCCAAACCATGGACAATGTGCCTTCACTGAAGATTGGTCTCTTGATTCTCTCTTCAACTTTCATGAAGAAAATATCCCATATTGTTCACACATACCTTCCCCGGAAGACTTGAATCGCATAATGTGCAAACCCCATCACTCCGATCCAAACATTATCCATACACGGAATATCCGAGAAGAGTACAAGCCTCTTGCACTCATCCTACGTGAAAATGTTTGGATCCTTAGGGGAAATCGAGAAATCCTTCCCGCTTGTTGTGCTCACATAATGTATTGTTTGCTAACACAACAACCATACAATCTCGCCTACTTCTTCGCAAGGCGAATTGTAAATCTTCAAGGCTCTAAGAACAAACTAATCCCTTATGGAATGTTCTTGACATGCCTTTATCATCACGTCATGTAGTTCCATCCTCAATTTCAAAGTCCGTTGTACGTACTTGTGAACAAAATGATGGAACCTCTAAACACATCTCTCATGAAGACTTTCTACATTCCCGAATCGGCGAACACTCATCAACCATTTAATGACCCATCTAATGAAAACGCTCAAGGAACTTAGCTTTCCTTCAAAATAGGGTCAATCCTTAGTATCCATGCTTTATCAATGTAATGCAATTTCCTTCATGAAATAAAACATCTTACTTTTGATATCTCTACTATATTAGTGTTAGAACTTCTTAGGAAACACTAACCTTGAAATATAATGCCTTGTGCAACCCTTGCATACCTTTTGTAAAGGTTCTGTCTAGCAGAGAGACGGATCCCAAAGTTTGTGCTAGACGGATCCCTAATCTTAGGGAACCGTGGGATCTGGCAAACAGAAATGCAATTGCAATCATTTTATTTCAAAATATATCTTCGGATCACTTCACACTAAGCTAGACATAGTGTATTAGGACAAATTAAGTTCTTATCAAGCTGAGTAAAAGTTTCACACTCATGCATAACTCACTTAGATCACTATCAAAACGCTTGGAGATCTATCGTTTCATCAAAATTCATTACTCTTCCGCTTTTATACTCACACATGATCCCTCACATGTTAATACATCTAGCTTTAGAAATCCTTCAATTTTAGCAAATTGATTGTAGCAATCCTTACCTCTAATAAGGTCAAAATGGATCAAACTCTAGCTTCTCCTTCTTAAAGCTTTTTAGGATATCCTCCAAAAGATTACCTTAAGTTACTATATGATCTCTAAGATCATTTAGCTCCATTTGACACTCTCAAATCCTTAGTGTCATCCTTGATCACTCATTGGTACTCATAAAAGTTCCAATTTCTTCCATAAAAGGCAATCATTAGCCACATCACTCATTGCCCTTAAGCATTTAAGTACCCTTTCATTTAAGACACTTAGATGGACTGAAACACTCAAGAAGGTATAGGCATTAGACCTTACAAACATCATTGTTACCTTTTCTCAGCTGCTGAGAGACGGATCCCTAGAATTAGCCTAGACGGATCCCTCATTGGAGGGAACCGTGGGATCCGTATGACAGATTCATGTCAACTCTAGCTAAAAAAATTATTTCAAGATCATCTTGCTAACTTGAACACTCCATCTCATCTTAATTAAGTTCCTAGATCAGTACAACTCTAAAGTTCACTCTTGTGCATGCTAATCATCACATTCCAATGAATTTTAGTGGCTTAAGTCTTGAATGCACTTGCCAAATCCCTTGCTTTATAAACCACATTGTTAGGACTCCTAAAGTCATCATCTTCATCTTCATTTTCAGCACTTAGAAACCTTTACAAACTTCTTTGAATCATCTCATCATGAGAAAATCTCCAAGTGGTAACTCGTCCACCAAAGGACCACCCAAGAAAATTGCTCGTGTTATACACAAAATTTCTTCAACCGAATCATCTCCGGTTAAATCCAAAAATGCTAGGATTTCTCCTCCACCAACTCAACCATTCAAACCAATCCCTAAAAGGATAGTTCCCACAAAACTACCTATGCCAAACACCACCATACCTCCTAAACCAAACAATCTCATTTCCACTAAACCATCACCATTGGTGCCTAGAACTATTTCATTCACAACTCCACTCTCATCACCACACCTCTACAATCTAGAGGATTTGCCTCCTAGGCCGTCTCATCCTCCTCCACCAAAGAATATTCTCCTCATTAGGAGGAATAATGGTACAAAATCAAGGTGTTGAGTCAATACTAGCGGTTTCCTTTTTCGTCACCATCAAATAATCCATTTGGATTATGAGAAATTATCAAAATCAACCACCCGACCACATGGAAGTTGACACTCTCTACCACCACCATCATTCTTGGTCGAGCCATCTTCAAATGCGCCCACCAATCCCTCCGTCATTTGAGGCTCCACAACCCGCTTCACTTGATCCTTCGCATCAAGCAATCTCCTTTCATCCACCACCACTACCTAGCCATGACAAAGATTGTTATCATTGTCAACATGTTGAAAGTTTGATATATGAAGTACGGGAAGACCAACGTTTCATGTTCTATCACCTCCTTGAACGTTTCGACGAGATTAAACCTAAACAAACTTGAGCTAGAGGATTTTAGTGGTGTCCTAGTATCAAGCGTTACTTAGATAAGCCTAGTAATTCCAAGTCATGTATCATTCATTTTTCTTAGTTTTTAGAGTCATGTATATTGTTGGGAATTATGTGAAATCTGGATTATGCTGAACTTAATGCCGAAGTGTTTCTATCGAAGATGAAGTAGATTCTGCCAAGACATAATCAATAAGTATAATAGTTATTAGTTTGTTTCATGAAGTGTTTATTCCGTGTTTAGTTTATTTAGTGTGGATATACATGAGCTTTATTAGAAGTGATTGTGTATATCTTATTTAGTTTTATGATTATACGTTTCTTGGGAAACGGTTTAGCGATATTGTTTAGGTTCTTATCTATAAAAGGAACACATTAGAAAGAGTTATGTATCGATTGGAAAATTCAGCTTTAGTTAATAAAAGATCCATAGAGGATCAAGAAGTTCTTAGTTATTTGTTACTTGTGTTTATATTCACCGATAAACATTAGTAGTAGAGATTGTCTTTATTGTGCTTGTGATTACATAGGCATACATAACCCATCCACGAGCTCAAGATCTATCAAGGTCTTTGTTTGATTCAACAGTGGTATCGAGCCTCGTGAGAGTCTCTACGATACTAAGGACAAGCTTTTTCTAAACACCCATACAACCATAACAAATCATCATGCCTCGGTTCAGATGTTGATACCGAACTCACCAACAACCAAAACTCCACCCATCCGCAAAGAACTAAGTCTCTAATAGCAATGCTAAGTTTCCTTACCTTAAAAGGGAGGAATATGATCTTTGGGCTATGAAGATGCGAATCGATCTCCAACATTGATTGGAATCTATGGCGGTGTAATCTTGAAGGGGAACAGTTTGAAGAGAACTACCACGGATGCTACGGTAATATGATGAATGTTCCTCCCAAAACCGCCAAGAGTTCTTGGCGCTCAGAGAGAAACAAAGGTCGAACTATTCTTCGCAAGCTATTCCCGAGGATCACTTGAGTGATTTTCACTTCATGCAAGATGCTAAGGATATATGGTTAGCAATTAAGGCGAAGTTCGTGGGAATGAGGAGTCTAGGAGATCAAGAAGTCCATGCTAAGACAACAGCCAGGACTTTCAAATCTCAAGAAGGAAGGAATTCACAAGGGCTATGATAAGTTTCACAAGATCTTAAGTCGGTTGAATCACCACAGCAAAGCCGGATAATGATGATCTAACTCTAAGTTTCGAGGTCATTACCTCCATCCGGCTACATGTAAGCATAGCTTTAAAAGCTAAAGGTGGTTTGGACATGATGACCTTTGATGAGTCAGATAACAAACTTAAAGCTCTTGAACATGATGTAAGAAGCCCTTTTCGATCATCTTCAACCGCTAGTCATATCGCTTTTGTTGGAGCCTCTACTCCAAAGTCTAGCTATGGTCCAAGCCCATATCCATCATCATCTAATGTTGCTCCTTCATCAAGTTCTCACTCTAAATCAAGCAACATTATGGAAGATGTACTTGATCCTTCTTTCTCGATTATGATCCTCGCAGAATCGCTTATGAGGATTTTGATCGTGGACCCACTGAGATGGAAGAGATGAAGTCGAGGTGGCAAGTGGCCATGCTTTCCATGGATATCAAGACCTTTGAGCATAAAGTCAAGTAAGGTTTGGATTCAAAGGACGCGATCCAAAGAAGGTTTGATAAAAGGAAGGTTAAATGCTTCACATGCCAATGATGGGTCACTTTTCTAGAGAATGCAAAGACAGAAAGTCGGTGATGAGACAAGATACTCTACTTATCGCCAGACGTAAGGAGGAGGTGAACTTCAAAGGGATCAACCGCTTTGGTCACTCGATAGCAATGGACCGGAAGCAACATGAGGAGGTCGATAATGATGGTCCCGATAATGTGGGTTGATTGCAAGTCGTATTTCGTGAGGATAGGCATGATCGATTGCCTTGATGGGCATCTCGTGTACAAAACGTGTGTTTGGTTGTAGTGAGCGTTATAATGAACTCAAACAAAGCTTATGATATTATGGAACCTAAATATAATGAATGCTATGTGGAAGTAGAAGCTATAAACAGCTTTAAAAACACTAGAAAGACAAAAGGTTTGGTTACGTAAGAATGAAATAGCTTATGATGAAAAATAGGTGTTTTAGAAAGAGATCTCGAATGTGCTACAAATGAATTAAATGGTCCGAGAAGTTAAGAGCGTATGTAGAGTCGAAAATCTAGAGCTTAAGGAGAAACTTAAGGAGGAAATTGCTAGGAATAATGAATGGATGATGAATGGTAATAAGTTGGCTAGTCTCATTTATAGCGGTCAAGCTCCCAATTTACAAAGGGCTTTAGGTTTTAAGAAATATGTAGGCTTAGAAGCTAGGATGACACACGTAAATCTACACCAAAGAAGCCTAGCTAATTTTGTGAAAGAAGGTGACCTACATGCCGACGTGGACCAATTAGAGGTGAGCATATGCCCATTGACCTTTCCACTCTTAAAGACTTTGATGGCTCACACCATCTCAGTATGGCAAAAAGTCAAGAGACATGCCGCACCCTAATACTTCTACTAATGACTTTGTCTCTTGTGTTAACAATGACAAGTCCTCCAAGCAAGTGGTCTACAGAGTGTGATTCAAATGACAAGTCCGACCTTCCCAAGTCCGCCCTTCCCAAGTCTTCACCCTTGCCTACACCCAAGACTACCTATAAGCATGATGAGAGTTGTCGCCAGGAATGCACTTCCAAGATGGTTGCCTCAAGACTTGCTTTTTAATACTTTGCATAATAATATCTTGTTAAAACAATTCTTTTCATGGTTTTGGTTTGAATACTTCGCTTGTAAGAATACTTCTTTTGGTTTGAATAAATCTTCTCTTCGTAAGAAATGTTTTGTGTGGAAGTAAATCTCATTTAATTAAGGATTGTGATTATCATGAGCAAAGAATGAGTAGGTGTGGTGATTCTAGGCATACTAGACCAATGTGGACCAATGTTAATGCTATACCTCCTTATGTTCCACAAGCTACTAATTATAATACTTCTTTTCCTTGGAGAAGATCAATTGAAAACCATATGTTCAACCAACCAAGTGAATATTTTAAAATGGTTTTGGCCTAAATATGTTAACCCTATGACCGATGGGAGAGATCTATGAGATCTTCTTGTCAAGACCTCAGCAGTTGTTCTTGGAATAAACAGGGACCTAAGTTTCATTGGAAACCCAAGAACAATAGTGGATCTTATACTTCTACATGGCACAACTCATATGATCCATTAAGGCAGTTCAAGTCAAGAATGACTTGAGCCCATAGTGTACTAATTCTCTGTATATTTTGTTGTTGTTGTAGGATCATCCCCTTAAGCATAAAGATGTTGGAATTGTTGATAGTGGTTGTTCTAGAAGTATGTCGGGAAACAGGATATGATGCATAACTTTATACCCATTGAAGGAGGAGGCAATGTAACATTTGGAGGAAGTGATGGACGAATTCATCGAAAAGGGACCATCAAAACACCTCATTGGACTTTGAGAATGTTTACTATGTTAAGGAACTTCAACACTTCAATTTGTTTTCGCCTCACAAATATGTGACACTAATAACAAAGTACTCTTCACAGAGGATGAATTTATTGTGTCGTCTAAAGACTTCAAACTCCCGTAAGATACTTCAATTTCATCAAGGTTCCTCAAGTCATAATCTTTATACATTCAACTTAACTAATGTCCAACCAAACAGTGACTTAACATGTTTGGTGGCTAAAGCATCCGTGGATGAGTCTACCAAATGGCATGTATGATGGCCCATGTCAATTTCAAGACCATCAACCGCTCTCTAAGTTGGGCCTCGTTCAAGGTCTTCCCGCCAAAGTGTTCACCAATGATCATAATCGTGTTGCATGCAACAAAGGAAAGCAAAGACAGAGCCTCATATAAAGGTGTTCTCACATAAAGAACTATTATTTCAACCTCTTCACCGCTTCATATGGATCATTTGGTCCAACTAAAGTGAGAAGCATTGATCATAAATATTTTTGTCCGTGATCACCGATGGATTTAGCAAATTTTGTTGGGTATTCTTTCTAAGGACCAAAGATGAAACATCCAAATATTGAAAGATTTCATTACCCTTATTGAGAATCGGTTGAACAAGAAGGTGAAAGGAATTAGGTGTGATAATGGTACAGTAGTTCAAAATGCCATTCTAATAGAACTCTGCGAGTTAAAGGAATCAAAAGGGACTATAGCACTCCAAGAACCCTCAACAAAATGGGGTGGCGTAAAGAAAAAATAAAACCTTAATAAAGGTCGCAAGATCAATGCTAGCGCACTCTAAACTTCCTACCATGTTTTGGACTCGAGGCGGTTGGTACATTTTGTTATGTACTCAATCGAGTGTCCATTACTAGACCACATCTTAAAACACCATATGAACTTCTTTTGGAAAAGTTCCTTATTCATTACCTTAAACCGTTTGGTCGCCAAGTGACTATTTTGAATACCGGTGATCCTTTGGGCAAATTTGATGAGAAAGTCGATGATGGTTACATTGTGGGGTATTCTCGCTCATAGTAAGGCATATGAGTTTACAATGTATCTGCAAAGAAAATTGAGGAGACATTGAATCGAGGTATCTTGAAGACAAGCCTAATGTTCAAGACGAGGTCATGTTTGGTCATTTGATCTTGATTACTTGATGATTACTTGGGTTATGCTTGACATAAGGCTAATCAAAATGCTGATTCAAGCATCTCCAACTACTAATGCAGATACTTTGGATGCTCATTCGACGATGGGTCCGATGATGAACAACCCATTGTAGTGCCTTCCTTCTCTCCTAACAATTTTGTAGGTGACACTTCTAAAGATTATCTTGATGTGGGTGAAGATGAATTCTATTATGCCGAGGACCTTGCAGATCAAGAAACAAGAGTATGTACCAATTTAGATCTTTGAGAGGAATGTTGAAGAAAGTTCAGTGAAGCACTCCAGAAACTCCAATCACCGAAAAGGAATCTGCTTTCTCCTCACCTCTTCAATTAATTTGAAAGACATGTTGACTCTACTCCTATTTCTACTAAAGTGTCAATGCACCTTGGAGAACCTTATACAAGGTTTCCAAAACCTTCGATCTTGTTCATCATCAACCTAAAGGCATCTTCAACACACCTTCCTATGATAATCGACTTTGAACCCTCGTGACTAATCTTGATTCCTCAATTGATGTCAACACCACCACTACTACAAGGATCAACAACGCTCATCCACAGCCTAATATAATTGGTGATCCTAATGCACCTGTTAGAACAAGAGGTACCGTAGCGCTCTAAATATGGACATGTGGCTTTTGTCTCTTATGTCTCAAATCACAGAGAGACAATCACATGGACTATCAACATTGTGCATTTGCTTGTTTTCTCTCACAAGTGGAACCAACCGGTGTTACTCGTGCTCTTGAAGATTCAAGTTGGCTTGAAGCTATGCAGGATGAGATGCAACAATTTCAAAATCAAGCAGGTTTGGATATTGGTACCACTACCGATGGTAAGTATGCTATTGGGACAAAATGGATTCAAGAATAAAGAGATGCTCGAGGTGTTGTCATTAAAAACAAAGCCGATTAGTTGCCGGGGTTATAGACAAGAGGAGGATCGATTATGATGAAGTGTTTGCACCGTGGCAAGAGTTGAGGCTATACGGATTTTCTTAGCTTATGCATCCTATATGGGCTTTATGGTCTATCAAATGGATGTTAAAGGAGCATTCTTGTATGGTGAAATTGAAGAGAGGTGTATGTCACTCAACCTAAAGGATTTGAAGATCCGATCATCCTAATCATGTTTATAAGGTAGTCAAAGCTCTCTATGGACTACATCAGCACCCGTGAGCCTAGTATGCTAGGCTCTCTACATTCTATTGAAACACGGTTACGTAAGAGGTGCAATTGATAAGACTCTTTTCCTAAAGAAGAATTCCACGACATAATTCTTGTGCAAGTGTATGTGGATGACATTATTTTGGATCCACAAAGGAAGCTTGGTGCGAGGAGTTTGAAGAGCTTATGAAGGAGAGTTTCAGATGAGTGCAATGGGAGAGATGACTTTCTTTTGGGTCTTCAAGTTCAAGAAACCCGATGGTATCTTTATCGGTCAGACAAATATGTGAGGACATCTTGAAGAAGTTTGGTATGGAGGGTGTAAGGACCGCTACTACACCTTATGAAGCTCCAAAGACAAAGACCAACAATGAAGCCGATCTACCGTGAATGTTCATTTATGCAGGTCTATGATTGGGTCTTTGATGTATTTAACAGCCTTGCACTGATATTACTTTTGTTTGTGAGTGTTTGTTCGCGACATCAAGTTACTCCACCGACTTCCCATCTCAATGTGTTAAGAAGATCTTTAAGTACCTTAAAGGCCAACCTTTTCTAGGTCTTTGGTACCCAAAGAGTCTCCTTTTAAGTTGGAAGCATATAGTGATAGTGACTATCTTGGTGCTAATCGGATAGGAGGTCCACAACCTGAGGTTGCCAATTCCTTGAAAGAGATTGATTTCTTGGCAATGCAAGAAACAAACTATTGTGGCTACCTCATCTCCATCAAGTAGTATGTGGTCACGCTAATTGTCAGGATGTGTTCTTTGGATTCAAAATCGCTTGTTGGATTATGGGTATAATTTCATGAACACAACAATTTTTATTGATAATCAAAGTACCATATGCATTGTTAAAATCCAGTTTTCACAATCGAACAAAACATATTGAAATCGTGCACCACTTTATAAGAGATGCATATGATAAAAATTTGATAAATGTGGTCAAAATTCATTGATGATAATGTATGGATCCGTTAACAAAGGCTTTTCAAGGACCAAGGTTTCAACACCTTGTGGTCCATATTGGCATGTTTAACCCTTAGCGCAAAGTTTAAGGAGGCATAAACCTCGGGGAGGCATATGCCTCGGGGAGGATTTGTGTATAACTTTGCATTTTGCTATGTAATTTTGTATATTTGGTTGATTTTAACTAACTCTAACCCGCTAATGTAATTTTAGTGTGTTTCTTTGTTGGTTTGTGTATGTTTCGTGTTTGTTTTGCGTAATGGTTGTCCCCGATCGGTTGAGATATGGTCAAGAAAGCTTAAGCTTGTTTCTACCGAATTCATTGTGTCAAGTGTGTTATTTGTTTCCTCCGAAGTTGAAGTATCGAAATTAGATGTTTCACTCTAAAGAAGTACGTACAAATAGATCATTCATTCATTCAAGAAACAGTTCTGACTTACAGATTACGTAGCATCGCAACATCAAAAGCATCTACATGATCTAATAGTCCTAATCTATTACATATCATCCATTCCAACATCTAAATTGCGGTGAAGATGAGCACGATGAGTATGATCGTCACATCTTTTGGCACTAAATGCTGGCTATGCCTTTGTGATGAGCATAACCAACCCTAACGGATGCTTAGGATCAAAATGGAGAGGATGGATTGATGAAAACGAAGAAGTCAAGCCGATTGTGGTAGAGATGAGAAGGAAAGATTTTCATTTGCGCATCATCTACTCTTTCCATCATACAACAACTTACATCATTTTCCTTTTTCGTTCCTCGACACGATATGTGATGATGCACCAAAACCGATGCAGAAGACCAAGAACCACCTTTCTACCCATAGGAAGTGGTGGATTCCTAGCTCGAGGCCTACATTGAGGCCGAGGTCTTGGAGGTTGGGAGTAAGATGTTCCTCCTTATAGGAATCATCGAATCTTATTGCAGATACACTTGGTTTCTCAACACTTTTATCTTCCGATGAGGAGAGAAAGGGTGACTTCTTTGGTAGTGGATATGGTTTTGGAAAATAGTGAAACCATGGATTAGTATCTTCACTAGATGATGATGAGGATGTTGCTGTGAGATCTATGATCTCAGGTTTGGAACTCATGGTTTATTATGGCTAATTTTGAAGTATTGGTGGAATTAGGGTTTGAAATTATATTTGGGGGTTTTTGATGAAGAAGTCGTGTGCATTGGGATTGTTTTATAGCCGGGTTCAAGTGGTAAGAGAATTAATGTGTGTGGGTGAAACAAGAAAGATATTCTTGAAACTTCTTGGAGAAGTATTCTTCTGCCGATTGTTCTACTTCAAATGAGAATGGTTTTCGTTTCACCGAAGTTATAAGTGAATGCGAGTAAAAGTAGGAATCACGTCGCCTTTGGTCAACTTTGACCAAAATTGGGAAATTTCTATTTATTCTCTATGGCATGTTTTCGCTCCACATTAAGTGATTCGATTATTACTCTCATTAAAAACACTTCCTTTGTGCAAAATCGTAACCCTAATCTTCAAAATCTCTCATGGCGCTCAATTTAAACATGATCATAATAAGGTTGCTTTTCTTGAACCGCTCGAGGAGATGAGTTGTATAGGCCGATGATTTCATTCTTACAAAGATCAAGATTCGGATGCATTATCACATTCTCCAAATGCTATCTATGAATCCTTGGTTACTCAATTCGGGCGTCGTGAAAAGAGAGGTGATCTTGAGATAGTTGCAAGTGTTGATGGACAAGAGTATGTGGTGACAGAGGAACCGATCGAAGACAACTTCGCTTGGATGATGAGAATGGAGTTTATCATTCGATTCTACGATGGTACTTGAAGGGCTTAGAACAATTGGATATCAAAGTACGAGGACAGATATGTGGTTGAAAAATAAGCTTTGTCCTATGTGGAGGTTCTTGGTTCATACGTTGCTACAATGTATGAGCAATAAGTCCGGAGGATGGGATCTTTTCAACACAAATGGGATGTGGTATTGTTTGTTTATCTAAGGGTTTGACTTATAATTTCTCTAAGTTTATCTTTGATAATATGGTAGAAAATATAACTAGGAAAAAGGGTAAGTTTTTGATGTACCCTAGGTTCTTACAGATGATATTGAATGTTTCTACACAAACCCAAGCTTTTCATCCCGTAAGTGTTTTGACTCCTAAGTTATTTGCTACAATGAGGACTAAATTTGAGGGAACACATTTTCCTTTGTTAGATGCTATGTTGCCTCAGGAGAATGCATCTACTGAGGAAGTTAATGTTGTTTTACCTTCTTTCAATCCTACTGATGGAAATCTTTCAGTAGATGGTGATGAGGGTCCTTCTGTTGTTGCTGAGGCATCTATACCTTCACCGAGACCATGTCCTAGTCCAGCAATTATACAAGTTCCTATTGATGAAGTTCAGGATCACATTGATGAAGTTCAGGATCAAATTGATGAAGTTCAGGTTGATACTGATAGATTGCCTACACCAAGTCCTGTTAGGATTCCATTTGGTGAAGGATGTTCTAATATCGATCAGGTTAATGTTACTCCTGAACAGGCTAATGAAGTTCCAATTCCACCTAAGCAATCAGTCGGTACAGATGAAGATCCTATTACACTTACCTCATTATATGATCTGATGAACAAGCTTACAGATGAGGTGAATGGTCTTAAGAAAGAACTTGCAGAAACTAAGTCTATTCTTAGTAATAAGATTGTGGAATTGGAGACTAAAGTTGTGAACTTGGAGGAATTACTCAGTCAGAGAGGTAAAAAGAGAAGTTTGGATTCTTCTGAGGAGGAGGACGAAGAGAATATTCATGCATCCCTTGGCATATTGGCTGATGTAGCACTTACATCTGATGTTTCTTCTCCTGTTGCTAAATCTTCAAGGCGCAAGGAGCCTATTCTATATACTAGCAAAAGAAGAAGACAATATTTGGATAAGGTATCTGCTGACACTTCAAAGGAGCCACATATGGTTGATGCATCTGCTGATGATCTAGTTGAGGAGGTTGCTTCTGATCATGGTCAAACTTCGTCTATACAAGAACAATCAAATGTTTCACCTTCAGTAGATGATGAAGAGTTTTTATTCTTTGGGAGAATGTATAAGTTGAATGCTTCATCTGAAGTTTTCTACACACTGAGGAATTGTCTCAACCTGTTTCCTCCGATGTGGGTTTGATTGTTCCTTCAAGCTCACATTGGTTCTCTTGAAATTGGTTCTCACGAGACATCTTACGAGAAAGGGCAGGATCCCGTGATTGATGATCTCGCCGAATTCGGGAATAGTGGTCAAGAACAAAATCAAGCTCGAGCTAGATTGTTTCTTGATTATGAGAATATGCTGGAAGAGTCGTATTGTGGCTAAATTTCTTCAAGATCGTTATGCTTCGATTTGTCTCCGAAAGGAAATTAGAGCTTGATGCATTACTTCCTACGATCACCGATGATCAATGGATGGTTATATTTCTCAAGGTGCATCGATCCACATCTTGCAAAACTTATCTTAGGAGAATCTTTTGATGATGATAATTTTGTGGATAAAATGGTGGCACTTGGTAATCAAAGGAAGCAAGAATGCTAAAGAGAAGAGCTCTTATTGATCAACGAAATAAAGCCAAAGAGAAAACCTATGATATTGCTCGTAAGAGGAATTATATGCGGAGAGTTGTGAAGAATTACGCTATGTATAATTACGGTATGTCAATGAAGCAAATCAATACTTTGTCCGATGATGCTTTGATTAGACAAGTATCATATAGTTATGAAGTTTTCTTCCGGTTCTACTTCTTCTTCTCAATTGGAAAATATTGCTTCAATGACCGATGTTCCTACAAACGAAGAGACAGTAAAACAGATTGAAATTGTGGATAATTTTGATCTTGTTTTGCCTTGATGGTATCTCCGGTTGTTCCTTCCGATACAACTTCGATGCTACTCCTTCTTCTCGATATGGTTGTTTCTACGAATCTTCTTTGGTTTCTTCCAAATGTTGTCCGATGTGGAGCTTAGTGATTCTCCGATTCGTGGACCGATCTCTGACTTGACATCGATAACATTGTTGGTATGGGATGCAGAGCTTTGCTACAAGGAGTTCTGACAGATTGGCTAAGAAACATTCTTCAAGGAATAATGATTTAGATCTCAAGGCTGATGAATCTACTTTTATTGAGTTGGATCTGTTGAAGTTTTTCCTGAAGGAAATCATGTGGTCTTGGTTGATTGGAAAGCAGGAAAGCTTAATACTGTTTCTAGGCTGGATAATACTATACTTGAGTTCAAATTCTTAAAGGACATTCTTCATTTGGTGACTAGACATGATTTGAAGATGCTGTATGAACATGTCATTCAAGATTATAAGTTTCATTCAAAGAATCGGTTCTCGTTTATATTTGTTGGGTGATCTTCAGTTATGTTTGATTCTCATTCTCCAAATGGTAAAGGGTATTCTATTTGGAAGAATTCTCATAAGTGGGAGATTGAGAGTTGGAGGTTTTATCCTTTGCCTTGTGTTCATGTGGTTCGAGACCACATGTGGGATGATTTGTGTATGCTCTCGATAAGCTTTATCCTTTATCGATTACTTTTATGGAAGGTTCTTTGAGACACAAGTTGGTAGTGCCTCTAATCCGGTTGGCAATGATGAACTTCATGCTTCTCAATGTGTTGGTTTGATTAAGAATCGACTTCTATCACATAAAGGTTCATCTTGATTGTACTATGTTGTAATATTTGTTTTCTTTCTTTCTTTTCTTAGTTAAAAAAAAAAAAAAAAAAAAAAAAAAAAATTTTGGTTTTATCTAACTTTTCTTGCGGGTTTGTTGTATCATTTTCTTGGTTATTGGCTCACCGATATACCTTGTGTATATTAAAGAGTTAGCTAGTCCAAAGGGCTGACTTTGGTAAAGACACATCAAATCGTTGATAGTCAGTAATGATTTGCTAAAATCATAGGGTATGCAACCACCTATGCTTTATTGCTTTGAGTGTTGTATGGTTTTCAATTCACCATGGTTTATTCCTATTTGGAATCCAAGAATTGGCTAGCTCACATGTATATGGCTTGTGGTAAAGGCGGTGGCATTCCATATTTGGTTATCAATTCACCAATTCTAAGAATTGACTAGTCCCGAGCAAACTACTACGGTAAAGACATTTCAAATCCGTTTATATGGTTCTTGGTTTGCCAATAAATCGATGGTTATCGATGTACCATAGTTTACGAACTTAAACATATGGCTACTCCAAAGAGTGATGGCTATTGGTAAAGAGACATCAAATCCATTTATTTTCAATGATTCACCTCTCACAGGAGTTAATACACCGGATGTGATGAGAATAGTATGAAACTAATGCTTTTGATGTACCTCTTGTCATTTGTTGTCGCAAAGATATGGAGTTTTGAGTTTCTTCATCATAGAGATGTTCTTTGGATTCTTTGTTCTTGTTGTTCGTGCCCAATCCTCAGTGTGTCGGATCTATCAAGAAACTGGAACTTAACAAGTCAAATTCCAGTTTAGGGAGGATTGTTGGGAATTATGTGAAACTGGATTATCTTGAACTTAATCTTTCAAGTGTTTCTATCGAAGATGAAGTAGATTCTACGAAGACATAATCTGAAGTATAATAGTTATTAGTTTGTTTCATGAAGTGTTTATTCCGTGTTTAGTTTATTTAGTGTGGATATACATGAGCTTTATTAGGAAGTGATTGTGTATATCTTATTTAGTTTTATGATTATCGTTTCTTGGGAAGCGGTTTAGCGATATTGTTTAGGGTTCCTTATCTATAAAAGGAACACATTAGAAAGAGTTATGTATCGATTGGAAAATTAGGTTTTAGTTAATAAAAGATCCATAGAGGATCAAGAAGTTCTTAGTTATTTGTTACTTGTGTTTATATTCACTGATAAACATTAGTAGTAGAGATTGTCTTTTATTGTGCTTGTGATTACATAGGCATACATAACGATCCACGAGCTCAAGATCTATCAAGGTCTTTGTTTGATTCAACATATATCATATCTCTAGTTTTATTAAATGAAATTACATAATACTTGCTATATTTCTAAGTATATGATTATGTTGTATAACACATATCTCACTTTGATGTTAACATTATTTGTTATATCACCATTGCTGAATTTAGTCATCAAGAAGACGGATCCTGAAATTTGCCTAGACGGATCCCCCAAGGAGGGAACCGTGGGATCGTGCAACGAAAACTAGTTTTCTACTAACTTGAGTCATATTTGCAGTGAAATTATGCATTATATACTTGTTTTCTAACCTTTTTGTAGTTGTTCAATTTACATGAAGACTTTGACACTCTAAGCTAGGGGGAGCTTTGTGTCAAAACAATACATTTCAAAATCACTTGCAATATTAGGATTACATTTCATGACGTCCCTTTGCAAAATTGCAATCATCAAGGGGGAGCATATTCGTTGCATAGACGAAATCTTTTGCAAACTTAATTGCAAATGAACTAGCTTAGTATTAATTTTTCTTGACGCCCTCACATAGGGATGGACTCGTCAAGGGGGAGTTAAGACGAGATCTTTTCCCATTACTTGCTCTCTATTTTTTTTTTCTCTTCTTTTCACATGTTTTTCTTAAAACATTGTGTTAGTTTATTTTCAAGCTCTTTTGTTTCGACAAAAGGGGAAGAAAGTAAAACTACAAATTCAAACTTTTACAATTTTAGCTTTTCCTTAAAATAATTTTATGTTTTGTCATCAACAAAAGGGGAGATTGTTAATACAAAATGCCGTAAAAGCGTTTATTTATATTTTACGATCTTCTAATGTTTTGTCGATAACAAAAGTAAAATCATTTTAATGAAACAAATCAAATACGTAAATGGTTTGAGCCAATAGTTTTCTAACACACTTACGTTTTCACCTAAAACACTAAAACAAGTATAGATGATTTTATGATTTAGTAATACATATGTACAACAACTAGTGTTTAAATATTGGGCAAATATATACATAACACATATGTACAACAACTAGTGTTTACATATTGGGCAAATATATACATAACTAGTATGTGTTATAAATAGGTAAAAACTACAACCCATGGTATTGACCCATACCCATTTGACTAGGTGTATTGCACCCATTAGGTACATTGTATCTAAATAAAATACCCATGGATCAACCCATGACCCATAACCAAAATACCCATGGGCAAAGGGGAGCGTCCACGGATCCCCAAGATTAGATCGGGACGGATCCCTCAGTGAGGGATCCGTGGAACGAGAGACACTTTCTCTATAAATAGTGAGCCATTTCTTCATTGTTTCTAACCCTTCCTTACATACTTTCAGAATAATTCCGAAAATCTTAATGACGGAAGACTAATTGGTGTTACTTGAATGGAGATCATAGTCGATAATTATAGAAAACGACTGAAAGAGACGTTTATTAAAATAGTTATCATTCATCGAAAACTCATAGTTTGTTACAAAATATTGTAAATATATCAAGTGTTTTTCCCCAAAAGAAAGGTCATGAGTTTGAAAGAAATGATAACTTTTATGTTTTACACCACCAAATGAGCCTTGCCATGCCCCGCTCCGCACCTTGGTCATAATCTTCATTGATTACCTGAGATAACATGCTTAAAAAGGTCAACAAAAATGTTGAGTGAAATCCATAGGTTTAAAATAAGTTTGAACACAAGTATAAGATCATGATCATTGTAAACTAACAATATCATAAGAAAATATCACCGATTATTATGCGCTAAGCTCATGAAACCAAAACTCAATTTGCATACATCGAATTACCGATTATGCGTAAATATGCCCCAAAGGAGGTAATAGCCAATTACCTAAAGATATTCGATATGGTGCGCTTGGTTATTTCTCTATAACCGAAACGGGTTCGTTATTCCCCATAGTACTATTCACGATATCTCACGCTCACTCGCGGTGACTAATGGTTCATGATCGGGACTTGTGGCTAACAACTTAGGCGATACCAATAATCAAGAAGATCAAGCATTTATGAAAACCCTTGTGTTCTAGTTTAGAGCATGTATCTCCCTCGCGGGGTTTATAAAAATAAAGTAAAAGCGAGGCTATGAACTCGCCTTGATAATAATGCACGCACACAATAGATCAAGCACAATGTAGCGGAGGTTCCAACTCGAAACCTACGATGATGAGATGGCGAGTCTCGGATGAGCATTTTGGTTCATGACCAAAATAATAGAGCATTGAATATTCTTATTCAATAGATCATTGGATTGTCCAATCCAATAGTGTGCGATCGTGATTAACATTTTAAGTTAATTTTCATGCTACATTGTCTTAATTAATGATCCTCACTTACGCATAAGTGAAATGTTCCCCCGTTGTGATCTTAATAGATTTGTTGAGTATTTTAACGTATTAAAATAAATTCCCCGTGTGTTTTATCGGACTTGATATATATATAATTATAATCTTATAATATATATATATATAAGTAATACATTTACCGTTATCCGAAATAAAATACTCATAAGATCAAAATACTTGTTTTTACGAAGTTATTATGGGTTTATAAGTTTTTCTAAACTTTTCCCGAATTTATACTTTTTACCCTCGAGTTACAAAAAGTGCAAGTTTAGTCCCTATACTTTTAGAAAATGACACTTTGTACCCATAAATATTATATGCTTAGAGTTTTCAGTTTTGACACTATTAGTCCCTTGGTAAAAACTGATTTTTACAAAGTTAACTTTTGTTATACTTTAAAAACATTTACTTATTTAGTTATAATTTATTAGAAGTGGAGGGGTGTATTGTGCCAAGTTGTGAAAGTTATAAAACAAAAAGAAAGGAAAAGTGCTATAAGAGGGAATCGAACTAGGGACCTCCCGTTTAACACCCAACGCTCCTAACCAACTGAGCTCGGCTCCATTTGTGTTTTAATCTCACGTTACATGCTATATATATATCATAAAGCGTCTGTTTTACAAATTCTAGTATGCATGCTACTGATCGTGGCTTGCATGGTTTCTTTTAGTTGTTTCCATTTATACTTCTCCTTCTCTACTAGTTAAGCATTTAGTTCTAATGTGTCATGGTTCCAAGTGACTACAACATGTTTAACTTAGACAAACTTGACTCATAATCAAATGAACATACAAAGTTTCGATATATATTTCATTTTAACGAGACACTAAACGAAATGAGTTAAGTATTGTTTATGTTCTACAACTAACATTACAGTCGAAATGGGTTGAAGTACTTACTAGGATGAGAAGGGTGTGAGTACTCGAACTAGAAGTGAGATGTCGAGAAAATATCAACCTAACTTTACCCAAGTTTTCGCCTCAAATAACCCAAGCCAATATTCCTAGTTTGCTAGTAACCCAAGTGCTCCTCCTTTCCTTCTTGTTCGATGAAACCAAAGAGATAAAATGAAGTGAAGTGTTTTTGTTTGAGGTGTGATGAAAGTGCTTAAGGGTGGTGGCTTATATAGCCAAGAACAAGCATAGCTTTTATCATTGTTTATCCTTAGATTATCTAGGTCAAAGGTTGTATTAGACATGTGTTTGTTTGGTCTTTTGGGCGTGCAAACATGGCAGCCTAAATCTTGGGTGAGTTTGGTAATGTCAAATCAAATGTGTCTAGCAAAACTTATTAACCTTTGTATAATGAAGTCAAAAGATGGTCAAGGTGATTAGTGTGGTATTATTTTATGTCCTAGGGTGGCTAAGTGTGTGGACTTGTCTCCTAACCTCACATCACACGCAAACTAAAGTGGCCAAGAAATGGTGTTGGTCTCTTCTTGATCACTCCTACACGACAACATGTGATCAATTAGAGTAATTATTTATTTGCTTAGTGTTTTTGATTTCTAACTTGGTTCCCTTTTTGGTTTGCTTGTTCGGTTCCACAGAAAGAAGCACACTCAAAAACATTTTTGAGTTTTTGACTCCACTTGTACATATATGGGGATCAATACTAAAACATGTTGGGTTGGGCTCGGTAGCGAGGCCCAAGGAAAGGAAAGAAATAAAAATGTTTGGATTGCTTGTTGGATTGGACGCAAGACAAGGCCCAAAGGAAGAGTTGGGCTCGAATTGGGTAATGAGGCCCAAAGAAATGACCGGTGTGGGTTTGGGTCCGGTTATGAGGCCCATTTACGTGTCGGGTTCGAGTGGTGAAAAGTCCAATGAGTTCCGAGGCCCAATACGAATTTTATAAATTTTTATTATAATTTAATTTCGTAATTTTTTACAAATTCTTACGTTTTCATTACGTATTTTAAAGTTATCATGATCGTGGGGAAATTTATTTAGATCACAACGGTATATTTATGAACGCTTAAACTGCGTTGATCATGCATATGCCAAATGATATGCAAAAGTGATGTTTAGAAAATTTCATGACGGAATAGATCGTGATTAATTCTTGATTAAAACGTTAAGTACATTGAAATTTTCCGGGAGCTTACACTTTCTATTTGAGTTAAAAACTCTCTAACCCCAGATCCAAGTGATATATATATGTAGTTTTGTTTTTGTGTGATCCTCTAGGTTCCTCTTAAAGGCGAGATCACCACCTTTGAAGTCAAGCAAGCTCAAGTCCATGAGTTGCCATGCTTCCTCATCATCAATACTACTGAAGTTCTCTTGTTGATGGTTCTTTTCTTTCTCCTAAGAAGTGTAGTGTTGAAGACATTAGTGAAAGATGTCTCAAGTGTCAAGACGAAGACATTAGTGAAGGGTGTCGATCGTCCGTATTGTAGGCATTGGTGAAGGGTGCCTAGAAGTCAAGTCACAAGACATTAGTGAAGGGTGTCTTGAAGATCGAGTCAAAGGTATTAGTGAAAGGTGCCTAAGGTGTACATTCGATATGGTGTGATTCGATGTACTTGATAGATTAGTGTTAGCCTTAATAGTTTTTATTAGAAGTGATGGTCATTCACGTTTAGGAACTTTGTATCGTGTGTTAGATATCGTGCTAGAATAGTCAACGGGCTCGTGGATTGGGCTAAGCTAAATGGTTAATAGTTATGTTAAGCTAGCCTTTTATCATTTGTTATCCAATCCAAGTCCACGAGGCCCAAACCCAAGCCCATTAGGGCATCTAGTTACTTGTACTATAAATACCCCTCAAAGTCTAGTTTAAAGCTTTACTTTTTGCACTAAAATCTTGCTTAAAGCTTTACTTTTTGCACTAAAATCTTCAAGATTCTTATGGTGTAAGGTTTTTATAGTATTAAAGAGTCTAGTTTTGGAAAAAATTTCAAAGCTTTACGTGTTTTTCATTAGTTTTAAACTCGTGTGTATTGGGTTGTACGTTTCTACGCATAAGCTATCTAAACACTTTGGGTGAAAAAGGTAAAAACTTTTGTGTTATTTGAGTGTTTTTAAGGCTGTTTGTGCAAGAGAAAGTGTTTGAATCGCTGGGAATTTTTTACGTGTAAAGGTCAAAAGTCAAAACCCTAGTTTTCACGATAACTTTTGGTGAAGAATCTTCGTGCAACAACTGTTACTCGGTGCTTCCCTCACTTGGATAAGTTTGTGGAACACTTGACTTGTGGATATCTTTTATGTTGTGGCAAGTGTAAAGGATTTTTGGTTTTAACCTAGATTTACGCATAAGCTAAATCTTACGCAGATAATTTCTCACGATAAGCATTTTCTTACGCCTAAGCTTGTCTTACGATAAGTAAATCCTACGCATAAGGATTCTACGTTTAAGTTTTTAGCCTCACGATAACTCTAAAGGTTACGCGTAAGTTGGGTTTTACGCATAAGGGATCCCACTCCTAAGCTTTTTACACATAAGCACTCCTACGCATAAGCACTCATTTCTACGCTTAAGAACAGTTTTACGAGTAAGATTTTGTGAAAAACTTCAAACGAGCTTAATCTTCATCCAACACAGCTCCTTTATCATTGAATCGATCCTACATCAACTTTATCATATCATACCTTCATCAATGGCAACTCAACAAGACATTCATGCACCGGTGCAAAACCGTCCTCCTATGTTGGAAAAAGGTGGTTATCTTCAATGGACAAGTCGAATGCTTCGTTACATCAAGACAAAACCTAACGGAAAATTGATGATTCAATCCATTCGAATGGACCCTTCATGCCTCGACAAGTCCAAGACCACGAAATGCTTGATGCAACACCTCCCGTCCCACCATTGTTTCGTCTTCAAAAGAATCGAATACTCAAGAGGATCAAGCAAGTCGAAGCGAGATGACATGGCAATTCATATAGTCCAACTGGGTTTACCAAGAGACATCTTTCTTTGACAGAGCGGTTGTGAAGCTGCTTTCGATATGTGGGAACGTGTTAGACGGCTTTGTCATGGAACCGGCGGTCAACAAGATACGGAGAACAAGCTACTAAGCGATTGGGAGAAGTTTACATCTACTCCGGGAGAATCCATTGAATCCTACTATGGAAGGTTCACGCACTCTAATGAATGAGTCGATTAGAAACAAGTTGACACCCGTAACTATCGTGAGCAACATCAAGTTCCCGAACAATCAACCGTAAGAATGGGGACGATATGTCACTATTGTCAACCAAACAAAAGACTTACATCAAGTGAACTTTGATCAACTCAACGATTTTCTAAACAAAACCAAAATGAAGTGAATGAAGTCGTGCAAGAAAGATTAGCAAAGAATCATGATCCATTGGCACTCATTGCAAAGACTCAAACTCCGGTGAGTACACAACCACAAGCTTCATCATCTTCCACCAACAACTACTTGCAAGAATACATCCTCAACAACAAACCTATCCACCGTAACAACAACATTACCGGAACAAGGAATCACCGATCTTGAAATGGAACAAGAAGAAGCTTTGTCACAAGCATTTGCATTCTTGGGAAAAGCATCTGAGGTCGCTATTCCACACCAACTAACAACAACCAAAGGATTTCATCAAACACTACGCAGCAGCAAATTGCACAACGGGTGTGAACATGGATAATCAAGGACAAATGGTTGGAGTTATTGGGAATCGGCGAGGATATGCTACTTGGATTTCGCATGGGTAATCAGGCGGTTCCAAATCGAGGGTGTCAGTTGGGTCGAGAATGTTGGGAATAGAGCGTTGGTAATCGAATGGGAATGTTGCGACTCGATCGTTGGGAATTATGGAAATGTGAATCGGTAATCAAAGTTAAGTGTTATAACTATCAAGGAGTGGGTGGCATGGCAAGGAATTGTCCAACTGTCAAAAAGAAGGACCTTGCATATCTTGTAAAGCTATCATGTTGGTACAAAAGGAACAATCTGGACTTCAATTGAGTCTTGAGGAACATGACTTTATGGCTATTATGGATGATTTGGAAGACCTCGAGGAAATTAATGCAAACCGCATTTCATGGCAAATCTTGAGAGACTAAGCACGACATCGATTCTCGACACACCTCCCATCTATGACGCCAATGCAAGATGTCGAGGTACCAATCAGCGATCCATGCTATAACAATGTCATATTTGATGTGTTTACTCATGATGAACAAGATTCTCGCGACATCAGCACCTACTTATGATACATACGGACAATCCGAGTTGTAGCAATACTAACTCGAAACTCTAGATGTGGATCGTAGTGGGCGTGTGGCACAAAATACGAGACCGATGAGGAAACACGTGTTATTTTGAATCATTAATCAATAAGCGTGGCATTGAAATTGAGAAAGTTAAAGCGGTCAATCGCGAAGTTAAGGCCGCGAATGCTAAATTGACCGTGAGCTTTAGAGTTACAAGGAGAACGCAAAGCCTTTGAATTTCATAAAACAAAGAATCGAAATTAGAAATTGGTTATCGAAATTTGGTTTCTAAAGAACAACTATTGCAAATCAAGTATAACACACTTGATGTGAATTTGAACTTGAAAATTAAATCTTTAAACAAGGAAATTTCGATTTAAATAACCAATTGTCAAACAAAAAGAAATGTTTTCTAATCTTGAAAAGAAGAAGCGGTTGATTATCGATTTTCAAAACGAGAAGATTCTCTTCTTGATGAAGTTCTTGATAAAAATGAAAAATCCAAACTTTAGAAAATTTGCTTCTTAAAACGGGTCATTCTGCTCAAACAATCAAGATGCTTTCTAATCAAGTAAATCGCGTTTTCATACTAATCATAGAATATCACTTGGTAACAACCCTTCTTCGTTCCTCAAGAAAGCTCAGAAACCTCAAAATGTGTTAAACAATGGAAATGCTTTACATGAACCCATTATTGTTCGTGATTCTCTTGAAACGTTAGAACTATCTAAGGAGAGTAGATCAAAAATGAAACAAAAGAATTCGAAAATCAAACCAATTGATTATAGCAAATGGAACAAAATTAACGGAATTACTTTTGTTCATCAAAAAGAAAAGTCAAAGTTTTCCATCACACCAAGTGTTTCAAACAAAGAGTCAACACCTGTTTAAAAATTTGTTTCAAAACCGGTTGTCTCAAATTCTCTTTCGAACATTGAACAAATGTCTTCAAACAATCCTTTTAACACAAGTGATGCGAGAAGTATTTTAGAAAATGTGAAAACCGTAATTGCGGATCTTCAAGACATCATTAAAACTAAAACCAATATTACAACAAACATCCGGTTTAATAGTTTTGATAATGAAAATAAAAGTATTTTGAAACTCAAATGCCCTCACCGAATGCCATCGGTGCAAGGGTAATTCATTTTGAACAAGCATTTTGAAAGAAACAATTGACTTTGTCAAGGACCATAAATCCACAGTAAAGCAAGCTAATGACCTGTCGAACACATCAAAGTTTTGGAAAATATAAATGACTCTCTCTTCAAGATGTTCGACTACCGATATTATGTCCATTATTTTACAAACATATTACATTGAAGATCATGAAAGACTCGACCGAGACCTCCAAAATTGTTTCAAAATATGAAAAAGCACCGAGAAACTTGAAAAGAAAATGTCTCATATTTTAAACAACTTGATCGAAAAACCGAGGAATGCAAGTATGACAAACGTCGTATGAGCGTGCCTACAATGACATGAAAGCGAAAAATGATCTTTTGAGGGCTCGGTGGAATGTCAAAAGGAAAGGCGAAGGATACCGAGATGACAAAACCATTGACTAAGGAGAAAGCAAATGTTCTCAAACCGTTTTAAAACCAAAAATGTCATTTCAATGCCTCCTCCAAAAGTCAATGAGAAAATGATTTACCCAAACCAGTCAATCCACCCGCCTTGCCTAAACAAAATGTTGATAAAGGAAAAGCGGTTATCGAGAAACCAAAAGTTTTAGCTCCTTGCCTTTTTAAGATGAGTACCACTAATGCGTCTGCCTCCACATCTAAAACATATGGAACAAACGACATAAGTTTAGAAAAGCACTCTAAAGAGACTAGGAAAGATGAAACCACTTCTCTAGATAAGATTGTGAATCCTATAGAGTGTGCCTTACCTTCTACAGGACTAGGAAGCACCTCTAGGAGCAGCAGACTAAAGCCTAAGAGCAATAAAAGGAACAATGAGTCTCACTTGCCTCTAAGAGTAGTCACTTGAATAAAGAGAAGAAAGTAGAAGAACACCCTAGAAATTTACCGCTTTGTAATAAGAAAGACATCTCATCTGAATGTAATGAACCTATGAAACTTGCTAAGTCTAATGAATGTGTTGAACCTCTTTGTTTAACTTGCAAGAAATCTTTATCTAATGTTCATGATGATTGTGCTTCTAAGAATGAGATTGTTAAGCTCTTAAGAAGAATGTTCCCAAAAGAACTTATGCTAAACGAATAGGAAGACTAGTTGCTAGACTTAGGCTTTACACTCTCGATAGGAGCATAATGTTTACTATAGGGATGACATTTGAAACCCACGGGTAGAACGTTCACACTCCGTAATGGTAGAATGAGTGATGAACCCGCTTACCAATAGATAACTTCTATGAGTATGATCAGATTTTACCTCTAACCCAAAGGAACCAAAATCAAAACGGTTTCCAAAATCTTCTTCTTCGTTATTGGCGGGTTATCGAAATATTTCTTTGGATCGTCGACTTGGGTTGCTCCAAGCACATGACCTGAATTTGAAGTCACGATCAATTTCGTCTAGAAATTCATGGGAACCGTACTTTTCGGAAATGATCATGTAGCGACTATCATAGGTTATGGAGATCTACCTTTGGAAATTATTTGATCACTCGGGTTTACTATGTCGAAGGGTTGGGACATAATTTGTTCTCGGTTAGGCGATTCGTGATGCGATTTAGAGGTTGCTTTAGGAGAAATGCTTGCTTCGTTAGAAACTTGGATGACACCGATCTCTTAGCGGGAATCATGATACAAACTTGTATGCTATCGACATAAACCAAATGGCCTCTTCATCACCAATATGTCTTATGACACGAGCATCCGGAACAAAGTCCCGGTTGTGGCATACGGTTATCCCATCTCAATTTCGACACTATCAACAAACTTGCCAAAGACAACATCGTCAATGGACTTCAAAGTTCAAATACACCAAGGATCACTTATGTCCATCATGCGAATAAGGAAAAAGCAAAAGAGCATCATATTAACACAAACCGCACCTAGTTCGTAAGCAAGGTTGCATATGTTGCACATGGACTTATGTGGCCCAATGAGAGTTGAAAGCATTAATGGAAAAAGTATAATCTTGTTATCGCCGATGATTATTCAAGATATACATGGGTTAGATTTGAGATCAAAAGACAAGCACCGTGCATCATCATCACCTTCCCGAAACGTATTCAAGTACTTCTTCAAGCTCCTGTAGAGGGTTGTAAGAATAGACAACAACACGTAATTCACTAATCGGGAGTTAAGAAATTATTTTGAAGATGTTGGAATCACACATCGACATCGATTGTTAGAACTCCACAAAGAAATGGGGTAGTTGAAAGAAGAAATCGTACTCTTGTGGAAGCCGCCGCACAATGCTAATTTATTCTAGTGCACCGTTATTTCTATGGGTGATGTTGTTGCTAACGCTTGTTTCACTCGTAACCGATCCTCATCCATCCAAGATTCAATAAAACCCCATATGAAATAGTGAACAACGAAAACCCGATATCTCTTGCTTTCACGTGTTTGGCGCTTTGTGCTATCCGACAAACGATGAGAAGATCTAGGAAACCGAAAGCTAAAGGTGATATTGGAATCTTCATTGGATATTGAGATAGCTCGAGGGCATCTGTGGTGTATAACCGGAGAACTAGGAGGATCATGGAGATGATGAATGTGAATTTTGATGAACTTTCACAAATGGCTTCGAGAGACTCGCCTAGAATCCGCACTAAACCAAGCAGATTGGATACATCGCTCGGGACTCGTACATCAAAGAGCTCCATCAACTTTTGCCACACCTCATGAACAAGAATGGAGAAATTCTTTGAGTTAATGTTCGATGAATACTATGGTGGAACTTGACAAATGCATCAAACCATCATTCACCGCACCCGCCAACATCATCCACCACTACCAATGGAAGATGCATCTACAACGGTCGAAACCAATGCACCAACTCCATCAACATCATCTACATCTACTCCAAAGAACTCCAATTCTTCAAACAGTCTTACCAAGTTGATGAGCAAAACCAAAACATATCATTTCAAGAAGAACCTACTCAAAACCCGAACGATGCAACGTTAGATGAAGACTTATTTGAAAACCCGTTTGCTACGGAATCAGCTGAATCGTCTTCAAGCTTACGAGAACCATCTAACTCGCACTCGTATAATCTACGGTATCCTTCTACTCTGAAGTGGACAAAAGACCACCCAATTGAACAAGTTATTGGTGAACCTTCAAGGCCAACTCAGACGAGACGCCAACTTGCCACCGATTGCGACTTATGCATTTACCTTTGCTCAATTAGCAATATAGAGCCAAAGAACATTCGTGAGGCAATGGCGTAACCCGCATGGATAAGCAATGCATGAGGAACTTCTCCAATACCGCCTACATGACTCTTGGGATATGGTTCCAAGACCCATTGACGTCGCGTCATTGATCTTAAATGGTTATGGAAGAACAAACGGATGAAGAAATGACCGTCATTCGCAACAAAGCTCGTCTTGTGGCCAAAGGATACAGACAGGGAAGAGGATAGACTTTGAAGAGTCATTCGTCGGTAGTTAGACTAGAAGCGATCAGATATTCTTAGCCTATGCACCACTAAAACATCACGGTTTATCGATGGACATTAAGACCGCGTTCTTGAATGGAACTCGAAAGAAAAAGTGTACGGAGTCACCAAAAGGCTTCATAGACATGGAACATCCACTCACGCCTACAAAGTCAAAAAGGTAATCTATGGTTTAAAGCAAGCTCCGAGCGTGGTATGACGAATCGCCCTATTTCCTTATCCTAAAACATTTCACCAAAGGAACGGTTGATCCGACCTTGTTTACACAAAATGCAAAACGACATTTTGATTGTTCGATTTACGTGGGCGACATCATCTTTGGGTCCACTAATCCGAATCTTTCAAAACATTTTGAAAATCTCATGAAAAGTAAATTTGAAATGTCCATGATGGGGAACTAAAGTTTTTCTTGGTTTACAAATTCATCAATCCCCACGTGGAATTTTTATTAATCAAGCAAAATATACAACCGAGATTTTGAAAAATCATGGTATGGATAATTGTGACTACTGTTGGAACACCAATGGTAACATCACCAAAAATTGGAGCCGATTTGTTTGGGAAACCTATTGATCCAAGAAATATCGAGCATGATTGGTTCTCTCATGTACCTCAACGCTAGTCGACCCGATATTCATTTTGTCGTTTGCTTATTAGCACGGTTTCGTGCAAAGCCTACCGAATCGCACCTCAAAGAGTTTAAAAGGATCTTTCTGCACCAAGACATCCATTCACAAGGGTCTTTGGTATCCAAGGAATCGGATTTGATCTAATTGCCTTTTCAGATGCGGACCACGCAGTGACCAAGTTACTGACAAAAAGTACATCGGGAGGCTTACAATATTTGGGTGAAAAGTTAGTAAGTCGGTCTTCAAAGAAACAAGATTGCATCGCACTTTCAACCATCAAGCCGAGTATGTGTCTCTATCTGCGTGTTGTGCTCAAGTTATATGGATGAGAACACAACTCACAGATTATGGCTTTACTTTCGATAAAATACCTATGTATTGTGACTCGAAAAGTAGCATAGCCATCTCATGCAATCCTGCTCATCACTCAAAGACTAAGCATATCGAGTACGCTATCACTTCATAAAAGAACATGTGGAAGAAGGTATTGTTGAATTATTTTTCGTGAAGATGATTACCAACTCGCCGATATATTTACTAAAGCCCTTCCAAAAGAAAGGTTTGACGATTTAGTTCGACTTAATTGAATGCGAAGCCTAACCCCGAGGAGTTAGAACGTCTTCTAATCTTCTTGAAAATGATTTTCCAAATAACCCATTGTAAATATTTTGAAAACAAAATACAAAATTTGAAAACCAACAAAAGCAAAATATAAAAATATATAACTTTCAAAAATACAAAACATTAAAAATCAAAATACAAAATATTCTTCTCACGACATGTCTCTTGTATAATCGATATTCTCAGACGTTTTAGAAATGTCATTCAACAATGATACGCATTTACGATGCTTGAGCGAGAGTTCTTTAAATGTTTTCCAAAACATGTCGCTTCTCAAAATTTCTTCTAAAATGGCTTTCAGATACTTCAAAGACGAAACTCGGACTAAAATGATGACTTTTGATTATTTCAAATCAAAACTCGTATTTTTAAAGAAAAATCGAGTGTACGCTCAAAGGCACTACATTTAAAATCGGTGAGAAATCATCATCATCTTAAGCACCTTTTCAAGATTGTTCAAAAGATTTTCAAAATCTTTAAAATATTTTGTGCTCAAGATAACTCCTCTAAAACCCTTTAATTGATTATGCTTTATTAAAGGGGAGTATAAACAAAAATGTTCCAAATTCATGCTTAAATCAAATCCGCTTGTCTCCCAAAAGATTCTAAAATGTTGTTTAATCCGTTGATATAAAAATATCACGAATATGCTATTTTGAGGGGAGGAGACGTGATTAAAATGTGATCAAAAAGTTTAATGTTCGTTGTTTGAATCTCAAAAGAGCTGACTCGATTGAAACCAATGAATTGACGAGGAATAATGTTCCATCTCGAGAAACTTTCTATGGACTTGACCGGGACGGGTAATAATTTCAAGCTAGTTCTCTAGTGATGTAAACGTGTCTCGAATCGCCTAGCTCATTTAAAGTCGATCAATTCAAAAGTGCGAACTCCCACCCTCTATGCGATTTCGTCAAAACATATAAGCACATGTGAAGGGGAGTGTTTACGAAAATATAAAACTCGAGTGTTCCAAACATGTTTTCCATCATAAACACTTTGAGAGATTTTCAAGAAAATGGTTTTATGGCAACAATAGGATAGTCATTGAGTTATAAGGTGACTAAGGATAGGTAAATTGTCTCTATGATCCGCCAGAGTCGGAGGGATCTACCCAAGGACATCACAAATAGTTAGTATTAGAAGTCCTTAGGTATGATTGAAAAAAGGAGTAATGTGAGAAAGGAGAAGGAAGGGGTTGAAGAATTAAAAGAAATATAATGAAAAACGGTGCAAAGAAATAGCCCTCCATATTCAACCTTAGGCGTAAACCGGGTTCAATTCATCTGCTCATTGGTTGTCACTAGATGACACCGTATTGAAGACAAAGACGTCATGGACCCAAAGGACGACCGCACTAAACCTTCTAGCCACTCAATTCCTCTCAAAAGGATTTGTTTCATTCTCACCGGGAACCCTACGTAAACTATCGACTTTCTCTTAGAGTTGGTTGGTATTGAAGAAGGAGACCCTCTCCCTAGTCTCCGCTTAGGAAAACCAAAATGCACTATTGAGTCTATAGCCACGAGATTCATCAAAAAGATCTCATAGGAACACTTGACATGACATCGCTGTCGCTCATCAATAAGAACACAATTGATATATTCTAGAGTCCTACGAGATCTTAGCAATCGCCGTAACATTTATGAGAAGTTTCACATCCGTGATCTTCAATGATTGAATGGAAACTCCCGCCGTGGTCAACATCAGCGACCACGACAAAAGTCACCGGTAACTCCTCGTGGATTACGCTTAGTGTGTATCAAACGGTCTACGATCGTGGAGTGATGCTTCGTGTACTTCAATGACTATCCGAATTGTAGATATACTTCGGTATATCGCGTTATCTCACTTATGCGACTCAGTTCAGAACGGCCTTTGTGAGAATTAGAGACGTGTTTTCACAATATGTCATAACACCTCGAAATTCAAACTTGTAAGTGCCGAATCCGCTTATTACTAACCTGCTTTTATGTTTTCTTCTTATGGAAGCTCCAGAGCGGATTGATCGTGCAGATTTTCCACATGCTCATACCAACAACACATGAAAAGTTCTCATCAAAATCAAAGGCAACACAAAGTTAAAGATGATTCTTCGTCAATGTCAAAGAATCTACAAAGTATAAAGACTTGAGAACTACATCATTGGTAACCAAAAACAAATAGAAGTGTGAGCATGGTGGAGAAAGGAGTGGAGACACCTAACCAACGAAGTTGACAATGGCTCTATATCACATTAACCGATCACAAAGCATGAAGGAACAATGAAACAAGACTATTCTATATCTACACGCAAAGTTCAAGCTCGAGAAATGTAAAGACCTAATCAAGTGGAGCATCTTTTGAATGACCACCCCTTAGGGGGAGATTGTTATCCTTAATAGTTTTTATTAGAAGTGATGATCATTCACGTTTAGGAACTTTGTATCGTGTGTTAGATATCGTGCTAGAATAGTCAACGGGCTCGTGGATTGGGCTAAGCTAAATGGCTAATAGTTATGTTAAGCTAGCCTTTTATCACTTGTTATCCAATCCAAGTCCACGAGGCCCAAACCCAAGCCCATTAGGGCATCTAGTTACTTGTACTATAAATACCCCTCAAAGTCTCATTTGAGGGGTGTGCTTGAAAGTGTGTGTGTATGTGTTTTCCTTTGAAATAAACATCTATCTTGTTTTCATCTTTCTTCACATACACGGTTTGTAGAACATCAAGTCACCATCTTTCTCTCATCTTTATTTCATCTTCTTATACGCATAAGTGTTTGTGGTTTAACGTGTTCATCTTGTGATAAGGTGTGTTACGCGTAAGGTTGGTGTAAAAGTAAGGTCCTACAATTAGTATTGGGTCAAAGGATATTGTTATCCTTGTTGATATCATTATAAGGAGTAGATCTCCTTTGGGGTTAGGTGATTGGTGTAGTGTTGGGTAGTAGTTCCTCCATTGTAATGGAACTCGCATATCAGCCTAGCACCGGATAAAGGGTAGGCCACGTTGTGATAGGATTGGTTCTCCTTGGTGAAAAGGACCCGTATTCAGCCTTGCACCGGATAAAGTGTAGGCAACGTTGTGAAGGTTTCTCCACCATAAGGAGTCGGTGTTGTGTAGTGATTACGAACTCTCGAGTAGGTGACTCGAGGAGTGGAGTAGGGAAAGGAAGGTGTCCTTGTAGCCGAACCACTATAAATACTCGCGTTGTGGTTTTGTGCTTCTTACTCTTTATCTTTTCATTACATATTTATATTTATATATGTTTGTTTATCAACATCCAACACACAACCAAATAGATTGACATAAGTCGATCTAAATAGTTTAAAACGAGTTTTAATTGGTAAAACTATTCAACCCCCTTCTAGTTTTCCACAAAAGGGATACCGGATTTGGAATCGTCGTACAAGGGAGATTATGGAAACGATTCATGCTAATTTTGATGAGCTTACAGAAATGGCTTTTGTGCAAAATAGCTTGGAACCCGGACATAACCGCCTCAACTTCCCCAAACCCCATCATCACCGAACCAAGCTTATGACTTACTAGTCGTCAAATGGAAACGTTATTTGCTCCTCCGTTTAGTGATGATATTGATCAACATGCTCCGGATGTATCAAATGTTTCCATTGCTCAACCTGATAATATTCCAATTTCTTATACACCTGAAACAACAACAACCATTACTGAAGCACCTCCAATTGATTCTACAACAACAGCTGAACAAACCGCTTCTAATGACGCTGATCCAGCTGGTGATCTTCTTAATCGTGAAGTACATGCACCAGCGGATTATGATTGAAATGCGTTCTTTAACCCTTTCGCTACTGATTCTGCAAACTCAGATGTTGCGGAATCTTCCACCAGCCATCTGAATCCCCCTAATCTGCATAATGTATATCAACATCAACCCTCCACACATAAATGGACTAAAGACCATCCTCTTGTTAATATTATTGGCAACCCAAACCATCCAGTCGTAACTAGACAACGCCTTCAGACTAACGTAGAACATTGCATTTATGCATTAACAATGTGTCAATCTGAACCCAAAAACATTAAAGATGTAATGACTTACGACAATTGGATCGAATCCATGCAAGAAAAACTGAACCAGTTTAAACGTTTAGAAGTATGGGAATTGGTTCAAAGACCAACAGGGGTCTACGTCATTGGTCTCAATAGATTTGGAAAAATAAGTTAGATTTTGAAGGTACGGTTATCCAAACAAGTCACGTCGGTGGCTAAGGGTTATAGACAGGAAGAGGTATCGACTTTGAAGAATCATTTGCTCCGTAGCTAGACTTGAGGTTGTACAATTTTTACGGCATTAGCGCTCATATAAACATCACCGTCTCATCGATGGATGTCAAAACCGCTTACGAATGGTCAACTAAAGGAAACGGTATATGTTAGTCAGCCAGAAGGATTTGTTGACCCAGAGTTCCCTAATCACGTCTACAAACTGAAAAAGGCTCTCTACGGTCTCAAACAAGCCCCTCGGGCATTGTATGATAAGTTGTCCTCCTTTCTCCTTGCTAATAACTTTATCAAAGGATCGGTCGACCCAACACTGTTTATTCAATATCACAGGGCACACATTTTAATTGTTCAAATTTATGTGGATGACATCATTTTTGGTTCAACCCATAAAAAGTACTCAAACGCTTTTTCAAAACTAATGAAAACACATTTTGAAATGTCCATGATGGGTGAACTTGCGTTCTTCTTAGGACTACAAGTTTATCAATCACCTCGTGGTATTTTCCTTAGTCGGTCCAAATATGCTCTTGAAATTTTATACAAACATGGAATGCAAAGTTGTGACACCTATGTAACACCAATGGCACATACCAACAAACTGGACGCTGATTTACATGGGAAATTGGTTGACCCTACCAAATACCGAAGTATTATTGGGTCTCTCATGTATCTAACAACCAGTAGACCTGATATTGTATTTTCTGTATATCTTTGATCCCGTTATCAATCGCGACCAACTGAGAAACACCTCACTGAGGCTAAAAGAATCCTCTGATACGTAAAGGGAACCATTAATTTGGGGATCTAGTATCCGAAGGATTCTGGTTTTGAACTAATAGCTTTTTCAGACGCTGATCATGCAGGATGTTTTGATTCACGGAAAAGTACTTCAGGAGGTTTACAATTCCTTGGTGATAAACTGGTGTCATGGCAATCAAAGAAACAAGACTGTACATCACTGTCCTCAACTGAAAGAATACGTAACCATGTATGCGTGTTGTGCTCAAGTCATTTGGATGAGAACCCAACTCAAGGACTATGGTTACGTATTTGACAGAATCTCAGTGTATTGTGACAATCGAAGTGCTATTGCGATATCGTGCAACACTGTTCAACACTCGAAGTCCAAGCACATCAATCTTCGATATCATTTCATAAAGGAGCATGTGGAAAAGGGTACCGTTGAATTATACTTTGTAGGTACTAAACACCAACTGGCGGATCTTCTCACTAAAGCCTTAGCTCCAGCAAGGTTTAATGATTTGATTCACCGGATTGGTATGAGGTGTTTGAATCCAGAAGAACTGGACGAACTTTTAAAACATTCTTGAAAATGTCAAACACCAAAACCTCTTTTGTAAATAAATTTTTTCGAAAACAAAATTAGAAAAATATAAAATATGATAAAATATAAAAATATTCTTCTATCTAAATTTCTTTTAAACATTGCAAGTACAAATCTTCCGTCAAACACCAAAACCTCTTTTGTAAATAAATTTTTTCAAAAACAAAATTAGAAAAATATAAAATCTGATAAAATATAAAAATATTCTTCTATCTAAATTTGTTTTAAACATTGCAAGTACAAATCTTCCGTCAACTCTTTGTTCCATCAAACCTTTCACCATTTTTCTTGAAAAAGTGTTGAGGGGGAGAATGTAAATATTTTTCAGTCTCATAAAACCTGTACTTGCATGTTACCAAAAGATGTTGTTTCTTCAGAAATGGTGGATATGTTTCTTGTTAAATACTCTCCTCGGACTCAAATGTTTTTACAATTTTATCATTTCAACAGTCGAGGATGAGTATCGTCAAGTTTCTTTCCAAGAATGATGTTTTGCTTAACCAAAGTGTAAGTTATGGGTCTTGGTTGAAAATTGTTGTGGTGGAGGGGCCAAACTTGTCAAAGTTGCAAACTCATTTTAATAAAACAATCCACCTATCATTTTCAAACATTTATTACTTACATTAAATTTTCAACCAACTCATATCCACGCCTAAGAATCAAAACGCAAATCCGTGCTTCAAATCTGAAATTTGTAAGTTGTTATAGCTTCTAATCGTAAAAACAAACATTGGTTTTTAATTTTACTCGAATCCAACAGTTAAATCTATGAAAACTTGTGAATTTTTTATCTACGCATACGCGTATGAACATGGAATTGATTAACTATGTTTTTGATGAAATGGGTTATGTCAAGATGTTTGAAAACAAGTAGTATAACCATTTCTATCATCAAAACATGCCTAGAATCTTGTTTGAATCATTTTCGAATTTTAGGGCTTAAGTTCATAATTGGGTGTTTCTTCATGTGACTGTTTTGGCATGATTAGATGATTAGAATACGTTCATAACATGTTTAATTGATCATATACACTATTGAATCTCACCCAGAAACAACAAATTTGGAGAATTAAGATTTTAGGGTTCATAAGTCGTATACACATGAACTTTTGATTCATTGAGAGTTTGATGTTAAAACTTGTTGGAACATGTTTCTTAGTCATCTAAGATAGTGCAGAAAAAAATTTGTGATTTTTACATGGTTAAATCTCTTACACGTAACATTAGGGTTTAGGGTTTAAGGACATGCTTACGCCTAAGCTTTTATACGCGTAACTGAATTGAAACTTGACATATTTTGTGGTCATGAAAGTGTTTGGAAATCATTGTAATCAGTTTGTTATGTTTGATTTATTACAGGCTTCTACACGTAAAAGATAAGAATAAGGTGTTCTTGGAATTACGCTTAAGGAATACCTTATGCGTAAAGGTTACGCATAAGACCAATCTTACGCGTAACTCTTACGCATAAGGGTCTCTGATGGGACTACACGTATCACGTGAAGGATATGCGTAAACTTGATTTCACGCCTAAGGGCTACTCTTACGAGTAAACCTTGTCGTAAGTCCTTGCCTAAGCCTCTGGCGAAGCTCATAAGCTACAAGTATACTCCCACGCGTAAGACATTCTTACGCCTAAGGGTTACTCTTACGCTTAAGCTTACGCCTACGCCTAAGGTCGTTATGTTTATGCATAAGCTCACTTGCTTACGCCTAAGCCAACTTGTAATTTTATTTTGAAATGTTACGCGTACAAAACTTGTAATAAGTTACTCATATGTCACAAAACCAAAATGTCACTAATAAGCCACAAAAAGTTAAAACGTTGTGTGATTAAGTGAAATTTGGACATTAAAATTCAAAATTAACATACTCACGTAACTTATCACGTCAACTTTGGACTATTGGACTAAATGTGGCTTTGGACTCGTAACATTCATAAACATAACAACTTCAATCAATGATTGGACACTAAAATCAATCATTTGACTAACATAATGTCTTTCGATATGTTGGTTCTTTGGTCTCAATACCTTTCAGATCACGAAATGGACGTCGTCATAGAAAATCTCAATGCATCCAATGAACTCACAATGGAAGATATATTCCCAACGGATTATCGCAAAACGATTGGAAAGAACAACCTCAAAGTCGATTTTGATAACTTCACTTGCTCGAAATCCTCCTGCAGAGTTGCCGTGGATATTCTCAAAGTTCATCCCTTCAGTCTTATGCTAACCAACTCGGCTACAGTACCAGAAATCTATATCCATCAATTCTGGCACACGATGGAGAAGATTGATGGTCAGGATGGTGTCAAAGTGACTCTCAACAACAAGGAAGTCACAGTCACGGTAGCGGATCTTCGCACAATTATTCTTCTACCAGCCATTCATTCTGCAGATTATGTGGCAACTCCTACTAAAGAGGCAACTATGCAGTTCATGGTCAACCTTGGTTATGATGAAGTTGCTGGAATCATCACCAAACACTCCATTGTTGATCTAAAGAACATCCCTCAGCCCTGGAGGACACTTTACATCATGATCGCCAAATCTGTATCTGGCAGAGATAGCGGTCATGAACATCCTAAACTCATGCACCTTCAAACTTTCTGGGGAATGGTCAACAAGCAACACTTTGACTTCGCAAGTTTGATATAGGAAGATATGATCGACATCTCGAAGCACGGGTCAAAGATTCCTTTATCGATACATAAACTGTTGATCCAAAACATTCTCGGGAAGAATCTGGACATCCCGATGAGAATTAATGATCCCAAGACTCAATCATGTTATATGAGCCAACTTTAAGCGTTGTCGATTTAAGGAGTCGTCAACACGGAAACAAGGTGCGAGTTACTTGACCGCCTTCTCATTGACACAATCAAGGGTCTTCCTTCATATCTTCGTTACCAAGAAGCAGTGAAAGCACGCAAAGTCGGGTTTATGGATGAAAAGACTTCTCGATGCTGTCAAAAGAATAGAAGATCGGTGTAACTTGGAAGCACGGGGAGTACAAACAAGTACAAGAAAAGACATCCATCCTTTAAGAGGAAAGTCCCCGGTCAGATCGTTCGTTCTCAAATTAAACCAGAACCTATTCCAGAGGACGACGACTTTGCAACTGAGTCTGATGAGGTGGTTTACTACTCAGAAACTGCAACAGAGGATACATCCTCACCGATGTCAGAAGACAAACCACCAAGTCCCTCATCCGATAAAGGTAAGAAACCAGTGGCAGAGGAAGAAGAAGAAGATTCTGATGCAGAGAATGATCCTATAGATGAAGAACGAGATTACCAGAAGACTCTGAAGCATCTAAGGTTACAGCAAGCTGCAAAATACTTTGAAGCTCAACAGTTAAAAGGCCCTGGAGGTTCCAGCAGTGGTGTTCCACTTACACCAGTTCTTGATGCGGTTAATCGACCCGATAAGGGAACTGGTGACACCACAAAGGAATCTACGGAGCAGCAGCAGCAGGACTACGAAGTTAAGTTTGACTTAGAGGAAGATGAACCGGAAACGACAGAGAAGATAACTGATGAAGATGTGGAAAAAGCGGCAAAGGAAAAGGCTGATGAAGAAGCACTTGCTAAGAAGGAAGAAGAAGAAAAGATTCGAATTGAAACAGACAATTACATTCGAGATAATCCTGAACAATCTTCGGAGCCACCCCATGACCCTTCCACAACTGAATCATCATCTCACTCTTCACCACCACCATCTAAAGATACAACCACAAGATCATCGTCCAAGTCAGTCAAGAAAACTACTGATACATGGGCATCTCGAGCAAAGACCAAGATCCTTAAAGCCGTAAAACAAGCAAGAAAACGTAGCATGGTTGATAGAAAGCTGAACTTGCTAGCTGACATGGTCAATTTGCTTAGCAAAGAGATGAGCATATTCATTGAGGACAGAGATCAGATCAAGCTATTCCTGAACAGAGAATTTCAAGGAGAAATGGACGAGAAGATCAAGGAATACACTCATTAGTTTCTTCTCCAATATGTTCCAGGAATAACCAAAGACATGTTCTTTAAAAAACTTTACCCTACCTTGAGAACACTGATCAGATAGACAATTGTCACAACACCTGTGACAATGCAGACTCGACCGATCCGACCACCTCATGTCACGAACTCGATCTACTTTCACGGTTAATCACTCGGATGATCGCTCGATCTTGACACTCACATCGATGAGCGAAGTTTCTTGAGGTTCTCCTTGCTCATCAATCAAGACTACATGTAAGGAAGTTTTGGTATTGAGAAGTGTTACGAGATGATGATGACAAGGAAAAGATCCACATGCAAAGCGTCAAGAAAAAGCAAAGTAGTCTTCATCATCTATGCCACCACCACCGCCAAAGACCACTACCACTTCTAATACACGAGCATCTCAGCAAACTCCTCCATCTGATAAACCTCGTGATTCTGAGTCTCCACCACCATTGGAGAAAATTGGTGATCACTTTCAATACACCGGTGGTGAAGACGAAGAAAATCATGTGCCCCAACAACAACCATCATCCCCACCATCAACTAAGCAACAACTAAGACCATCATCCAAACCGAAGAAGAAGAGATCAAGCTCGGTCGTCTCCTGGTTGGATGAAGATGACACTAAAGAATATGAATGGTTTAGCAAGTTAGTTGATGCTACGCCTCGATTACCGGAAGGTCAAGAACCGGTAGATGGTCGTACTATGGAATAAGTGAAAATTATCCAGGATGAATTCAAAGTTAAGAAGATGATGAAGAGGGAATTACGACGGATCAAGAACGAAGCATTCCAACTGCTAAAAGACAGATCCGGCAGTGCTGTTGAAGTAGAATACCATCTCGACAACATCGCACGAGCCATGTCTAACAACATTGACTGGCTCAACCCCGAATCGAACATCGACTTCTCAAGAAAGGATAACACTCCATATTACATCGTTGGACCAAACCGCTACCAACCATTGGCGAACAGAGCAACCAAAGATTCCTTACCGCTACTTCTTCAACAATGACTTAGAGTTTCTTGACCGACGGTGGCGACATCGACCAAGAAATACGCTACATCACTTACCTTCAACATACCGCAAGAATCTTCTCCACCAATGTTGCCATCGAAGAGGAGGCCACCAGAATGTTCGTTGACAAAGTGGTGGACTATGATATTGATGCCAAGTATGTCATTCACCATTGGCCACCAAGGAGAAGTCAGACATGTACGCCAAGTTCTACGGTCTAACAAGGAGGTGTATAGTGATAAGAAGATCGTTGCTATAATGAATGTCACATTGGCTACGAAATGGGATTATTCATTCTTGAAGGAAATCAAAGTCAAACGCCAAGATGAACAAGAATATGATTTCACTGAGGCTGATTTTCCGAGATTGTCGCTCAACGACATCGAAGACATGTATCTTGCTAAGGTACAAGGTCGGATGAGACAATTCTCCACCAACATTGACTCCGGTACATCACGTTTCTCGATATTCATTCAAGCAAAGTGGTCCAGGGCGTGTTAAAGATCTCCGACTTGCGGTCGAATCTTATCGAAGAAAGTCAACCTTACAAAACCATTGCTACACTTTCCCGACATAAACCAACTATCCCAAGACACCATTTTGAAGAAACCAAAGTTTGGAGTTGTTTACGCGATGAACTTCACCATAAGCGCTTCATGGCGTCTTGAGGTTCATAAGTTACGCCATCACACGTTGAAGATGGTTCGTGATGGGTTAGCGTCACCGGTTAAAGGATATTAACGCGGTATTGGGTCAAAGAAGAGGTGGAATTACGATGAAAGAGGATGCTAAGCAGATAATCAAGAGGTTGGATGAAAGGATCTTTCATCGAGGATCGATCTTGGTTGGAGAGCTTTGTGGGTGGAAGGCGAGTTTCGATTACAACATATCAGCGTGAAGAGAACTCACGGTCTACTTGACTAATTGTTTGGTACTCTAAAACTCTTGACGATTACCTATCGGATATAGAACCCAAAGTGTCTTTGAGGCTCTAAAATACCCAAGTTGGGTTCGGGCTATGTAAGAAGAAGCTGCAGTTTGATAAAAACAAGGTCATGAACTTGATCAAATGTCCTCGGGATGTAGTAGTCATAGGAATAAAGTGGGTTTCGAAACAAAACCGATGAAAAGCAGCCGCGTCATTAAAAACAAAGCCGGACTTGTAGCCAAAGGTTACGGTCAACAAGAAGGCATTGACTATGATGAGACATTTGCTCTGTTGCAAGAATGGAAGGCATCGGGATCTTCCTTGCATATGCAACATACATGAACTTGAGGTCTACCAAATGGATGTTAAAAGTTCATTCTTAAATGGTGATCTCAAGGAAGATGTGTATGTTCGGAACCTCCGGGCTTTGTGATGGTGAATTCCACGATTATGTATGCAAGCTTGACAAAGCCCTCATGGACTTAAACAAGCTCCGGGGCATGGTATGAAACTCTCGGCCTTCACGATCCAAAACAAATTTGTCGGAGGAAAGATAGACAACACATTTGTTTGTCTATAGAACACAACAGGATGTGATACTAGTCCAAGTGTATGTTGATGACATCATCTTTGGCTCGACAAACTACAAACTTTGCAAACAGTTTGAAAAGCGATGACAAAGAAGTTTGAAATGAGCATGATGGGTGAGCTCACGTACTTCCTTGGACTACAAATCGAACAACTGATAAAGGAATATCCATCGGTCAAGAGAAATACACCGTAAATCTCTTGAAGAAATATGAGATATCCGATCGTGCCTCGATGAAGACTCAATGGTCCCACCTAACAACCTTGGACATGATCTCACCGGAAAATCATCAATCAAACTCATTTCGGAGGATTGTAGGCTCACCGATGTATCTAAGCGCTTCTAGACCGGACATCCGATTCTCGGTCTATCTAATAGCAAGATATCAATCTAATCCTAAAGAATCCCATCTCACGGCTAAGAGAATTCTCGGATACGAAGGATCCTCAAGCCTTGGACTTTACTATCCAAAGTGCTCGGGGTTTGATCTCAAAGGTTACTCGATTCGATTATGTTGGTGCAACATGGACGTGAAAAGTACCTCGTGGTCCTGTCAATTTCTTGGAGGAAAGTCGGTTTGTTGGAGTGCTAAAAGCAACAATCGGTGGCTATGTCGTCACCGGCGAGTATGTAGCTATGACGAGGATGTTGTGCCGATGTATTATGGATGAAAAGTCAACTCGGTGACTATGACATCCATTACAAATGGTACCCATCTTACGTGATAACACCGGTGCTATTGCAATCTCCAACAACCACATCCTCCACCAAAGAACCAAACACATTGATATCGAGATATCACTTCATCGGGGATCACATAATGAAAGGAGACATAAAACTTCATTTCATCCCCTATCGAATATCAACTTGTTGATATCTTCACCAAACCCTTGGATGAACCTACCTTCAAGAGCGAAATTTGAATTGGGAATGCTTGACATTGAAAGTCGGGCATCCGAATACCAATCTCGATGAAGTTCTCGAAATGGTTCCTCCTACCGAACGAAACCACAAAACATCCTCTTCTTGAATGAGTAAGACTCATTCGGGGACCACTGACGATTGATATTGAGCATTGAATGAGTAACTAAATGATCCAAGTATCGAGTTACTTAAATGTCCTAGGTTGGTAACTATGCCAATTTAATATAGGAATATCGTCTTAATGTCGGGGTCTCCTCACTTACCTCATCCCACTTGGCATTAAATGCCTTCTCTCACATAAAATATCCTATGGATATTTTATTCTTACATAAAGTGCACTTTTCGCCTTCGCAATCTATTCCTTGAATTAAGGGATTTTTCTGCGGGTAGTGGTGGGTGGCATTAAATGTGGAATTTCAAGCGTTTTCAAAACCATATTTACATATCCACGTTTATGCAAAACCACCCTCTCACCACTCTATAAATACCCCTCTCATAAATATTAAAACACACATAATTGATTTCTGCAAACAAAACTCTGTCAAAATTTCTTTCAAACCCAGAAATCATTGTGTTCTTCAAACCTCTTTCTGAAAAACCTTCATTGTAAACATTTACAAAAGTTTTTCATCACAACTAAGAGATACTAAAACTTTTGATTGTTCTTGTCAAGAAATTTTTTTCAAAACCCTAAAACCTTTTTAATGGAAATGGCAATAACACAATCTCTTAAGTTTGCTTCACATTGGGTGGCGATCTTAACAATGTTGAATTTAAAGCGAATAATGTCATAGGCAATTTTGAATATCCTCCAAATGTCGACCTATAAAGACATTATGAAATTTTTATAAGCGCCTTCGAAAGCGACCTTTATTGATGTCCTACATACTATACCAAAACCTCCTCGGGAGTTTTGGGCAGCTACTAAGGCCTTTGACCGAACCCTCTCGATGAGAACAACCTTAGACCTCTCGGGGAATATCTCATCGTGTTCGATCTTAACGGGGGCAACAATTCACCTGGATTATAAAACATTTTGCACCTCAACAGTGGTTAGACTACAACAAAGGTGTTTATGTCGCCCATCCCGAACCCTCCAGCAGTGAAGGATGGGTTAAAACAAATTTTTTAGATCCAGCGTTTTGGGCGAACCCCACCACCAAGAGTTCATTTCCGTGGCTTGAGGATCCTATTCACATTTGTGATTCGGGTCCTCGGCGGAATCACTCATCAACCGAACAAGTTAACTCTATTCGATTGATGATGGCATCTTGCGATGAATGGGGTCATTGTCGACATAGGAGATCATTTACGGTGATCTCGTAACCAAGATCTGAGCAAAACTAGGACGAAATACATTTCGTATCCTAGGTTTGTCTCTTGTCTTTGCAAGTGTTACTGGGTACAAATTATCCTCGGGAAGAAAAATTTGGTGCTTTACACGGCATCTGAGCCAATCAAATTTTCAAAGGACCCATCCTTGTCACAAACATTGAATTGACGGCCCATATGGTTGCTATAAACAACGGAGGAATCGGTGTCTCTAACCTGCTCCTACAAAAGAAAGGGAAGTCTCGGTGGGACTAAAACCAAACCCAAGTCTCGGGGCCACGAGGCTTGAGGAACCTGACCTAAAAGGCAAAGAAAGCCCAAGGCGATTTGCCACCCGTTGGAGACCAAGCAACATCCACCCGGTGACAACGAAGGACACGATAAATCACAATCGGTGCCCTTGGTCCCAACTACTACTCCCAAGATCCGAGGAAACATACAACCCGCTCGTGAGGGGCGCCTTCACAACGCCTAGTGATGACATTAGCAAATCCAAGCCTTTGTGCGAGGGCACACCGGTCGATCCCAAAGACTCGGAGGAACCATACAACCCAGCTGATAGGGATATCACATCACATCGACTCGCTAAAACTTTGGAAAATACCCACCGGTGTCTCGGGGTCTAAGGGGACAAAGACTCGGAGGAAAGAAACAACCCACCGATATGGAACCCAAAACCAATCACGAATCCGAGAGAAGGCAGGAAACTCCACCGGTGTCTAAGGGGTCAAGGGGACAAAGACTTAGAGGATTAATACCACCCGTTGATATGGAACCCATCACCAACCCGTTAACCGTTCTTGATGTTCTTTGGAATATCATTATACGAAGATGAGCTTCGACATCGATGATGCAATTCTATCACCGGGAAGAAGTGGATCTTGAGGTTCAATCGAACAAGAGCCTCAACTCGATCCAAAGGAGCATCTTGAATCACCATTCCGGCTGAAATGATGACTCCTCTTCCTCCAGCGATGAATTTGCAAGATTTGATAATGTTCTACCACTTCTGAAAGGCAACTTGTTTAGTAGATCACCAAAGCATCAAGGAAATTATACTCGGGGTCCTTTGAAACATTGTGGGAACAACACTGAGAAATTTGGTGCCACTATGCGGATCTGAAGGTGAGATGCTGAGCTTATGATGAAAATGTTCATGAACACGGAGATCTCATGTACCAACACCTTCATAGGCGGATGAAAACATGGGTAAATTCCTCAACCATCTTCAGACGTGTGGGGTCACAATTGATGAAATCAGGGATGTTGTCAAAGAAGACCCATCACTCAACTCTAAAGTCTTTGGAGGCTCTTGAGGCCTCACTTAAAACAATCCTCAAGCCTCACTGAGGCCGATCGAAACCCTAAAATCTGCAAATGTTCGGGGTCTTCAATCTGATCCGTCTCTTGAGGCTACATTGGACTCGTTGACTACTCGGTGGCTACTTTGACTCGAGCCTCGTCTTCTATGGCACGGAATCTTGGACCCGAATGAATACTTTAGAGGAATCTCGGGCTAACTTGGCGGCAAAGTCACGGCATTCGTGCGGATACTTGAGATTAAGGCTATGATTCTTGAAATTTATCAGCCTTCAAGGGTCAAGGCTCGACCCCCTCAAAGACCAACACCAAATCTTGCCCTCACCGACGCTCCGGCAAAAGTTGAGGGGAGAATATTGAAGAAACTCCTCTTCATCTTGGGGAGCCAACACCACCAGTCTCGGTAGTACCCATCTCATCACTTCCACACAAACATCAACAACAACAACACCGACAATACAACACCTATAATGACAACACCACCACCCTTGGTTGCATCATCTTCCTCGGGGCCGGGACAAAGGAAAAGGCAAAATGACAATTCACGAGCACGAGAAGATTCCTACAAAATCGGTGACATGAATACCTTCTCACACCTCAACGACTAACCAAATATCTTGCTAAAGAAGAAAGGAGATTGAAACAAGCAAAAGGCGCTCGAGAAGATCATCATTGTCAAATTCATCCCCGGTCTAAACCACGGCAATGAGCGTCTGATGGGGATGATAAAGGCATTCGAGGTTCATGATCCCTAAAATTCACTAACTTTGGGATCACCGAACTTGATGAACTCGGTCCAATAATTGAAAAGAAGCAAAATGCGGTGGTTAAGGAGTGATGAAGATGCTCGGTAAAAGATATGAAGGCGGGGATGCACCGGCAACTGAATTCACCGCCTGCTCGCACCTCAAGGATCTCAACCACAATCATCCACCGGCAAAAGGAAAAGGGTTGAGTTCGACCTAAGATAAAAGTGCACGGATTCGAATGCAACATGGACCGCGGAAGGTGTTAAGTTTGTGAGCTGTTTAGTGATTGAAAAGCTGAAGAGGGCTATTCCACATTGATGTCTATGGAAACCCGACATTTCAAAGATGGAGTGATATTGATCGGGTTGGTGTAGGCGCAATCTTGAGCTACATACCGGTGGCCTCTCGGATCCAAACCCCAACAAACATTAGGTTCTATCAAGACACGAATGCCAAGATAAGAGACCATCCCGACAGAGAAACACTCATCACCAAGAAAGTCAAGCTTGAAGCATTGGGAATCCATCCGGGTGACATCATTTTGATTTATCTTTTGTACTAGTGATAGGAACCACTGTAATTTGATCAATAAGCGATGTATGTTTTGTTAAAATACTCGGTGTTCCTTATTGTATTCATTAGTACATTCGGTGTAAGAAGAAGCCATTTGCTCACTTACACGATCAACCACTTAGGCTATTTGTATATCCAAATAGGGGAGACCTGTTGGGTTCGATAAATACCCAAACCCTTAATCTAGGATTTAAATAGAAAATAGTCCAAGTGTTTAGTCCGTTAACACTAACGGTCACCGAGTGCATAGTCTCTTAGTGAGTCATCTTGAGGATACTCGGTATGAGGCGAAGAAGAAGTCTCTCCACTCGATGAGGCGGAACTTAAAGGGTGAAGACCGAGTCAAGAATAAGATGATGGATTCGGTGGTGATGACAATAACTCTTTGAATCCCTAAGACTCTCTCCAACTCTTTGCTGAAGACAAAGCAAGTAGAGGATCAAGGATGTAAGGCGAAGAAAGAGCGGGACAAGGCGGGATAAGTTTGAATCGGATAAGGCAAGTCCTTATCAACCAAAGTCAACTTTCACACGAATGGCAAAGATCGAGGCTCGGTGTCATCATTGAACTTAGGAAAGTAGTCTTGTCTCTTACCTAGAATAGTCTTTATGTGTGAGACAAAATACATCATTATTTTGTCTTACGTATGATGTCGGTTGTCACTTAGGAAAGAGTCAAATATCATACATGTATAAATAGCATAAGAGATGGAGTGAAAAGATTAAGCTTGTGAATTGTAAAACACACATACACGCAAGCCATCTTTCACTCCTCCAAATACAACTTAGTTCTAAGATAGCTCGGTGAGCTCTAAGAGTTGTGCTCGGACTTAGCTTTGATCTTAGAGAGAGTCACCAAACTTTGTCATTTCAATCCCAAGTACTATTCGCAAGTACTTGGGTAACGATTCTTTGTTGATTTATTTCTAATAAGAATATGGCGTTGAAAATTACTTTGTGTGTTTTACTTGTGTTAATTTCAGTCATAGTTCACTATTAACTTGTTTCATATACTTAAACTGTTTTAAACGATAGTGAACGGGGAACAACAATCGAGAACTTTCGGATTCGCTTCAATAAGGTCACAACATCCTTCTCAAGTTCCCCAAAAGAAGAAAATGAGAAGGGGAGAAGCCCATATCCAATATATGCGCACTTAGCCTCATACTTGACACGTTTACGTTGTGCGACCACAGACACCGCATGGCCAGGCACAAAATAAACCATACATGTTTGCGTCAAGAGCGATGACCCAGTCAAATCAACACATACATCAAGCCCTCCGTCCCATGAGTAGAGCAACATATCAGCTGGACGCAAGGGTTTGTCCCTATCTCCACTAAGCCCAATGTCAACTTCTTTACGAGCTGAAATCCCGGATCGAGAACATATGTCAACCAAGGTATCGCGCACCACGTTATGCCGATGTTTAATACCAATAATGCCAGCACATGATACAGCATGGTCCCCATAGATATCCCCGGTAAAGACCCTGGAACAAGCTGGACACGACATCTGAATAGAATATAAAGGAACACCCAATCGTTAGCATAACACACACCGGTAAGTCCTAGCATTCATAGTCTGTCCCAACCCAGAAATCGGGATCACCCTAAGCCAGTCAGAAGTATGATCCTCCATCTGAGATTTCCATAAAGCCATTTGTCGAGTAGATAGAGAAAAAGAGGATCCAGCCGTTTGAGTAACACGCGTGAAATATATATATGCCAGTTTCTTCATAAGTTTGGGGGCAGCGATCTCACTTGGATTACTCAAAAGATCAATCTCCATTTTAACATCAAATGCACATAAAGCGTCATCAAAGGAAGTCCCAGAGGTTACAATACCCGAATGTTGGAGCAGCTTAGTCTGCAAGCTAGCAGATTGGAGTCTTGATGGAAGGAATGCATAGTTCAAGACATCACATGCTGAGTAAACACCAAGCCCCCAAACACAAAAGGGTGGGTGGTGAGCCTCCATTGCCAATCACCAAAACCGAGCCCGAGCGCGGGACAATACGCTCAAGGAGGCAGTGCCACATCAAAAGAAATCGGCACGCTAAAGACCCGGGGAGAACATGTGCGCATAGAAAAATATAACTTGGAAATACCGGCACAAGCACGAAGGAGCAACAACTCACACTAGGGGCCATTAATCTTGGCAACAGCACTTGTAAGCTCAATAGTTTTGGCAACCCTTTTCATAACCAGATCACTACTAAAATCAAAGTCCACACTAGCAGGCCCACCCAGTAATTTAACACCATGCAAAGGTCAGGCGATATTAGGTGGGAAAACACAAGCAAGCCTGCTTCTTGGGTCTTCCTTAGGCAAAAAAACCTCAATTTTATCAACATTGAGGTGCAAACCACGACGAGGTCCATCCATCATAATAAGCTCTAAAACCTTTCCCACAACCAAAGTATCGCCAATAATAGTGCCATCATCTAGATACCAAGCTTGAAAGGAAAGGCTAAAGGAGTCTCTAATCTTGCATACCAAAGGATGTAACACTAAGGCAAAAAGCAGAGGTCCAGTGGATCACCTTGTTGCACACCTTGGTGTGACCATAAGGTATGTTCCCCATAATATAACTTTGGTCAGGTGGAGTAACAAAATTCCACCAGTAGCGAAATAGCAGGACAACGAAGGCGAACCTCTTGTAGCATAACCTCACGATCCACCATATTGAAGGCATTTTTGAAATCTACCAACAACATCGAAATACCCACATCATCTCCACGGTTCTCAATCAGTCGATTCACAGCATGAAGAATAGCCTCCCCTCCTCCTGATACACCAACACCGAACTGTAGGTCATTTAAATAACCATCGGTGGCCAATCATAGAAGCACTGACCTTAGAAACTAGCGCCTCAAATGATCCCACGACAATAGGGCGGATACCACCACTGGCTTGACCAGCGGTGTGAGAGGAGCACTAGCAATATACTCACCAAATGCCCTAGGGCATTTACCATCAAGAAAAGATTCACCACTTGGGTGATAGGCGACTAACTCATCGAAATAGCCACGGTGGCACCACCTGACAATCGAAAGGTCTTTGGCGCGCAAACCATCCCACCACAAGGCGTACCACGAGGGAAACTCTTAACCAAATCAAGAACCGTAGCGGGGAGATGAAGCGAGTGATGATGATCGATAAATATTAAAATAATTATTATTATTATTATTATATAAATATTAAAATTTTAATATTTATATAATAATAATAATAATAATAATAATAATAATAATAATAAATATTCATTATAATAATATTTATATAATAATAATAAAATAATATAATAATAATATTTATTATTATAATATAATAAATATTTATTATAATAATAATAATAAAATAATATAATAATAATATTTATTATTATTATGGTTATTATTAATATTATTATTATTATTATATTTATTTATTATTATTATTATTATATTATTATTATTTACTATTATTAAATTATATTTTTATTATTATTATTATTAAATAATAATATTTATTATTATTATTATTATATTATTATTATTATTATATATATATATATATATATATATAATAAACAAAGCTTTTGAAAACTTGACATGTCATTTAATCCATGTAGACAACCTTGCCACCTCACTAATGCCAACTCATTTAAGTCACCTCACTAATTCCATGTGTATGCCATTAATATTTACATTGGGTTTTCTGGAATGTTAGACTTATTCTCTCAAAAAATCGAACCTCTGCTTTTCTTCAATCTCCAAAATCAATATTATTTCATCTCAATTAATCCAAGGTATGTTTACTTTGCAATTTTTGATTGGATACATTAGTGGAACATGTTCGACCAAAATAAAGGGTTTGATTCATATATATTGTTGGAAATTGTTTATCCAAAATTAGGGTTTAATTTTTCGTACAAAGTTTATTGAATTAATTATATGGGCATGGTTAATTCTCATTTTGTAGAGTATAACAAGAAAAAAAATATACAAAAACTTGAAACTTTTTAATGCATCATTTGTCTTTTGAGTCTAAAGGGTGCTTTTCTATTTGGGTTTGCTTATATAAAGAGCTAATTTGCTCATTGTGTTTGTTTGTTGACGAAAAAAATGCTTGAAGCAGTTTTCAATACACAATTTTAGATTGACACTAGGTTATCTTGAAAACGGGTCGAGTTGGCCTATTATATACTTTTCCTATATATTTTCGGGTCAAACAATTGTTTTTGAAGGTTTATTATTGTTGAATGCAATTGTATTTTCTATGTGAATCTTGGAAACTTAGTAACATAAAAATACCAAGCTGGTTACGATGTTGTTTTCCCTTTACCTAACATATTAGACATGATTGTTTCATCATTATACTATTTTTATATTATTTCACTGTTATATCATCACATTTAGTCTTATTTGGTTTTGAATTTTGAGGTTTGAGCGTTCTTCATGTTTTAAGGCTTACACTCTTATTAGCATGAACAAGGCGTAATGGATACCTAAAACAAATTGCAGGTCTATAGTCAAAAGTCGGAAAGGATTGAAGGTTTTGATATCTGACAAGGATGGTAAAGTTTCAAACGATTGAGCGTTGTTTATCATGAAGTCTACAAAGATTTGATCCGCCATATAGTTAAAATGCTTTATTCTTATTTGTTAGTTTTACCTATCTTATATGAGCTTAATTTAACATTATCCGGTTTGGAGATTCTTGGTTTATTCTTCTTTGTTATTTTTAACATATATTTAATGTTCTCTTTTATATATATTTATTATGGAAATGAACAATATTGTTTGAGAGTTAATATTAGTTGGTTTTATTGTTTTATACTTTTAAGGTTATATTTTCTAAATTTTTGTAAGCCGCCCGTGATTTATCACGGGTTTATAAGCTAATATAATTATATTAGTATTATTATTATATAATTATATTATTATTATTATTATTATTATTATTTTTCGAATTAGTAAGTCAACCAAACATAATAGACAAATTTTATCAATTACTATAATTAACACATTCTAATTCTTCAATTATAATTCATTCAAATTACAATTCTTTCGTTCTTTCTAAAGATTACAATTTCTTCACAACCAAACTAACTTGTTTATAAAACGTAACATGAATGGGCGGGAAGAAATATCCGAACCCGGGTTTAGAAAAGGGGTTGAAAGGTAAACTGATCTCATCAGCAATATTTCCCCAATTTGATTTTATTTGCATAAATTTTGATCTATTGTTATCTCTGTAACGTATTATTATGTGTGTTCCATTACATTATTATTTGCTTGGTGCGTGTTTTAGATTGATGATACTTATAGCTAAAGTTCTAGAAATCTAATTCGTAAGACATATTATTGATGCTTGATGTTTCAAAATGAGATATCTGTTTGATCGAATTCATGATTAATGATGTTTATTACAATCAGAAAGCCGATAAATACTTACCCGAGGCACATTACCTTTGAAGTATGGAAATGTTATACTTTAGGATTTATGTTTGGCACAAGCCAATCGTAGCTACAATTTCTCGTTTTATGTATTCATAGCTAGGTTTGAAAGGGTAGTTTGTACGGGTTGCAGGAAATAGCTGAGCATTGCGTGAGGTTCAGTCCTTGGGGAAGGGACGCATCATGTTCAAAATGGATGCTGGGTTAGGATTGTACTTGAAACCACCCTTCATGTCCAGTGGCAGAACCAGGAAATGAGGATGTGGGGGGCAAAAAATTTTTTTTGACAACAACAACAAAGTGCGGAAGAAAAAACGGATCGTAATGATAAATCGAGTAGTTTTACTTTGAAATGATGTATTTATAAAGCTTTAGAGTGTTGAATGTTGGGTTTTAGTATGTTGGTGGGGGGCAATTTGTGTTTTGGTTGGGGGGCACTTTCGAAAAAAGGTCAAAATTATAAAAAAATTACATTAAAATCTCGACTTTTTCGGCTAGCCATGGGGGCACTTGCCCCTCATTCTTGTGAACTAGATCCGTCCCTGTTCATGTCCATCATGTCTAGTTTTTTCTCATGTTAGAGATCGATATATTGATGACGTACCTAGTGAGATAATTTCACTGAGAAACTGGAATTAGCCAGTGTTTCATGGGTTTAAAAGTTTATCGATATCTGTGTAAGTTGTTTCTCTATGATTTTGCTAGAGTTTCATTGTACTATCTATCGAGTGAGACCTTAAAAAACAAATTTAGCACAAAGTAACTGAACCAATCACATGTATAGAACTCTTTCCTTCCGTGTTTAACATGCTAAATCTTTTTAGGGTATAGGATTTCGTGGCAGGCATGATTGAGTATAATACTTGAATGATATTAAAAGTTATCGTGCTTTCCTGCCTTTTACCAAAAGAGATTTTGGTAGAGACCACATTTTCAAGTGCTATGGTCGCATCGATGTAGCTTTCTAGCTTTTTGTTTGTGGCGATGTGTCGATGTCTTGTGGCTGAGCTATATTGAATGCTTTTCTTCCGGATCTTTCTCCACTCTTCACTAATAGAAGGATCATTAATGCTCTTAAGCTGAACTCTTCCTTTAATTTGTGTCATAACCTCGGCATATTTTTTGCATGTAAATATAAATAGCAACTCAGTTTACCTTTAGATCAGATCCTAGACAACCCTTTGAGGCTGCTTAGTATAAGAGCTTGTTCCGATTTTTGGTTGTATTACAAAAGTTATGGAGAATCTGGGAAGCGATGCATTGTATGCTAATTATAGGAAGATTAAAGCATCTTTCCCATCATTAACTTGTTTTACGATACAGATAAATAGTACTACCATAGTAATATCAAATATCACAGCTTGAAACACAGTATGATAGATATGAAAATCAAGTTATTGGGTCTGTGAACACTGAGCAGGGAGAGCGGTTTTACCTCACTTGATCTTGTTGTAGTACCGGCCTTTACAAGAAGGCCGTAATGCTTCTTTTGTTGTACTTGTATATATTCTAGTCTGTAGCACATACACTTACATCTGACTGATCACTGACACATAATTAAGATAAGTGAGGAGGCGTACTGATGAGGTTTCTGAACTGATACGATGAAAAAACCACGTAAAGTAGCACGAGACCATCATTATCATAGACAGTGACATGTCATTTTTGTACATGGCTTCAGAACATAAGTTCTATACCATTGTGTTTTACCATATCATGGAGGTGTACGTTACTGTCAGTTATCTAGCTTTACCTTGATTCTTGATCTGACAATCTTTCCCCGTTATACCACTCAAAAAGCCGTGGATTTAGAAAGAGCAAAAGAATTAGAAATTACAAAGGTAGAAACAAGAGTTGAGTAATTAAATCACACATGAACAAAGCAGAACACAACTATAGGAATGGATATATTTGTATGTAACGAAGCCCTCTGACTCCCACTTGGTAGCCGGTGTCTACTAGCCAACCACAACATAACAAATAGGTAGTATCACCGATGGGCCTTTAGCCCAGCGGTATGTGTGAGATTGTGAATTCCCCCCAAGGCCCCACCCAAGTGGTTGTTGGCTCAAGTCCTGGCAGGGATAAGTTTGAGATTATATAGTTTAGTGTGTGCAAGTTTGCCTTTCCAAAATAGAAAAGAACAGCATAAGAAATATATACTCCGGAAGTTAAAGTACAAAGATACTACTTACGCATATCTATACTACTTTATAATGCATTTAGGCCTTCTAAAATTAGAAGGCTTAAAAGTCGACTTTTTACTTGCTTATTATGGAAGAATTAAAAAATAAGATAAGGAGCTTGATCATCGAGGTGTGTGTGTCACTTCTCTAACTAAAAATAACAAAAATGGAGCTCTAACAAACTAAAATAAAAAGAAATAATGGGGTGACACGTATCACTTCCTAACTAATTAATCACCTTTATTTTTAAATTTAAATATCTTTTAATCCGTTTAATTTTTTTATGATCTAATTTCACCATATTTTTTAAAATTTTGTGCTCTTTAATTCAACATCCATTTTGATATATTTTTATGAGTTTTCTTTAGTAGTCGAGAAGAAGCGGAGTTGAAAAGAGAGAAACTTACTTGAATTAGACGTAAAAATGAAAAACATTTGTTCGCTACAAAATAGTCATGATGCCATACGCCGCGTTGGCGGGTACCTTCTAGTGTCAATGACGAGTTTGAACTCATAACCACTTAACTAAACAGAACCATTGAGCCAAAAACACCAGTTTAATTGTAGTATGCATACTTTGTGCACTTTGATGCTATCTTAAGAGCCAAGGATTAGCCAAACCAGATCAAGGTGTTTCTTGAGAAAAAGTTGGAAAGGTGCATGAAATTTAGGATTTGGGTGGACTTTTTCACATGTTTTTCTTTTTAGTAGCATTTTTTCTCCGCCACCTTACTCTAGCTTATCCTGTCCGCCTCTCTACAGAGACGGCTACTGTCTTGTGATTAACCTCAAAAGTACTTGCCTTTACTTCTCACTATGATGTACTGATCTTTACCTATGTCAACTCATCTCCAATGATTCGTATTTAAACTTTTTACTTGTTTTGCACACCTTTTTATATGTGCAGAAAAGTTCTGATGGAGTGGGCATGTGACGGTCAGTTTCAAGACATTTTGTGAGCTTTTTATATATGTTACTAAAATTCGTCGGGTAAGTAAACCTGGTGCAGTGATAAATATGTATTTGAAACAGATCGATAAATGATATATATTTATTTACCATGTGATATCACAGCTTGCGGTAGATGTTATTTTGTTACTTCCTCTTGGAACTCTTAGAATACATAGTAATTGACCTAGACACCATGAATAAAGAAAATAGACACGTGTCACTCATTCTAGAAAAAGTCTGAGGAGCTTGAGATGGAAGGGTTTGATGATTCGATTCCAAGGTAAGCAGTGTGGCTATGCATATCATCTGGGTCTCTTAAGTCAGGGTAGGTGTCATTTAGCTGCAACTCAGAGACCATCTGGCGAAGTTCTGAGACTTCCTGTTTAAGCTGAGCATTCTCTTGTAGAACCTGATCATGTGTCCCTGAGAACTTATTAAGTTTGTCAACAAGTTGGTGATTTTCATTACGGAGCCAAACAACTTGTGACCAAAGTTCGTCTAGGTGCTTCTGTTTGCGCATGCGAGATCTGCGTGCTGACTCTCTATTAGATATCATTCTTCTCTGCTTCCTCTCATTGATGACACTTAGCTGTTGCTCATCTGCTTCATCAGAAGTTGAGTTGCTCCTGAAATACATGGATTGCATATTCATTTCTTGATATTGAGGGTGCATGTGAATATTGTAGAAAGGGTTCAAGGGCTCATTAGCATTAAACTGCATAACTGGATTTGGATTTCCAGGAATAAGGTAGTGTGAATCAGTAAGCTCACTGGCTTGCATGGTTATAATCTTTATGTAATGTTTGGCTAGAATTAGGTAGGGGATAGTATTATAAATTGGAATCAGGTTGAAGTTGTTATTACTTATTGGAAGGCAAGGAGAACATGATGTAAGGACTTTTTATAGTAATCGAAAAGGTTGAAAGGGTCCCATCATTATCATCTCAGAGTAGAAGCATAAGACTCATTGTGGACGAGTAGGGTACCATGTCTTCAGTACTGTTACATATATGAGGTGCGGTTACTGTTTTTTTCTAATTCACACATCATTGTCTACTCGGGACTTGAACATGTGACTCCATGGTTGGCGAGCCACCCTTGATAACACATTACGGTTAGGGAAAGGCTGATGTTACGTACGGTTACTGTTATATACTTATATACATGTCCTACATCTGATTCACATCCTTTTGACATTAACGAGGCATGTGCCCCTTTTTGGTCATGGATTGGTCAACTGAATACATGATTGTCCCGATATATTTTTTTTAGCCAATGCTGAGCATACTATTTCTATTGTGGATAGAATTGCATATCTTGAAATATGCTGTCATCACTCATCAAGGGTGGTGGGGATGGGAGAGGGTGCAGTGGAAGTATAATTAATCAATGGGAACTTTAAGGTGAAATTAAAGCAATCTAATTAAAGGTGCTATTTGCTAGACAGAGCCGGTATGAAATGGTTTCTAGTCTTTGGCCAACGATAGCTTTGACCTAGCAAGAAATTTTAGAAGGCAGCCCCTTTTCTTTAAGTGGAAAGATTATTAACATGACGACTCATTCACAAGGATATTAGTAAAATAATTATTTTTCTTTTTTATACTGGATTGCTAGGAATCACGGCTTCATGTAACGCAGTTAGGAACCAATCAGTGGGACATTATGGTTAAATTTGGTGTTTCTTAGTCATTATTTCATTAACTTAACCCACAATGGCAAATGATTAGTTTTCAGGGCCATTTTCGAAGAAAAAAAAAGGCAGCACCTTTAGCTGTGATTGGTAAGTGGTCAAGCTAGTTGAATTGTGATGTGATGTATTACCACATAATATCACCTCTGAATGTTTTCAAAACCATGTAAACTACTGTTTCTCATGGATCCTACTAATATAATATTTGTCGATTCAAAAGTATTAAAATAGTTAAGTGGTTATGTTTGGGATATAAATGACGTGACTAATTACGGTATGACGAAGTAAATAGTAATTATTATTCTAATAATTGTTAAACATTGATTTTGCCCTTGTGAATAATCACTAGTGAATAACTATATTGATGCACTTGGAAGTTTAGTTGAACTGAGGAAATGCTTTTTTTGTGAAACCGTATCGAGTAGACTAAATGGTCAATAAAAGTTATATCATTAGACAGATATAGACCTGCTCTTTCTTGTCCTGTCCTTGAATAAATCTTTCGATGTTCCATTTTTTTCTCTTGTTGCTCCACATATGGCATATTGGAGTATCATTTCGTCTGTACGAATCTGTGTCTGTTAGAGTGGAAGATTAGAATTTATAGCATAATGCGGATGTTGATACACAAAGACACAGCTCATGTGGGGTCTGTATAATACACCATGATCATGCAAGAATTTTCGAAGGTAGAAAATATCTTTCCTGAGTGGTCAGATAATTTCGCAGTGGATACAGCTTAAAAGCTACTCGAGATTGAATTTCTAGCTGGATGAGATTAAAATTACTATTTACCATGACCATACAATGTGTGGCTTGTAAAGGGTCTGAAATAAATGATTGAGAGTATAAAAGAAAATCTCCCCTGACTCCCCACCTTACTATAAAAATTTTGTTGTTTTCTGTAATATGCTTTTACATTCTTGAGGTGCCCATTATACCCTTGGATGCCAAAAAGGCCAGTCACAAGTGCTGAAGAGAAAGCCAAGGAGACTATGAGAAAGTAATATTGACAGGATTAGGACAGCGCCCTTAACATACGGACTGCGTATCACACAGAGGGTGCTTGATTTAACACGAGCCCCGATTCTTTAGGTAGCACACTCAGTCTAAACACCACCCCCCTATAAAGTAATAGTAGTGCTAGACTAGTAATTATAAAGCAGAAAATGATAATTCTTTGCTGAAATTGCCATTAGTGTCAGGTGGCGTTATTTGTAAAAAAAAATTGCAACTGTTTCCCATAAAGTTAATATGTAGCATTCTACTTAGTTCTTTGCCATTTAGATTGAACATTGCTCAGACTATCTTAATTAAAATATAACCTTTTAACATGTTAATCATGTGTGTTTACAGTCTTGCATTATCCTCATATAGGAGTATATCGAGTAGAGTGACTGCTAGGCTTCTGGTGCATGATACATTCTCCTTTAATGGGGTCTACTAACGAGCGCGCATGGGTGAAGTGAGCACCAACACTTTTCTCTCTTCCCCGACCTGTCAATCCAACAGTAAAGTTCACAGAAAGCCTTTTTATTAGTCTCAGGTGCTCATATTACTATGATAGAAGGCTACTTCAGTATCTTGTGGATATCATCACTTTTAACCCCATTTGTGCACCACTCGAGTGACCTCATATTATTCTTCAATAAGAATGAGAGGGCACACCACACGATTTCCATATGCCCATCATGTATTCTGTATCAAGTTCTTATCCTTTGTCTAGTGCCTGCGTCACACCAACTTTCTGTTTCTTTATTTCACTCATACACAGAAAAAGCGGCATTCAGCTGATCCAGTAGTGCTTGGACCTTTCATATATAAAGTTAGAGACATTTTAAATGCGGATCGCTTATAGTATCCGTGCAAATAATGACACCTATATACAAATCCTAGGTGTATTTAGGACCATTCATCTTTCGGTCTTTTAGAACACCAAATATTGTTTTACCTGTCCGTTTCCATCATAGGACTAACCGATAGATCTAAGCATGTGTTTTAGTGCATAGGAAGTGTTAATAAAGGTTTATGTTTTAGTATGTAGTATGTGTTTAATTAGTCTGTTCTATATGTGCTAGCTTACGAAACTGCATCCCTAGTTTTTTGGTACCCCACCCATAACTTCATATGGTAAAAGTATTATTTGCTTTCTTAGCAGTGATCTTGTTCTCAATTAGTTAAAGATATTGTTTATGTTGATGTCTCTTCCTAAATGATTAACATTATGACTGAGCTTGTGGACAAAGTACAATGCATCTACTGTGTTTTATGGCTTCCAAAACCTGTAAATCCCACCAGACAAAATAAGTTGTATTACCTCATCCTCTCTTTTTCTCCCCATAAATGTGTAGGGTTAATTCAGAACCTGCGCATAGTATGTTATGTATCCACCAATTCAAAATTAATTTGCCTGTTATTTGACAAAAACGAACAATCCTATCTGATAATTAAGCTTCCTGTTGTGCAAATTTAGACTATAATAGATCCGCATTTGCATGGATACTATGAGAGATCTGGAACCCGCGCAAAGTATGTAATGTATCCACCATCTTAGTTACAGCTTGTACTTATAAAAAATGATTAAGTGTATATATGTATAGTTAAATGCAAGGTAGTCGTTATATGTTGTGTGATTGGTGGAAGGAGGATAAGCTTCTGATCACCACCTGAAACTGCTTTTGATTAGTTGTAAAAGTATGCAAATTATTTGCTACTTGTTTATATTAATAATATAAAGTGATATTTGGAGATGTGTTTTTTGTAAAGACGCATTGCTTCAAATATGCTTACGTACCGTACTTACAATAAAGTCTTGATCCACTATGATCATGGATAATAAAGCTCTTTTGTTTGTTTTGAGCAAATTGTTCATTTTATTATGAAAATGAAATGAAAAAAAAAAAAAAAAAAAAATTACTACTAATTTCTGAGATGACATATTTATCAATGTTATTGTAATTGTGGCAAGTATCTTAAAAATTAGTCGTGTTTCCTGTTTCGGGTGCTATTACATTTTTCAGATGCAACTATATATACAAAATTCGTCAACATGCATCTCGTCCTAGCCAACTACCTATTTAGCTACTTATCGCAAAAATGTTCTAACATCACAACCCTGCGACATTGGAATTACATTCTTCTCCTTTAAACTTAACGTTCTCCATGTAAACTGGCAGGAATGATCTAATGCTAGTGAAGTCTGTTAGAATTTAATTGGGGTATGTGTGTGCGGGGTAATAATCAAATAATCCTGATTCTCTAAATCGTGTAGAGATCATTTTCTTATTCAAGTATTTCGACCCTATATTCCCTGGGTATCACGAAATCCTCAATTAGATAATTCAAAGAATCACACTTTGTTTCTAAGCACGAGAGAACAAAGCAATACTGAAAGTTGTCATGTGTGTTATGTTTGGAAGAGATTAATTCTGTCATATAAAACATACCCGAAAGTTGGTTAAAATGTCCTCGTCAGACTTGGCTCAATGTCTCTTTGACATTTCTGTTTTTCTCGTTTTTTGCGTGAATCAACGTTCTCATCGTCAATATATTGTTGCTTGTCGTGTTGGTGATTATCCCAACATGAACTTGGTTTAATGATTTTTTTCAATATATGGGGTAAAATGTTCTCTTATATAAACTGCATACCTAACCACACTCACAGATGAAGCACAATTAGATTATCTGCAAGTAGGATCAATCTAGCTAGCTAGCTCGACTGAAATCTTCTTAATTTCCCACTGTGCATCACCATATATACCTCTTAGCTATAGTAGCGTTTGATCCAATGAACCCTAAATGAAAAGATTTGGCCCCTCACAATGATCATGTAGTTGACTACCTGCCTACATTGTTTGACTCTATAATAGTTGCAATCATTACTCAAATGGACTAAATATAGAAGGTGAAAGCCACCCTGAGTAAGGCTTAATCAAGTTAAATCAACTGCGTTAATAACTCAGTGATAATGAGTAGTATTTTTTTCATGTTTTGAAGTTCCATATGATAATTCTTATTTGATCAACTTGATACTTGATTTGTGACATTTTACCCATGCTTTGTACCCACACTAGAACTGAGAAGAATAACGAGGACTCTAATCTGATTGACTACTCTCAAATCAATAGAGATATGCACCCTCAACTATGAACCTTGATAATCTTTTAAAGATACTTACGATACTCCTTTTGTCTTGTGTCACAACAAAAGTACAAATGTCGACTTGATACTTTGCCTGTATAATCAAACTGTTTTGGTGACAAGAGATACAACTGTCAGTTATATGCATAAAAAATTATTTGGTGACATCACATATCTATAAGCAGTCCCTTTACCTTCGGGTAGTGAATGTCTACGTCCTACCTCCCCTCTGGCGGGATTGGATATTGTTGTTTTACATATCTAGCTTGTCGCTACTGAAAGTTTTCAAGGCTGGTGGATTAGGCGGTGGTTATTTAGATCCGCGGTTTCAGGTTGTTGTTGGAGTTTTTGTGCATTGTGGTAAGATCGTGATGCAAGTGATGTTTGTTTTCAGGGAATTGAAGTTTAAGGTTAGGTCATGAGTGCTTTTTATGAAGTCGCACCGGGAGCTAGTGCTTGCTATCTGAGTTTGTTTTGGGTCAAAATGGTCAAGCGAAGAAGGGTCAATAGGTACAGTCAGAGAGGCATTGGTTATCAACTTGTGGGTCATACAGTCACAGGAAGAAATACGTTCGTCAACCGTTCTTGTATGTCACAATGCCACCACTCGATATACTAGTGTGACCGAAACTGTTTGATTGAGGTTTCAGTGGGTTTTGTCTCATTTGAACGTGTCATGGTTTGGTCTTTTCACCCGTTTTCATGCTAATTATTGGGTGATTGCCCTTAGTCATGTGCTATGTTGGGTTTGGATGACACGAGTTTCCTCCTTCTACCGTGGAGTAGTTTTCGAGTCATTGTTGTTGCTGGATGGTATCGTTGGAAGTAGTTGTAGCTTGTTAATTAGGGTGGTCTTTGTATTTTTAGAGTTGTGCTGATGTTGTAATTCTAGCTTCTTGCAAGTGTATATTTAATTTAAGAGGAAATTATGCCTACTTTTCTATGCAGTCAATTACCTTTTGTAAAAATGAAAAAAAATTAAAATTTTTTACAATTAAACTCCATTATATCACATATACATGTTTCCTCTCTTTTTTTTTTACAAAAGAAACTAGTAAATTGCATGCTTAGAATGATTTCTTTAATTTAATTACGTATTATTGTCTTTCAAAAGAAATAGCTCAATGTTATTACCAAATTAAACGTTGTATTTTGTAATTGTTACACCATGTCTTTTGTATCTAATCCGATAAATTGCTCTTTTGCAGGGTTGTAATCGAATCATGAATCGTTCGTAAAAAGTTCGTTTATATTTGTTTATTCATTAAATGAACGAACATAATAATAATTAAATGAGCGAACATAACAAAAATATTATCCGTTTATTTATGTTTTTGAACGTCCGATTATCTGTTCATTAACGTTCGGTTATATTCATTTATTTTTTTATATTCGTATACATTTCTTTGTATATTTTAATAAATTTTATATTTATTTTTCTACGTTCATTTATGTTCGTTCGTGTCTTAAAAAACGACATAAACGAACTTGAAAACCCTTGTTTCTTAATAAAAGAACACAAACAAGAAAATTCATCCATTTATTAGTCTGATTAAAATTTAAAAAACGAAGATGAAAAAAGCTCCGTTCATATGATTCATTTAAAGCCATATAGTTAGGGGACCTCCAATGTTATCATCAAACATTACACTAAATTTGGTGTAAATGGAGCATCTTTTTAAAGTATGTTTGAACTAAATTTAGTGTAACTCCATTATATACACTAAATCCTATCACCAACTTGTTTTCATATTCTCTTGAATTTTTTTCATTAGATAAAAATAGTATTACATGTATAAGTTACTAGAAATATCATCATCTCAGCAATTACAAGTAAATTTTTATAAAATCTAAATAAAATTAGTAAGAAATATATATATATATATATATATATATATATATATATATATATATATATATATATATATATATATATATATATATATATATATTAGGCTCATTTTAAAGTTATTGATGAGATCTTTCCAAAATGTATTTTATAAAAATAAATCAAACTTTCATTTGATTATTTGAAAAACAGGAACAAAACTAGAAAATAAAAAATTGGTGCAAGTATTTGGTGCAACATCAAATTTGGTGTGAAATTGCATTCCCTAGTGTATCACACCAAAACTTGCAACAAATATGATGTCTTGGTTGGAGTGAATTTTTCTAACAAGACACCAAATTTGGTGGGATGGTGCATACATTGGATAAGTTCTCAGTAATTAACTATGTCAATCGTTGCAGTTTTAATGGAGTAGAGAAATAATATACGAAGTACAACTTTTCTGGTCCTTATCTTTAGGAGTCTATATGATCCATTTATTTGCAATCAAAACACCATTATAACATCAGCATGAGGAGGCTCCTGCACCAAACCATGTTTCCTAAATAATAATTACACGCATCAAATATAAGCTACAGTTTGTGATGAAATAAAATCTTGAGTGTGTAGTGGGGCTGCCGTGTTTTTGGATTTATATGGTATGGATGAAAACCAATAACATTATGATTTTAAAAGGACCTTTGGTGATTTTTCTTTTGAAATTAAGGGCTCGTGGACTTTCGACAACTTTTGAAACTTGGGGACCTGAACCGCCAATTATGCAAACTTAGCTCATTTTTCATCCGATTTTGAACATTTTGCATCCGAAACATATAAAATGCAATTTTGGAATAATTTTGATGCATTTCGAGCATTTTTAAACGCTTTAGTCAGATTGACCCAAAATAATGAAGATTTACACACTCATCATCTATAACATTAGCGGATAGTAGATCCGCCGAGGCATAGAAAATTCTCCTGGGGAAAGGATCGGACACATCCGAACCGGGTGTGCATGGCAAAAGGTATGGCCCCGGTCAATAAAAAGAATGCCTTTTCCAACCTTTCACCGATAAGATCTCTTGAAAATGCACCTATGCGCTGCTTACCATCCCGTCATAAAAGTGAACCAATGACCTTGTTTATGAAACTTAAAAAGCCCAAACAACAAGTCGCTGGGAGTACATGAAACTATAATAGTGTAACCCTATGTCTTGATATATGTTGGAGTGAATATTTTCTAACAAGACACCAAATTTGGTGGGATTTATCACCATAATCAAGTATATTTATCTAAATCAAACTTGCTTGGATTTGATGGACCCTGAGATTGGCCCGCATCCCGAGCGGATGTTCGACATTTGAGCGAAAGGAATGATCACGCCTAAAAACTAAAGAGGAAAAACTAGAATAGTCGGAGAGCAAATGAAATCGCCAAATAACGCAGAGGACTATAAAAAGTTACGATGGTAAAAATGAAGAGGAACAAGCGATTATGCAGGTAGTCGAGTCCGTTTCGTAGATGATGGATCCTCACCACACAAAGAGCGCCAACCGCCACGTGTCCTAACGCTGAGGCATCACACCGCCACGTGGTCACCGACGGCATAACCTCGTGACAAAAAAAAAAAAAAAAGGTCACCAAAGAAGAAAGAAAACGGTCGAGAACAACATACTCCCAATATCATATAAATGCTTCCATTAACATGTCCAGATGTCCCAACATACGCAAACTCCCAAGATATTAGAAAATGTCAAGCACCTAACTCTATCATTAAAATGATCATACAATCTTCCTGGATAGAGCATTCCATTCATGCCGGAGGGTTAAACACAACCCTAGATAACATCACTATGTATATAAGGATAGGAATCTTGGTCGAACCATCATTCCTTACTGCAGATTTAATCCAAACAGAAGAAAGCTCAACTCGCCTACAAAAGAGTCACTATCGCCCACGTCCGGTGAGGACAAAACTCGTGATCTATAAACCAACACTGCAGAATCGTTACTCCGACATATTATCATACTCAATGGGCTTAGGGATAAACCCCGAGGTTAACGCTGTTGCCTTTGTTACGCATCAAATATCTAACCGGAGCTGACCAAGGATTATCAAGGTTTGTTAGGTAATTACAACTTTTACCTCAACAACTTGCAACAAATATGATCTTGGTCATGGTTAACCACTTGTACAGAAGTTTTCACTGCTGCATTATTGTCACTAGTACTCTACAAGTACCAGATGTACTCTACAAGTACTATGTGTACTTAGCAAACTATTCTCAAAGATTTGACAATATTAATCATACAAAAAATTACACGTTTGGTCCTTGTGGTTTGCTCAAATTTCATACTTAGTTCCTAAGTCGTTTTAATTACACCAAAGATACTTATTTTTGAAACGTTGCACTCATTTAGTCCTTATTTTGGATGGGCCGTTAGTTTATCCGTTAAGTGTTTGCACCGTTAGTCTTTTCGTTAAATTTTTTTGCACCGTTAGTCTTAATTTTTTAAAATGAATTAAAAACTCGTTTTTATTCGTTTTCGTCCATCTTTTTTATGCTTTCGTTCATTTTTTATTACGTTTTCATCCGTTTTTTACGTGTTAGTCAAATTTTTTACGTTTTTGTCATTTTTTTTACGTTTTCGTTTTTTTACGTTTTTATCCTGTTTTTTTACGTTTTTAAACGTTTTCATATGTTTTTTTTACTTTTTCAATTTTATACGTTTTTATCCGTTTTTTAAGTTTATGTCCGTTTTTTACGCTTTATTCCCTTTTTTTACGTTTTTGCCTTTTTTTTTACGTTTCGGTCCTTTTTTTATGTTTTCATTCGTTTTTAACCGTTTCATATGTTTTTTTTACGTTTTCGTTTTTTTATACGTTTTTGTTCATTTTACGTTTTCGTCCATTTTTTATGTTTTGTCCGTTTTTTTACGTTTTTAAACGTTTTCAGCTATTTTTTTACGTTTTCATTTGTTTTTAAACGTTTTAGTTCGTTTTTTACGTGTTCGTCCATTTTTTTACGTTTTCGTCCCTTTTTAGGTTTTCGTCCGTACTTTTATATTTTTGTCCTTTTTTATATTTTTGTCCGTTTTAAACGTTTTCGTTTGTTTTTATACGTTCTAGTCCCTTTTTTATCGCCATTTGTTTTTACGTTTTGACTATTTTTACGTTTCATTTGTTTTTATGTTTTGTCGCTTTTACATTTTCGTCCGCTTAAAAATTGACGAACGGACAAAACGTAAAAACCAACCAAACATAAAAACAAACGAAAACGGATAAAAATGGACGAAAACGTACAAAAAAATAGACAAAAGCTTAAAAATAATAGACAAAAACGTAAAAAAAATTAGACAAAACGTAAAAAAAACAAACGAAAACGTAAAAAAATTGAAAACGTTTAAAAACGGACGAAAACGTAAAAAATGACTAAAATGGACAAAAACCTAAAAACAAACCAAAACGTAGAAAACAGACAAAACGGATAAAAAAGGATGAAAACATTAAAAAAACAGACTAGAACGTATAAAAACAAACAAAAACGTAAAAAAAATATATGAAAACGTTAAAAAAATGATGAAAACGTAAAAAAACAGTAAAAAAAGAAAAAAAATAAGATGAAAACGTAAAAAACGGACGAAAACATAAAAAAATGACGAAAACATAAAAAAGTCAGATGAAAACGTTAAAAACGGACGGAAACAGAAAAAACGGACAAAACGTTAAAAAGGACGAAACGATAAAATGAACAAAATATAAAAAAGCAGATTTAAAACGTAAAATAGAGTAAAACGTAAAACAAACGAAACGTAAAAAACAGAATAAAACGTAAAAAAACAGACAAAACCGTATAAAACAAATGTAAACACAAAAAAACAGATGAAAACGTAAAAAATGGAAGAAAACGTAAAAAAAGGACAGACGTAAAAAGTCGATGACAACGTTTAAAAACGGATGAAAATGTAAAAAATCTATGGACGAAACGTAAAAAACGGACGAGAACGTAAAAATACCGACGAAAACGTTAAAAACCTACGAAAACGTGAGAAAACGGACGAAAACGTAAAAAACGGACAAAAACGTAAAAAAGATTGACGAAAACGAATAAAAACGAGTTTTTATTTCATTTTAAAAAATGAGGACTAACGGTGCAAACAATCTTAATGGAGGGACTAACGGTGCAAATTATTAACGGATAAACTAACGGTCCATCCAAAATAGGGACTAAATAAGTGCAAGGTTTCAAAAATAGGTATCTTTGGTGTAATTAAAACGACTTGTGGACTAAACATGAAATTTGAGCAAACAACATGGACCAAACGTGTAATTTTTTCTTAATCATAAAATGTACTCTATTATTGTTCCAAATTTTTGAAAGGGTGCTATGCACACCATTAAAAGTGATGTGCACATTACCAATCATGCATAGTGTTGCTGTACTGTGTGAATTATTGGTGTAATTTAGTGGTGAAAAAATCAAAAAATTTGGTGCGCATATCAACACTTATTTTTTAAGGGTAATTCTATACACACCGGTTTGCTTGTAACTTATAAAGGTGCAAGAGGTTTTGTGTATACAAGATAGTGCATTATATGAGTGTTGCTATAGCCGGTAACAGTGATGGAATCGGAAAAATAGCTTGTAAAGGGCAATTTTTTTTATTTATATTTATTATTATTTATTTTTTCATTTTGATAATAAAGAATAAAATACCAAGAAAAACTAGGATCGAGTTAGAGATGAATGATTTATAAGGTTTTAAAGTGTTGAATGTTGGTTTTACTATATGGGTGGTGGCAATTTAAGTTTTGAGTTAAGGGCACTTTCAAAAAAGATCAAAATTTAAAAATAAAAATAAAATAAAATCTCAACTTTTTTGACAAGTCATGGTGGCATCGACCCTCGATAGTTAACCATGGATCCGTCCCCGGCTATAGCAATGTCTATTTTTTAGGTACATTTTCAACTATAATATCCATTCTTTGTGTACTAAAAAGATAGGAAATTTGCATTTTTATGTAACAATATGACTTATTTTAATTTTACTCATTTTTATGTTATATTGCTATAAATATGATTTTTTTCCCTAAATGTTAAGATTACTTTTAGCATTGTGTACTTTAATATATTAAATACATATGTTTTGTCTGTTGAATGTCTGACGGCTAACTGCAGTTACGTTTGTAGCTTATGCAACTACCCATAAGTTACTAAATCTATCTTTTTCATCTATCAGATTATTTCGAAGTGCAACGACAAGTGCGATCAACTCCGATTTTATTGCGTACCTAATGCGAATTCAATTTTCTAGAAGCTACTGCTTCCTCAATCTGTCTCTTGAGGTGATAACAATCATTCGTGTTATGGCCCCGATCTCCATGGTAGTCACAAAAATTATTCATGTTTCGTTTCTATAGAGGCTCGGTCATCAGAGGAGGAGGAGGAGGAAACTCACATTATCCATAGCTAATATCTCTTTCGGGGTCTTGATCAAGGGGGTGAAAATATCTTTTTGGCGTAAGGAGCACACGTTCACATATTTCTTTCGTACCCTCTTCGGTTGTTTCTGTTTCTCGACCCATTCTCCTTGTTTGAGTATGATGTCTTCTCCGTTCCCTTGCCACCTTATGAATCTTAACAGCGTTTGTCGTACGTTGCCGTCTCACCTTTGATGAATGCTCTCACCATTCCCCACATTTCATCCTCAGTCTTAGGGATCTTATCATTGAGCTTTTTAGTTGGCTCTGGGTGTCCATGTCCCATGCATGAAAGCGGATATTCTCAATATCGGAGGTTCCCCTTTATTGTGTACACTTTCGTCCTTGAAACGATCCATAAATGCCTGGATCCCCTATTCGGATTCCGTTGGATCTCATGAATTTTGGTCGGATCTTTGCGTACTTTTTCGCCTGCGAACTCCTCCAATAACTTTTTACTCAATTCTTCAAACCCATCTACACTTTTTTGGTCCAAGTCATTGGACCCATTCCTTGTTGACCCTCCCAGATGCTGATGAAACATTTTGCACCATATTGGCATGGGTCATTCTTCATGTTCGGCCGAGGCAGAGAAGATGTTGATATGATCTTCCGGATCTTTGTTTTCTTCGTGCACACGAATGTTCCAGGGGAGCTTTGCCCTCTGATGGTATCTGAAGCCCGTGATCCTATAAGTGAAGGGTGTGGGCGTGGGACGCCTGTAAGGTGTGCTCAAGTCCTCCGAACTATCTTCGAACATGATGTCGTGCTCTAACTCCGAGTTGTGCTTCCTTCTTGGAGACCTTTCAGAGCGAGACCAAGACCTTGTCGTGCTTCTGGTTTTGGGCCTGCTTCGACCTTCTGATTTGACCGATCGGTGAGACATGGATTTAGACTTTTGCTTTGAAGCACTCTTCCGGTACTTTCGAGCAGACTTGCTTCGACCTTTACTCCGGGCAGACTTGGACGACCCACCGAAGGAATTTCCCTCATACTTCTCGACTGAGGAACTTCTCCAAGAGTTCTATGATTCCTCAATTTCTTAATCTCCGTAAGAGAGCCTCCGAGGTGTTGCCTTTTCTTTACCACGGTTATCAAGCTCCTTGATCATAGTCCGCAATAGATCTATTTTTTCTTTCACATAGGCCGGAGAAGGCCCTTCCTAAACAGGTCTGGTGGGAGCGGAGAGTCCTCCCTGAGGAGTTTCCTCATTCCCTTGTTCCTCGTTGTTCAGGTGAGCACCTTCTTCCGGATGAGGTGTCCCCATACAACCGTCTATTACTTAGGATTAGTATATTGGTATAAGGGTCTCACACATGGCGCCAAATGTTGAAGCAATTTTTTGTAACCACTTCTTTAACCCTTCGACCTAGGAGATTAATGTTAACTCCTTCGTCTTTGAGCTGAAATAAGAAAGAACACAACTAGCTCGCCCCGGGGTTTTAACCCGTAACCAAGCTCCCGCGTGAGAATAAGTATATGCTTGGTATGAAATAAGTTATAATATAGGGAGATGAAGAAATAGTCTATATCGGAGTATGAGAGTGTGTGTCGTTCAACTGAGTGAATGACCCTATTTATACTACCTGACCTTGACTCCAAGACACGAGTATTGTGGAGGTTGGATTGTCGCTAGGCGCAGCGAGTAAATCGTTGTTGATTGTTAGGCGCTGCCTTCGGATGCTATCTTGTCACGATGTCGCGAGTGGCCATTGTGGACCACTCTGTTCCATTCGTATGCTATCGTACAGCAGCTGTCACCTAGTACATCTTAAGTTCCGAAGTAGTCTTAGCTCTCTATATCATTACCTCCGGACCTGAAGTGGCTTTCGTCGCCTCAGCTACTCCATAGAACCGTTCTAACATGATCTATTACTTATTTATACTTTTCCCATCTTAGTGGCTCAAGTGTATCTCCTCCTAATTATTCGAACGAGACTATACCTCATCACTAGCCGAAAGATCACAAACTCCTTTCGACATCATCCGAAAACTTTTTAATCCTAGCTCCAAAATTTGATCATTACAAAGTTGTGTAATTGGCTCTTTGGGTGTAATAAGAGGCAGATGACGAACACTGCTGTGATTGATGATTTTAACGAGTGTGAAAACCCGCGCGATGCAGCGGGATTACTTTTGTAGACGTGAATTTGGATAGGGACTATTTTTGCCAAATTGCTATAAAGGACTTACTTTGCAGCGACACTTAAACCTTAGGGACTATTTTTGCCAACTTGGACTTACTTTGCAACGACGCTTAAACCTCAAGGCTTATTTTTGCCAACTTGCGAAAGTTGGCAATTAATGTTTGGACACGTGTCATGTGAAGAAACTTTGTCTTGACTAATAGTATATATGATAATAAGGTTTCGTTAAGATAAAGAAAAGAATCTTATGGCGCATTTATGTTTTTTAAACCTCGCTTCTCCCTTTTGCCCCGCATATCATTTTTTTTTTATATATCTTTGACTATTAGCACGTAATCAAACTAATCATCTAGATTGTATTATTTGACATGGTTTTTTGTGTTTTATATATATATATATATATATATATATATATATATATATATATATATATATATATATATATATATATATATATATATATATATCTTAGTTGAATCTGACAAATGATGCGATAAATATACTTATATAATAAATATAGTAAATGAATTCTAACCCAACTCTTCTGATTCCTACCATTTAGTGAATTCATTTCACAACACTCCAAATGTATATTTGTTAGTTGTATGTGTTTGTTTGGGTTTTCCTATCTTTCCGTAACATCATTATTCCCGCATATAAAAACTTTCACAATCTTCTTACCCGTCAAACACTTTCCCAAAAGTAAATGATTTTGAAAAATAAAGTTTGTATTGATTGAAATAAAGGTTAAAGTTATAAAAATTTGAATCATAAAAATATATCAAAATAGATGTTAACTTAAAGAAGCGTAAAATTTTTAAAATATGGTGAAATTAGATCATAAAAAATTAAACAAATTAAAAGATATTTAAATTTAAAATAAAGGTGATTAATTAGTTAAGTGTCGTATGCACATTTATTATCGGATCTCCTTATTTTAGTTTGTTAGAAATCTTTTTTTGTTATTTTTAGTTAGAGAAACGACACACACATATCAACGATGATTGGGCTCCTTATTTTAATTTTTTGTGTTCACAACTTAAATCTTTATATAGTAGTATAGATATAGATAATCAACTTGCTTATTGTGAAACGTAATATCGGCATGTGTGGACTATATTTTGAGCGACACGACTAAGATCAGATTAGCTATATTGCTTAGTGTCTACCAGGTTATCAATCATCTTAAACATACAATAATTCATATAAAACAGTGTACAAACCCATTTCATTACAATTATTATTAGGATTATGATTATTTATCATCACTTGATTGTTTCCAAAAATGCACACTCAAACACCAATTCAATATATCTCAAACTCATAAGTCCAAATTCACATGGTAGTGTAGGGGTATTCACATTCGGTTTTAACCACAGGATCCACAAAGTTTGATCCACTTTGAATTCGGTTATGTCCAATTTCGGATTTGCCATTAAGGTTTCAATCTAAACAACCAGAACCGAATAACCCCAGAAACCCAAGAAACCCGAAACCTGAACGGATGAACACCCACAGGTAGGGAACCAATTAGGGGTGTTGATCGGTTCGGTTATCGGTTTGTTCGGTTCGGTTAATTCGGTTAAAAAAAAATTTAGGTCAATCCGAGAACCGAACCAAATTCAAATTCGGTTTTCGGTTGGTTCGGTTGAATTTAATTGGTTCGGATTCTTGGGTTGGCCGAATAACCCGAATTTCACTATTTTTAAGAAAAATTAATAATTACATAAATATTTAGCAAAAAAATATATTTCAAGCATAAAAGTGTTTATTATATTATGATAACCTTTTAATAGTATTTATTTATATATAAATATACATAAAATATATAAATATATATAAAATATATAAAAATTATATATATTTATATGAATTCGGTTTCGGTTCAAAATGCCAAACCCATAACCAACCCGAGAACCGAATTAGTAGTTTGGTTCGGTTCGGTTTTAGCAAATTCGGTTCTGTTATTTTCGGTTCGGTTCGGTTTATTCGGTTTTTTCGTTAACCCCTAGAACCAGTGATGTTCCAACTTCCAAGAAACAAAACTCTCTGAAACCACAAGCCCATTAACCTGTATCATGGCCCAGAACTACCATGGACCACTCCCAATATAAGAGATTAGGAGACAACTGTAGTCGAAATAAAGTGTTTCCTGTAGAAGGTACCCAGGTATTTCAAAAACACTCTGGGTAAGACAAAACTCATGTTCATCTTACAGTTAAAGGAAGCTAGTAAACATGCATTGAGGTCGGGACTCATGACTATATGGACAGTACGTCGTGTTGATCACACCTCGTGACTTGTATAGTTAAAAAAGCATTGTAGTCTGATAGTAACGTTTGATAAGGATAAGATAATAATTTCACCATTATAACAATCATTCAAAGAATTATAAAGTGATTGCAACCAGGTATAATATCTCAGAACTTAGTTTTAGCTGGCATAAAAATGTAAAAATCAAATTAAGATTCCTTTCAGTTTCCGCTATAACACTTGAAAAGTCAAATACAAAATTGATTTAGAACATTAAGATTATAATCCTAACCATATAACTGTTACTGCTGTTTCATGGTCTCATTTATAGACCAGATAGACTTCATATTCAAAAGTCTGGAACTCTGGATCTTAAAAACTCTTAAGCTAATTTCTGGAATATTTGCAATAATATAATAATATTAGAATCAAAATACTTTCTTGTGATCCACAAGGTAAGATTAATATTTAATATTCCATCTAACTATTCACAAACCTTTTTCAGTTTCGGAATTCTACACACCATACTGTTTCCTGAACATCTGTCAACTTCTGTTACCTCTTTTTATCTATTGAATAAACAATCAACAAGTGAATAGCCCTACTTGATAAAAGCCTCAATCTACCTCAAGATTAATTCAAAACAACTCCAAGTGTTTTTCTTAAATGTCCTAAGAACGGCTAGAGATTGAAGACTTATGGTAGATATCTGCATACTGCCTACATATCTGACTATAAAGCTAAAGTAGTATTTAAAAACTTGTTTTCTTCAATCCAGCAATATAGGGATGGTGATTTTTGCCAATGCCTATTAAAGTATTATCACCTAGGGACCAGCCACATACCAAGCATTAGATCTAACATATCAACGATATCGATGAAAAAAATATATATAAACTAAACGGAACAAAAAGAAACTAAACACCAAAAAAGCATAACCTGTGATTTGATTTCTTCACCCAAAGCACTGAAAATGACGATAAGTATAACCAACCCAAGAAAGAGTATTTAAAAAACGTGAAAGTGCAAACCTTTTTATAGCCGTTCTCCACCGCTTCAAGCCATATTTAGAAAACCCTAAATGTGGAATTAGAGACAGAAACCCACATTGAAATGGCAGGAGTATATGCCATATATCATGTTTAGAATAGTCGTCGTCTAGATGGAGAAGTGATGAAAAGGAGAATAGTGGTCTACTTTACACGCTGATTTCTCAATTTCTAACACCTGCTAGTCTGCTACAGTAAATTAAGACTTCTTTTAACATACCCTTGAAAGTTAGACCAACTTACTACAGTAAGATAATAGTTGTCGTTACAGGCATAGCTCCAAGGCAGTTGTACACTTGTACGCTAATCATACACAATTATAATGCTAATAACAAAATGAAATTTATGATAAATAAACACGATAAAACTAGACTGCTGAATCTTCAATCAGCAAGCAGATCAACCTTATATAGGTGACCTACTGACCTGTTACTGAACATATATTTTCTTGAATCCACCAAGGGTAACTGTGGATCTTAAGTTGTGAGTTTACAAGTAAACAACACCTAAGAATGGGCCACATAATTCTCAAGATAAGCAATTTAAGGTGGATATCTCAATATGTAAATTAACCATGAACTCGTTTGTTTCTCCTTAACAATATAAACATATAAAACAAGTATTGTTGAAAAGGGACAATCAACGTTCCACACCAGAAAGAATGCAATCTTTTGCATTACAACATAACTAACATTACACTATTTACACATATCATAAATATAGTACCATAACATCAAGTGAAAAGTTCAAAACCCATCTCGTCCTCATTCACCCTGTTCTTACTTCTCTCATAATCAACATCATCTGTGGGCAACTCAAACCGACAAACAGGACACGTATTACGAATACTCAACCACGGCACAATACACTCACCATGATAAAGATGACGACAAGGAAGCTCCATCACTTTCTCCTCCACCAAAATCTCATCTTTACAAACTGCACATATCACCTGATCATCTTCATTCCCATCCCCCTTCATCTCCACTAACGGCAAATTATCCACAATCGACTTAGCAGCAGGAGGACTACCTCTTAACGCTCTAACAGTCTCGACAAACTGCCCAATCAACGTATCAAACTCCGGTGTGTACACAAACCCTTCCCCTCCTCCGTCAGTCTCAATCTCAATATCCCTTTCCAAATTATTAACAGCTAACAAAATCTCCCACTCCAACGCCCCAACAGTTGCATCTCCTTCCGACGTCATTTCTGACGAAACCGATATCTCCTCAATCCTCTCAATCACCGAACTCAATCCTTCTTCCCTCTCCCTCTCCTCAGTGTCAAAAGACGGACAATCCCAGAAATGCTCCAAACTAATTAACTCAGTCCTTTCAACATTTCCATCATTGTTATGCTCATCAACATGACCTAATTCTTCCGTATCCGAATCTGATTCAATTCCAACAACTCGTAAACCACTTAACCCTAACCCTAGCACATCCATACCACTAGAAACTAAATCATCATCATTTTCATTATCCTCATTACCATCATTTAGCTCATTCTCATTATTGTTATTATTGATATCGTTTACAGAATATCGGTCGCGGCGAGTATCAAACAAATCGGTAATAAAATCCATTTGATCATATTGAGCATCATTATAATCATTATTATGAAAAGAATGGGGATAAACAAGAGATGAATCTGGACATAATTCAGTATCAGATTCAGATGAACAAGAGGAGCATGAATTATAAAAGTTTACCTGATTGTTGTTATGAAATGAGCATGATGAGGATGAAGATGAAGGTATGAAGAATAATGGGTTGATATCGAAGGTGTATGGGGTGTGTTCGTTTTCTATATTGACCATATCATCTTCAATGGGAATATCTTGTTGTTGTTGTGGAGATATGGATTGGATTATTGTGAAATTTTCTGCCATTAGTGAGGGATTGATAGAAACCCTAATTAATTAACAGGGATTTGATGAACAAGACTTGTTACTTCTTTGCACACGCTTTTTGACATATGTTGTTGCTTGTCTTTTTCTTCTTTTTTTTTATTTAATTTAATTTTTTTTTAACTCTATTTGCAAGAAACTATGATATCCCTATCCAACCAAAAGTGCTCGTGACTATCACTATTTCAAGTTCAATTTCTGTTACATACAAATAATTTTAAGTAGTCACACTAACCTCTTAAAAAAGAAAGGTTTTACCTGATTTAAGTATGTGTGACGGTGAGGTTCAAACTCCATAAATTAGTCGACCAAATCCAACGAAAATCATGGTTAAAAAAATTTAAAAAAAAAAAGCTCTATAATATCCTTCCTTACTTAAAAAAAAAAAAAAAAAAAAAGCGTATGGTATCCTTCCCTATTGTTTTGTGTAAAATAAATCGTTCGTCTCTAAAATTGTATACAAAAAAATAATCGTCTTAAATTCAAAATAATACGTTCATCGTCCTACTATTATTTTTTGCATCTTTCACAGTCCTTTTGACTAAACACCACAAGTCAACATATGTTAAGCCCCTCACATACATTTCACGAGAGGGCAAAATAGTCGTTTCATGCTTTGTCATTTTAATTTAGATTAAATTGCAAAAATCGTCCTCATAGTTTTGCTAAATTACCCTTTGACTTCTTCACTTGAATTTCCATATAAATTTTGCTTTCTCTGAAACATGATTTACTATTTTCAACTTGTTTTCCCGTATATTAAATACCCAAATACAAATTCATCATCTTTCATAAATCCAAAAAATCCAACTTTTTCTTACCACACACAAATTTGGGTAAATGGATTCGCGTTGTTGTTGTGCCTATGGCTTACATATGGGTTTAAATTTTCATAATGGATTTATCTATATGTGTTTGTGTATGTTGGTTTTGGTGGTCCTTAAACATAACCACAATCAAATGAAAACACAAAACATAACCACAGTCACCTCGATTCATAAACAAAAATTTATATAATTTTCAAAAACATAATTCTTCATTGATAACACCACCATAAAAACGCAAAAGGTCAAGATAGTCGCATGTGCTCCTTAGTCAAGCCCCGAAACCAAATCCCAAGCCCAAACCCATTGGTGGGTGATAACGCCTAAAATGAACATGTTTTAGTAGCGTTATTGTTAGTTTTGTGCATGATAATCGGCTATATTTACTCATAAGCATTGCAGTGCAAAGATGCGTGTTGTGTATGTATATGTAGTCGGTATCGCGAATAACGAAGAAATGAAGTTTTATGCACATTTGGAAGATTCTCGAGGAAGGAAGTTGAGCTAGGAAGCTTTTGGATTCAATGATTAAGAAGCCTTAATGATTTCTAAGTATCTACGGCAAGGAAAGATCAAGTTTTGCCTTAGAAATCATCGGTGAGCAAAGAATGAAGCGAATAAGAGAAAAGTCAACAAAAGTCAAAAAGCACAAACCCACCGATCGGTCACAACCCGAACCGGATCCGTGGGCAAATGGTCAAGACAAAACCGATTCGGTCGGAGATGAAACCGATCCGGTTTCTCATCTATGATTACACAAAGTCGCATTTATTGTTGCCTTAACTCCCATAATCATTGGAGTCCGATCATTTCTTGATATTTACTTATTGAGGACGTTTTTGGTCGATTAGGCAAGCACCTTTGGCTATATAATGAACCTAGTACTAGTATACTAAGTGTGACACAACCAAAATTGTATTAGTTTACATCTAAACTAATACCAACCATTTTATTCACCCAAAAGCTTAGTACTTCTTGAAAACGTCCGAGAGCAAGGAGGAACCATTCTCATCCATTGTTTTGGTAGTTTGAGTTGCGGTGAACCTAGGTGATTGTAGGCGTGGTTGCTACAATCCACAAATTCTAATTCTTGTAATCACAAAAGTTTAGGTATTCTATGAACTTTGTTATGGAATTCTATTCTCTTGAATTGTTGGAATTACTTTGTTACTATTTGTGTTTAGTTATTATTATTATTATCATGGAGTAATTTTGGGATATACTTGTGTGTTGGGATGTAGTTAATCGTATTAGTGTTCTCAAAATGTGATGCATGTACATATGATCTTGTTTAAATGAGTTTGTTGGAAAATACTAGTCTTGGTTTGATTTGTTGATAAAACATGTTTTAAGAAAAAGGACCGAAAGGATTTCTCTTGTGTTTTATTCCAAAAGTGAAGTGACAAACTAGTATGGGGATATGGTGATTGACAACCACCATGTTTGCTTATTAAAACAAGACTAGGAATATTTTCATCACGAAGGTCGAAAGATTCGTAAGAACAACTTTAATAAGAACATGTTGCAAACAAATGGAATTTCTATAGGATAATCATTGGGATAAGGACCGAAAGGATTACCTAAATGTTTTGTTCTTAGAATGATTTTTACAAATACATACCATGGTTGAGGAATCATTTGCTTATGATTTGTGCATCATATAAAGAGTATACACCAAACCTTCATGAATACTATTTATGATTGATTATAGACTACACACAAGTATATATATATTTCTTATTGAATTTCGCTATAATATAATTATTTGGGAAAGCCTTGACAAGCTTTCTTGTTGGAATCTTTTAAACAAATATCTTTCATACACAAAATCCTTGGGACGATCTCGACTTACCAAACTTTGCTATTGCGAGACAGTATACTTGCTCGTATGTGTTAATAGGTTAGACGGTTAAATCGTGTTTATAAATTTTTAAAACTTGCACCAACCGGGCACATCAGTGGGGCTTATGATGTATTTAACCACATAAATGCTTTCATTTGTGTGGTATGTGTGACAAGTGAGAAAGTGTGTGTTTTATGAAATATATATTTTTACCACCTCTCTCTCTTTTTAGAACCTCATCATCTCTCTCTCTCTAAAACCCTAACGCCTCTTCTCTCTTTCTTTCTAAGATTCTAGCCATGTTGAAGTGTGATATAGGTTAGTTTTTAGGTACCTACAATTGGCATTAGATTCATATGATAGTTATTGGTTAGTTTGTTAGGTTTGTTTTGGGTTTAGATAGTTTTTTCGAAGTTAGTACAAAACCAGGTAGTATTTCAAGAACTTTCATAAGGTCAACCTTAGATTTCACGGGTAAAATAGATAAAGGTTTGATTTTTATGTTAGTTTTAGTTGTTACCTTGTCATCCATCTAAGAAAAACCAACAAACAATCACAAAATTAGTGTTTTTTAAGTGTTTTCGAGAAGAAACATTGGCAAGTTTTTTCTTGAAAAATAGGCACCTTCAAAAGTATTCGAAACTTTTGAAATTTCTCGAAACTGGAGTGGCAATCTTGATAGTTTAGATTCCACTACCTAGCTGACGTGGCATTTTGAGAACTTTAGAAATTTCGAGAAAAACTTTCGAGTAATCCTACGTGGCAATTCCGAGAACTTTATTTTAATTGAGATTCCACTAACTTGGTGACGTGGTATTTCCAGAACTTTAGGATTTTGAGTAATTTTGGGAATTTTGTACGTTTTTAGGCAAATACCTTTTCATCTAGAAAAAATCAATTTCGAGAACTTTTTAGACCTTTGACCAATTTTGAGAATCTTAACCTTTTGAGTAATTTGAACATTTCAAGTGATTTGGAATTTCGAGAAGCTGTAAACCATTTCGAGAAACTTATAATTTCGAGTAATTATCGCACTTTTGTGGAAAAGAAACCTAACAACCTAAAAGTACAATTTTCGAGAAACTTCAAACATTCAAGAACTTTAATTTTCAAGTAATTTAAAGATTTCGAGAACTTCATATATCAAGAAACTTTAACAAGAACTTTCTCAAACCTATAAGACATCATTGATCCAATTTCACAAACCTACATTTTAACAATGGCGACTAAACAAGATGTTTATGCAGTTGGTGTTGAAAATCGTTCTCCCATGTTATCCAAAGGTTGTTATGTCCAGTGGTCAAGTTGATGATACGTTATCTTAAGAGAAACCCAAACGGAAAGCTTCTCTTGAAATCCATTTTGGATGGACCCTTTCAACTACGAAAAATCAAAGACCCTCGTGATCCAAATGCAACACCCCAGTAGCTCCTTTCTACAGAAAAATACATAAGAAGAATTGACTTAAGATGACAAGAACAAGATTGAGATTGATGATCTTGCAATGCACTTGGTTCTACTTGGATTACCACCAGATATCTTTGCCTCTGTGGATAGTTATGAAAATGCACATGCAGTCTGGGAAAGAGTGAAAAGATTGATGGATGGAACAAATGATTCTTTTATTTCTAGATCATATTTTAAATTTATAAAGTATCGTTTACCTATGATCGACATGTGCACTAACGGGCAGTGTACCCGGTCGTGAGTAGTCTAAAAATTGGTAAAACCGAGGTCGTCCCAAGAGCTATAGGCGGAGTCTAATTTAAGTTATATTGTCAAAATGATTTTGATTTATTAGATTAATTCTACTAATAAACGAAAATGAAATACAGAAACAATCAATGGAAGAAGAATGTAATGAATGTGCTAGCCTAGTTACTATTTTATCTTGCAATGATCTAGTTCTTATATGCAATGTTTATTCTCGCCTTATGTAGTGGTTATAAGTCATTAGGCCCAAATGGTCATTATGACTTAACCTATAGTTGCTAAACCTAACCCCTATGTTAATACAAATAAACCGTAAAAATGTTTGTTTATATTTAGCGATCTCGTTAAGTTTTGTTGATAACAAATATAAAGTTATCATAAGTATAATTCTAAGAATATAGGTTGTTTTGCAAAATATATACATTTGATTATTTACATATATGTTGTAATGTGTTGTAATAAAACATGTAATATGTTAGGTAAAAACCATGACCCATTGCATGAAATCATGTTGGGTATTATCCATGATTCATGACCCAAAGTCCATGACCCATTGACTAGGTACAATGTATCTTGTGGGGTATGCATGATCCAAAGTCCATGACCCATGGTCCATAACCCATAACCGGGTTTGGTATCCAAATCCAGACTTAACTGACCCAGAGGCCGGATCCCTCGGCTTACACTGGCCAGATCCCTTGGGTAAGGGATCAGCCGGATCCGGGAGAACTACAGACAAAATGTCTATAAATAGTGATCCATTTCTCCATTGTTTCCCACCTTTCTTCTTACAACTCTCTTTACATTCTCTCACTCTTCTAACCTCAGATCACTTAATCATTCTTGTAGTTCTTCTCACTTTGTTGTAATTCTCTTTTAGGTCCTTCACGAAGGCAAGATCACGATACTCATACAAGTCATCCAAGCAAAGGGTCCTTGAGTGATTTGTCCATTCACAAGATTTCAGTAGATTATCTTGTATTTCTTATTTCATATATTTGTTGTGTAATAGTTGTATAAAGGTTTGGTTCTACCTCGTAGAAGAACTCGGTATTTAGCTTTGAACGGGAAAAAATGTAAGCGAGGTTGTGAGGCTTCTTCGCTGATTTGAAGGAGCTTGTTGACATAGTGCTTGAACTCTCGAGTGGGGTACTCGGGGAGTGGAGTAGGGTAAGGAATGTGTCCTTGTAGCCGAACCACTATAAATCACTTGTGTCGCTACTTTCTATCTCTTACTTTACTTGCATTATTTATTTATTTTATTTATTGTTCGGTACTATCTATTTATCCACAAGATTTCACATAAGTTTGAAACTAAATTTTTGAAATCTAAATTTAAATCGGTAAAACTATTCAACCCCCCTTCTTGTTTTCCACACCCTAGTCTAACACATAAAGTGTTTAGCCTCTCATATTAATAAGTGCAGCAAATACAATGTTTGAGATCAAATAAATATAAGACATTGGATTCAATATAAATAATTGATACGATGCTAAAACTATGAATGAAATGGTACGAATTCTCCCTTGGAATGCCTTCACGAACTGCTGGAATTCATCCTTGATTGAGCGCTAATTTGTCATTTTTGGTGTAGTGGTTAGAATGATACTGAAAATGCTGAATTAGGGCTTGTATTTATAGCCTCGAGTAACTTACGGCGTAACCTTAAGTAAAGGATTACGCCATAAGTCCTTTTATAAATAAACGTACTTCAGTCTTGATAGTAGTTGCGGTGTAACCTCCATGGTGGAGTTACGCCGCAGAACTCTCATAGTCATGTTTTGCTCATATATACGTCGTAACCTAGTTGTGATGGTTACGATGCAACTTTCTTGGTCATTGAATTTGGCTAAGTCTTTGGATGTCTACGACGTAACCTAGTCGATGGAGTTACGCCGTAATTATGATAATGAACTCTCTTGATAAAAAAAATCAACCACAAGATACCTCTATGTCTAGAAAGATTTCTACATAAATTTCATGGTCAACGGAGTTTGTTTGGTATTTCAAAATAAATGCGCTAAACATGTGTCAAATAACTATAGCTGTTTACACCCGTGTCATGTAACAGGCTTTTGGAGGTCTTAAACTTGTAATACAGGAGTGTAATTATAATGGTTAGAAAGGTAAGACATAGACCTAAGTCTGAGAATATGTTTCGTTAAAATTAGTTAAGAAACAAAGAATTTATGGCCTCACGACGTTGGGTAATGTTTCTAGCCGAAACTGTTTTCTTAGAACCATGTCTTGTGGAGACCTTTTTGTAAATAGAAATAAGCCGTAAAAACATTTATTTATATTTTCCAATCTTTCTATGTTTTGTCGATAACAATCGTAAAATTATATCAAGTAGAAATCAAATATCACAAGTTTTTAAATTAGTCATCACAATTATTTTGGTACTAGACTATACATTATTTACCAAGTTATTTATACACTTGTTTTTAGTAAATAGAGTACTTAAGTAAATATATTATTTACCTCATGCATGACATCACATATCATATCTTTTCAAGATGCATTGAATATTTGCAAAATCACACAATATTTTTTGGAGATTTGTGATCAGAAATCCGGACTTTGTGATCCAGATAGCCAGATCACTCGAATTGTACTAGCTGGATCCCTTCTGAAAGAGATCCTCCGGATCCGCCGGTTCAGACACATTTTGCCTATAAATAAAAAGCCATTTCTTCATTTCTCCTCACCCATCTCTCATATAATATTCCTTACATTCTTATATCATCTCTCTAACCTGGATCACATATCATTCTTGTATTTTACTTTGTTTTCAGTGATTCTCTTTAAGCTCTTCATAAAAGATGAGATCACGATTTTTCATAAAAGACTTGCAAGCTTCAAGAGAAGTGTTGTTAGCCTTCATTATTATTACAAGATTACTGTTTTTTTTTTATTATTTTACTCATTACATTATACCATAAACTTGTAGTGTTAGTTTGTATTGTTGGGTTGATTCTTCCATTGTAAATAACCCTGTATTTAGCTTTGTACCAGATAAAGTGTAAGCCATGTTGTAAGGCTTCTCCGCTGGATAAGGAGCTTATTGACATAGTGTTTACGAACTCTCGAGTTGGGTACTCGGGAAATGTTGTATGGTAAGGAAGGTGTCCTTGTAGCCAAACCACTATAAATACTTGTGTTACGGTTCTATCTCTTCTTTACTTTACTTGGCATATTATTGTTGAATTGGTAAAAGTATAGTTGTCAGGATCCCGATCCTGATCTTAGGATCTTACGATTTTACGATACTACAAAGCAAAAACGATCCGGATCTTACATAGGATCTTTGCAAGCTTAAGATCGTATAGGATCCCGATCTTGACCATACGATCTTACGATCTAATCCGATCCGATCTTACTTTTCTCGGATTACAAACTAAAAAACTACAAATTTATGGGTTGTTTGTTTGTAGAATTCAAAAAACAACATGTTAATCTTTTTAAAAATTTTATAATGAGAATTTAAGACAACATTTATATGAAACATTCATAGTATTTTATGGTTATAATGTATTAGAATTTGTAGATTTGTATAAAATTACGTAAACTATTAAAAAATAACATTAGAGTAGGATCTTAAGATCCCGATCCGATCTTACGATCACGATCTTGCAAAGACCAAAACGATCCTGGATAGGATCCCGATCTTGACAACCTTGAAAACTATTCAAAACCCCTCCTAGTTTTTCACAATTGGCATCAAGAGCAGGTTACTAAAATTTTTAAAGTATATTATATTTTAAAATTTTAAAATCGATCTAATGGAATTTGAAAACTTCAAAGAAGGGCAGTCTATGTGAAGACCACCACTATTTGAAGCTAGTGGTTTTGTATATTGGAAAAATAGATTTGAAACATATGTGAAATCTAAAAATATTGATCTTTGGCATATTATTGTTGATGGTGATTATAAACCTATCGTTAGAAATACTTCTACCGGTAGAAATGAAAGTGTTCTTTACGAACGATGATCAAAAGAAAGTGATTTCAAAACATAATGAGGCAAAAATACTTTTGTATAACGCCTTACCTAATAAGGAATATGAAAGAGTTTTTATGCATAAAACGGCTAAAGATATTTGGAACTCCTTAGTAATTATTCATCAAGGAAATAAGCAATTTAAAAATAATAAAATATATTTATTTGTTCAACAATATAAATAATTTTTAATATCGGATGATGATAGTATTGAAAATGCATTTTCTAGATTTAAAACTATCACTACTTCATTGCAAGCACTTGATGAAATATCTCCTCAATATCTCCTCAAGTTCAAATAGTTAATGCTAAAATAAAATATTCTGATGAAGCAATTTTGAAAGAAACAGTCGACTTGTGTGAGAGACTACAAATCTCTTGAAGAGGAGGCTGATGAATCTCTAGAAAAAATAAATATTTTGGAAAACACAACAGATCATCTCTTGGAAGTAGTTATGATTAATGATATTGTTACGCCCCTTTCCCGATTTGACCAAAATTTTAAACTTTTACGCGGAAAAGACTTGACTATAACGGACCTTATATTCCCACTTTATAAACTAATAAAATTACATAACAAACCAATCCTTGCAAATATTTTTAAATAAAACTAGACTCAATTACATTCGAAACGGCGGGTGGCACGACCCGTGACGACTTACGATTTAATAGATATGATTTTTCGAAAATCAAAAAATCCTGAAAACGTCCCTCAACCGCTTGGCTGAGTTTTACAGTCACCCGATTAGGGCTTCCTGCTTAAACAAACCACCTCCCAACCGCTGGTTGGGATTCCCAGCCGCTCGGTTGGGGGCCTGCTGGTCCAAAACCTGCGTTTTGACAAATTTTTATGACATACCACTTATACCACTTCCGTATTACATCAAAACTTCCAGAAATCATATAAATAACAAAAATATCATTTTTAATCATAAACTTAGTTGTAACGACTCTCAAAAACATACTTTACAATATGACGGGTGTTTTGCCAAACACCCGTTTTGAACCATTTTCAAACACAAACCTTACACAACTTACATAAGCATTTGTTTGATATAGAAAACCTCGACTTGACACTTCAATTAACATTTATAAATAGTTTATAACTCTCGGGGGTACAACATTGAACTTGAGATTGGTATTCTAAACTAAGCTCCTATGCACATTAAGTACCCTTATAACCCTTGCTTCCAATCTCATACCATAATCAAGGCATAGCACTTCCAAAGAACCTACAAAACATCATAACACTATAACATAAGCTTTCGCTCAATAAGTGACTAGATTATAACATTTGAAATACTTCAATTCACATATAAGCATCATGACCACATTAAACTATTCAAACTCATAAAACAATCCATTCTCATATCCAAACATTATGGCTATACCAATAACTATAGCACAATAACCTTAAATACATAACAATCATAAGACATACCTTAATTATTCCATAACATAAACTCACATGTATAATCTCACTAGGCAAGCCTTCTATTACACCAAACTCACTGATCCAAGACTTAATCTTACAAACTCATTCATAATCACATAACATGAGAATATTCATATCAAACATATAATAATCGTACTTATTTACCTTGATTCCAAGCTTAGTCTAACAGGAACATTATCATTGATTCTTACTCAAACATTGTACAAACACTTATTACTTCATCAAAATAGTACTATCCAACAAGGGTTTACAAAGCCCATCATCATCTTATGAACCCTAACTTTTAATCATCATTACTCAAGATTAGAGTTACTTACTTGTGAGGGAGACTTGCTAGATCTTAACCCTAAAAGCAAAGCACTAATTCTTTCTTCACTAGATACTCAAGCATAGTTCCCTCTCTTCCTTCTCTTCTCAAATCGACATTCTCACGCACTTACACAAATGAAGAAGTGTTTAGAAAATATGGAATTTCTTAATACTGATAGGGAAGTTTGGCATATTGACACTTTAAGCCCCTCGAGCCTTTTTCTTCTACTTTGGCCACATTAACTTTATAACTTATTTATCATTTCTCAACTTTAGTACTTTATGCCTATGCATTATATTTTCTATAACCACATTAGTCTTAGTCAATTTCAACTAGGGCCATACCCGTTAGAAAAACGGGTTTTGGGTCTAACAATTTTATCCCCCTTATTTAGATTTCATCCCTGAACTCTCTCGTCTATTATTAATCAAAACTTAGTCTCATCGGTTCCCATTCCGTCTTAGCACTTTAAGCATTAAACCACTTCGTCGTAGCGATCTAAGTAATGTTGCAACACAAGGCACACTATAATACAATCCAAACTCTTAATCCATTCTATTACTCACTTAATTTTTATAACCACACGGCTCTTATTAAGTGATTATGTCATCCAAGACATATTTACTATACTAATATATCATTTAGGGCCTGTTTGTTTAGTTTTTATATTAAGTTCTGTTAAATTAAAGTGTCTGTCTGGATATATGTTGTCTATATGTATATGAATAAATGGTTGTTTGTTTTGTATGCTGAATAAAGTGTCTGAATTAATAAAATTATTGTTATACCCTTTTATTTGAAATAAGTGATGATTAGTGGTTAAGAAGTGGAAGGGTAAATATGTAAAAGTAGAATAAAAGTAATTACTTAATATAGAGACCCTCATTCTCATGGCTTTTTCTAGAAGATCATCCATTTAAATTAAGTACCAAACAAACACTCAATTAGTGACTTAATTAAATTACCTATTTTATAATTAAGACTCTTTAAGTCATTATCAAACACAACCTTAATCAACTCTATTACTATTACACAACATTTTTACTCACTTTATTCTAATTTTTCAATCAATGACTATATGTCACTTGAGAAATCATACCATTGCAATTTTACATAAGTCAACATTGAATAATACTTTCACATTCTACCGTAGCTACTTAACCATTCTCTTAACGTTCTCACTATAACACTTCCTTTCCCTTACATCTTTCTTTAATTTTCTCGTCAAAGACTATAAGTCTCATAGGAAAATTCAATACATTGACTTCATAAAGTCAAACTTTAACTTATGCCATCACATAACACATATGGATGCCAATAATAATTAGCATCTATTACTATCCTTACTCACATTTTGTACCACGCCACAAGGTATAATATAACATCATTGCAAATTCTTAATCTTTTCAACTTATACTTTAGATACCTAAATAGTAGGTTTCACATAACGTCTCAGTTTTAAATTGTAATCTAACTCTTATTCCGCTTATCTTAGTTTCTAAGACGTCTACTCAGATTCTTGTTTCCATTTTGTACTCCCTAATCCTACTCATGGCATGTCGGGAACATATAAGCTTCTTTATTTACATGGAGAGGCATCTCAATCAATGTAAATAAGAAAATATAAAATTATGGTTTGGCAATTCACAATTCCTTATTTAAATGAAGAGGCGTCCCAATCCATTTAAATAAGGAAATTATAAATCATCCTACTTATACCCTTCTGACATAACACTAGTACTACTATTTCACGCTTTACCCTTCTACCTTTCTTTATTTCTTGATTCACATACATCGTTCAGAAATCAAACACTTTTCCTTGAACTTTCTCATTCTCACCATTATCATTTACAGCCTTGGATCCATTTACCATAACTTTCATTTAGGGGATTATTACATATGCCAAGAAAGTAAGCAACCCCTGCCGATGAAGGCAATTTGTTTTACCCTCAAGTATCTCTATAACATTTATTTGCTCACTCGTGCTATAACACATCATGTAGGATAACTATAACATATCTTGTAGGATTTACTATAACGTATCCCTCCGAAGGGTTTCTGTAATAACCACTATAGCACTTTCTCGAGTTATCTATAACCACATATTGGATCCAAGCTATTAACACACACATATCAATTTAAGCTCAAGGTTGTTTAGGTTTGTTGATCTCGTCAAAACGTTCGAGGAGGTGATAAAACATGAAACGTTGACCTTCACGTACTTCATGTATCAAGCTTTCAACATGTTGACAATGATAGCAATCTTTGTCATGGCTCGAAAATAGTGGTGGTAGAAATGGAATGGCTTGAGATGGAAGGTTTGGTTGAGATTCCATAAAAGAAGTAGGAATTTGTGGAGGTATATTTGGAGTTGATTCAACCAAAGGTGGTGGTGGTGGAATATGTGATGACGATGGTGGTAGAGAAGTATCTATTTCCATGTGATCGGGTGGTTGACTTTGATGATTCCTCATAATCCAAAAGGGACTATTTGAGGGAGACGGAGAAAAAGATGTCGGGGCTAGTGTTGATTCAACACCTTGATTTTGTTGCGCTATTCTTTCCATTGAGGAGAATGTTGGCAATGGTGGAGGATGAGATGGCCTAGGAGGCAAGTCCTATAGATTGTAGAGGTGTGGTGATGAGAGTGGAGTGGTGAATGATATGGCTCTAGGCACTAAGGGTGATAGTTTAGTGGAAATAGGAGTGTTTGGTTTATGGGGTATGGTGGTGTTTGGCATTGGTAGTTTTGTGGGAATAATCCTTTTGGGGATTGGTTTGATAGGTGAAGGGGAGATCCTAGCATTTGTGGATTTAACGGGAGATGATTCGGTTGAAGAAATTTCGTGAGTAACACGAGCAAGTTTCTTGGGTGGTCTTTTGGTGGATGAGTTACCACTAGGAGCTTTCCTCATGATAAAAAAAAATGTTGTAAGGGTTTGTAAATGCTGAGAATGAGGATGTAGATGATGACTTTAGGAGTCATAACAAGATGATTTAAAAAGAGAATGATTTGGCAAGTGCATTCAAGACTTAAGCCACTAAGATCCTTTGGAATGTGATGATTTGCCTGCACAAGAGTCAACTTCAGAGTTGCACTGATCTAGAAGTTTAATTAAGACAATATGGAGTGTTCAAGTTAGCAAAGAGAGCTTGAAATGATTGTTTTAGCTAGAGTTTAGCTGAATCTGTCACCCGGATCTCACGGTTCCCTCCACTGAGGGATCCGTCTAGGCTAATTCTAGGGATTCGGCTCTCAGTAGCCAAGAAAAGAGGAAAATGATGTTTGTAAGGTCTAATACCTATACATCTTGAGTGTTTCAGTCTTCCTAAGTGTCTTAAATGAAAAGGGGACTTAAATGATCAAGGGCAATGAGTGATGGTAGCTAATGATTGCCTTTTATGGAAGAAAATGGGACTTTATGAGTACCAATGAATGACCAAAGATGACACTAGAAAATTTGAGAGTGTCAAGTGGTGCTAAATGCTCCTAGAGACCAAATAGTAACTTAAGATAATTTTTTGGAAATACCTTAAAATTAATAAGAAATGAAAAACTAGTATTTGACCCATTTTGGGGTAAGGATAATTAATATCAATTTGCTAAAATTAATAAAATGATAAGAATAGATGTGTTAGCATGTGAGCAATGATGTATGAGTATTGGAGCGGAAGGATGATGAGTTTTGGTGAAATGGTAAATCAAAAAGTACCTTGATTGTGATCCTAGATGAGGTATGAGTGAGTGTGAAACTTACTGAGCTTGAGAAAGACTTAAGTGGTCCTAAGACATTATGTTTAGCTAGTGTGAAGTGGTCTAGTGGTCTGGTTTGATGTGTGAAAGTTTGCATTGCATTTCTGTTTGCCCGGATCCCACGGTTCCCTAAGTGGAGGGATCCGTCTCGCTATGAAGCCTTCCACGAAGGTATGCAAAATTTGCATAAGGTATCGTATTTCAAAGCCAGTGCTTTCTAAGGAATTTGAACAACTATATAAGCGAGACATCAAACGTTAAATGTTTTATTTCATGAGAAAGATCACGTTACAATGATAAAAGATGAAATCTAAGGATTGAGCCTATTTAGAAAGGAAACTAAGTTTCTTGGCGTTTTAGCTAGATGGATCGTCAAATGGATGATAAGTATTTGCCGATTCATGGATGAAGAAAGACTTGATGTGAGATGTGTTTAGAGGTTCCATCATCTTATTCACGAGCACATTAAATGACTTTGAAATTGAGGGTGAAAGTACATGATATGATGATAAAGGCGTGTCGGGAACATTCCATAAGGATTAGTTTGTTCTTGTTGCCTTGAAGGTTTACAATTCGTCTTGCGAAGAAATAGGCGAGATTGTATGGTTGTTGAGTTAGCAAACAATACATTATGTGAGCACAACAAGCGGGAAGGATTTCTCGTTTTTCCCTAAGACTCCAAAAATTTTCACGTAGGATGATTGCGAGAAGTTTAAACTCATCTCGAATATCACGTGTATAGATTATGTTTGGATCAGAGTAATAGGGTCGAGGTTTGCATAACATGCGAGTTAATTCTTGAGGGGAAGGTATGTGTGAACAATATGGACTATTTTCTTCACGATGGTTGAAGAGAGAATCAAGAGACCAATCTTCAGTGAAGGCACATTGTCCATGATTTGGAATTTGGAGAATGTGAGCAAATTGCCCAAGGGTTAAGTCAAACTTTTGGTTTTTGATCCAAAACCAAAGAGATAGAGATCGATCCACGTTACGAACGAGTTCAACTTGACGGAAGAATTCCAATACAAACCGTGGAAAGATTTTCTCGTTAATTCCGAGAAGGCCTTCTAGTCTTATGGTTCGGAAGGAGGTATTGATACCTTCTTCGTATAGTAGAGGTTTGTTGACAATACGTCCTTCATGGAAGTAACGAGTTTCGAGATTATTGAACCCACAGACATGATTGCCAGGTGTGTTGGGCTCAAGAGAGATATTAGGAATGTAGACATGAGTGAGTTGAAAGTCGAATTCATACTCATGAGACATGATGAGACCTATGGAAGTGAAAAGTTAATATGATGAGGCGCATTAAAGCAAAAGATGATCACCTAACGTTTTACTAGATTTCTATTAACAATGACAATTAACTTACTTAGTACTTAACATTCTAGTGGGATTTTCTTTTTATGATGAAAAGGTTTTAAGTTGCATGAGAATCATTTCCCGGTTCCACGGTTCTCACGGTTCTCTTCCAAGAGGATCCGCTAGTTAAACTATAGGGATCCGTGGATGCGTAGTAATGAAAAATGAATTTGACAAAAAAAAATAGATTTTTGCATCTTTTAGGTTTATAAAAAGAAGTGTATTTTAGCCAATAATTACTTATTTAAGCATGCATTGTAGGTTTCTAAGGTATCTCAAGATAAAATGTACGAAAGACAAAAAAAGAAAAGAAATGACAAACGTATTATGAAAAGTAAACTAGATAAACTAAAACATTAGTAATATTTCATTTCAATGCTAAGAACGATACAAAAGATTGGATATATAACACCAATGTAGATTAACAACACAAAGTACATGTCTCCATGAGAAAACTTGATCATGGGGTACACGAGAGCGATGAGTGTCAAGACGATGATCACGAAGACGATGTAAACTATAATGATGAAGTTCTTCCTTGGTTTTGATTTGAGATGAGATGAAGTTTGAATGAGAGGTAATTTTTGAAAGTGGAAGATTTGAAAAATGAGGGTTTGGTGGAGTTGACGAGCGGAGGAAGATTTGATTGGGAAGGAGGAATTTTTGAGATTTGTGTTTTGTTTTATTATTAAAAAGATTTGATTTTTGGATTAAGTAAGAATAAGGACACATGTTTATAAACCTAGACTATAGACGGAAAAGTAACACGTATGCAAGAAAAGTTTCCTAACGTAGCTTACATGAGTATGTAAAGAAAATAATCATATAATTCCCTATGCAAGCAAACTTATTCTTAAGCTAACGTTATTTAGACATAAGTAGAAAGTCATACCTCTAATGTAATTATGAGTGTCTTTCTTTTGACAAGAAAAATGTCAATAGACAACTCGGTTCCTTCGTGATTAAGATATCTTCTTAAGGAAGGTAATCTTGTTACCAAGGAATAGATATTAGTTTTCACATACACATCAAACCATAACACAAAGTGGATATTAATTTTCACATACACATCAAACCATAACACGTATAAATGGAATTCTAGAGAGAAAGTTAGAGGTTTAGGGAACTTAGTGAGAGAAAGTGAAAGATATTATTATGAGCTCAACTCTCTACCTTGGAAGGTAGAGTATTTATAGTCTTACATAAATCGCCACACATCGGGTGTGGATCGGGCATACGGTGGGTAAAGACCGTCCAGTCCTCCACGGTGTTACTTAACTAAATACTACTTAACTTAAAAGAACTACGACTACGAGCTTTCTAACGATTACATATACTTGAGGTGACCGACTCTTTAATACACGGAATTTCTAATTCCTAACAATCTCCCAAGGAGGTCACCTCAATCATGTACCAAAATTACATTGAATACAAATAGATATTACATTAAAAATTGTTCTTGCATTCTTGATGTAGTCCTTTGCTTCTAAGCTCGTAGTCATTGATTCTTCACATTGCATGTTTGGTTACTCCAAGTGGAGGTCTTTTCTTGATCCACGTGATAATAAATTTGAGTCGACTCTTGAGATCATCGACTAACAAAAATCTACGAGACATCCATTGTGGTGTTGGTATGTGACTTTGAGGACCGACATGCTCACATTACGGATCATGATATCTTCTCATCGAGTTGCGGAAGCTTTAGTTGATTCATGATATTGGCGGTGTAGCGAAGCATGGAGTGAAAATATCGAGTCATTGATGCACTAATCATGATTTCTTTTGAGATGAATGTGTTAAGTGAGCATGCGGCTATGGATTGACCGCTTCATTACGATCATTTGCAAGCGTCGGGTGTACACGCATACAGCGATTAGCAATAAATCGCACGAAAGTGTCTTTGATCACTTCGTTGAATTGAGTACATGGCCCACGGTTCCCGTTGATCGATTACATGTCTTGCTGTGATCGGTATAATTCGAAGAATTTCCTTGACGGGGTTTCGCAATTGCTCTAGTTGTTCTCAAACGGAACATCTCAAAGAAGACAACACGGAGTGAGTGAACGGTAATTTTAAGTCCAGCGATTGATGAAAAGAGATTTGAAAAACAATCGTGTATTGCTCGATAGAAATTGTTTTGCAATACAACGAAGGTTTTATTGAAAATCAATTATCAATCATAAAAACACCTTTTGGTTTGAAAAATGAGTACGGTCGATGTGCTAAAGAAAAGAGTTTTAAGCACAACGACCGGTTTTCAAAGGTATCCGTCAATCCATAACTGAACCGAGGATTGATTCAAGAGATTGAATCGCCCCATTGTTTCATTCGGTTGTCACATGGTTGATCCATATAATAGATCTCACATGCCACCTACCGGGAGCTTGTTTGATGTTGGCTCGAAGGCTTTCCATCTTCATTGTGAATATGAATACACATCACTCGGATGTTACGGCAATACCACAAGGATAATCGTGGGACTCGAGATATAATCTCTCTTTCCACATTGTGTGAAAGAGAGTCTTCATTGAAAGTGTCCTAATGAGATTTATTGATGATCTCGTGGCTCTAGACTCAATTTGTGCATATTTGGATCTGTCTTGGGAGACTAGGGAGAGGTCTCCTTCTTCAATATCAACAATCTCTAGAGAAAGTCGATAGATAATGTCGGTTCCCGTGAGAATGAAACAAGTCCTTTTAAGAGGAACTTGAGTGGTTTGGAAAGTTGAAGTGTAGTCGTCCTTTGGGTCCATGACGTCTTGTCTTCAATACCGATGTTACCATCGGTAGCATATGAATTGAACCGGTTTACGCCTAAGGTTGAATAAATGGAGGCTATTTGTTTTCACCCTTTTTTCATTCAATTCTTTTAATTCTTCAACCCCTTGATTGCTTACGAGACTTCATAGCAAGAACCTTGTTGGGTTTGTTCGATACTTGCTCTATCTCGTCCGCACTCTTCCCATATCTCATTTTCTCCTTTTATCATCATACCTAAGGACTTCTACACTAACTAGTGGATTGTCCTGGGTAGATCCCTCCGATTACGGCGGATCATGGGAACACATACCTAACCTTATCATCCTTATATCACCGTACATAAAGTAAAGTTGGTCGGTCTATTTGGTATTGTTCATACGCCATTGGAACCAATTGAAAACCATTTGAAAATCAATTCGGATACTTGTGATATATTATCAAAGCATTTTGTACTGAATTGTTTTGATATTTTAGAACGAGAACTGCTCCCCTCAACATGTGCATCAAGTATTTGAAAATGTTTTGCACACGGAGGCAAGAGGAAGAATTAACTTCTTTGATTACCATTTTCTAAAGATATCAACATCACTTCCCTGATCAAATCAAGTAGATAAAGCATTTAGGGAAGGATGAGGTTTTCATAAGTTTGCTCCCCTCAATATGTGCCTCGAGGTTTGAAAAGAGTTTTGCACATACTAGAAGGACACTGCACATTGAGATAAATGATCACGTTTCAAATCATAGGTTTAAGATAGATGCTCCCCTCAACATGTGCAATTTGAAAATTTGAAATCGTTTGTCACATGTGGGAAGGACAACATGTACATCCTTATAAAACCATTTACCGAATTATCGGTTTAAATCCAATTTAAATCACACATTCTCCCCGATCACAATTATCAAATCATTTGAGATTTGTGATCTCTTATAATTAAATTGATTTTGAAAGCTTTTAAGGAGAATTGTGACTTGATTATGAAAGCGTTTTAAGCGATAAGGATCGGATTTTAAGACTTTAAAACTCCATTGGTAAAACATGCATGAATATCTTTTGAAAACAATTTAATGCCAAATAACTTTTTAATTTAATTGAAATCATTCTCCCCTCAATCAATGACATAGGTTGTTGATTGAGAGATAAGATTTTGACAAATAAGTCTTGATGATTATCAAAAATAGAGACCGAGTTATTTTTCAAAGCATTTAGTTTTTGAGATAAATGTTTATAGAATCGAGCATGGAATTTGAAAACATGGTAAAACATGGCTCTGTTCTTTCTTTTAAAAGCGGGTTATTGCACGAAAATGACAATAAACCATTTTTCTCTTTCTCCCATTATTTAAATATTTTTGATTTTTTTTTTTTTTTTTTTTTTTAAATAATAAAAATTCGAACAATATCTAAAGTCCGTGTCATTCTTTGAATGACAACAACAAGACCGTAGATATCATCGAATCGAGAGAAACATGACAAAATGACAATATTTTTGAAGATTTTTGAATTTTTCAAATTTTATGGATTTTGAAAGTTTTATATTTTCTATTTGATTTTTGAATAGATATATACAAGAGATAGATGAAGATAGACCTTTACTCCTCGTCTTCCTCACGAAGGCGTTTGAGTGTTTACGGTTGAAGGCTTTTCAAGCCAAGGCGTGGAAGAATAAACTCAAAGCGTTCTCTTGGAAGAGCTTTGGTGAAGATGTCAACTAAGCGGTATTCGAGACCTCACAAAATAGAGTTCCACCACACCTTTTCTACTTGTTCCACGATGAAATGATGTCGAATGTCGATATGCTTTGCTCTTGAGTGTTGAACATTGTTGCATGAGAGAGCAATAGCACTTTTATTATCACGATGCGAGAGGATTTTGTTGAATACAAAGCCATAGTCGGATAATTGAGATCTCATCCATAAGATTTGAGCACAACAGGATGACATGGCTATGTATTCTGCCTCTGTAGAGGAAATAGAAGTACTCATTTGCTTCTTTGAAGACCGACTCACAAGCTTATCACCCAAAAGCGAGCACCTCGGGCGTGCTTGACGAGTATCTTGACAACTGCATGATCGGCATCTGCATAGGCCGTTAGTGACATACCGGTGTCCTTGGTGCAAAGACCCATATTGATGGTTCCTTGGAATACCGAAGACCCGTTTAAGCGCTTCAAGGTGCTTTTTAGTAGGCTTAGCACGGTATCTAGCACACATGCAAGCAATGAACAAGATGTACGGTCTACTAGCGTTGAGGTACATCGGGGATCCAATCATACTACGATATTTCGTTTGGTCAATCATGATCCACAGTGGTCCTCATCTAGTTTGGTTCGGTCAATCATGGGGGTGTCAGCGGGGTCACTTGAATCAAATCCAAATTTCTTTAAGATCTACATTGCATATTTAGATTGATTTATGAAAATGCCTCGGGACTTTGTGAAATTTGTAATCCCAAGAAAAATGACATTTGTCCCATCATTGACATTTGAAATTTTGAACTCATTTCATTTGAAAACGATCACATTCCATTGGGTGCATCGAGGCAAAATAATATCATCAACATAAATTTGAACATGAATTAAATGTTTGCACGACTTCACGGTGAACAATGTAGGATCAAGCTGCTCCTTTCTTTGAATCCGGTTGATAGAAGAAACTTTGACAATGTATCATACCATGCCCTTGGAGCTTGCTTTAAACCGTAAAGAGCCTTCTTCAAGCGATAAGCGTGAGTAGGATGCTCTTGATTCACAAATCCTTCGGGTTGGCGGCGTGAGCGACTTCTTTAAGATCTCCGTTCGAAATGCCGTCTTCACATCCATCGATAGACTACCATGTTCTTACTAGCGGCATTAGCTAGAAAGATTACGATTGCCTCGATTCGAGCAGCTGGAGCAAAAGATTCTTCAAAGTCAATACCCTCCTCTTGGCGGTATCCTTTAGCAACTAATCGAGCCTTGTTCTTCAACACATCACCATGCTCATCAAGTTTCACTTTGAAGATCCATTTAAGAGCAATAATCATAGCACGATCTGGGCGGTACTAACTCCCATACATCAAGTCGATCAAACTCATGAATTTCATCTTGCATGGCATTGAACCATTGTCTTCATTCATGGCGGTTTAACATCTTTTGGTTCGATCTTAGATAGTACGGAGTTGAAGAAGCACCATAAGGCATCGGTTGCAAGTTGTTTCGGGTTGATACGGAGACGAGAGGATTTCCAATGATGTTGTCTAATGGATGATCGTGAGTCCATTTTACGAGGTGTTCATGTGGCGGTTGTTGAGGGCCGAGGTAGGCGAGTCGATGTCTCTGAAGAAGATGGTTACGATGATGATTCGAGGAGCAAATATGTTTTCAAATGGAGCATCTTGAGGAGTAGCAAAGGGATTAACTTCATCATTGATGCGAAACATTTCCATGATGTACATTTGAAGAATGATGATTTGTTGATGAGGCGAAGGATCGTGACGGTGCTTCTTGACTTAAAGATATTGAGGCGAAGGATTGACTTCATTCACGGGAATATGAGCATCCTCTATTGTAGGGATCAACACCTCATTAGTAATTGAATCATACAGTTCATCAAACATAGGATCAAACAATTTCTTTAAATCATCTTGGATGGAGGTACATATGGAGTTTCTTGAGAAGAGTTTGGAACAAGGGATGAACCAATGGGATTTGTTTTGAAGTGCGGGTCTGGTGGGTGTCCGAGGAGCCATTTGACCGTCGACTCATCAAGCGTAGCGTGAATTGTTTCCATGATATTTTGGGTTCTTTTGTTGTAGATTCGGTATCCCTTTTTGTTTGAAGCATATCCTACAAATACTCCAATGTCGACTTTAGCTCTAAGTTTGCCTAAGTCTTGACCCTCATTAGTTGGATAACACAATGCACCAAACACACGAAGGAAAGAGATTAGGTTTTCTATTGTGGACAAGTTCATATGGAGTTTTCCATGAGCAGTGTGAATCGGAGAGCGATTTTGTGTGTAGCATGCGGTGGCAATAGCTTGACCCGGAGAAACATTGGAACCTTTGAGTAGATCGGCATTGTTCTAGCGGCTTCTACAAGAGTTCGATTTAGTCTTTCAACTACACCGTTACGTTGAGGAGTTCGTGGAACACTTCTTTGATGGTGATTCCAATGCTTTCATAGAAGTCACTAAGTTGTTTGTTAACAAACTCGGTTCCATTATCATTCGGATAATTACATTGTTTTGTTGAGTCGAACTGCATTTGTTTGATGAGTTTGATGATGATATCGGGAGTTTCATCCTTTGTCCTTAAGAACTTGACCCGGTGAATCTAGGTAATCATCAACCACAACTAACACATATTTCTTCCCAAAGATATTATGCACTCTCATTGGTCCACATAAATCCATATGAATCATATGAAGAACTTACGTAATTGAGTTAGTAGGTTTGGGTTTATGGGCATACTTCTTGCTTTTCCCAATTGACATCTTGAACAAAGATGATCCTTTTCGTACTTGAGTCTAGGTAAACCTACAACTAAGTCCTTTACGGTGAGATCATTGATGGTGCGAAGTTCGGTGATTGAGGCAGCGATGCCATAACCATGACTTTGTTTTAGAAGCCTTTGATAACAAGCGATTGGAGATGACCTCATCATGTCATCGATGGAGATGGTGTAAAGATTTGAGCCACGAGTTCCTTTTAATAGTTCCTTACCATTAAGATCTCTAACAAAGCGGTATGTTTTACGAAGGCTACTTCTAGATCGGAATCACGAATTGACCAGCGGAGAGCAGTTATGACCCAAACCTTCCACATAGTAAACTCTAGAGATGACACTATCACCAACAACGTAATCTCCATAACCCATAATAGCACGAAATGATCATTACGAATCTAACGGTCCGATGAATTTGCTCACGAAGTTCATGAGCGCGACCGGTCTCGGTCATATGCTTGGAGCGACTGAGTCCGGTACCACGAGCGATTTGAGCGATCTGCGGTTGAACACGAGACAAGAATGGATAAGCGGATAATTGGGATCCCCATGCAAGAATGGGTTCCATTTGGTTAGTTACAATGGTTGGAACACCCGCATCGAAATAGAAGCATTCATATCGAGAAAGTGAGGCAATGGAATCATTGTGAATAGATGCGATACTAGTGTGCGTATTAGCCACATTCACGGTGTGATCACTTCTTAAGGAATAGTTCTACCGGTAGGCATCCATTTTCTAGTGGGCATTATCGATTAGTCTTATGACCACGGTATCCAATAAAAGCCTATTTTCTTGAATGTTCTTCTGTGGGTTTCCTTTGTTTTCTAACTTTCTTTCGTTTTGCCTTTTAGCCTTCTTAGCATGAATTTTAGCATTAACAATATTAGCTGGACAATTAACATCATTAGGCGAACATTAACACCACATTCATGATTAGAAAGCGAATTCAAGCGGACATCGGTACAAGGTTTGCAAATAGTATCGAAATTGAATTAATTACGATGCGCCTATGGCTAATACTAGAATCAACACGATTCGTTTTATTCGATTCAAACTTAAAGTTCCTAGATTGTTCTTCTACTCTTTTCGGTGCACATTCTTAGCTTGCGAGGTCCTATCATTCCTTGTATTGTCTTGAGACTTTGACTGCTCCCTTTAATGTCATGATTACTCTGTAGAGGAATGGGAACATTAGTTGGTTTTACTACTCTTTGCATCACTGTTTAGATGTCTTTGGGATCTGAACTACATGCATGTGCACTAAGGTTCACTTTCTTAAAACTAGAGTCTTGAGATTTGTACTCCTAGAAGGCACACTTGAGTTCTCTTTCTTAGCATTGCGGATCTGGAATCGAACTACTTAAAGGCACACTCGGTTCTCATTCAAAACATTGGGAATCGAATGCATATCATACTTGGCATTAGGCATCGAGCATGGAATCAAAGGATTAACTCTCTCACCTAATGACTTTGGGCATATTGTGATCAAGCATTCTAAGATTTCTTGAGATCGTTTGGCATATAAGCATGCATGTCCAATTGCATTATCATGAGGTTTCTCTAGCTTATCCTCTTCAACAATCTCATGAGACATTCTAAGCAATCCTTAAGAGATGAGAAGTATGTTTGAATAGCAAGTTTGTTGTTCCTTAGATGAGGAGGGACATATGTCACGAGACAAAGCATATTTATTACAAGAGTGAACCTTTGATACACCATTCTCCCCATTGGTCATTGGCATTTTCCCTTTTACGACTCTTGATTCTCAATTTCCTTTTGCAATGAAGCTATTTGTTCGTTATTTTTGTTACTGAGTGACCTTAATTGATTCAAATAACTCATTGAAATGACGTTTAACCTTTTCATTTTCTTCTAGAAAACTTTCGTTTTCCTTTTGTAAAGCATTTACTAGGTTTTGAAGATGAAACGTTTGAGAATTCGAGAATCTAAAGGAGGAGGCATTTGGGAGCTGTCATATTGTTCGTTTGACCCTTTAATTGAGAGATTTGGGCTTTCAACTTTCGATCGTGTTGCTTGAGCTTGAATCATTCATCACGTTTGTTAATTTGAAAAGCGCATCAAACTCGGAGCATCGATGATGTCTTGATATTTGAAGTTTTGACATTTTCTTTAAGATGTTGATATTTTAGTTGTAAATTAAAATGCTCAACTTCTAGTTTAGAAAAATGTTTAACCAAATTGTCGTGATCATCGGTTCAATTTTCTCGTTTAGTTTAGAATTAGTTTTTCAAGCTCAATGACACGATCATGGGAGACTTTCGAGAACATGAGATAGTTCATGAAATTTGGAAGCATTAATAGAGCAATTTGAAGCGATAAAAACATATCTTGAGCAACACATTCGATAATAAGAGTCTCATTCAATGTATGCAAGTTCTTCCTCTCAATCTCATTATATTTTAGTGCGCTCATAGTCACTAACTTCAACTATTATTGCATCAAATTCCTTTTCCATTCCCTTAATATCGGTTTCTATCCCTTTTAAGACTCTCAAAGTGATCTTTTAGAAGTTTAAAGAAAGGCATGACCTCGGTTAAATAACATTCTTTCATTTGTTCAAAACCCTTTCTCCTTGATTATACCGGTGGGTGTGATCCTTTTCTTGCAAGTTTTCTCAAAATCAACAAATAGTTGAAAAATAACGTATTGGCTAATTAAGGTCTTGCTTTTAGTAGCAATTGTTCTAGGAACAAGATGCATTGGTGTGTTAGGAGGATACACGGTTGCTCTAGGCATTTTCAAAGGGAGGGTTTGTTTCTACAATATTTTCGACTTTACGCTTATCTAAATCCATTTTCGAGAAGACTTGTTCTGGAGTCAACAATGTCGAGTCTTAAACTTGTTCAAGGAAATCCGGTTTTCCTTCTTGTAGTCATGGGGAGTGATAATTACTTTTTCTCTTTGCATTTAGGATCATTTAGTTTCTTATTCATCTTCTCCTAGTGACTTCATCTAATTTCTTATCATCCTCGGTGCACTCAGCGCAACTAGGTTTTGTCTAGGTTTAAGAATCTCATTGCCATCATAGATAACACTTTGAGATGCTTTTGCTATCTTTCCATACTCGGGGTTGGGTTTATCTATAATGGGAACACTATGCTTATCGCTTAGAACTCTATGCTTAGTGATCATGTGAGCGATCGAATGGTGTTTCCTTGCATGTACAACTTGTTTTCAAGTTTGTTTTCAAAGTTTTCAGATTAGAAAAGTCTCTCAAGAGCTTTGATTCCTTTGCATTAAATTCTTGCTTAAGCATTTTCACATTTTCTTGAAGTTCTTGTTTTGCTTATTTGTTTTAGAAAGTTTTTCTTGCAAGGAATTTAATTCTTGTTTCAATACTTCTTCTCTAAAATTACTTTTTCTAATTCTTTATGCGCACTTGGTCATCCATTTCCTGCTCACGGTGGTCAACTCAAATTTAGCACGTTGTTCATAAATAGCAACACGTTCTTTATAGGCATTTAGTTCGAAATTATAGAATCATCGGGGGCACTTGCGGTGTATTCATCAAAAACATAGTCATTGTTGTTGCGGAAGATGCATCACTTGGTACAACTTCACTTTCACTTTGTTTCACATATTGATCATATGGGACAATATCGATATTACCCATATTTTCAATATTTGATTCAATAGTTCGATTGATTGTACTTTGTCATGCATCATTGCACATCGACATCATCGTATAGTTTTAATACCTCGAGATGAGTTTGTCCTTGGATGGGCCGACTTGTGGTGAAGAAGAGACCTTGGGAGAAACCATTGGAGAAATGCTAGCCATAAAGATTGTGTGTGCGATGGGTCCATCATCCACATCAGTCGTATGCATCACAATCGGCGACTTGAAAGGCATTCGATGATTGTGACCTATCTCACGAATAGGTTGCTCATCCACATCGCATCATAGGTCTTGGCATTGCCCTCGACAAGAAACAACAATTCCTCTTCATCAGCGGCACCATTGTCTGAGCTTGTACAAGCGACATCTTGTCTCGAAGTAATGTCGGCGTGCATGGGCGCTTTGGAGATGTGCGGTTTCTTGCAATGTGTCCCTCACCACCACAGTTATAACATTTGATCGGCTTAGCTTGACCTTGGTTACCATTCCTTCCTCGATTACGGTTACCAACATAACCTCTACCGACTCCACCTCTTCCACGATCATCTTGTCTTTCTGGCTGGTTTGCACGATCCTTCCATCTTTTGATAGCTTGATTGTGTGGGTTAGATGCGATTACGAGGTTGTTGTTGGTTTGTGGAGAGAATTCATGTTTTGACTAATCGGAAGAGCTAGTTGGTTAATGAAGTTACCAGCGTGTGCATCGACATCGACTTGTTTGAACATAGGATCGGGAATGAGTTTGTGATTACCATTACCCAAGGGTATGACTTGTGAAGCTTTGGTTGTGATTCCGATGTTTGAGTAGAAGGCGGTTGAGTCATTGGACGAGCTTGTCTCTCCTGGTTGGTTTTGAGCGATTGAGAACCAATTTTCAAACATAGCATGTCTCTCATTACGAAGGAGGAAGGCATAGAGTTGCTCATAGTTTGTATTCTTCAATCCTTTAGTGAGCTTCACAGAGGTGACAAACTTGTGCCATTCGGGATTCATGTTGTTCACAAATTTTGAATTCGGTGAATGTTAGGCATAGTCATTCGATGTTCCTCATGTCATTCACCAACTTATGAAATCTCACATAGTACTCATAGACACTCTCATCGGTTTCATCTTGAAGTGTTCAAATTCGTCATAGAGTTGTGATTCTCTGTCTTCCATAGTTAATTACGAACACGAGAGAAGCATCTTGGCGTTATCCCATCTTGCCTTTGCATCGGTGTTGTGATTGATCGACTTGTAGATGTCTTTAGGAAGACCTTGAAGAACAATGTTAGAAGCCACGATATACGCATCGAATCTCTTTTCTCCTTATCATCAAGCTCATCATACATTTTAGGTCCATCCATTCCGTAAATAGGGTTCCATCTTCATTAGTATCAAGTATATCTCTAGTCGTCTCAACTCGATATGGTCCTTCATCAATTGATTTGAGAATGTTGACACCATTTTCCTTTCAAGGCGATACAATCGATTCGTTGAGCCCAAGAATCGTAGTCGATTCTGTCAAGCATGGGTGGGCGAGTATCGAGCCATTGCTTGAACATCCTCGACAGCGATGGAGATGATAGTAGGAGCGTTGGTAGACATGTTAACAGTTATACGGGATTTTATAACTCTATGATTAAACCGGAAATAGATTCTTTCACGGGTTTTACTAAATCAAGAGAAAACCGTAAACAATCACCCAGTCGCTAGAAGAAAATGCACCAAGTCGCTAACACTTAATTCGCTACACTCCAAGTCGCTAAAGTCCCAAGTCGCTAGAGCGAGTGCAAGTCGCTAGCGGTAACTCGCTAAGCCTCAAGTCGCTAGCAAAATTTTGGCGACAATTAGCTACTCAGTCGCTAAAGATACAAGTCGCTAAATAGCAACTCGCTCTGAGACCAAGTCGCTACCTCCAAGTCGCTACCTGTGGTGGAAATTCCACTACTTGTACTTTTAATCGCTAGATCTAAGTCGCTAGCTCCAAAACAGTAACTCGCCACGAAATTGCAAAGCAAGTCGCTACGAAGAATGAAGTCCGAATGTCAAGTCGCTAGCAAGAAAACCACAAAAACATCACTTTTCAATCCAAAAACTACCCAACCACGATGATTCAAGCTTACCAAATCAAAACCTAAACACTTGTGATGATTCTAAACATAAAAGTACTATCAAAATCCAAACTTTAACACTAGAAATCACCCAAATGATGCAAAACCACTAAACTTTTCAAACTCAAAACCACCTAAAACCACTAGAAATCCAAAGATGTGCAAGATATGATCTAACCATGGCTCTTGATACCAATTGTTGGATATTAGTTTTCACATACACATCAAACCATAACACAAAGTGGCGTATAAATGAGGTTCTAGAGAGAAAGTTAGAGGTTTAGGGAACTTAGTGAGAGAAAGTGAAAGATATTATTATGAGCTCCAACTCTACCTTGGAAGGTAGAGAGTATTTATAGTCTTACATAAATCGCCACACATCGGGTGTGGATCGGGCATACGGTGGGTAAAGACCCGTCCGTCCTCCACGGTGTTACTTAACTAAATACTACTTAACTTAAAGAACTACGACTACGAGCTTTCTAACGATTACATATACTTGAGGTGACCGACTCTTTAATACACGGAATTTCTAATTCCTAACAAAATACATATAAGTATTGTTTATTTCAAGGATGGTGATATCCTTGATGGTGTTGTAACAAGGTGGATCTCCTTGATATTAGGTGTTGTGTTGTGAAGGGTAGTAGTTCCTCCATAGTAATGGAACTAGGTGCTTAGCCTAGTACCTAATAAAGGGTAAGCGACGTTGTGATAGGATTAGTTCTCCTTGGTGTGAAAGAACTTCGGTGGTTAGCCTAACACCAGTATAAAGGGTAAGCGACGTTGTGTTAGGTGTGGTTCGCCTTGGTGTGAAGGAACTCGGTATTTAGCTTTGTGCAAAAAAGGTTAAGCGGCGTTGTGAAGGCTTCTCCGCCATAAGGAGTTGGTGTGGTGCTACGAACTCTCGAGTAGGTGACTCGGGGGTGGAGTAGGGCAAGGAAGGTGTCCTTGTGGCGAACCACTATAAATACTTGTGTTGTGGTGATGTGCTTCTTACTCTTTATCTTTCATTACACGTTTATATATCTATCTATCAAGTCCAACATAAACAACCAAATAGATTGACATAAGTCGATCTAAATATTTAAAGAAAGTTTTAAATTGGTAAAACTATTCAACCCCCTTCTAGTTTTCCACAATTGGTATCGAGCTTAGTTACCAAGTTTCTTAAAGTATGTTGTACTTTAAAGACTTGATACGATCCGTGTATGCTTGAAAACTACAGAGAAGGATTTTTTTAAGGTCATATTTCTTTTAAATCATTTTGTTGGACATTGATAGATCATTCTAACAATTTTTTTTTTCAAGAAATCTTCATGCTAGAATCTCTCCAAAAATCTTCATCTTTATTCAAAGAATAATGAAGTCAACATTCAAGGAAGGATCTAAAAAAAGTAATCACAACTTTCGTACACCAAGTATAAAGGATTACTTTAAAAGTTCATGAAGTATTTTTGGTATTATGCCAAACCAAGAAGCATAGAGGTATGTTTTACTTTTCATTAGATAGGTTACATGAGTTTAATTCATTTCATAGTTTTCTTTGTTTAAAAATTACTAGCATCGTAAGAAGTCTCTTTCGTTACTTTAAAGTCTTTTCATCATCGGGAATAGTATTCCTCTTGATTAAATCGAACTAACGCCGTTGTGGCATATGAACCCTCGATATGTGATTCATCAAAACCCGTCATCCATAAACAATCCTCATCTAATACCTCAAACTATTTTTTAAGCTAGTTATAAGCCTAATATAAAATAATGCCAAACAACCCTTTTACGTCCACGATGGCGGATCCCTCTAGTTGTACTAGCCGAATCCCAAATACAAGGGATCAGGGAACCGTGGAATAGAACTCGACTATACGCTTTCAAAAATTCTGTGATCTTTTCCCTCTATTCACAACACCAAAGCGACTAAGCTCTGAATTCATCCTCATTGGCTTCCATACTCTCAAGTATTCCTTCCTAGAACACCATTGTAAGTAATTACATTAACTTGTTCTAATTTTCATCATCCTCACCCTAGGGTTTATGGTTTCTTAATTTCTAATCAATTAATTTAATTAGGGTTTTCAAATTAATCATGAAAAGGGCTTTTAACAAAATCACATTGTGTTCACAACATTGTTAATACAAATCAAAACCATAAACCCATCCCAACTAATTTTACCTAATTGGAAAATTTATATTTTAGGACCAACCATGCCCAAAGCCACTCAACAAGATCATCATGACACTTTCCATTACCTTACTCATTACTATCGTAAAAGGGATTGACCAAAATCGTAGTAAAATATTCAAAAGCCTTGTAAAGCGACTTATCCACTAAGGTCGTGTAGTCGAGAATGTTTCCTTGAAGATACCGACATTAAGTCAAGTTTTCTCGACAATCAACTTTGATTGTCTCCTTGACATAGATGAACAAATTTGTCCGGTCTTCATTTTTGAATTTTACAAAAGCTTTAGGATCATTAGAAACACCGAAAATAGCATCTCAATCGCCTTCATCATCAACAAACAAAACTTTATTCTTCCTCTCAACACCTTTGCTCAAATTCTTCGCATTCCTTGTGAAGGAATTTTTATGTACTCTCAAGATTGGGCAATTAACGCTCAAAACCTTGCACTTGATCCTAAGCCTCTCTACAACACTCTTCTCGACAATCCCAAAACCATTCGAGATACTATCTTCAAAGTTAGGACCGACCAATCCCGTTACAACCGTAACAAAAAGCTCATTCACCGTGATCCCTTTCAAATGGAACTTTTCGAAATGCATCCCATGTTTAGAAAATGGGAAGAAATCCTTAGGAAAAGCGTCATTAGCCTAGTTGAAACAAAGATCATCCAAACGCATGTCTTGTGCAAATGATCTATTGTCTTACCCACCAAAGGCCATTCAATCTAGCCTATTACATGGTAAGGAGAATGGTTGGGGTATTCAAAGCTTCGACATGGTACTTAGTATGGTATGCTCTAACACGACTTTGTAAGTATGTTGGTGCATTGCAATTATCTCCTATCAACGATGATCATTACCTTTCCGATCACGTCATGGTACCTCTTGCAAACAACCCCTAAGCGGTTCATGGTCAATGGAAAGAAACACGAAGCTCTCTAGGACTCCTCGGTGGTGAAGAAGAAGAAGGTGAAGAAGAAGAAGGCGTCACCCATAACAAACATTGAATTGGAACCCTTGATTACTCGAACAACTTCCAACCATTCCAAGCGAGACCATGAATTCAAACAATTGAGGGCATGATTCAAAACCTCGCTACAACCTCACTAAGCCGTCAAAAAGGAAAAGAAAGGATTGACGAAAGAGACAATATGAATATGCTTATTTTCTTTTATTTTATGTTTGGATGTTTACGTTTTAGCACTTTGGTTTATGGTAATTTGGATATTGTTACTTTATCATGTCTTTATAAGTGGTGTTTTGTGATAACATGCGTGTTCTTATTGCTTTGTTTAAAGATTTATTAGTGTGTAAAATCTGCACAACAATTCTGTGAAGATTATGATCTGCAAATGCCGGATCCCTAGGATTAGCCTAGCCGGATCCCTCCCTTGAGGGAACCGTGGGATCCGTGACATCAGATCAGCAATACAACATGCTTTACATCAAGATAGCCTTTTAGATACCATCACATTCTGCTAAACTTATGATATTAGAACTCGAATAAAGTCCACTTCAAGGATGAGAAAGGATTAGACTCACTAAAAGTTTACTTAAGATCTTAGTCAAAATGCCTCTTGATTTATCAACACATCAAAACTCACCATATTTCCACTTCAATACTCACAAATTATTTCTCACCTTTCAAAACATTTAAGTGGACATATTGAAAAATTTTAGGAAATTCTTTCTAGTAATCTTTATCTCAAAGTGGGTCAAAAATTAGTTTTTCAATTCTTGTAATTTTTAAGGATTTTTCAAATTTCACCTCAAGCTAAAATCGATCTCTAGGATCATTTATTATGACTTGACACCGCCAAAACTCTTAGTGTTATCCTTGGACATCCATTGGTAGTCATCTTTGTCTCATCTCCTTCCATAAGAAGCAATCATTTGCTATAACACTTATTACCCTTGATCATTCAAGTACCTTCTCATCTTAAACACTTAGGAGGCTGAAACACTCAAAATGAGATAGGCTTTAGCTCCTAGAAACCTCATTTCAAACTGTCATAGCTGAGAGGCGGATCCTAGAATTAGCCTGGCGGATCCTCGAAAGAGGCAAGTGGGATCAGGGTGACAGAGTTATGTCAAACATTACTTAAAACAATCATTTCAACTCATCTTCCTAACTCGAACACTCCATCTCATCTTAAATGAGTTCCTAGATCGATGAAACTACGAACTTCAACCTTGTGCATGTTAATCATCACATTTCAAAGAATCTTAGTGGCCTAAGTCTTAAATGCACTTGTCAAGCTTTTCCTTTATAAGCCATATTGCTAAGAACACTTTGGTCATCAAACACAAACACAATTATCGCAATTACAACCATCTTCCTTAGTCTTTCATCATGAGAAAAGCTCTTAGTGCTAACTCATCCACTCAAGAACCACCCAAGAAACTTGCTAGAATCATACGAAGTTTCCTCAACCGAATCATCTCCGGTTAAGTCCACTAATGCTAGGATTTCTCCTACGCCAAGGAAACCAATCAAACTAATCCCCAAGAAAATAGTTCCACTAGGACTTCATCACCAAACTCTACCAAACCAAACATACCTCCACAACTCAACCAACATCATTGGTGCCTAGAGCCGCCTCACAATCATCTCCACATTCTCACAATGTAGAAGACTTACCTCCTTGGCTATCTACTTCCACCACTACCAACAAACTCACTTGAAAAGGTTGGGCAACAAAATCAAAATATTGAATCAACACTTGATCCAATGTCAAACTCTCTCATTCCCCCCAATAGTCCATTTTGGATTATGAGAAAACATCAAAGTCAACCTCCCGACCACATGGAAGTTGATGCTTGTTAGCCTTAATAGTTTTATTAGAAGTGATGGTCATTCACGATTAGGAACTTTGTAACGTGTGTTAGATATCGTGATAGAATAGTCAGCGAACTCGTGGATTGGACTAAGCTAAATGGGCTTTAGTTTAGTTAAGCTAGCATTGAATAATGGCGTGTAACCCATGTCGAACCAAGTCCACGAAGCCCAAGCCAAGCCCATGGAAAGCCTTTAGGGCAACATGTGTCTTGTACTATAAATACCCTCAAATGGTCATTTGAGGGTGTGTGAAAGTGTGTGTGTGTTTTTCTTTATTGAATATACAACATCTTGTGTTTATCTTATCTCACATCATACACGAATTTATATCATTCAAGTCACCATCTTTCTCATCTTATTTCTAAGCTTTGGTTGTGTTTGTTTCACGTGGTTATAACTTGTATACGTGTTGGGTTTGCTTGGTAAAGTGATAAGGTTGATAAAACTAAGGTCCTACAATTGGTATCAATCGCCTAACAATGGTTTAGGAGTGTTTGTGTTTGTTTTGAAGGTTCTGCGTAAAGGCTCTCGTTTTACGTTTTGTCAAGCTTAAAGCTTTAATTTTGCACTCAAAATTCAAGATTCTTAATAGTTTAAGGTTTATTTGGTGCTAAAGTTTGATTTTTGCAAAAAGTTCGAAGCTTTACGTGTTTTCTTCATTTTAAGCTCGTATTTGGTTATTGGTCATTTTACTGTAACTTTTCTAGGCACTTTGGGTGAAAAAGGTCAACATTTTCGGTTATTCGAGTGTTTTAAGGATATCCGTGCAAGAGAAATTGGTTGAATCATTGAAATTTTTTACGAGTAGGTCAAAACCTAGTTCTACTCGTAAGAAAGTCAACTCACGCATAGTTTTCTACTCGTAACTTTTTGGTGAAGAATCTTCGTGCTATAACGGTGACTCGGTGCTTCCTGGCTTGGATAAGTGTGTGGAACACCGACTTTGGATATCTCTTACCTTTGTGATGGTGTAGCAGATTTTTGGGCAAAACCCTAATCTTACGCATAAGTTTCAACTTACGCGTAGAATACTTACGTATAAGCATTTTCTTACGCCTAAGTTTTCCTTACGCATAAGCTAAATCTTACGCATAACTTTTCTACTCGTAACTTTAAACCCTCGCATAAGATCCTACGCCTAAGGAATCCTCGCCTAAGATCCACGCATAAGGTTCCTACGCATAAGGTTCCTACGCATAAGGTTCCTACGACTAAACTTTCAATTTTTACGAGATTCAAATTTTGGTATAGCGTGAAAATTTTGGTCAAAATTCAAATTTTGGGCCTACATTCAAATTTTCGGGTCAAATTTTGCGTCAAAATTGTCATAACTCAAATTTTCATACGACCTTAGAATTGATTTTATAGTGAATTTCAAATTTTGGGTGAAATTTTTAAGAACCGAGTTTCTGATACGACTTTGGAATCGCCTCAACCGAGCTTAATCTTCATCAACCACAACTCCTTTATCGTTGAATCGATCCTACATCAACTTTATCGGATCATACCTTCATCAATGGCAACTCAACAAGACATTCATGCGGCGGTGCGAAAACCGTCCTCCTATGTTGGAAAAAGGTGGTTATCTTCAATGGACAAGTCGAATGCTTCGTTACATCAAGACAAAACCTAATGGAAAATTGATGATCAAATCCATTCGGGATGGACCCTTCATACCTCGACAAGTCCAAGACCACGAAATCTTGATGCAACACCTCCCACCCCACCATTTTTTCGTCTTCAAAAGAATCGGAATACTCAAGAGGATCGGAAGAAAGTCGAAGCGAGATGACATGGCAATTCATATTATCCAAGCGGGTTTACCAAGAGACATCTTTCTTGTTGTGAGCAGGTTGTGAAAGAAAACTTTCGATATGTGGGAGCGTGTTAGGCGACTTTGTCATGGAGCGTAAATTGGTCAACAAGACACAGAGAACAAGTTGCTAGCGCTGGGAGAAGTTTACATCTACTCCGGAGAATCCATCGAATCCTACTATGGAAGGTTTGCACTTTGATGAATGAGCTTATCGAAACAAGTTGACACCCGAGAACTATCGTGAGCAACATCAAGTTCTTGAACAATCTACCGGAAGAATGGGGACGATATGTCACTATTGTCAACCAAACAAAAGACTTACATCAAGTGAACTTTGATCAACTCAGCGATTTTACGAAACAAAACCAAGTGAAGTGAATGAAGTCGAGCAAGAAAGATTAGCAAAGAATCATGATCCATTGGCACTCATTGCAAAGACTCAAACTCCGGTGAATACACAACAACAACCTTCATCATCTTCCACTAACAACAACTTGCGACAATACATTCCACAACAACAAAACTATCCACGAACAACAAAATTACCGGGAACAAGGAATCACGATCTTGAAATGGAACAAGAAGAAGCTTTGTCACAAGCATTTGCATTCTTGGGTAAAGCATTCGAGGTCGCTATTCCACACCAACTAACAACAACCAAAGTTTCATCAAACACTACTTAGCAGAGCAAGTTGCGGTAGGGTGTGAATATGGGTCGTCAAGGTCAAATGGTTGGAGTTATTGGGAATCGGCGAGGATATCTTCTTGGATTTCGCATGGTGTCAGTGGTTCGAATCGAGTGTCGGATGGGTCGAATGTTGGGAATAAGCGTGGGAAATCGAATGGGAATGTTGCAGCTCCGATCGTTGGGAATTATGGAAATGTGAATCGGTAGTGTCGAGTTACGTGTTATAGCGTCAGGAGTGGGTCGCATGGCAAGCGTCCCACTAAACCGCACAAGAAGGCGGTGATTTTCTTCAAAAGTCGCTTTGTTAGCGAGATAAGCAAGCGGGGTTACAGTTGAGTCTTGAGGAAAATGACTTTTCGCTATTGTGGATGAATTGGAAGACCTCGAGGAACTCAATGCAAGCGCATCTTCATGGCAAATCTTGAGGAGACTAAGTACGACAACGACTGACGCACCTCCTGTCTATGACGCCAATATGATGTCGAGGTACCAATCATTGATCCATGTTATAACAATGTCATATTTGATGTGTTTACTCATGACGAGCGACGTGCGTGACATCGGCACCTACTTATGATACATACGGACAATCCGAGTTGTAGCAATACTAACTACGAGACTCGGATGTGGATCTAGTGGGAGCGTGGCACAAAATCCGAGGCGATGAGGAAACACGTGCTTATTTTGAATCATTAATCAACAAGCGTGGCATTGAAATTGAGAAAGTTAAAAGGTCAATCGCGATGTTAAGGCGCGAATGCTAAATTGACCGGCGAGCTTGAGAGTTACAAGGAGAGCATAAAAGCCTTTGAATTTCGAGAAAAACAAAGAATCGAAATTAGAAATTGGTTATAGAAATTTGGTTTCTAAAGAACAACTTTTGCAAATCAAGTATAACACACTCGATGTGAATTTGAACTTGAAAATCAAATCTTTAAACAAGGAAATTTACGAATTAAATGACCAACTTTCTAAACAAAAAGCAATGTATTACGATCTTGAAAAAGAAGAAGAAGTTGATCAACGATTTTGCAAAGCGAGAAGATTCTCTTCTTGATGAGATTACGGACAAAATGAAATGATCAAAAATTGGACAATTTACTTCTTACAACGGGTCATTCCGCTAAGACAATCAAGATGCTTTCTAATCAAGTAAATCCGATTTTCATACTTGCAAAAATGGCTCTTGGTAACTCACCTCCTTGTCTCCTCAAGAAAGCTCGGAAAGAGCGGAATGTGTTGAACAATGGAAAACCTTTGCATGAACCTATAATTGTGCATGATTCTCTTGAAGCGTTAGAACTATCGAGGAGAGTAGATCTAAATGAAACAAAAACATCCGAAATCAAACCGATTGATTATAACAAATGGAACCAAATTAATGTTCTTCCTTTTGTTTCTCAAAAGGACTATCAAAGTTTTCCACCACACAAAGTGTTTCATACAAACAGTCAACACCGGTTTCAAAATACATTTCAAAACCGTTAGAAGTCTCAAAATCTCTTTCGAACATTGAACAAATGTCTTCAAACAATCCTTTTAACACAAGTGATGCGAGAAGTATTTTAGACAATGTGAAAACTAGAATTGTGGATCTTCAAGACACATTAAAACTAAAACCACTATTACACCTAACAAGCGGTTCTCTAGTTTTGACATCGAACAAAGAAAGTTTTTGAAACTCAAATTGCCCCTCAATTTGAATGCCATCGGTGCAAGGGTAATTCATTTTGAACAAGCGTTTTGCAAGAAACAAGCGACTTTGTCAAGGACCATAAATCCACAGTAAAGCAAGCTAATATTTGTGTTGAACAAATCAAAGTTTTGGAAAATTTAAATGACTCTCTCTTGAAGATGTTCGACTCTCGATATTATGTCCATCATTTTGCAAACATATTACGTTGAAGATCATGAAAGACTCGGTCCGAGACCTCCAAAATTGTTTCAAAATATGAAAAAGCTCTTATGAAACTTGAAAAGAAAATGTCTCATATTTTAAACAACTTGATCGAAAAAGCGAGGAATGCAAGTATGACAAATTGTCGTATGGCGTGCCTACAATGACATGAAAGCTAAAAATGATCTTTTGAGGGCTCGGTGGAATGTCAAAAAGGAAAAGCGATGGATACTAAGATTACAAAACCATTGACCGAGGAGAAAGCAAATGTTCCCAAACCGGTTTCCAAACCAAAATGTCATGCTTATGCCTCCTCCAAAAGTCAATGAGAAAAATGTTTCATCAAAATCGGTCACTCCCACCGCCTTGCCTAAACAAAATGTTGATAAAGGAAAAGCGGTTATAGAAACCAACAGGTTTAGCACCGGACTTTTTAAGATGAGTACCACTAATGCGCTGCGCCTCCACATCTAAAACATATGGAACAAAGCGACATAAGTTTAGAAATGCACTCTAAAGAGACTAGGAAAATTTGAAACCACTTCTCTAGATAAACATGTGAATCCTAATGAGTGTGCCTTACCTTCTACAGGACTAGGAAGCACCTCTAGGAGCGCAGACTAAAGCCTAAGAGCAATTCCAGGAACAATAGAGTCTCGCTTGCCTCTAAGAGTAGTCGCTTGAATAAAGAGAAGAAAGTAGAAGAACACCCTAGGAATTTACCGCTTTGTAATAAGAAAGACATTTCATCCGAATGTAATGAACCTATGAAATCTGCTAAGTTTAATGAATCTGTTGAATCTGTTTGTTTAGCGGCAAGAAATCTTTATCTAATGTTCATGATGATTGTGTTTCTAAGAATGAGATTGTTAAGCACTTAAGAAGAATGTTCCCAAAAGAACTTATGCTAAAGAATAGGAAGACTAGTCGCGAGACTTAGGCTTTACACTCTTGATAGGGAGCATAATGTTTACTTTAGGGATGACATTTGAAACCACGGGTAGAACTTCACACTCGAGAATGGAAGAATGAGTGATGCACTGTCTTACCAATAGATGACTTCTATGAGTGTGATCGATTTTACCTCTAACCCAAAGGAACCAAAATCGAAACGGTTTCCAAAATCTTCTTCTTACGTGATTGGCGGGTTATCGAAATATGTCTTTGGATCGTCGACTCGGGTTGCCCAAGCACATGCCTGGAATCTGAAGGCTGGCGATCAATTTCGTGCGGAAATTCATGGGAACCGTGCGTTTGAAAATGATCATGTAGCGACTATCATGGGTTATGGAGATCTACCTTTCGGAATTATTTGATCACTCGGGTTTACTATATCCAAGGGTTAGGACACAATTTGTTCTCGATCAGGCGATTCGTGATGCGATTTAGAGGTTGCTTTAGGAAAATGCTTGCCGTTAGAAACTTGGATGGCGATCTCTTAAGCGGGAATCGTGATACAAACTTGTATGCTATCGACATCAACAAAATGGCCTCTTCATCACCAATATGTCTTATGACACGAGCATACGGAACAGGTCCGGTTGTGGTACGACGGTTATCTCATCTCAATTTCGACACCATCAACAAAATTGCCAAAGACAACATCGTCAATGGACTTCCAAAGTTCAAATACACCAAGGATCACCTATGTCCATCATGCGAACAAGGAAAAAGCAAAGAGCATCATATAAACCCAAATCCGTACCTAGTTCGGAAGCAAAGTTGCATATGTTGCACATGGACTTATGTGGCCCAATGAGAGTTGAAAGCATTAATGGGAAAAAGTATATTCTTGTTATCGTCGATGATTATTCGAGATATACATGGGTTAAGTTTCGAGATCAAAAGACGAAGCACCGGGCATCATCATCACCTTTTACAAACGATTCAAGTACTTCTTCAAACTCCGATAAGGGTTGTAAGAACGCATAACCACGTAATTCACTAATCGGGAGTTAAGAGCTTATTTTGAAGATGTTGGAATTACTCATCGGACATCACCGTTAGAACTCCACGTTAGAATTGGGTAGTTGAAAGAAGAAATCGTACTCTTGTGGAAGCCGCCGCACAATGCTAATCTATTCTAGTGCACCGTTATTTACAACGGGCGTCTTTGTTGCAACGCTTGTTTCACTCGTAACCGATCCCTTATCCATCCAAGATTCAATAAAACCCCATATGAAATAGTGAACAACGAAAGCGGATATCTCTTACTTTCACGTGTTTGGCGCTTTGTGCTATCCTACGAATGACGAGAAGATCTTGGAAAATTGAAAGCTAAAGGTGATATTGGAATCTTCATTGGATATTCGGATAACTCGAGGCATTCGGGGTGTATAATGAGAAGGCTAAGGAGGATCATGGAGACGATGAATGTGAAGTTTGTGAACTTTCACGGATGGCTTCGAGAGACTCGCTCTAGAACTCGCACTAAACCGAGCGGACTTACGGACACATCGATTCAGACTCGTACCTCAAAGAGCTTAATCAACTTCGTTTGACAATCCTAAAGAACAAGAATGGGAGAATTTCTTGAGTTAATGTTCGATGAATACTATGGTGGAACTTCGACAAATGCATCAAACCATCATTCCGCGCACCCGCTCAAAATCATCCTCCACCACCAATGAAGATGCATCTACAACGGTCGAAACCAATGCACCAACTCCATCAACATCATCTACATCTACTCGAGTTAATGCACCCGTTCTACGGCGGTTGATGAGCAAAACCAAACCGAAGCGATGCAACGTTAGATGAAGACTTATTTGAAAACCCGTTTGCTACGGAATCGGTGAATCTTCTTCATGCTTACGAGAACCATCTAACTCTCATATGTTTAACCAACGGTATCCTTCACTACGAAGTGGACAAAAGACCACCCAATTGAACAAGTTATTGGTGAACCTTCAAGGCCAATTCAGACGAGGCGTCAACTTGCCACCGATTGCGACTTGTGCATTTACCTTGCTCAATTAGCAATCTAGAGCCAAGAACATTCGAGGCAATGGCGGATCCCGCATGGATAGAAGCAATGCGGGAGGAACTTCTTCAATCATCTACATGACTCGTGGGAAAAGGTTCCAAGACCCATTGGCGTTAGAGTCATTGATCTTAAATGGTTATGGAAAAACAAACGGGATGAAGAAATGAGCGTAATTGCAACAAAGCTCGTCTTGTGGCCAAAGGATACAGACAGGAAGAGGAATAGACTTTGAAGAGTCATTCGGCGGTAGCTAGACTTGAGGCGAGGCCAGATATTCTTGGCCTATGCATTTCACAAAAACATCACGGCTTATCGATGGACATTAAGACCGCATTCTTGAATGGAACTCGAAGAAGAAGTGTCGTGGTCACCGGAAGGCTTCATCGACTTGGAACATCCGGACTCGTCTACAAACTCAAAAGGCAATCTATGGTTTAAAACAAGCTCCGAGAGCGTGGTATGACTTAACTGTCCTCTTTCACGATTCAAAACAATTTCACCAAAGGAGCAGTTGATCCTACCTTGTTTACACAAAATGCAAAACGACATTTTGATTGTTCGATTTACGTGGGCGACATCATCTTTGGGTCCACTAATCCGAATCTTTCAAAACATTTTGAAAATCTCATGAAAAGCAAATTTGAAATGTCCATGATGGGGAACTAAAATTCTTTCTTGGTTTACAAATACATCGGTCCCTCGTGGAATTTTATAAATCAAGCTAAATACACAACCGAGATTTTGAAAAATCATGGTATGGACAATTGTGACTCGGTCGAACACCAATGGTAACTTCACCAAAAATTGGAGCCGATTTGTTTGGGAAACCTATTGATTCAAGAAATATCCAGACATGATTGGTTCTCTCATGTATCTTCTTCGCTAGTCGACCGGATATTCATTTCTTTGTTTGCTTATTAGCACTGGTTTCGAGCTAAGCCTACTGAGCGCACCTCAAAGAGGTTAAAAGGATCTTCGGTTTTGAAGACATCCATTCACATGGGACTTTGGTATCCAAAGGAATCGGATTTGATCTAATTGCCTTTTCGGATGCGGACCACGCAGTGATCAAGTTACGACAAAAAGTACATCCGGAGGAGCACAATTTTGGGAGAAAAGCTAGTAGTCGGTCTTCAAAGAAACAAGATTGCCTTGCACTATCTACCGAGGCGAGTATGTGTCTCTATCTGCGTGTTGTGCTCAAGTTCTATGGATGAGAACACAACTCACAGTTATGGCTTTACTTTCGATAAAATACCTATGTATTGTGACTCGAAAAGTGCCATAGCCATATCATGCAATCTGTTCATCACTCAAAGACTAAGCATATCCGTGTCCGCTATCACTTCATCAAAGAGTGCGTCGAAAATGGTCTTGTTGAATTATTCTTCGTGAAGATCGATTACCAACTCGCCGATCTATTAACTAAAGCCCTTCCAAAAGAAAGGTTTGAGTATTTAGTTCGACGAATTGAATGCTGAAACCTAACCCCGAGGAGTTAGAACGTCTTCTCGAATCTTCTTGAAAATGATTTTCCAAAAAGCATTTGTAAATATTTTGAAAAACAAAATACAAAATTTGAAAAACCATCAAAAGCAAAATATAAAAATATAAAATCTTTCAAAAATACAAAACAATAGAAAATCAAAAATCAAAATATTCTTCTACGACATGTCTCTTGTATAATCGATATTACATGCGTTTCTAGAAATGTCATTCAACAATGATACGGGCATGTATGGATGCTTGAGCGAGAGTTCTTTATTTGTTTTCTAAAACATGTCGCTTCTCAAAATTTCTTCAATAATGGCTTTCGTATACATCGTTACTAAACCCGGACCGAAATGATGACTTTTGATTATTTTCAAATCAAAACTCGTGCTTTGATCGAAAAATGAGGTGTACGCTCAAAGGCACTACATTTAAAATGGTGAAATCATCATCATCTTGAGCACCTTTTCAAGATTGTTCAAAAAGATTTTCAAAATCTTTCAAATAGTTTGTGCTCAAGATAACTCCTCTAAAACCCTTTAATTGATTATGCTTTATTAAAGGGAGTATAAAACAAAATGTTCCAAATTCATGCTTAAATCAAATCCGTTTGTCTCCCAAAAGATTCTAAAATGTTTTAATCGTTAATATCAAAATATCACATATATGCTATTTTGAGGGAGGAGCATGATTAAAATGTGATCAAAATCGTTGTTTGAATCTCAAATGAGCTCGACTCGAGATGAAACCAATGAATTGACGAGCAATTATGTACCATCTCGAGAAACTTTCTATGGACTTGACCGGGGACGGGTAATAATTTCAAGCTAGTTCTCTAGTGATGTAGCGTGTCTCGAATCGGTCTAGTTCATTTAAAGTCGATCAATTCAAAAGTGCGAACTACACCTCTATGTGCGATTACGTCAAAACATATAAGCACATGTGTGGGGAGTGTTTAAAATATAAAACTCACTTGAGTGTTGCAAACATGTTTTCTATCATAAACACTCGAGAGATTTTCAAAGAAAATGGTTTTATGGCAACAATAGGACGATCATGGAGTTATAAGGTGACTAAGGATAGGAAATTAGTCCCATGATCCGCTTGAGCGGAGGGATCTACCAAGGACATCACAAATAGTTAGTATTAGAAGTCCTTAGGAATGATTGAAAAAAGGAGTAATGTGAGGAAGGAGAAAGAAGGGTTGAAGAATTAAAAGGAAATGTAAAGAAAGGGTGAAAAGAAATAGCCCTCCATATTCAACCTTAGGCGTAAACGGGTTCAATTCATACGCTCTTGGTTGTCACTAGTTGACACCGGTATTGAAGACAAAGACGTCATGGACCCAAAGGACGCACCGCACCTAACCTTCTAGCCACTCAATTCCTCTCAAAAGGATTTGTTTCATTCTCACGGGAACCCTACATAATCTATTGACTTTCTCTTAGAGATTGTTGGTATTGAAGAAGGAGACCTCTCCCAGTCTCCTCCAGAAAACCAAAATGCACTATTGAGTCTAGAGCGACGAGATTCATCAAAAGATCTCATAGGAACACATGACATGACATCGCTTGTTGTTCATCAATAAGGACACAAGTGATATATTCTAGAGTCCCTGTGAGATCTTAGCAATTTGCGAACATTTATGAGAAGTTTCACATCCGTGATCTTGGTGATTGAATGGAAACTCTGCCGGGGTCAACATCAGCGTTTCGACGACAGTCACCGGTAATTCTCCGTGGATTACGCAGGTGTGTCTCAAAGCGGTCTCGATCGTGGGGTGATGCTTTGGTGTACCTCAATGACTCATCGAGCTGTGGGTGTACTTTGTATATCGTGTTATCTCACTTGTGGGACTCCGATTCGAGCGGCTTTGTAAGAATTAGAGGCGTGTTTTCACACTATCTTTGTTAACACCTCGAAATTCAAACTTGTAGTCGGGAATCCGCTTATTACTAACTTTGTTTTATGTTTTCTTCTTATGGAAGCTCAAGAGCGGATGGATCGTGCAGACTCGCCACATGCTCATACCAATAACACATGAAAGTTCTCATCATAATCAAGGAGATGATTCTTCGTCAATGTCAAAGAATCTACAAAGTTTAAAGACTCGAACTACATCATTGGTAACCAAAAGAAAAATAGAAGTGTGAGCATGGTGGAGAAAGAAATGGAGAATGACGTGGAGACACCTAACCAACGAAGTTGACAACGGCAGACTACCACATTAGCGATCACAAAGCATGAAGGAACAAAGAATCAAGACTATTCAATATCTACACAAAGTTCAAGCTCAAGGAAAGTAAGGACCTAATCAGTGGGCGTCATTTGAATGACCACCCCGCAGGGAGATTGTTTATAATAGTTTTATTAGAAGTGATGGTCATTCACGATTAGGAACTTTGTAACGTGTGTTAGATATCGTGATAGAATAGTCAGCGGGCTCGTGGATTGGACTAAGCTAAATGGGCTTTAGTTTAGTTAAGCTAGCATTGAATAATGGCGTGTAACCCATGTCCAAACCCAAGTCCACGAAGCCCAAGCCAAGCCCATGGAAAGCCTTTAGGGCAACATGTGTCTTGTATTATAAATACCCTCAAATGGTCATTTGAGGGTGTGTAAAAGTGTGTGTGTGTGTTTTCTTTATTGAATATACAACATCTTGTGTTTATCTTATCTCACATCATACTGCAATTTATATCATTCAAGTCACCATCTTTCTCATCTTATTTCTAAGCTTTGGTTGTGTTTGTTTCACGTGGTTATAACTTGTATACGTGTTGGGTTTGCTTGGTAAAGGGATAAGGTTGATAAAACTAAGGTCCTACAATGCTTCTTTACCTCCACCCTCAAACATTGTAGAGCCATCACTTAATGAGCCTCCACCAATTCTTCCTTCATTTGAAGATCCTCAACCCACTTCACTTGAACTCCCAATTCAAGAAATTCAAAACCATGACAAGGATTGCTATCATTGTAAATATGTTGAAAGGTTGATACATGAACTACGTGAAGAGCAACGTTTCATGTTTTATCACCTCCTCGAACGTTTCGAAGAGGTCAACAAGCCTAAACTACAATGAGCATCATAGTCACAAGCTCAAACTTAGAATGTTTAGGAAAACTTATCTCATCCTTGACCATCATTAAGCTTTTAGTTGAATATAGAGTTTGGGTAACTCATTAGCATTAGTAGCACTTGTATGGCTAGTTCATTCTCTTAGTTTTAGCGTTTTTTCATCTCTTGTTTTTATAGAATGAATATCTATATGCCATAATTGTTATGTGCTTTGTGTTTTGTGCTTATTATATCATATACTACTTCACATCTTCATTAGCTCTCATTCTTTGAAGAAAGCGTCAGCAGACAGTAGGATCCTCAAAATGCCTAGACGGATCCCTCTAAAAAGGGAACCGTGGGATCTGTGGTACAGAAGCACAAATTTCTACTAACTTGAGTTTATCTGCAGGAAATTATGCATTGTACTCTTGTTTTCTAACCTTTACTTTGTAGATTTTCAAAATACTTTTGAAGATTTTGACACCATAAAGCTAGGGGAGCTTTGTGTCAAATGATATTGCAAAAACATTTGCAACTTAGTCCGACTTTGGACTATACTTCATGACACCCCATTGCAACTTTGCAATCTTCAAGGGGGAGCACATTTTCGCCACTTAGACGAACCATTTGCAAACATAAATTGCAAACATATTAGTTTATTTACGTTATGTACTTGACGCCCTCTCAAAGGGATGGACTCGTCAAGGGGGAGTTAAGACGAGTACCACTCCGTCACTTGCTCTCTTTACATTTTACATATTTTTTTCTTATAAAAATTGTGTTAGTTTCTTTAACACTTTTGTTTCGACAAAAGTGGGGAGAAGAAAGTAAAACTACTAATTCAAATTTGCTTACTTAATTTTAGTTTTTCTTAAAATAATTTTATGTTTTGTCATCAACAAAAGGGAGATTGTTAATACAAATAAAGCAGTAAAACGTTTATTTATATTTTACGATCTTCTAATGTTTTGTCGATAATGAGACGTAAAATCATTTAACGAAACAAATAGAATACGTAAATAGTTTGAGTCAATAGTTTCCTAACACACTTACGTTTTCACATAAAACACTAAAACAAATATAAGTGATTTATGATTTAGATATATATGTACAACAACTAGTGTTTACATATTGGGTTAGTATATACTTAAACTAAGTATACTAAAATGGGTAAAACAAGTATATACTAAAATGGGTAAAAACAAGTATATACTAAATGGGTAAAACTAGCAAATGGTATTGACCCATAACCCATGGTTTTATATATACCACTTAACCAAGTTCATTGTATCTAGAAAGAAAACCATGGATCAACCCATAACCCATGACCCATGACCCATAACCAAAAATACCCATGGGCAAAGAGGCGTTCCACGGATCCCTGCTTTGTGCTAGCGGATCCTCTTGTGGTAGGGATCCGTGGGATCCGGGAACAGTAGAGAATTTCCTCGATAAATAGAGAGCCATTTCTTCCTTTCTACTTACCTCTTCACACACATACTTCCCCAAGTATTATAACCTCAACCTCGGATCCAAGTGATCTATGTAGTTTGTCTTTTGTTTTGTGTGATCTTCTAGGTTCCTCTTAAAGGCGAGATCACCACTTCGAAGACGAGCAAGCTCAAGTCCATGAGTTGCCATGCCGTCATCATCAAGACAACTAAGGTTCTCTTGTTGATAGTTCTTACTTTCTCCATAGATGTTGGGTTGAAGGCATTAGTGAAGCATGCCGAAGTGTCAAGATGAAAGCATTAGTGAAAGGTGCTCATCATCCGTGTCAAAGCATTAGTGAAGAATGCTAAAGGTGTCAAGGCGAAGGCATTAGTGAAGGGTGCCAGCGTTGTGTCAAAGGCATTAGTGAAGGATGCGAAGAATCAAATCAAGTCGCATTTAGGAAGAATGCCAGGTCGTATAATCGATGAGGTGCATCGTTATACATATAAGTATTTGTTTATTTCAAGGATGGTGATATCCTTGATGGTGTTGTAACAAGGAGTGGATCTCCTCGATATTAGGTGTTGTGTTGTGAAGGGTAGTAGTTCCTCCATAGTAATGGAACTAGGTGCTTAGCCTAGTACCTAATAAAGGGTAGCGACGTTGTGATAGGATTAGTTCTCCTTGGTGTGAAAGAACTCGGTGGTTAGCCTAGCACCAGTATAAAGGGTAAGCGACGTTGTGTTAGGTGTGGTTCGCATTGGTGTGAAGGAACTCGGTATTTAGCTTTGTACCGAAAAAGGTTAAGCGACGTTGTGAAGGCTTCTCCGCCATAAGGAGTTGGTGTAGTGCTTACGAACTCTCGAGTAGGTGACTCGGGGGTGGAGTAGAGCGAGAAGGTGTCCTGTAGCGAACCACTATAAATACTGTGTCGTGGTGATGTGCTTCTACTCTTTATCTTTCATTACACGCTTATATATCTATCTATCAACGCCCAACATAAACAACCAAATAGATTGACATAAGTCGATCTAAATATTTTAAAGGAAGTTTTAAATTGGTAAAACTATTCAACCCCCCCTTATAGTTTTCCACACTATCTTGTACATCGACACACCATATCGAATGTACACCTTAGGTACCTTTCGCTAATGCCTTTGACTCGACTTCTAGGCACCCTTCACTAATGCCTTTTGACTTGACTACTAGGCACCCTTCACTAATGCCTTTTGAATTGACTTCTAGGCACCCTTCACTAATGCCTTCAACACGGACTCTCGGCACCCTTCACTAATGCCTTTGACATGGATCTTTGGCACCTTTCACTAATGATCTTTCACCTATGTCTTCGACACTACACTTCTAATGAGAAAGAAAAGAACTATCAACAAGATACCATTAGTAGTCTTGATGATGACTAAGCTAGGCAACCCATGGACTTGAGCTTGCTCGACTTCAAGAGGTGGTGATCTCGCCTTTAAGAGGAACCCTGAGAATCACACAAACACAAACTACATAGAGATCCCTTGATCCGAGGTTAGAGAGTTTACAATACTAAGAGAAAATGTGTGAAAGAGGTTATTTACAATGAAGAAATGGCTCACTATTTATAGACAAAATATGTTACTTGTTCCACGGATCCCTTACTGAGGATCCGTCCGGTGTCTTCGGGAGAACCGTGGACGCTCCTATTTGCCCATGGGTTATCGGTCATGGGTCATGGGTCCTAAAATTGGACCATGGGTATCCAGTAGACATGTATCAGAAGATGCAATGCATCTAGTCCATGGGTTATGGGTTAGCTCCATGGGTCATGGATAATACCCATTATGACTTATGCATGATGTCATACAATGGGTTATGGATTATGCTCCATGTGTATAGGTCATGGACTTTGGGTTTTACCAGCTACATTCAATGTATCAAGTCAATGGGTTAAATACTTAAATTTCTACACATTCTATTACCTATTATAATACATACTAAGTATGTATATATCTACCCAATATGTAAACACTAGTTGTTGTACATATGCATTACTAAATCAAGAAAGCACTATTACTTGTTTAGTGTTTTATATAAAAATGTAAGTGTGTTAGTAAACTATTGGCTCAAACCATTTACGTATTTTATTTGTTTCGTTAAAATAATCTTACGTTTGTTATCGACAAAACATTAGAAGATCGTAAAATATAAATAAACGTTTTTACGGCTTATTTGTATTAACAGAAAGTTTTTGAGAAATTTGCGACTATTTCATATCATGTCCCCACGGATGGAGCTATGTTTACGTATGATATGTAAATCGGTTTAAAGAGAAGGGATGTTGATGGGTTTGTTGTTTGGTTTTCCGTGTTGAACGGTAAAGACGCGATGAGATTTATGAATATCAAGAAGCTCGGGTAACACTTAAACAAAGACCATACTTTACTGCAGTGAAGCATTATTTGCCTATTTGTGTGAAACTTGTGAAGCTGTATGTGTTACCTTCTATTTATAAATAGACAAGTAGGGTTTAGAGATAAACCCTTGAGAGATGATCAACGACTGTGAGGGAGCAAGGTGTTGATCATCTAGAGAGTATACAAGGAGGACATGTGACCTCTCCTTGGCTCGTACAAAGTGTTGCTTGTCATGCGTTCCCACTGTACAATATGGGCTAATGAGTTTTATCAAGCCTTACGCGGCCTGGGATTTAAGTCGGGCCGCTATGTATTTAGTGGGCTTGGGCCACTAACAAGGTTGTAAAAATCGCTCGACGGTACCGTGACGGTTGACCCCCGCCAAACGCCATAGCCACCATGGTGGTGACCCTAAATTATAAAGGAATTTATTAAAGAAATAAATATTAGCAAGATTAATTATAAAAACTAGCTTAAATTAGAACAAAATCAATAAAATCGAAGTTAATTGCCGTGAATTTGAAAAAAAACCATAGATCTGAAGTTGACCGGCATTGATCGTCGTTGACCAAACCGTCGCCAAGGTGATTTTGACCGCCAAGTCTGGGATTTTGACCGATTCGACCGATTTTGGTAAAGCAACGTTAGACCGATTGGGAAATATATGGCGATGACCGATATCCCGTATGGTCGATTTTACAACACCTACCACTAATATTGATACACTATCAACTTGTGTTTTGGATCTCGTCAACGACTTGTCTTTTTCTTTTCTTTCACTTTAATTAATAACTTGAAGTTGTATTACACAAATTAGTTACTAGGTTATCGAAGATATTGAGTAAAGAAAAAAAAACGTAAAACATGAAGGTGGTTGAACTTTTTTTTTCTCCGTACAAACACAGAAATAAAACTTTTAATAAAAAAGATAAAAAATAAAAATAAAAAATTGACTATCTTAGTCTCATGTGCATTTCACATTGGGAATTGAATGGTCAAAATTAACGAAAGTTAAGTCAAAAGACTATGAGTGTGATTCTTTGCAAAGTTAAGGACGGTAGATGCAATATAAAACTAGA